>JAZARR010000234.1:0-600000 GCA_037389465.1 Baylisascaris procyonis | reverse complement strand
AACAATATAATAACCTAGGTCTCAACGCTATCACGACTTTATAAAACATCTTTCAGCCTCGTGACTTGGATATTACCGCCATGTACGCGTACGACGAAATTTTTGCCCCTTACCCTCTCTTAGCTATTTACATTCACTTGACGACCTCAAAAATAGCATCGCGATTGAAGATAGACAGAGGAGAGAGGGTTGGAAGACGCTCTTACATATATTAAGACATAAATGAGGAAAGCTACCTGGGAGAAAAAAATGTTTAATTAGGGACAAGCCATATAACCTGTCTTTCAAAAAGAAGCGGATTAGATGCTGGACGTGGCTTTGGTGTGATATGCAAATTAATGACTGCATTAGAGGTAGGCGGTGGTTCCTGAAGAATCGCTATTTGAGGATCCTGTAATCTCTCTGTTATGGATAACTGTCGCCGGAATGATCCATATGAAGCGTTGGAGCGATCGAATCCTGCATCCGATCTGAAATACGTGCAAATTAATTAAATCCTTGAGGAACACAACGGTCATCGGCAGCCTATGAAGGGGACGCGGAATCAACCCAAAATGATCATCAAACAGACCCACGGCCATTTTTCAGATGAATCCTTCATGAACATAAAAAAAGAAAGCAAATGCTATGCAAATGATGAGAGCATAGTCGTAGCAAGAAGGGTGAGGGAATAATAAGAATTGTGTGATTCCCGGACTCCCCGGCTGCTAAAATAAATATATCCATAAACCAAGGTCACACACATTAAAACGGATCTTTCCACTGACAAATCACCAACGTCCTTAATTTCCACTTAAGACGTGGGAGGAATCATGGAATATAAGAAAGCTGAAGGCCTTACTTACTTCATAGGTAATGAGGTGGCATTTGACGTGAAAGAAGTTGTGGTGTTGAGTCCGCTAAGAGTAAAGCCAGCCGAGCTAGTAGCTGCTTCACTACCGGGTGGAACCAATCCAGCTGCCGCTTGTACTGCTAATGCTGCTTCCGCATCGCGCTTCTTTTTCCTCTCCAGACAGACCGCAAATGCGCAACCAACTGCATGGCTTAGACGTTCACCCTAAGTTAAATAAACTAGAAACAATACTTTCTAGGAATATGGACTTAAGAATAAAGGTGAACAAATAAATAATAAATAATAATAAATAAAATCAGTAAAAGTGGAAAGCAAAAAAAGCATAAAAAAGAAAAATAATACAAAAATTCCGATCAATAACGCTCAATCACAACAAATTTTACTCAAATTTAATATCATTTAAACTTGGTAAAATATTCAAAAGAACCCACCGATTCTTTGGTTGCATGAAAGCCGTGACACATCCATCTCCGAGATGTGCCATCACGGCAAATATATGCAAAACCTTTCTCGTGGTTTCGGTCTGGTGCACAGAACGATACCTGCAATATTTCAGAATTAAATATTGCCTACACAGGCAGATGTATTAAAAACCACCAAAAAAAAAAACAGATTCATCGTCGCTTAGATAGAAACATTTCCGACAGTGACCTTTTGAATAAAATGCAACTAAGCTGTTGGGAAGTCGAAACCTAGTTGAATACATAAACGACTGCATCCGTATAGACTGGCACACTCATCGCCTGATCTCCCTCGACAGGTATAACACAACACCAGTTAACTTGTCCATAAGCTCACAGGCACATATCACTCTGGCCATGGCAAACTAATGGTAAATTGCAAACTCTGGTCACGGTGAAATATTAAGTGAAATCTGCTAGCAAATATTGTGAAAGAACCATGACAGATCTCATTAATGGCTTCTTTACGATTCTGTTCTTTTTTTTGACGATGATACAACAAAAACCAGTACCTTGGATTTTTCATTGACAGCGGAATCAATTTGTACCCAAGAAATCTTAAGAAACATTACGCTGAGGGAATGCAACGCTCTCGAAAAAAATTTTAAAACGGCCGAAAATTCTAAAAAATTTGCATCTCCCGCAGAACATATTTGACATATCCTTTCTAACCACCTATCTCGAAAACTGCCAATATTTTCTCATTCCATACAGCAGGAAAGAACCTGTTATTCCTTTTCTTCATTACTGCAACAGCGACCACATTACTTCTCTAAATACTAGTTTCCACCTGACAATCTCCCTCCCCCCCATTATATTCTGAAAAAGGATCTTAACAGTCCCATAACTACAACCAGCACCTTTGTTTAGTACCATGAATCCGACGAGTGCCAAAAGTTATCAACTCTCAGGTTCAATTTCTTTCTTAACACTATATTACATGCCGAGCAAATAGATTTTCTCCCCATCTCTCCACATATAAACACAATCAAAAGAACAAATACAACATACGAATTCTAGCAATGAAATAACCTTTTCAATGGTTTGATCGACTATCAAACCTCGATTACTTTCTTGATCGACAACACGTAGACCATCACCAGAAACATATAAAACAGCCTTTATTGGATGACGTCTCTGTGTCTGAAATAAAACATTTCAACTGAAAACATATAACCTTCGTAATTTCTAAAGCATTTTGAAGCATTCGCACAAAAGTTTTACCTTAAGAAAAGATACGTATCTGAAAAAAACAAATATTCTGCCGAAAATAAAACATCCTTCCCACACTGTACTCTCTTTGAAGCAATATTCATGAGGTGCTTAAATTTCAACTCTCTCCTACTTAAAGTGATCAAGTTTCAACTATATCCCACTCCCTATGACCAATTTTCAACTCTCCGCTACTCCCTATGATCCCTCATGTACTACATTATCCATAATTAAAACAGCGTTACCTGGCGCAAACAATATAAAACATTCGACGGTACTTTTTTCAGGTCGATATGTATACGATATTAGCAAAAAAATCCCCAAAAATATCAAGCGAAAAAAAGATTACCCGTAAAAGCTTCAGTGCTCCTTCGCATACTTGCATTCCACGTGATTCGAAAACTTCGACACCGCCGAGATACTACAAAATAATGTCTTTTCTTATTAAATCACCATCGAATCAACTGATCACTCTCGAAATAAACGAATAAAAGAAAGAGAAAAATAATAAACGCAAACAAAATGACTTACGATGTAAAGAAATTTATCTATTTGTTTGACTGCTCGCAAAAATATAAATAATTACTCAGTAAAAAACCCTATTCTCATCGTCAATTAAAATGTGAGGAAAGGGGAGGAGGAGGAGAGGGAACTTCTGTTAATCATAACAATACTTCTATTTTAGATTATGATCAAAATTACCGAACTCAGTAATAATAAATGATATCAGAAATAGCTTTTAAACCAATACAGTAATGTTAAATCATTAATAAATATATAAGAGAAAAGATTTGTGACCTTCCTTATAAATCTTTTATAGAGAAATTTTCCGTGAAAAAAAAAAGAAAAAGTGCATCAATGAAAGATAGCGACCATATAAATGATGTTTCAATAACATCCAACAAAGATTATATTATATAGATGAAACGGTGAATATTTTTTGAATTATTTTATCAGCTGAAGGTTTTCTTTCATCACATAAAAAAGCTATGACAACATACATAAAACGCTTTTTGGTTGGGTAAGTGTAGATAAAATGCTAAAACCGATCTTTAGCATTACCGTTTAGCCTCTAATTTTCTTGAACACAATGCAGCAGAGTTAAGGAGAAACCCGAACATCACCATCGGGTTCCAGAACGACGAAATAGAAGATGACGTGGGAATGAAGTTGTAGGATGCGGGGGTGAGTTATGAGAAGAAAAGAGGAGGATGGGTGGAGAAGGCGAAATTGCATACCTTGCTCTTCACTGTGCACATTCCATCATCACAGCTATCCACTATCAACAATTCAATTGCGGCAATAATCATCAACTCGAATCAAACAAGGAAACCGCATCCTTTATTTCGGTAGAATCCTTCGAAAAGTCTAACCATAAAAGCATTAATAACGCAAAAAAACATGAAAAGAAGTATACAGAATAAAGTGAAAGCATGGAAGAGGATTTTCTCTCCCTTATTTTTCCCCCTTCTCCCCTGAAATTACGAAAAAAATAAAACGAAATTTGGAAAAGATAGGAAAAGACAAAATATCACAACAAATATCGGCGCACAGAAAGTTCTAAATTAGCATGAGTTGATATGTAACTGAGGAGGGGAGGATAAGGGTTAGTACTGAGGGGAGTGGAGGAGGAGATGGATCGGAAGGAAGGCGGAGTGAATAACTAGTGTGCATTAAAATTGGGTCCGATGGGGAATTACATAAGATTTACCTTGACGTTAAAGCTGCACGTCCCGTCTCGAACAGCCGCCTCATCCGGCTGCCACATTTCAGCTTTGCCATTTGTTCCACCACCTCCTGATTGAGTGCCTGAGCCACCGGGTTGTGGAGTACCGCTAGGCGATTGTTCGGCCGGTGAATTACGCATATTACGGTCTCTAGAGCCACGTCGTCGAAATGACTCCCGGAAAGAACGCCTGATACGATCCATTCCTCGATGAACCAGGCCACTGAAGAAGAAGAGTGAAATCAGCTTCCGAAAGTAGACAGCAAAGGAAAAAAGGATGCACATAAAGATCATTGCTGTATTTTAATAAATGAAGAGTCGTGATCGAAAAATGATCGACGATCACAGTAACTGATTGATCGACAATCATAAGAAATGATCGACGACCACAATATTTCACAAAAAAATCTTTTCAAACGAGAGTTATCGCAAGGAAAAATTTTCTAGTTCCTATTCATCTGTATTTCAAATTGAAAAAAAAAAAAACAACTTACGGGTAAAATAAGGGACTACTCTATACTACAGAAGAAAAACATATGGTATTTAGCACATCAACACTTTATCTACGTTGAATTATACTTTAAAAATTTCCTCTGCAAGGAATTTTTAAAGAAAATTTGTTGCCCTATTTCCAATAAAAGCCACTTATCTGAAGGACTCGTAAAGAAATCAAGAAAAACGGCTAACAATGATAGGAAAATGTAAAAGCAATGTTAAAAAATAAACGAAAGATTGGGATAGTAGAGTAACTTGATTGTGCTCGTTCATACTAAACGATAAACAGGCATAAGGAACATCGTGGAGACAATCGACTAAATAAAGGACCCCCTTACATAGAACATTACTCTAAACAGAAGACCTCACATAGAAGACCTCTGTGACCTCTATAGAGCTATACAGAACCTCTATATAGACTCCTATACCTCTATATATGTGGAATAAAGACCTCTTACACATCAAAATGTAGTTACTCATCACAAAGCACAACACTCAACATGAAGGGTCAGCTCACAAAAGCAACCAGCTGACTGCCTGCTGCAAGCAAAAATACGCTTAGTGAGCCGAACTGCTCGCTATAAAGTGCTCTGTCTGCATCAGCTGGTCGCATGTGCTAATGCTTACTCTAAACTTTTTGAAGAACTTTTTCGATTTTCTTTTAAACACTCATACAACTTAGAGAAAGGATCGGAGGATGGGGGAGAAAGGATAAGGTGGGACAAGGGAAAGGAAGGAAAGGACCTCTCCAGGATAATATCCTGCTTTTTATCGTCACCACCTCATAATATTTTTCCTCTTATGACGTATCAAACATAAGTAACGATTTGTTGACTCTCTGCTTTTGCTGTCTCTCTCTCTCTTCTCTCTCTTCAACCTCTCAGAAGATAACATCTGCAACAGCACCGACCTCATCGCAGACGCACCAGAAAGCAGAGGAAGTGAATTCAACGGCATCAGCATTACATGAAAGAAAACGGAAGGCCAATTAAAACTACAAAGTAGCTCCAATCTTTCAATGCCTTCCATCCAATAATATGGATAAAAAAGCTATGCGACAGTTGCGCCTTTTTGAGATGAGCATAAAACATAAAAACGAAGAATGTGTTAAAATTAATGTATTGGAATGCCTGAAAGAAATGTTGCAGAAAAGAAAAAATGGCTTAAGCCTAACTGGAAATTAAGACCCATACCTTAAATGTATTTATTTAGAGAGCGGCGCAAATGTCACTGTGTCAGAAAAAAACGATAACGCGCATCCGTATAAATGCGACATAAAACAAATTAAATATGGGATTGTCATAAATAGTGCAGTTGAAATTGTATCATATAAATTGCATCTCATTTCCAACACATTTTGCTAAAACCGTAAGCGGAAAAATGAAGACCGGAAGCATTTTTTTAAAAGATGGGCGAAGGGGTGAGTGATGGTGTGGGATTAAGAATGAGGGGGAAGAGAGGGTTCAGAAGGGGAGAAGGGGGGAGGGGTAGGGGGAAGATGGAAGGGCCGATGAATAGCAAACGGAACGTCGAAGAAGGTACCATCGTTATTCCTAAATTTCTACAACAATCGATCATGAAGAAACCCTACAGCAATTCACCAATTTCAATCACACGTCGCTATAAACAATTGAATAATATGTCATACCTACATCAAAAAGACATTCCATAATGACGCATCAAATATCGACAAAAAAAACATTTAGGAAACAAAATACTACGGACATCACCGTATACTTCTTATTAAAACCCCAGTCAAAATTACACCCCCATCTGTGATGAAATCATTCGCGAATACGTTGCTCTAAAAAAGCTGAAACTTCAATAACAAAAACAATTTCGTCAATAAAATCTTAATGTGCTAAACGAAATTCTTCAGATATGAGTCATCGATTCAATCATTCACCCACACATAAACCCACAAATTTGTTAACAAAATTAAACAATAAAAAAATAAAATAAAAAATAAAAATAAAAAACTATATAAGTTCAACATCAAATGCCTCTAGAATATTCCACTAAAAAACAAAACAAAAAGGTAGTAACAGCGCAAACAACTAGAGATTATAGCTTATGGCTAATGCAGGCAAGCGAAACGATGCGCAAAGCTATAGATCCACATCTAATCCCATAGGGGGCAATGCGAATACGCCTCAAAATAAATGCCTTTCGTTTACAAACGCTGAAGGATCTCCTCGACAAATGTGAAAAAAATTCGCCCTTAAGAAAATGAACATAAAACCTACAAACCTTACGCCAATATTCGAATAAAATATCACCGAATTGGCATACAATAAGAAAAGAAAATATTCCCCCCCCCCCCAAATTATATGCCAGTACCCCTCTCAGTGAAAACCTATAGGTACCGTTCATTATTTAGCACAAAGATATCACCAAAAATTGTAAGGTAGAGATCTAACTGAATAAGGATAAATAATATATAAGATTTTGATAAATTTGTAACAAAAAATACCGATTAATAACATTTAAGATTTTTCGACCTCAATTTTGATAGTCACGTTTATATGGTCACCACTATCGATCAGTAATGACGTTTAAATAAGCGCTCATTAGAGCTTTATTTGACGCATAATTTTCGATGAATTTTTATGAGGGGGGGGGGGAGAAATTATTTAATGCAAAAAAAAATACAATTTATGCATAGAATTCAACAAAAGAGACAATTATTAATTCGTATGGTATGGAAATAAAAAAGGCGCTTAGCTGTACACTCTCAATCAATACCTTCCTCCTCCCCCCCCCCAATGCTAGAAAATAAGATAAAACAACCTAAAGGAAGAACAGTGAAAGTGGAAAAGCAACAATCAACTCGAACCTTATAATACTTGAAAAAGATCTGTGTACCAAAACACCTCAAGAAACATTCTGTGTGCTCCCGCCTACAAATCAGTCTATACTCATAGTTGATAGGCCAAATTGACCTTTAACCTTTATCCTTAACGTCAGTAACGAAAAGCCAAAAGAGCATGACCGGAAGGAGGATGGCGTAAATATCTGGAAGTATCAGCCTATGATAAATGACTCCGGAGTCAGATTATTCCAAAAATATTCGCACAGTTGATTTACATTAAATCACTGATTGTTCACTGTTTACGATATAGTGAAATTTCTTACTGAGGTGGCATAGTGAAATCAATTAGATGATAATCTGCTCGAGAATCCGACTCCGGAGTCGCATCAGCGAAAAAAATATAACTTGCCGGATCCGGAAACGAAACAGAACCATCGCCATATTCCAACAGCCCTCTTGAACTTTCGCGACAAGCAACCAGTCAGCACTTTTTTGAGATATAAAATGATTTGACGATGAATTTATCTCAGAACAATATATTGCAGGTAACCCGATTCAGTGTTCTTTTGCCTCTTCCACTTTGAATAAGAAGACATCTTCATAATGCAAAGTGATGTTCCCCTATATCATTTGCATATATTTCTACTATTTGCATTCACTTTTAACATCCACCTTCTACCTTATACCACCTGCAGTTGCACCTCACATTATTTGCACTTGTACCTTGTATCATCTGTACTCCCATCATACCTTGTACTATCTGAATCTGCACTTCATGGTACCTGTCTAGTACCCTCGACCATTTGTACCACAAATAACAGCGCATATCTTGATCTCTAGCAGAATTTGCATAAGCACGAGGTGTACACTGAAAAATTGTCCTCAGAAAATTTACATATGCAAAATTAAAGTGATCGTCTGATCAGTTTATAAGCGATGATAGCTGAGAAATGAATGCGCATGGAATGAGAAAATAAGACGTGATCATTCAAGTGGAAAGAATAATTCAAGGGTTAATAGGGGGTGCTATTATTGGTATTACATACAAATAGGAGGGCTAATTAGAGTTGCTCTTAAGGATACAACATATAATTGCAAATTCATGCAGAATATTGAAGGATAAATAATAAAGATAATAAATTTCTATTTATTAAGTACACATTTCGTTTTATTAGTTACTGATTACCCCTTTTATTCTGTTATCAATATTAACAGCTCTTACTTACACCTTGAAAAACTCATTATGATGACGTCATTAATATGCATGTATCTGCTTGTCCCGTATTTTGTGCATTCGCATTCGTTTCTCTGTTATCATCGCTTATAAACTGATGAACGATCACTTAAATTTTGCATATGTAAATTTTTTGAGGACAATTTTTCAGTGTACACCTCGTGCTTATGCAAATTCGGCTAGAGATCAAGATATGCGCTGTTATTTGTGGTACAAATGGTCGAGGGTACTAGACAGGTACCATGAAGTGCAGATTCAGATAGTACAAGGTATGATGCAAGTACAGATGATACAAGGTACAAGATGTTATAAGGTAGAAGTGTGGATGTTACAAGTAAATGCAAATAGTAGAAATATATGCAAATGATATAGGGGAACATCACTTTGCATTATGAAGATGTCTTCTTATTCAAAGTGGAAGAGGCAAAAGAACACTGAATCGGGTTACCTGCAATGTATTGTTCTGAGATAAATTCATCGTCAAATCATTTTATATCTCAATAAAGTGCTGACTGGTTGCTTGTCGCGAAAGTTCAAGAGGGCTGTTGGAATATGGCGGTGGTTCTGTTTCGTTTCCGGATCCGGCAAGTTATATTTTTTTCGCTGATAATCCACCGTTGTATTGTGATTGACCCGGTTATTAGCGACTCCGGAGTCGGATTCCCGAACAGATCCACATCTAATTAGTGGGAAGGGGGAAGGAGGGATGGCGAGGAGATGGAGAGGGTCTGTTTCCCCATCTATTCGCAAGAAAGGATCAATGAGAAGAGCATTCTTCCTTCCCTCATTGCTCTCCTCTTTCTTCCTTTTCTCTTTGCCTGCTCTGATTTTCACCACATGGAGATCACCTATTTCTAATCCAGATATTATTAATCACTTTTTGTAGAATTTATTGCTCCATTAAATTAGATTGATCCTCTAAAATAGATATTCGAAAAATGTTTGAGAATAATGAAAAAAAAAAGAAACTGCACACAATAAAAAGAAATAAATAAATAAATAAATAAATAAATAAGTAAATAAATAAATAAATAAAATAAATAGCGCAATGTATAAATGCAATGGATAGGTAAGCAGCTAGATGCAAAGAAAGCAACGCGTTGATTGCATCGATGCCACTATCAACGTTAGCATGTGTCAGTCAACGTGACTCTAGCAAGCAATAAAAACAACGCTTAAATATGAAAAGACGAAGCATAACGATACAACAACGTCATAAAGAAATATTCCTATACGATCAATAAAAAACAAGCAGTCTTGCACACAAAACCTTTTAGTAATACTAACCTGAAAGGAACATCACAGAGCTTTTAGTGAGAAACATCTTTCTTCCATATGTGCATTTAAAAAATGACATTCATTCATAACACAAACATTCATATATATGCATATTTAAATAAAGATAGTATTTTATTATTTAATTTTCCTGTATGCTGCCATGAACGCATCGATAGTGGATATGCTGATATGTGTTAAGTCAATTCTCGAAATTACAGCCAACAATAATATTTCACTCATATCAGTCGGTATTCTTAAGGCACATCATTAAAAACAATTTTTTGACCATTTAGCACAATTTTTCCACAGAGCCACTCTTGTTCACCTCTGCGCACACATTGAAGGTGTTATGCAAAGACTTCAATTGTTTTATACCATGAGAAGCTAGCCTTAAAGTAGAAAAATATGGCGTTATCTTCTCTTCGCTAAAGCGAAACATTCTTTACGGGGGGTTGGGGGGGAGGGAGGGAGGAGGAGGATGGAAGAGGGGGATGGGAAGTCTTCATATAAGAATTGCGGGGTACTAATTCTGCACAATAATTTATTTATACCATATCCTGAATAGTACACTATAAAAGCATTATACTATGTATCGATCTTACTAATATATAGGTGCTATTCTAAAGTACCTTCATAAAAAAGGGTGCTTTAGGGTATATGTGGATATGACGATAGCATAACAAGCTCTTTGCATAATCTGACTAATAAATTGATGATAAAATAAACTTTTGCAATTGAATATTTCTATAAAATTATGCAAAAAAAAATGCAAAAATCACCGCATTATTACTGCAATTGAAGGTTTGCAAAAAAAAAAAAAAAAAAAAATGAAATTTATGCAACGAATAAAATAATTAAAATACAAATCCAGCGATGATGGAGGGGAATGAAAGGGATGGAGGGGAATGAAAGGGATGGAGGGGGAGGGGGGGAAGGAAAGGAGGAGATGGGGGATATATGGAGTCAATGCGATGAGGTAAATGTAGCATAAGCGTGATGCAGATAGGTGAATAAACCAATCCCACAGCATCACAGCACAACCAACCACAAACAACAGCTGTTACATATAATCGAACAACGTTTCGAGGGAAGCGTTGAATGATTGAATGATATTTTTCAACACCTAATTGCTTCTCCAAAAGATCTTTCATAAATCTATCAATATATAAAATAATAATTTAAACAGTGATACGAGTAAAAATATAGAGCGAGGAATAGTTTACTATACTTTAATAAATATACCATATTATTATTGCTGACACTATATTATTACTACAAATTAATACTACATTATTACAGCTTTACTAATTAGTAATACTGCTTTATTTGTTGCAATATTTCTTGATGCAATCAGATTATCATTGCTTTATTTATACTATTTTACGAAATATTTAAAGGATAATTCCCAATGTTCTAAATAAAAATAAAATTAAAACATTTTATGAAGTGCAATAACTAGGAAAGCGCATTGGGGTAGAGCTGATACGATATGTGCTTTTTGCAATTTTATTCGTCAAACTAATTTTTCATTTAAAAAACTGAAGAAATATTTTACGATTATTCAAATTGGTTGAAATATAAATGCGCTACTCTATGTGCCTTATAAATTTCCGCTATTTCTTCCGCTTTCCCAAATCCTTCAGGAATAAATAGATCAATGTGAAAGCTGATGAAAGGAATCATCTGTTGCATAGATCAAAACCTAAACACTTTATAACTACTGAAAAGACAGAATCACCAGAAGGGTGTACAGACAAAGAGACAGACAGACCGACAAACGGACGAAGAAACAGACAGACACATGCACATACACAAATGCGAAAGAAACGACGTTACCATAAACCATTTCACAAATTCAAAAATGCTTAAAACCGATCGGCTTAGTTTCCCGCATCAATAATCCAACCCTCTAAACAATTTCCCGATTTTATAAACATTCAAAAGCAGCACTAAAAGTTGCAAATTTCCAACGAAAATGCTTGCAGATAGATCCGAAAAGGGTTTGCTTGTAGCAGCGTTATACCACTTTAATATAGCAGCGCTATATCACTCTAATATAGCAGCGTTATAACCCTTTAATATAGCAGCGTTATATCACTTCAACTTATAATTGCTCAATATCACGCCGATACGATGGTTGTTTACGGCTTATCTCAATATAGGTCAAAAGCTTTTCCTTTAAGCTTCTCTTTGATTAATGATCTAATATAACGCCGAATAAGACCATTAAAAACTACTAAAAATGGCCACATTGGTGAATCATCAGATACAATGCTTCTGGAATTCAAACTTCCCGACAGGCAAACAGACAAACAGACACATTCAGACGAATAAGAAAAACATTACAAGATTTGCCTTGCATATATAAATTTCAAAGACCTGTTGGTGGAATCGGCCAATAAAGAATATGCGCAATTATGTAGCTATGTACTTGCATAGATCGTTTAAAAAAAAATATTCCTTATTTAGGCGACCAGATCGGCGCAAAACGAAAGACCGGCCGATTTCAAAGTTTAACAAATTCATCGGCATCTTTTAGGTGATCATCACTTCTTATGAATATTGACGGATCGACTCGAACGTTGCTATGGAAGAGATCAAATTACTACATAATGTGTAGCTCCAATGATACTGTAGCTTTAGGTACAAAGATTTGAAAGCTTAACCTTCCCGACAGACAGACAGACACGTTCCGAATACAGCACTATAACATTTGCCTTGCATATATAAACTTCAAAGGCATATGAAAAACAATACGGCAAAAAAGATCCTCATCGGGTTTTCCATCAACCACATCAATTAGCGACAAATAGCTGTCACAAATATTGCAAGCAAAAGGCAACAAAAAAAGAGGTGTACGTATTCTTATAACAAAGAAGAATGCTGCAATAGGCGCATTTTATTTGTTGCGTATCACGTTGCCGCGTACGCTTTCTCGGTTGTCAATCGTTTCAGCGATCGATGCAATGCACTCATCTCTAGCAACTCTTGGCATCACAACATTGCTGCCACCCATCTGCCTCCTAAGACTTATGCTTAGTGGCTCATAATGCAAAATGCTTACGTATTTCTTCTTTTCATGCCAAAAAATGACTTTAAAGATTTTCGAATATTTCAAAATTCCAGAGAGAAAAAAAAACATCTGAGGAGTATAATATCTATTTTTCTTCAACAACTATCAATCATCTCTATTATAATCTTTACTTAGAATAAGTAGAAAGTTCTCTTAAAGTATACGATTATCTATTATCTATAAGAATTCGTTAGGCATGAACAATATTCAACAAGAAAATTTTTGAGGTTTTAACACATTAAACAGTAATATTAAAAGCTGAAAAGTACATAAAGACAATTACATTGGCACGGTTGACACTTCATGGGATTCTATGCCATCTAACAATCTTATCAAGCAAAGAAAACGCGCCAAAGAGGCTAGCACGATATGCGCTTTTTACATTCCAGCTCACCGAGTGGTGTTTAATCAAATATTCATCAATAGCAACAAAATACTTCGTTATACCTTTCTCTTTGAAAGTGATCGATTATATCGTAGAAAAGATTAACAAATAAATTCATTTTTAACAAACACTTGACGAATTATATGAGGCATTTTTATATGCAAATTTTATGAGATTCTCAAACTTTAATAACTCAATTCGAAATGAAAGTGATGAGAAAAAGACGATTCTTCGATGTTGACTAGTATCAGCTAAATTTCAACGCTATAATTTTGAGGTCTTGAATTGCAAAAAAACCAATAAAAATATACTGTTTAATAAAAACAGAAAAGAGTGATGCTTAAAATCACGATTGAAACGACGATCGAATAAATGATCAATCAATAGATCGTTATCGATCATTGATTGATTAGCTTAGCCAATCGAATACTCTAAATAAATGCTCAACAATTGGTGCAGCTATCACATGTGATGTATGGAGAGATCCCCCATCTACTAACGGAGAATACGACGGCGACCGATCCAAAGAAAAAAGATTCCATTCGTAACTGGAATATCGAATTTCTTTTTCAAGCTCAATTAGCACGAGATCTTTCTAGATAATCTTCAATTAGCACACCTTTCTGTTTCATTCAATATAAATCTTTACAGAATTGAATTCTATTAATTAACGTTATTTAAACAAGATTATTCATTAAGAAATATTAGTACTTTTTATTACTAAAAATATTGAGAAGGATACACTTCTAAAGTATTGAAATAAGAAAAAAGAGTTGAAATACTTCTTATCTAAGCTTTAATAATAAGTAATATCGGTTGCAATAATGATCTTCAATTATTTTTTCTATTTCCAAATGAAACAGAAGTGCAATTATGTCAGATCTCGCTTCTTGATTTCATCGATCATGATCAGTCCACATAAGTATTGAATGCTCTCTCCTCTTCCCCCCCCCCCCCTTTACCTTTACTCCCCTCCCTTTAAAATTCCCATAGCGCAACTAAATTTCGCAGAAAAACACTTTTTTGGAGATATGGAAAAACTACGATTTCGGAGATCCCCTTTCAAATAACAGCCTCATAACCACTAATATATCTCAAAATTTAATAGAGCCTAATAAACTCGATAAATTTAGAAAATTAAACAGTAATTAGTTAATTTATATGCGAAAGCATTAGCAACTATTGAGTAGAATCGAGAGAATAGAGTTGCAACTACCATTCGCAGTATAGTCGCAAACAACGATTCTCTTCTATGGCTTAATAGGGCGATAGCTATAACCCGAGTCTACGCTACACTCTCCTTTATATCCCAATTTAATCCTTCGTTTACTATATAGGGGGGTATTATTATATTTTGAAATAAAATATTCGTTGATGAAATGATTTAATAAAGGTGTTCAATGATAAGAAAATCAACATTAAAGAAATAAAAAGATTTTAAAAAATAACAATAATCCATTTGAAGAAGATTGGGAAATGGTTAAGGAAGTAAACATAATATTTTTTAAACACAAATTACACAATTTGCGACTATTGCAGGAAGTTTTTTGACTATTATCGACTATTAAATAATCAATAATGCAGGAAATTTTCACATTCAATCAATATATATGCCCTATAAGTTCATAACTATGAATGACGATAAAAGGAACTAAATCAGAGAAGCGTGGAGGAGAGAGAGGTAGAAGAGTGAAATCTCTATTTCGATGTAGCTAGAAGCATTGTAATGCTAAGCAAGAAGCATTTAATGAATCTGCTGGATCAGTGAATTCAACATTCTGTTTTAGGCAGTGGAAATCGAAAATGACAAAATCGGACCAATGGAAGTCGGAGAGCGGGGGGGGGGGGAGTGCTCACTTCTTAAATATTTTGAGATAAATAAAAATCGGGGAAGGAGACGGTAGGCGAGAGGAACCTCAGAAATATAGGGTCAGAGCTGGTTGTAATTTTAGAAAAGGTATGAATTCGATATTTTTATTTTATTTCCTATATAACTGTCGAGAAAACAGCAACCAAAGATTTTATAGATGAATTTACCAATTGTATAGCTTTTCACCTCAGGTATCAATCTAAAATGATTGCAGGGGGTTCTGAGCCATATCACCTTTCCTCAAAATGAAAGGCCCTTCCGCCTGTTCTTTTAGATAGTCCTCCAAGCCAAGTTAAAATATATACGTATTGCAAAAGGTTGACAAGTTAGCACTCCTTTTACCTTCCACCCCCTCTCTTCCATCGCATCCAGAAAAAAGAAATCCATTAGAATGCCCGGTTTCCTTAATATAACATCAACATACCTTTAAATAAACACTAAAAATATCACAAAAAGAAATGTGTGTATTAAAGGAAGAATGTTGTCATTTTCCTTTTGATGGTGGATGAAAAAAAAGAAAGAGAGAGAGATAAAGGAAAAAAAGGGAAACGTTTTTTCTCTCTCATTTTCTTCCACGAGAACTTTTTTCTATTTGATGGAATATATGCACAAATATTGTAAATCAATCAACGCATAAATAAATTGAAAAGACGTACTTTGGGAATGTAGATAAAAGGTTGTGTAAATATTTACTTGCAGAGTGTAGGGCACTTATTTCGATGTAACCTGAACATTGAAGTCTATTACTCGAAGAAGACGCCCACTCCCTTCCAAGTCCTTTCAGATGCCACTATGAACCTTGTCCCAATGGAATATATATTTGTATATATATATATATATATATATAGCCTTCGATTGGAATAACGAGAAAGATTAAAGTAGAATCGAATCAAGCTACAAAACATAACCGACCGCTTCTATACTCGAAAAATATATAAGTAAACCTCCTGCCCCCCCTTCTCCCCGGCCAATTGCCCCCATCCGAACCTCGAGCGCTTTTTCAATAATTTGAAACCTCAAAACATCATATGCATGATCCAGCTTTACTTTCCGGCAGAGATACATACGCATTGCATTGATTAAATGAAACAAAATATTTCATGACCACATTTCACAACACTAATAATTACATTTAAAAAAACGGAATATAAAAGGAATTTCAATTGACCTGGACTAATTGAATAGGTAAATACAGGTATTATACCTTTTATACGAATAGTAAATATATGCAAATGAGCAAAAAATGCACGTTGCCACCAATAAGTAAATTTCATTGCATAATGTCACATAAACGATTCGGACGCACTTACAACTCAATGAAATCGGTGGAAGACCCATATGACATATCCCAAACGTTACAGCTAAATATCCACTCCAAAACCGACCCACCATTGAGTGGAAGAAGAAATTTAACACCTTCTAACAAAGCAATTTCTTTTGCAATAAGTATACTGTGGTAATGTTTTGTATGTAATGTATACGTTTGTATGTACATGTATGTCTGTGTCTGTCTATGTGTCTGCCTAATGACGTCATCGTGTGTGAAAGCGCTTATCCCTTCAACCCTTTCCCTCATTTCTCTTGGAAATATGACAAGCCCCTGCTTGAATTTTTATTAGACAACAAAATAAGGGAAAATATTCTTTATCGAATACTTTCGATATCTTATTAAAACGTTCAATGAACTATCTCTCCCAACCGCTGTTTCCCTCTGTATCTCTATTCGTTTGTCTGTTTCTCTGCCTCTCTCGATAGCCCGTTTTCATCAATTTATACGCTTTGATGCATTGCCAACAAAATCCTACCCCTTTTTAAAAAGAACCTCAACAATCTTCATAAAACGACCGTTGAAATAAGCTTCATTTATAACACAAGTGTGTTAGAAACTATAACACACTACAAGACAATTATAACACACTTCTAAACAGCAACAATATAGCGACCTCAACTTTACTACTAATATGCTCTAAGAGTTGTTTAAAGATTATATTTCAATAATATCTATTCGCTATCGACTACAATACTATAGATATGATTAACTAAATATTATTGCAAGTATAAGACACGTAATGCATAAAAAGACTATCTGATGATGGCTAATAGTGGATATGTTGAATAAAATGTTCTATTCTGAGCTAGGATTTACTCACTTATAAAGTCGTTCATCACTTTATTAATATCAATCAAAATTATCGATTCCTTTAAAAATAACTTCTAAAATTAATGCCAAATGATGCAAAACAAGTCGATCAACGTTAGCGGATCAATGCATCAGTGGATCAATGGATCGATGGATCAGTGGATCAATGGATCAATGAATTAAATCTAACCTTAGAAGTAGAATATCTTATTCAATTATTAAGTTTCAAATTTTTAGCTCAATCATTCAATTATCAAGTTCAAATCAGTAGCTTCGTTTATACTTTTTTTATTTTTTACGCGAATTCAAAATGTCCAAAAAAATCGATAATAGCGAACCGTTTATTGTACTGTGCTTGTAGAGCATCATTCGCACGTTCGATTTCATGTTCATCATCAATCTGTGATGATTGCCGTCTCGTTAATTCTTCACCATTTCGACGTTTTTTTCGTCTCGATAATCGCTCCCAACCACGTTGTAACATTGAGCCGTCCTTTCCGGAAGACATTTATGCACCTTAAATTCCATCAAAATTATTTCAAAAATATATGCAAATATTTTGATAAATATTTAAATTTACAACAATATTAATAATAAAACATTTAAATGTGCGATAATTATTATTGAATAAACATACTTTATAAACATAGAAATGCCATCAAATTATTGATTAAATGATTCTATGTTGGAAAAAACAAATTGAGCCTTTATTAAAATGTGCTCCAATCTATGGAGCCTCTATCTATATAAACGTCTGCGCAACTATTGCCACAATTTGCGCGCATTCTACTTATAAAATGTCTGCGCATCTATTACTACAATCCGTGAAGATTTTATTTACAGAATTATGATAATTTGCGCAAATTCTGTTTATCGAACGTCTACGTAAGTATTAGTGATGTCTATACAAGCTTTACATATAAAAGCGTCAATGTTTTAACTATTCGCAAATATACATACATATACGTTGAGCAACGAATAGCGTTCCACTTGTTTCCTATATTTTTAGATAATATTTTAAATTTTTAATGAAAAAAAAAGAGAATTTTTTTGGGTAATATATCGTCTCATATTTCAAACGAAAGTCTATATGAGTATATTAATAAATAATATCAATAAGTAGGACTAATTAAGGGTGACATTTTTAATTAGAATTCAAAAATTGCTAAATTAGAATTGAAATATTCGCTCAATTACCATAGGAAATGGAAGATAGCTGAGTTAACGATAATGGTAAACGTTAATTTTGAATCAATTTCATGCAATCATAGTATCACTAAAAGTTTATTATTAATAAGGATTCTTCGTTTTTATTACAACCTAACGCTTTCCTTATATTCTAATCTAATAAGTATAAGATAGGAACTTGAAAATTGCTATTCATTTACTCAATAAAATATGAATAAAAACTAATTCTAAATTATGAAAATACAAATTAAAAGAAAAAAAATTAAAGAAAAGAAATGAAAAAAAAAAGAAAATGTAAATTTTCATAGAAATTTATGAAAAAGAATAAATTGAAAATTTAAATGTCTATAAATGAAATATTATTTACTATATTTAACAATAAAAACAATCAAATTAAAGGTTTAGAAAGTGAAGACAATAACAGGTGTATGCGATAACAACAGGTGTGTATGGTGATGGGCAAATGGTGGTGACTTCGGAGAGTACACCACCACACTGAGAGGACACACTTTATTCGCTATGACTGTATGTAATTTGACATGCGCATCTCTCGTCGTCGTTCATACATCACTGCATAGAAGCAGAGAGAACAAAAAAAGAACCAACGGTTTTTTTTGGTTGAACGTTGATGCCATTCAACGACGTATCGTCAATATGTTCATATATGCAAATCTTTGAAAATAAATATGCAAATTTTTCTCCAATTATTCTTTTCCCAAAAATTTTCCCGAATTTTTTCTAATTTCTCTTTCCAAATTTTCTCAA
This sequence comes from Baylisascaris procyonis, assembly GCA_037389465.1. Taxonomy (NCBI): domain Eukaryota; kingdom Metazoa; phylum Nematoda; class Chromadorea; order Rhabditida; family Ascarididae; genus Baylisascaris; species Baylisascaris procyonis. The sequence goes on along the minus strand of JAZARR010000234.1, from coordinate 580,508 downwards.
AAATTTCACTGCGAAAATTTCTAATTTCTAGAGTCGAATATCGGCTAGATTGATCGATAGAATAAGCAAAAATTCCTTTTCAAACTTTTTTTATGTAAGTGCGTTTTTTTTGCAAAATTTCCACTGGATTGATAATCAAATTTTTAAACGCTAATATATCGGCTTTCCGGTTATTCCCACTCCCATATATTAGCATCCATGGAATCTTTTATCACTTCTAAAAGAAGGATTATAAAAAATAGAACATTTGCTATCACTTGCATGATCCATTTCACACAACAATTTGTTCTAATTTATTTAATTCTTTTCGAGTCCCCTCCCCTCCTCTTCCTCCCAACCTCCACCTGTTCTCAACACCCCTCTCCCCACCTCCATCCCCTCTCCCTCCCACGACCCTTTACATTGCCTTTTAATGGAAGAATGGAGCCCATGTGTATTAAAATTCGATTATCAAAGCAAAATCCGTTCGGTTTTGAAGAGAAACTCAATTCCATAATGCAAACTGTCCAATATTAGTTGATTATGTGGATTATCTTTGAGCTGTAGCGATTTATACCTTTAGGCAATAATAAACTAAAGATATCACCATAGTTTTATAAGAAAATCGCAATTTTGTAACGTTTTTCGATCGGCTAACCGAAAAGAAAGTTGCCTTTATTTTTTAAAGAATTTCGAACTGGATTGAAATCTCTTCTATTATTTTCATATTTTGATTATTTATGAACTCTCCATCTTATAAATCTTTTCGGGAAATTTCTATACTAACGATTAAAACATTCGGCAAGAGAAACTAATATCGAAAGCGAGTTACATTTTAAGCATTTTCGATGTCATTAAATGATGTTGCATTCAATCACTCAATCGAATAGATTTTTTTTTCAGAAAAAAAAATGTTTTATTGAAAATTTTCGGGAAAAAAAAGAATTTCCAATAGCGTTTGGGAAAAAAAAAAGAAATTAATTTGCATAAATATAGTGCAATAAAAGAAGTTGAATAAAAGAAAATTTAAAACTTAGAACATCAAACAGATAGAATTAGAACAAATTTTTAAATATATATATATATATATATATATATATATATATATATATATATATATATATGAAATAAAAAAGTAAATGAATAAATTAGGGAATTTCAACCATCTTGATATGAATCCCAGTGGATATTTTCGAGATGACATATCCTTAATAAGATGATAAAACAATCTATCGAAAGCTTTAACATGACGTCAGTTAGTATTATCACAATTGCAGCAAATATGTAAGGAATGCATAAATCAATCAGGCTTGCATGCCTATGATTAAAAACTAGCAAACAAACAGACATACTAACAGACACTTTAACAGACATACTGACAGGCACATTAACATGGTAATTAGATTTATATCACAACGATAGAAAACCAACTTACTCAGAGACATATAAAAGATAAACTAACAGCAAAACGATAAGTAACAAATATGTTAATAGATATTACAAACAGACAGACACTAACAGACATACAGACAGAAATATTACAGACAAGCATACATTAACAGACATACAGACAGGCAAACTAATATACATAATAGTTGGAAAGGTGCCCTAAAAGAAAAGCGCTAAAATACTGATACAATAACAGCACACCGTTGTCCTCATTGATACTACATATTTACATTGATAAGCGATCCGTATATGATCTTAATTATCAGTCATTCAACACAATCTTTATAATCGATAAAATGCGCTGAAATTACTCACATTAAGAAGCTAATCAAAGAATTTAAAAAAGAAACGAGCAGTAATTTAACAACTAAGGAAAATAATCGTACTGATTTGAATTATTTATCACCAACTCAAAAGAGATCGATAACGAAACGGTGTCGATTTGGTGAGTGCAAAGAGTTTTGATGTTTCGACTGCGAATCATTCGCACTCTTTGACGTCATACATCACATTTTATCGCCTAGTTGCTCATATTCTATATTAAAGGCTAGATGAAATCTCAACCAATACCTTAATAAAAAATGACTGGGGAGGGAGGGACAAGTACTGTTGAAAATGATGGGGAGGGGGGATGATGGCTGGAAGTGGGGAGGGTAAGAAAAATGTACAAATAAAATTGCAAAACACAAGACAGATAGGTGGACGAGAGATGCGTACAACAACCAGTTTATCAACACTCTAGCAAAGTATTTTACATGTGTGCTATAGTGATGGTGTCTCCATGATTTGTATTCTCTCTCTTTCTCTCTCCCCCTCCCTCTCTCTTTCATGCGAAATATTTTCATTCCTCACCTATTTTGCAATAGACATTCATATATCACTAAGAGATCGTCGTACTTCCACTTCAAGTGTGCATCTTTCAATATCTCTGTCTAATTCACTAAAATTCTATAATCTTTTTCTTTCTCTTCTTCTATCTCGCTTATTCGGTACACTATTCAAACATTGCTAACACATCATTAAAACGTTGTCAACAACTCATCGAAAAGTGGTCTTAGTACTGTTATATATAAAAATTTTCAAATTTAATTACTCTTTATTATTTTTGTTGAATTGAAATGAAAGTGAAAATTATTCTTTCCAACTATAAATATGAAAGTTGGTGAATATATACAAAAAACAACGATGAGATGCGATTCAATGCTAAATTATTGCATAATAAACAAAATATCTATGTGAAAGGATAGCTCTCGATGAAAGAAGATGAAACGTCGAAGTGGGTGCCGATCATTGGCTACTCATAAACTCATATAAGATATTGCCCATAACGTTGCCTGAGGACACTGTGGTGAAAGCGCTGATCGATCGCTTTGTCATTTGGCGCTTTTATCAGTGACATTCTATAATTTTCAGAAGTTCAAAAAGGTGCTACTCTTTTTTTCTGGGGGAGGGGGAAGAAGTAAGGGGCGATGACTTATATTGAAAATGAGCCTACTTTCGGGGCTTCAGGGCATATAAATCATAGACGCCAATTTAGCAATCGGATTCAAATTGACGATCAGAGTACGGAGCACCTAAAGAGCGCAACCGGATGCTATAGCACTATTCGTGGATTGCTCTTCAAAACGAACGTTAGCTGAATCGTAAATGAATCCGAGTTTTGCTGATTCTGAGGTGACACCTCGATCACATATATATATATCCCACTCGGACTTTCACATATTCTGAATTTTTGAAGACCAAAATATCGACAAGAAAATAAAATATGTTTTGAAGAGAAAATTTATATCATTCAACGAAATGCAAGATAAATCAATAATGATAACCTTTACTTGTGGTCTGTGTCTCGACTCGTAGCTTGAACTCTACATCTGAATGACGCATTCGACCAAACCATCTAAACTTAGTAAAATTTCAACTCCGCCATGTAAATTTATGATCTATTATTGGGGATTTATCGATTCCGATTGGAGAATAGAAAATTTCTGCATTCGATTTATTCGGCATATCACTTTCAAACGCATCGGTTGAACGTACTCGGTGGATCGAATGCAGTTTTACTAAAATTTGGCTTGTAGCCAAATTCATATTTTTTGGATTTTCAATAAACATTTCAATAATATAACTAGAATTAGGATTTCTTTTTCAGGTGGAATTTTTTTCCCGATTTCTAGTTGTTGGCATTTTTGTTGCCTCTAAAAATTTGAATTTTTTTTTACCCATAACAGTTCTTATGAGCGTATTTAAATTCAGATAGAAAACTTTTATGTACCAATTAATACTTTTTGTTCTTTTTTTTTCTTTCTATCAAGCTAGAATATTCTAATAAGAGGCTAATCGTTAATTTGCAATTATTCAAAGTCATATTATGCAAAAAAACGGCCAATTTAACCACTAAAGTGACAAATTGCATATCAGCTGACGAAAAAAAATACTGACCCCCCCCCATATAGACATTACAACGGTATTTATGATGTCCTCTATATCGAAATTTTTTTCTAGATCTTTGATTCTCTTTCGACAAAGTTGATTGTTTTAAGGTTGATTTTTGGCTAAGCTTATACTTGAGCATTTTACGTGGATCTAATGTTTGAAGATGCGACTCTCATTATAGCATACGATAAAGGGATTTAAATATCCCATTATATATAAGTCAGTCAACCTATTAAGTTCAACAAAGTAATCAATATTTATATGCAATTTGTATTTTACATTTAAACTTTCATTAATCGAAAAGAAAAAATTTAATAAAAGAATTGCATAAAATTTTATTGATATTATATGAATAAGAAGGCCATATTACTTATTGAGGATATCGGAATCTTAGTGCAATGTTAATGAGAGCAATCAATACTTGCTAATGACGTCATTAATAAAGCATTTTGCCAATGACGTCATTGATAGAGCATTTTTTTCCATTTAATAATAAACTTATTTTCCAAAAATGCGAATGCAATAATTGTGCTTATGCATATATGATCGAAATTCTATTCATTTTCATCGACTAAATTATTGGCCAAGATAGTGAGCATAGACGTTAGAGCATTCAATTCATTGCAGCATATTGGATTGCATGATGGAAAAGAACACGTATTTGTATGAGATGCTAGGCTCAAAAGTAAGGCTCGTTGTGTTTAGCTTGCTCTGGCCACACACACATATACCCATTTAGCTTAGCTTTTCAGAACCCAGAAGCGTGCGTTACGCCCTTAATGTGGTGACGCGCGGCGCGTATTCGCCTCATAGTTTCGACGAGGCAACAACATCTGAATTCGACGAACGGACGATAACGCATTCAATGATGGTAACAATATTTTTTGGAGTATTGCTACCGACGGTATTTTTTAGTTGCTATGCTATTGACATCTCACAACAGGTTTGTCCACTTCCTTTTTACTTATATCGAAGGGAAACATTAGATAATAATTGACGTTTGAATGGTGATTCTAGTCTGGTACACTTCTATCACTATAGTGGCCATGAATGAGCAATGAATTTCACATGTTTCACTTCTTTATGTAGATGAGGGAGGGGAGGGGAAGGGGAAGTACTGACCATGTGTGACTGAATGTTTCAATGGTCAATGCCACCTAGAACTGCGGTGGGGGAGGTAGCTGAGAGCTGTTGCTCTAAATTGCTACCCCTTAATATACCGCTTCACCGCAGTCCTTCTGAACCTTGTCCCGACCTCCCTCACATCACTATGAACAAACCTCTCCTAGATGGAAATATCAACGTTCGGTAGCTTCATGTACACTATTACGGGATCGAACTATAGATCGCTTGTACAACGTTCTATATGTTTACCACTTAGCCAATAGCACCGATACATCTTTCACTGCTTGACATATAAGTAATATAAAAGCGATGCAAATGCAAAAGAAAATTTCATCTGCATTATACTCATGTTGTTGAAAAATATAGGTGCGAGAGTTTACGCTATTAAGGTCGCTACAAACTTTATATGATAACAATTTACCGCTATCCATTACATCTACAGAAAGAGTACATATATATGGGGATATATTGTTCGCTTGTTTCGCGATTCTCTTAGAAGGTCTTTGGTAAGGCAACAGTGCTTGATATTCGCCAATTTGACAGACAATAGGTTTTTTTGCGGTTTGAATACCTTCTCTAGTAGAAAAATTCGGTGCACACCTAAGCACGTTTAAGACACGATCCTGATAGGATTAGCAAAATTTCATTGTACGGGGTTCCCCGATGATTTCATACCTTTTCTGAGGTACTGATATTAGTTCCGTATGTCGAGGATCGTCTAGCTTCGACAACAGCACGTCACTTCTGAAGAGCTCCCGAAAATGGCATAGGATAGGCTTGAATTCTTCGACTTCACCGTCACTCTCAGAAGCACCAGATTCCTTTCCCGATGCAAACCTAAATGTCATTTAATTAGTGTTGTTCCTGCTAAATAAGTGATAACGAAGACCTCTAAATTACTGACAACCGTCTGCTATGTTTCTTCTTGAAACGGATTTTATAGCACATAGGATTTCATTAGTGTATGTTGGTGACTTTAATCGCACTCATATATGCATATCTTCTCAATTTTATTTAATATGATGGAAAGTACCGATGACATTTTCCGCGAGAGATTTTGGGGGTATTTCTTGAAATATTTGATATTTGAAACAATTACAGCTAATTGTTTCTTTGCTTGAAATTTCTCCTCAACTTATCTAAATAAAAAATTTAAAAGAAAAAATTATAGGCAACGCAAACAATAGGGGAGGAGGGGGAACAAAGAGTGAAAGAAGACATATCATCGTAAGGCTCTTTCTAGATGAATTAATGGTAAATGTCCTAGTTTATAGCCATAATTTTCCAAGTATTCGTTAACATTCACAATATATAAAAAACAATTTAGAATATGAATAAAATTTCAGAGTTTTCCCGACTTTATTGGTTTAATGTCACGTGATGCTGAGACACTTCCTGGACCACTTGCTTTTGGACATAAATATATGACTGGTATGTGGAATTTTTTGAACGAAATTTCAAATATAAGATAGAGAAGAGCAGAGAAGTTTGGACTATTAAAACCTCCCCGGAAAAGAGGAAAATTTTCAATGATAGATTTGATTTTATTCAACAATTTTTACTGCTAGAATAAAAAAGTGCAAAAAAATTTATGTTTATTCGTAAGATTTTGTCATCGTTAGTGAAATATTTTCGCTTATTAAAATTGACGTCTATTTAGACTTTAGCGATGAATCACTATAAATGATATCAATGATAATTATTTATAGTCAAATCTATAACGCTTTAAATAACGCTCTAAGAAACATTATAACAGTATATATTGAGGTGGAGCAGGTGAGGGATCACAACAACTTCGGCCTGAATCCGACTTTGAACAGAGGGAACAAGTAAGCTTTTTATGCTGATTGCAAATATATACTCTAATTGCCTGAAGTATTTATAAAACTATATATATATATATATATATATATATATATATATATATATATATATATATATATATATATAGAAACATGTTTATTCATTACAGTCACATATAGTACTAATAATGCAAAATGGGTTTTCTAGCGAAAAAGTAGCCTTGAACTTTGGTTACCTGGTGTTTTATGATTTTTGCAAACTACTTCCCAAGCTGAAAAGCGAAAACAGAATGTGTAAATATTTTATTACTTGTCATTTTCGGAGAAAAAATTCTAGAATTTTCATGAAATTGAATGTTTATAATATTTTTCTTTTCTAAAAAAACACCAGGCTAATAATCTAATATTCAATTAAAAAATGACTTAATTTATGCAACAAATTTAAAATCAATTTAAATAATCTCAAAGCAGATTTCAATTCAGGTGAAAAGCGATAATGTATTACCTGCATATTGCGAACCACCAAATCCTTGTCCACTTGGCTATACGATTGCAGACGGTTGTATCGAAGAATTCGAAAATAGCGCTGAATTTTCACGTAATTATCAATCAAGTCAAACATGTATTTGTGATCAAGAACATATGTTCAAGTAAGTCGATTAATTTGAATATTTTAGCGATCATACTCAATAATTAATCATCTGTTCACCTATGTAACTAATTTGATAAACGTTAGAAAAATAATAAATATGCCAAATAATATTTTAAAAAAATAATAAATATGCCAAATAATATTTTAAAAAAATAATAAATATGCCAAATAATATTCCCATATTTTAATTAATTCAATCCTCCTCTAGTCTTCAACAAAATTCATTTTTCTGCAGATTAATCAAAAATTCTTTTCATTTTCATCTATAATTTTATTGATTAATCGATGTGAAATATGATAGAGAATCAACCTTTTGCTTATAATATAAACAAATGCTTTAGTTCTTACTTCAGTGATCATCGAGTTGAAACGATCTGCTAAACATTATTTATAACCAGTGATAAGTGATAAAATAACTAACATGGAAACGCTGGACAATCGATTCACTTTCGATTCTATTAGGACCGGCGAATCAAAGCGCTTTTATCCGCAATATTCTGTGACTGTGATAAGCCATCCGAGTCGCTTCTCAGCACATCGTTGTTTTGTAGTTTACAGCGATATCTATAAAAAAGTGATATATTTTTATTCCCTTCTTCACCCTCTCTTGACCTCCTGCAGTGTTTTTATACCATCACAACCGAAATTTGCCTCATTCCTTTAACTGAAAATAGTGTTTCGTATGGATAATGTGCTCGAAATCGGCGCTTTAATTTTCCATATTGCAGTTGCCCAGCAAAGGGAACGGACGATTTAGAAGAGAGCATCCAGAATATCCTCGATGAACACGGATTCCATAAGAACCTCATCGCAAAGAAATTCCACCAAAAGAGAGAGGATTTTATGGTTCGTACAATCAAAATGCTTTATGGCGCTCAGTTACTGTGTACTACTATGATCGAATGATGAATTACTGTAGTGAGATTGTGTATTACTGTAGCTAATATTACTGAAAGCAAAAAAACATCCGATATTATTTGGGATTGTAGAAGTTTTACATCCTACATCCTACGGTTGAAGCTTGGGATTGGCATCAGATGTTTTTCAACGATCGAAATCGCAACTCCAGAAAAACATCAGCAATTCCTACTTGGAATTCGGGCACCATTTGGTGCACATATTCATATTATGAGTTCAATACTATAACTTCGAAAAGCATCTGAACTTCGAAATATTTGTACCACCTTGATGGCAATGTTTTCATCATGTCACTACTTCTGTCACTCCAACGTACCAAACTTAGTACAACGCATATATTGGTAGTCCTTTCGCATAAATGGCCTATTATTTGGGAATTGGTCAGAATTACTTAGTAAAAAAAATATTGCTGCTTACAGGAGCCACGAAGAAAACGACGTTCCATCCCACAACGACATAACGCACGTGTGAATCCATATCTGCAAGGTGAACCACTAAAAACGGTATCGAAAAAGGATGGCAGAAACACATGGTAGTCATCAATCGGTCTGTTGGTCTCTCTATATCCGTCAATGAGCAATCTCGTTTCAACGCTTTTACAACTCTTACCTAATTCGATGCGATTTTCCATACAATCCATATAACAGCTATATTTTCACATAACTACGTCATCGATTTTGATCTCGATTTTCACAGATTCTACACTTCACTAATGAATATTTCATATTTAAGAATTCTATCTATATGCACTCATCTGTCAACTCTTTTTTAAGCTATTTGAATAAACAAGAACATTGTTTCCACTTCGTTTATTTTTTCCAAAAGACATATCAACAGTATAGTAAAACAGTTACCTTCGAATCCGCTAAGAGTTGGATAACAATCATTATTTGACTAATGGTTAAAGCATCTACTCGGAAAATGAAATACAAGGGGGTTCGAATCCCGTCTGTATGCGTTGTTTTCACTCGTCATCAAACAGCGGGTTGTCATCTAGACCTAAGCCATGCTAAGATTGGCTTTATGATTTTAAAAAATGAAATTTTCAGAGAAAAACGATAATCTACTTTGCCAAATATTCACTTAGAAGCATAAGTAATGCACCAATAGAAAATAAATAAAATTAAGCTTATTAAATTTTATAATAAATGCGCAATTATTATTTATACTAATTTTATAGTTCAAATATCAAAACGAAAATAAATAGTGAATAAATAAATAGTGCTTACGATCGAAACATCGTTGATATTCCCATTCATATCCAACGTCAATCACTATGAGCATCTGGAAAGCGGAAATAATTAAACACGATTATTAAGAATATGAAAAATTATATCGGCTTCAACCAGTATTAACTAATACAAAAATGTTGGCTTCAATTTGAAGTAAAATTTCTTCATTGAATATGGATTCAATCCGATCATAATGCATTCTACGATTTTTCTCTCTTTATTTCCCTACAACCTTCTTCCCTCCCCCTCCCCCCACCCCCCTCACCATCCTTATCCACTATCGCCAAGATGAAAATGGATTCAATATTACAATCTAGTGTCAGTGATCTTTGACTAGTTTTTGCTAATAATCCACAAACTTTCCAGAATTAAATTCCAAGAAACAACACAAATATTCCAGAAACTCAAAATCTACTTGAGCATCCACCTTTACAACGATGGGTATCACTGGAATCTGTTTTGCAAATTTTCAAAACTGATTCAATGTTACCTCTCCCCGGCTCACTTCTTCCCTCTTCTCCGCAGGCTCGTATCACCTCATCCCTTCCCCCAATGCAGCCTCAACCTTGCATCCCCCCCCCCACCACCAATTCTTCGACAGAAGTACACTTGTAATTTTAGGTGGGAAATTCCGCATCACTCACCAAGCCAACAGAAACGGACGTTATCATTTTCAGTGAGAATCGAAGCGAAACTTTATGAAACGAAAAGAAAAATTCGCCATGAATGTTTAAAAAACTTAATTTATATAAGCATCATGACGTTTTTAAATAGCATTGTTTTTGTTCGATATGAAGGTTGAACGAAAGGAATATCGTTTAATGCATCTTTCAAAGAGATTCATTTAATAGTTTTTTATTTGCTTAGAAAAAATATAAATGCATCAATTATTTATTAGCATTACACTTACATTTTAAGCATTATCGAATGCTAAGATGCGTGGAATAATTCTAAAAAATGGACCAATCCAACCGAGATCAAATGTAGATGAACATAATATGAAGGTAATTTGTCTTATGAAGAGGAATATAGATATATATATAATGAAAAAAACATTTCCATAAAATTTCCACACCAGGCTTGAGAAATATTAAAAAATATTTATTGTAAGCAGCTTTTACACAATTCTTTTGGATACATCATTCAAGATGACGATATCAATAATCTGTTTGCTTTTTTCTCACTTCTTTTCCTTCGAATATTTTTTTAGTTTTTTATTATGACTGCACGGAAGATATTGCTACCTTGATGAATAATTTGAGACATGTATACCCCTAAAGGCTCAAGTATATCGTACTAGGAGGCTAATCCCCTCCTTAAACCGCTCAAACATGAGATTAATAGAGAGCACTGATTTTTGAAGAAGTCAAATAAAATTTGATGCTAAACAATTAATGATACGAAGTGAAATACCCTCATATTTCAAAAAAAGGTCGTCTAAAACATAAGATTTCTTCTCTTTTGTTATCTTTTCTGGTCAACTTCGATAAAAATTCGAAAATTTAGATGGAAATTGCAATGTCATGAAATTATGCAAAAAGTTGAGAGGGGAGCAATGTGTTGATGCATAATTTGAATAAAACAAAAATAACAAATTTTTCGCTCAAAGAAATCATCTACTCTTTTATACATCCACATGGGTTTTGATAAAGATCCATCAAATTTTATAGTCAAAAAATTGGTCGCATTGCGTTTTGTGGAAAAAAAGATACGAGAAGAAACAAGTAGTCAAACTTCACTTATCATAGATATTCCTGTCAGTTAATATATTTTATACTCATATTAAGTTTATAAAAGAAACAAATTCTCAATAGATTCATGATATAAAAGCAATTCAAAAAACATTCAACGATTAGTCAAATGGAAAGTTGCAAATGTGACCCTTCAAGCAATGATCGCAAGGTCATCTATACTATACTATCAGCAAAGAACACTTGTAATTGGCTATGATAAAGGATTAAGACAATACAGTTAGCCAAAAGATGCATCAATGTTTTGCCTCCAGGGTGATGACTACAGCTCTCTAGGTGGGTATAAAAACGGGTGCTCGGCTGCCCAGCATATCGAAGTGGCTTTCGTATTTCATCGACATCGAAGAGCATCATGGGGTTACTGAGTTCACCGCAACCATTTCTGCAGTCCAGTAGAAGCAGTCCAGTCCCACGGATGGGTCATCTCGCGACAGAAGTTGTGTCACGGTGCGGTAGTAGCTGTTTTCCTCACCGGTCAACAACTTTTGTCGTGCGTTAACGATTTGTTTACGATGTGCTATGATTTCATCGAATTTTTCTTCTACAACTAAAGAGAATCGTTACATGAAATGGTAAGAATCTTACGTGACGGGGATTCTGCTTTTGGTGAAGCGAGTTTAGGTGACTTCACCGGGCTCGAATCCCTGTCCCGTCGTGATTCATGTAGTTAATTTCACCTAACGAGATCGTTATTGCCGGCTTGGACTGCTCTCGGATGAGCCAGCTTCAGAATTCGGAAATCTGGCACACCCGGTGGCATTCTATTCGGCAATAGGAAAACCGATCCTCGGCTTTGTTTTCTGATCATGAATCATGACGGCTGCTCTTCGAAGGACAAGGCCGCCAGAGAAGTTTCTCAGGACTGCCAAATTGTCAATCGGCTAATTTGGCACGCCTGAAAAACTCCTCTTGCAGCTCATCAAGCATAAAGCTCAGTGTTTGAAACGTTTTCGCACGTTATTTTGTACACTCATTGTTTATCATCGCCGACCCACTAACCTAGATGGCTGAAGCGAGAAGGATGTCGCATGACAGGGATTTCGCTTTTGGTGACGTGGAAAAGAATCTTCACCGGGCAAGAATTCCTGTCATGTGCTTTCCATATTCGTATCAGTATTGTTCAACTCATCAATGAGCACCTACTTCAGCACCAATAAATTCAGTCCCATCGTGAACTGGTCAACAGACATTGGAATTCTACGAAGACCGTTGGTGACGTTTCTCGGTGGTGTCAAGTTGTTTTAAATGACTAATTTGGCACACCCGATGGGCGCCCCCCAATCTTCGGCCTATCCATATCCTACTAGAAAAGACCAGTCGTATTCTGCCACTACGAGTGAGTACTATTTTTCATTGTTTCATTCTTATCCCACAAGGAAGTTATTTCATGTATTGTTATGCGACCTCAACATATATCATTAGAAAACCAACTGAATGCAGCGTGGCTGAATTTTCAAATCTGTTATTGCAATAAGAAATTTGCCAAAACATTGCATAGAATATCATAAACAATTATCCGAACACAATTATAGACAATTATCCAAGTAAACATAACTTGAGAGCATATGAATTCACATCGTTCGTTTCGTGTTCACCTCACTCAATTCCACTTCACTTTCATCGGCCAACAAGCGAAACGACTCATAAATTTTACGATATCCCCGTCAAGTGTCATTCTTGTCACATTTGTTTCTTCGTGAAATTCGATCGGAATCGGTCGAATACGTTATTCGATTTTCCCTGTATGAAGAATTCTTTGAACTCTCATTAGATCAACCGCAAATAAAATTACACTGCAAATATAACAGTTTCTAAGTAGCCCCTCTGACAACCGCCAACTCGCTATGGAAACTGCAAATATGCTAAGATCACAGCATATCTTATGACTACATATAACGAACGTTGAGTTTGATGAAATCAAGGACTATAAAAACTCAATGATATCGGGGTAATTCAACGTTTTCCTTGTTGAATGTAGTTTCTGTGCTCTTTAGGAAATATTAGGGCAAGCAAATGATCATCATAACCTAAAAGCTTTTCACTCATCGCTTGAACAAAAGGAAAAACAACGCCACTAGTCGATAAACAGCAAACCTCATCGAGATTGAATGGTTTCTTATTGCTAGAACGTCCTTTGAATTGTGCGATCGGCGTCAGGAATTCGTCGAGATCGGCCGATATATCACTGAGATGGAGATCGAGCCCGAAGTCCAACTCTAAGATCGAGCGTCGCTTGCAAGTTGCACGATTTGTCTTCACTACCCGATCAATCTCCTGCAGCACCTCATTTTAACTTGGATAGACAGTGGCCTGTAAGCGAAGGTTTTGAAGAATGTTACTGCAAAACTACATAGTGGTCTATTTAGGCTACTCAAAAATGTGTATTGCTGTGATCACATCGCTATGGCGATCATTTATTCAAAGATGGCGAGCAAATGCCATCTTTGAAAAAAGGAAATTCCATCTGCAAGTCCTGATTCAAAGTAAGAGGTGGAAGAGGGTTTGAAGCGAGAGGGAGAAGGAAAGTCACACTCCGATGCTTCAAAATAGCTTTCCAGCGTGTTCAGCCTGGAAAACGCCTGATGATAAAGACTGATGGTCATCTGAGTGAGGGGAAAGGAAGCATTTACAAATGACGTACAACTTTTACTCTGATGGGAGCATAGTATATATGCGGATGGAAACGGCGCTTTGATTCAAAATTTCATCCCAAACTCCATTTAAACTTTTCAAAACTGAAGTGACTGTTAGAGAGGTGCACGACGTCGAACCTATAGAATTCACCATCGAGAACAAATAAATCACTTGGAAGAGAACAGTCTAGATCATGCAAGCGTTTGATGATGATTTACGATAAGGTACGGAGTTATGATAAGAAAATAGATATGATGAAATGAAAGATAAGAATACCTTATTGCAAGCAACATTTAGCTCTTTGAATTGCTCACGAGCTTGAGCAAGTTCAATTTCGCTATTAACAACAAGCGGATATCTGGAGATAGCGTCCATCTGTGGCATAAGGAACTCGCTTGAAAACGCCGAATATGCATCGGTTAAATGCCTCACCGATAGCGCATAAGCTACACATGCCAATGCGACTTGATAGATCTGAATGATATAAAGCAGATTGTTTTTGCAATTGCAAACATGACGAGTTTCATCTTTTATAAGGAAGGAAAAAGCAGTAGTAGGTAATGATTCTAAGAACTATATTTCGTATGTAAATATATGGATGGATTTTGAGGTTTAAGAGTTACATTCATTTTAAAAAATATAATCGAATCACTACGAGGAAGGCTAAAAAGGCTCGTAACGCTTTCGCATTTTATTGGCCTTGTAGGGATATTTTCAGCTGCTGTCTTCATCTTGCTAGATGCTATTCTAAAAGATTTACTGTAATGGCTGGATAGATGCATTACGTTCAATATCAAATGAAACTTTTGACAAGAAGAAACCATTAAATAAAACTCAGCCAAAATGAGCTAAAGACATTCAGAATGAAGTTTGAGTGGGATGATGTGGAGAAACGATCCAGTATATTCCATGACTGCGAAGCAATCATGCACGCCAGCAAATATATACGCTTAATACGCTTCAGTGATGAATTTCAGCTTGAGGTCTCAGGCACCGGTAACCTGGACTTGGATATTTGGACGAATAGAGAGCAATAACGTGCAATCGTTAAAACTGGGAAGGTGTTGAGGTCTGTTGGCACTGAAAACTTAAAAATACTATCGGGCTCCCACTCTACAGAATGAAGCACTAAATATTCGCCGAGCTCTAGTCAGTGCTCACATAAACTATTGGAAAGTAAAGAAAAGATTGTGCAGAAATGTGTCCCAACATACCTCATGTCTTGTGCGATCTTTGAGACGAAATTTAGATCGAACTGATGCATTTTCGACTTGTTCGAGTAGAATGGCGATGAGTGCATTGCACGATGAGTCGAGTGTATATTCGATAAGTTTACTGATCTCGCGGCAAAACGATACCACCTTCTCCCAGAAGTGTTTCACTTCTCCCAGTAGCATGAAACCTGAATATGCTACCTCAATGTAATTGAACACGAGCAGTAACACTGTTGTTTCGCAGACGCATGATCGATAGATATATTGGTACAATAGTTTTTGGATACGGCCCTGTAATGCGTCGAATTTGGTCATATCCAAAAACTATTGTACCAATATGTAATTGAACAATTATAAGAAACGTATCTCTCACAACCATACTCTCTTTGTAACGAATCAAAATCTTGCTACCGGAAAAATTTCTCATTTACTCTAATCTAGAATTAGCTCGTAGAAAACCATGTGAAATTAACAAATTGCTAACAAAGTGGTCAATTGATTTCATGCAGTATATGAACTAATAAATAAGCAAAACGATACCTGATCGGCCAAGTTTTGTGCTTTTACTATCAGCAAGTTGAATTGCTGTTTGGAAGAGGTCCTCAAGTGAGAACGCCTCATGTGCACAATCGTCGATGATATTATGTAGTCGATTCAACTCATCTCGAATTTTGTTCGCTGTGCATTGCGTATCCATCTATAAAAGGGAAGCGATTTAATATGTCAACTCGATATTGCACAGCATTTATAATATTCCATTTGGACGAAAGCATCAACAAAACTAAATAACTTTTAGTGTTTTAGCATTATAAATATGCTCAAAGATATAACTCATTGTTGTTGAAGAATATACTCGCCACTATGACTCAAAAAACTCCCTACAATTCAAGTTTGCTGTAATCAGAAGCAAATAAACATTTAGCTTACGACCACTTCAAAGATATTATCAGTTGTTTATGGACATTATCGGTTGCAACTGGCAAATAACTGATAATGGACGTTTAATCTGACCACGCAAGAAGCGAACCTATGCCCTACGTGCGATGATCCCGCGCTTGCGGGCGCCCCCTTTGCAATCTTTGAAAATGGCTCAGGATTCGTAACTGCCAGCCTGCTACTTCCCCGTGTAGACTAGTGCATGTAAGTATTTTGTCGTTTCAAATGCAGCTGTCTGATTGTCATGTCGATAGACAGGTGTGTTGCAGGTGTCTTTACCCTGAATAAGGTGAACATCTCTTCCTTTTTGCAGATGCATTTTATCCCCTCCCTGCAGTAGATCGACGAACTTTCTATGGCACTGTTCGTTCTTTGTTGGATTTGTGCCGTATTCATTATATGCAGCTGATATTGTCGACACCAAATTTGATTAATTTTCCTCATACTGTAAGGTTCAAAAACTATTCTTCATAAATTTAAAATGTTTAAGTAAAAAAATAAAACATAAGATAAAATAAAATCAAAAGAAATAAAATATTCGAAGAAATTTAATCCTAAATCAGGCTAAGCGAGAAATGGTTAAGATATAAAAAAGATTCTAAATGAAGTGAATGAAGTGTCGATGCCTATTCCCCAATCCTAAGGAATATGAGCTTAATTATGAATGAGCTTATCATCAAGCACAGCCACTGAAAACAATACAATTGTACAATTAAACAATGATATGAAATAAGTTGGCTAACTTGTTCCATAAGTTCGAGAGCTTTGCCGATCGCCCGTGGAATATCATTGGTCCTCTTCCCAATCAGGGTCATCGCCTCGTGCGCACTTTCCAGAGCTGTCCTTGCCTCAGTCACTGTCTAAACAGATGTCTTTTAAATTGCACTATGACATCATAAAAATAAGAGTGACTCATAATAATATGACTTCCTTCAGCAAATGAAATTTAATCTTCGCAGAATAATTCATATTTCCGGAAATGAAAAATGAAAAAGGCCTACGTTGAAAATTTTTTTATTCTTAATAAAGGATAAATAACAACTTTCTCTGCGTTTCCTGGACTTAAAAAAAAGAGTGATCAAATACTCTTTGTGAATCCCTGATGGCAGTCAAAATAGAAACATAACTCCGTACTGCATCATATCGAGATCCACTGAAAAGAATCCAGATTTTTCTGCAATAACAGCAAATCATAACTGAGAAGTAAAGGAACAGCTAATATACGTTTGGGTATTCTTGCCATCTGTAGTAATTACATCTACGATTAATATGAACCGAATTGTTTCCCCGTCTAGCTATCCTTCATAAGATGCAAGATTATAGTACTATTTGATTTTTTAATATCTCCTGGCTAGGCTCAAGGAAGAAAAACAGGACAGAAAATGACAGAAGCTGATGATCTGCCCAGTTAACAACTTCACCCTCTTATTATAACATATTAAGGTGAGTGGAACCCCATACGAAACGAATCCAATCATTTTATGGCCTTATTGAACTCAACAAAAATACGACAGAATGGCTAGAAGGCAATTTTTAGCATCGTTTTCTAGTAGGCGATAAACAGATACCCGTATGAGTTAATTACACCATTCTACAGCATCCATAAGATGCGTAACTTTCTACTTTATTCAACTAGAATGGAGGATATCCTTACCGATTAAAAATGACTAATTGCTAAAGGATTGCTGAATAACGTATATTAGGGACCTATCGGGTACTACCTTTATCAAACTGCAATGGAATTAAGTTGTGCGTGACTAGCAGAACGTTAACCTCGCTGACTACGGAGATATAAAGCGAATAAAATAAAAGGCGAATAAAATAAAATAAAAAGGAGATAGGAGCAATCTCACTGAGTAGATAAAACTGATTTCAACTTTAGTGGTTTTCGAAGTGAAACTTCCAGATGGATTAAGCAAGAAACGCAAATTTACAAAAATTCAATAAATACATCTCTACAAATATCTATGATAGCCAAGAACCAAAAATTTTGGGTATTAAGTTTTTTCTTTCAATTATTATTAAAATATCCCAAAACTGTTCGTATTATTTCCATTCCCTCCTATTTGATTAAAATCCTCATATTATAAAAACTACTCCAGAAAGCACGGAATTTCCTCTCCACCCTTCTGCTCTCTCCCTCTTCGAGCACAATACAGGGGGAGATGATAGTTACCATCGTGGGGTACTAATAAGAATCAGTCAATGCGACCCAAATATTAGAACCATATGAATGTATATCGGCTTACATTAATTATGCGACTTTTGACAGAAATGCTCGTGCTGATTGTCGACGACGTTTCCCCACTGTCCTTCCGGGGTGAGCTGTTAGGGAGGATCTGGGAATTGTTGCTGCCGAACTTCGATGAGCTCGAATGTTTCCGAGACTGTTCGCCAACCAAAGACGTTGCACCACTCTGCATACCAGCTATCGGAGAGAGCGGCAGCTGTGAACGTAATGATTCGGTTTCCGCACTCATCTTCGAAGCAGCAACGTATAATCTTGCCGATGCACTGCTAACCGTCGCATCAGATCCCAATACACGTGTAGTTGTGGATTGCTGCTTCAATTGCTCGTAAACAGAATCAAAAGTTGACGATGTCATCGACTGTACCATAAGCTTTTCTGCAATCATTTTTTAGTGGCGTTTAATTATTATTCACAATAAACAGTAAGCAAATTTTAGTGATGCGAATCCTGTCATATCCGAAAGTGTATGATGCAACGACGGATAGAAAAGAAAGCAATGAAGTTGGTGGCATTAAAATTGAAGGATGCCGCGGAAATAGGCTTTTTAGAAATCGGAGAATGCAATTTGCAAGAGCAAATGCAATCTGCGATAGCATATGAAAATTGGACATTCCGATTAACACCAACATTCAATTGGGTGGCGAGGAAAACATCGATGTTTCTTCAGCAAGAATGCAGATATTTTACTCAAAATTCCACCGAAAACTTGGGGTAAATTCCATTCGCAACAATGTTGAAGAAGTGGAAGTGAGCATAAGAAATGTTTCGGGATGTATGCTTATCCTTATCACATATAGCATCGTCAATGTAATACTTGACCCAAGCTAAAATAGTAAAAGATGCTACTTGAGAAATCTAAAACTAGACATCAGAATATATGCAAATCAAATTATCTTTGCACTTTACCTTTGCCTTTACCTTTACGCGCGCAATTTTATCTTTCACTCAAAAATTTGCATTTGCAAAATATCTTTCAATACTGCCAATGGCCTTAAAATATTTGCTTCTGACTGAATGTTTTGATCAGTGTTGTAGTTGAAGTGAGCCAAAAAACGGAATTTTTCTATAGAGATCACAAGTTGTCGCACTCGATTGCACCTATTCGCCTCTCAATTTTTAATTGGCTTTTCTGCAAAACAAAATAAATTTTTATTACCCTTTCTACCTCACCTTCATGACGCGAAAATGGAATGGGAAGTTGCGACAGATTTCCTTCAACTCTTACACATAGCATTCTAGACATAACAAAGTTACCTTGTATTGAGAGTGAAAGGTAACGTATACACTGATATCGATTCATAGAACATAATGAAATCTGCGTACCAAGTGCAGCCAATGAATGCGGTGAATGAATAAGAAGCCTCTCCCAGCTATTATTGATGTTGATACCTGCCCATATTTGTTGTACGATCACCTTTTCTTTTAGTAGATTCGAAAATCCATTACGTTGGCCAACTCCTTCTTCTGCCATAATGAATCGATGTTGACGATCACTAAATTTAAAAAATCATTTAAATTAGCATACGATATGGTAAATTTTATAAGCGCTGCATACAAAACGACGGTCAACCATATTAAAGTTGCTATCTGAGTCAATAACTAAAACTACATTCAAAGGAAAACTCAAACCGACGATGTGTTTTACACAAATTAAGCGAACGCAATTGATACTATTTCTTGTAGAAAAACAGCTTCAGAAAAAAGAGGGAGACAAAATTATCGATGCATTGCTTGAATGGATAACAGCTTCCACTATGAACTGCATTTTCAAAATATATAACGATAAGAAACTTGCTTTCATATATCAAAGCGGTATAAAGTGATATCCAAAAGGAAAGCATTTTATGACCTCTTCTCCTTGTAATGTATATCAACGACATATCGGAGCATATAACCAATGTATGCAAACTGTTTGCTGATAACTTAAAAGCGTAAAGAATACTTCATGAGATAGCACCTGATTTCGATGAACTCCAGAACGACCTCAGCATTTTCAGTGACCAGTCAAATATATGGTGGCGTGCCGTTTCTTTTGACAAATTTTTTACGTGAACTTTCCGCACGAACGCATAATGAAATTAAGCGACGTTCGACCATTTCCAGAGGATAATGCATAGAATATGCGACCTGAGCATTAAAGTTTTCCCTACCCTTAAATGAAATGTTCATTGTACAGAAATCTCGAGAAATACATCCGGAAGTGCCATTTACATATTGAACAGATCACAACTGAAAAGGTTTGAAAAAGTTTTATAATTTATTTTCATCCCATTTTTGATTACTGCTCGCCACTATGGTCGCCTCATTCAGACGAAGATAATAAAAAGTATCGTAAAATTTTCCCCGATTCATGTTAACCCGAATATGGAAGACGATTGAAAGTTTTCAACTTTGACCCTTTGGAATGTGATCAATTTCAAAAGGATTTATTCCTTGCTTTTAAAAGAACATTTAAAAATATTCCCTTCTAAAGCATATTTCCATCATGCATGACCTGAGAAAATCGTAGCCATTTAAACGACCTTCGTGTAAGATGTATAAGACCTATCTCTTCTGTTATTGCTCAATAGTTTCCATTGTAGGGATACACGGGAGTGGAAGAAGCTAGCCACCCAAATCTTAGAGATTGGTAATGTTTTTGTTTTTGCAAATTATAAATAAAGAATGGATCTTTGCACAATTGCTGATCTAATTTATTGAATTATACATTATAGTCGTAAATATTCAATTTTATATTTCCTCATATTGATATCATTGGCAATTTGCATTGATATCTTATCGATATTCATTCGTCAATATGTTTCTTCGTTATTTTTTCTTACTTTATTAATTTTATATTCATAAATCTATGTGTACTTGTGAATGATTCCACCGCTATTGATGCCTTAGCACTATATTTTATGTAGCTTTCTTTGTTCATTCCAATAAAGATTTATAGCAATACAAATTAACATGTGAATACATTATGCTCATGTCTGATCTTCCAATGATTAATATAATGCTATATACCGCATAGCTTAAATAATAATGAAAATAAGGGTAGATAGGAGTGACCATACGAAACCCCACACCACTAGCAAATCAATCAATAATATAAGGTGATGAAATTCATAGAAATCGATCTAAATCGATCATTATCTGCTTCTACAATCGTAATGAGTACTTTATTTCACAACCTTATAAATCTACTCTGAAACTAGCTTAAAACAATATCTGGGACATCTCTTATGAAATTAGTGCAGATATATAGTTCGATGTCTAAATGAGGCTATGAAAATATACCACTGAAAGTGCTATCAAAGAAACACCATATCATTCTATGCCTCAGCTTTAGATTCGCTTTAATACGATGATACTGTACTGATTCAATTTGGAAAAATCGCAATCGACTCATACAATTCTCTATGAGAGAGGAGGTATCTTGCAAAATACTATACGAGTAAAACAGCAATCAGAGGGATGAACGATATTCGAGAATTGGGCAACAGTGGGCGATATAGGCCTTATGGAAATGCTCGATGCATGTGTGAGATGCTCGAACAATACGCAATATTTAGAATCCTCCCTCCCCTCCCCTTTCGACTAGTTAAGTGGCTGAGATTTCAACATACACACCTACGATGCATACATTTTTCCATTTCACCAAGCCGTTGTTTAAAATTCTTTGCAAAAAGCAATTTTCTATAGTTGTTCTGTTGTGTATTTGTAAATTTAAATGTATATCACTATGATAAAAGATATCAATCGTAGTGGAAACAAAGGATCATATATTATAGATTATGGATGTTAAGTCTCATAATTTTTGAGTGATTCCAAATTGGGGCATAAACATATATATATATATATATATATATATAACGACGATGCAAGCATCGAGCAAAGAAAAAACTTCCACAACATGTCTTCCTAGCAATTTATAGATAATTACATATTCAGATCACTCTATTAGACTGTCGATCGAACCCTTCAGAATTTAAGCACATTTAGCAACTTTGAAACGTGATTATATTTTCTTATACTACATATACAACCAACCAAACTATGTAAAAACCCGACCAGTAATATAATAAACTAAAAACAACAACAAAAAACCACAAAAAAATATAAAAAAGAAAAAATAATACTCAAAATAACAAACGGGTCTTCAACCAAACATTGTCCAATTCAACTCAAAATCATTGAAACAAAAATAAAAACAATTCCACTCAAATATTTTTCACTTAAGTGATACATTCGAAATACCAATATGTAAAAATCCAACTCTTAAATTCCAGAATTTATACTCCTCGTTAAATAGAAAGTAAAAATTACAACTTAAAAATGATGAAAAAACAAAATACTTCTTAAATAAGGCGCATCAATGCAGTTTTATTGACTGTTTTCAATGTTTTGATCAGGACGTTGATCGTTAGCAAATAATGCCTCTCATATCAATGCGATCACGCGGTCATGATAAATACTCGAGCAGCTCGCAACTAAAAAACCTTTGGTGTAGATGATTTAGGAATATAACTGTTTGGCACAACTGAATGACGTTTCTATCGTTAGTCCATTCCAAACAGTCATCGATAAGATAGATTCGTTCGAGCTGTTATAGTCCTCGAAAATAATATGTTATAAACCTATCTTCATATCACGTTCCCTCATCCTTCATTTTTACAGTGTTCTATGTAAGGAAAACATATTGAATAAATATTGTAAACATACAAACAGCAAAGCACATTCGAGGCACACAGACAACCGCTATTAGACATAGAAAAAATTGGCAAAATAGAAATTTTCCTTACGTGGAACACTATAAAAATGAACAAATAAATAAATAATACCAATGATTGTATGGCATTATATGAAAGATTTTTTTTAATGCCTTATAAAATATTACAACGCCATGATAAGCAAACAGAAGCGGTTATATTTGCAAAGTGTGCAAATTAATGCAACAAATTCATCAGCAGTCTATGCAAAGAGATCCATCAATGGAACTCCTTCCTATATAGAGATACTAATAGCCAACCATTCCCCCAATATACGACACAATGAATTTGTATTGACAGTGAAATTTCAATTTCTCAATAAGATGAATAAAGAATATGAAAGCATTACAACATATATTTTCGTATCTGTTGACAACGAAGGATCAAGCTTGCCTACTGTCTTTTAACCGCAATGCAAAAGCTTATATCATTCAAGCTCCTCTGGAGCGCTTTTCCGCCTATTTCTTTCCACCATCACAATATAGCCAATGGAATTCCACATAGAACATTTATCACTTTGCATTATTAATATGGTTATTGCCTGCACGCTTATTTGCAGACAGTTGCGCCAAGAATAGTCTTATGCACCGAAGTATCATCATAAAAAATCTCAAACACATGCCTATAACAAGAACGCAATATCCCAGCCATAACAAAAAAAACCAACATATATGGGCAGTTCAAAATGCGTCTAGTTCGTCCTATTCTTATCGATGAAATTTTTTCATTCATTAAAAGAGACCTAAATCGAGATCAGCTGAATAATATCGTAGCCAATTTTTCCGATATTCTCATCTCAGAAATTGCAGCTTTAATGCTATGAAACGAAGTGAGAAATGACATAAAAATTTATATAAGAGTTTGTTCCTCGAAATGTGATAGTTAGTAAATATTATGCAATGATATCTATCGCCTATAATAATCCCCTTTCTAATTCTAAAGACATAATCGAATTGGAATACAACTTCAACAAGTGGAACAATTACGCCAAAAACTGATTCTTTTGCTGCATAGAACAATGACTAACTGATTAGTGAAAAATATATTTCCAATCCGTAAAAAATAGGCTCTCACCTTACCTATCACTTACACTAGTACTATGACCTAACCTGAGAGAATTAAGTATAAAGCAATGAATTGCTAGCAATTAATTGTACAATGCGAACGATGTGGTTGAATGCATCTTAAATACAGATGAGCCGAGAAAAGAACATAAATGAGAGTTTAGTGAAGGTATTAGCTGCACCATAAGTGCCCTTATCAGTGAGATAAGTACACATACTTTTTGGCTAGTTGCTTCAAAAGACGACGGCTCACGCTTTACTTCCCTTGAGTCGTGATGTCGAACAACGTCGCCTACTTTTTTTCAGGATCTTTGATGTTCAAATGATCATCTGAATTATTGGATGGAATTTCAAACAACCGAACGGAACGTATCAATGAGGATGGTACGATATGCATTTCTACAATTCTTTTCATTCAAACTAACCACTTTCATGAATTCTTAGCAATAGGAAACAATAAAACTTCACTAATCTGAAAGGTCTCAAAAAAGATCCCCTGTCTGGAGTTCACAATTCGGGAGCCATTGAAGCTAAAACCTCAGATCTTAGTAGACATAATATGCACCACAGATTCGCCTTTCAAACAACTGATCACAGTAAAGCGTCAGGTTCGGAAGCAATTAGCCAATGTCTATAAACTCATTTTGCATTACTCCAGCCAGGAAAATTGGTTTTCTTTTGAACGATGTATATAGGCAGTCAGATCAGCGCGAATATGTTTCCTAAATGCCGGTAGGCACATTTTGGGATATTTCCGGCTATTTTTGAAATTGGCGGATCTAGTCAACGAAGCTGTAAACGTGCGTCTTGTGAAAGCTATTCTGGCATCCATCCCCTATTCACATTGTGATCCGAATTCCTAGGTCCTTTGAACATTAATACTCCCAGCAAGGCAAATGGATCAACTCGAAGGTCACTACAACTATCGACAGTATTGAATATTACACAACCAGTCTTCGTGTGTTTTGTGACTTCATGGAGTATTTTTTCTATCCTTCGACCGCAGAATTCACGCTTCTTACATCCCTCACAAAGATGACGAAAACCACTGGGTACTCGCGATGGAAGGGGAGCAGTAGCCGCGGTAGCTTCCATGGTTCAAAATTTATGATTCATGTTAATGCGAGGGCTTCAGGGTAGATGCTGGTGATGAACTTCGAATACTGATCAAAAATAGAGGCCGAGCATAACGAATCCTCGATCAAGAATCCTCAGAATCTACTGAAACTTCTCCAAAAACTTCTGGACGAATTTTCTGAGAACAAAAAAACCTAAGGAACCTCGAAGACTCAAAATTACAAAGACCGCCACCTCTAATCCCGAAGTTTTTCTCTTTTCTGCTGTGCAGTATTTATTAGATACACTGAGACGTCGCTATCCGATACTTTTTACTAATAAAACGATGAAAACAAAACAAGATGGAGGTGCCACAAGAAAAGATCCCCTCGAACGGTAATCGAATGAGCAAAATTGATGTGAATGCAAAAAAGAAGCAACGTGCATGAGGTGTGCTCCCTCTGAATCTATTGAATTCCTATAAAAGTGCAACGGTCGATCCATAAACACACGAACAACACTACCATATGCATCTATTCGTGTGAATAACAGTATCATAAACGAGCCCACATATTGCATTTTATTATATCTCAACTGATATCATCCAGCACTTAGAATTAGGCAATTTTTCAACCAATCGTTCGATTAATAAAAGGAATGAATAAAAAATAAAATAAATAAGAATAATAAATAACATAAATAGGCGAACGACGACTAGCGGTATTAATCGATCCATACCAGAGGTGAGCAACAGTACTAAGGTTCTACAAGGCAGTTGGTAGGGACGCCTAAGATTCCATGTTTCCCTCTTATTGAATCTCGCTTCAAATGACATCGAAACTGGTACCAGATAAATCTTTGCTCAAGATGCAGTTAGCTTCTCTCTTCCCTACCTTCTAATTGGGGCACTGCGGGAAAAAATTTAAACTTTTCATGAATCTTTGCAAACATCTCTATTTTTTTCAAAAATTCCCTCCAACCCCGTAAATAAGTTAGCATCTCAACGCTCTCTTAAAATGCTGCACTTCATGCCTGACATAATTTGTGTGGATACTCTTGGAGGGATATTTGAGGGATATACGATCAGTGCCCTAAACAAACGCATTAAGGGGGAGGAATTTTATTCAGCTGCAAAGATTGTGCCACAAATAGCTAAAGAACCTATCAGTAGACCTAGACCATAATGGAGACGAGATCAGCAGGCCTAGACAATAATAAAGACGAGATCAACAGGCCTAGACCATAATAAAGACGAGATCAGCAGACCTAGACCATCATGTGCACAGACGAAGTGCTGCGAGGCATAGTTACGCTAACTGACGAACTAAACACAAATGAAGAACTGGGCCACATTTCAACACTGAAAAACTGTCGAAGGACTATCTACTTCTAGCATAATATAAAATGGGCTCGTCGGTGTGAGAAGCAGAGAAATATGCGTAATATAATGGTGCAGAGAAAAAAATATGTCATAGAGCTACATGCAAAAGAGGAGTCGCTGCGTGTGCATCTACAATATCAATGCAAAATGAATACTGAATATTAAGGGTCGTTTTAAATAAAACGTTTTGCATGCGAATGCGCTAATCAGCTTTAACTGCCCAATTTAACTCACAGGATGTATTGCTAGGTTATTACGTCTAGGAAGGTTCGCCTCAAGTGGGAGCCAACAAATTTGGTGGTATGGCCTACTATGCAAGCACTACTACCGTGCACGAGATGTGCAAATGGCATGAGAGAAAATATGAGCACTCGCTTAACGGTAATTTAATGAATTCTTTTGATTTTGCGGGCTAAATATACTTGAAAAACAATGAGTCTCCCGAAAGTTCTATTTTTCTAAGTGGAAAATACGTAAACAACAATAAATCTAATCGAAATAGAATCGTAAAAAACAATGCCTAAGATTGTTGATTGTCTTCGAATAGCGTTCTCCAAGACAAATAATCGAAGAAATATTCATAATATTCATATAAGTAAGAAAACGTTCAGGTAATTTTTCTACTTTGCAATATTGCTGTTAAGTAATCATTTTTTTCGATGTGTCAATTTGTGACGTAGGGCCATAACGTGATCATATGCAAGTATTCCGTCACAATCGCTATCACTAAATTCCATTGCTGTCGGCGATTAATTTTTTTAATTTATTACCAATAATTGCTTTCATAAACGTTGCCAACCGATATCGTTCTTCTTTGCATCGTTCAAAAAGAAATATATCGTTATCAGGGACTCTATCCTTATGATAGACCACCTTATTGCTTCTGATCTATTATAAAACATTGTTCTACGAATAAAATGCTTACAAATTGTCCTTTCAACAAATTTTTATACTCAAAAATACTTACTACCTAATAATCACGTTATGAATTCTTTTTCTTGTATTTTCGATCAAAATTAGTTGCTAGCAATCGAAGAGGTATTCAACTTATTTGCGCATAATTTTTACGTCTATCACGAGAAGGAACCATAAGAATAGAACTAGTTCAGGATGAAAACAACCTACATGTTGCATTTGATTTTTCGACGTGTTGATTACGGGTATCTCCAGTGCGTTCATACTTAAAATCGTCATCCCGAATCACTCCATTTTTGATGGCCGTCAACTCCAACTTTAGAAGTTCTGCAGAGAAGAAGCCTGAGGTGGACTGCGGGCAGATGACCACAGCGAATGACCAGTCCGAAACGATCGAACACTCGAACCCGATGACACAATTACAGCCCTCTTCGAAATCTTCTACTGTGTCTATGTTGTTGTCTGAAATGCAACCTTGAATGCTGGATGAACTTTCATTATTTAAATGACCTTTTAATGATTTCAAAAACAAAACTTCCTGATTTGATACTTCCTGATCAAACATTACTATATGAGGCGATCGATGCTAATTATGATTTTTTATCATCAATATGTCTCTTGAGGGATATAATCTCAATGTGTAATAAAAATCGACGAGTATTCTAATAGCATCGTAAATTCATTGCAAACGATTTCAGTTGCAATTGCAATTTGCAAAGAAAAATCATTTGCAATTGGATTTCAATAACCAATGAAAAAAATTTATTTTAAAAATGTAGAGTTGAAAGAAAACGTGAATTCAATGTTAATGGATGTGAATTCCGAACAATGCATAGCATTGCTCTTGCAAAGGAAATATCACCATAGACTTATTGCATTGGGTAGTAGATGTCAAACGAAATGTTCCAGCAAGATGAATTTTTACCTGCCTAACAAACGTTCCAGCAGGATGTATTTCTGACCAAAAGAAACGTTCCAGCAGGATATATTCCTGACCAAAAGAAACGTCCCAGCAGGATATATTTCTGACCAAAAGAAACGTCCCAGCAGGATATATTTCTGACCAAAAGAAACGTCCCAGCAGGATATATTTCTGACCAAAAGAAACGTTCCAGCAGGATATATTTCTGACCAAAAGAAACGTTCCAGCAGGATATATTTCTGACCAAAAGAAACGTCCCAGCAGGATGTATTCCTGACCAAAAGAAACGTCCCAGCAGGATGTATTTCTGACCAAAAGAAACGCTCCAGCAGGATATATTTCTGACCAAAAGAAACGTCCCAGCAGGATGTATTTCTGGCCAAAAGAAACGTCCCAGCAGGATGTATTTCTGACCAAAAGAAACGCTCCAGCAGGATGTATTTCTGACCAAAAGAAACGTTCCAGCAGGATGTATTTCTGACCAAAAGAAACGCTCCAGCAGGATGTATTTCTGGCCAAAAGAAACGTCCCAGCAGGATGTATTTCTGACCAAAAGAAACGTTCCAGCAGGATGTATTTCTGACCAAAAGAAACGTTCCAGCAGGATGTATTTCTGACCAAAAGAAATGTTCCAGCAGGATGTATTTCTGACCAAAAGAAACGTTCCAGCAGGATGTATTTCTGACCAAAAGAAACGTTCCGGCAGGATGTATTTCTGACCAAAAGAAACGTTCCAGCAGGATGTATTTCTGACCAATAGAAACGTTCCAGCAGGATGTATTTCTGACCAAAAGAAACGTTCCAGCAGGATGTATTTCTGACCAAAACAAACGTTCCAGCAGGATGTATTTCTGACCAAAAGAAACGTTCCAGCAGGATGTATTTCTGACCAAAAGAAACGTTCCAGCAGGATGTATTTCTGACCAAAAGAAACGTTCCAGCAGGATGTATTTCTGACCAAAAGAAACGTTCCGGCAGGATGTATTTCTAACCAAAAGAAACGTTCCGGCAGGATGTATTTCTAACCAAAAGAAACGTTCCAGCAGGATGTATTTCTGACCAAAAGAAACGTTCCAGCAGGATGTATTTCTGGCCAAAAGAAACGTCCCAGCAGGATGTATTTCTGACCAAAAGAAACGTTCCAGCAGGATGTATTTCTGACCAAAAGAAACGTTCCAGCAGGATGTATTTCTGACCAAAAGAAACGTTCCGGCAGGATGTATTTCTAACCAAAAGAAACGTTCCAGCAGGATGTATTTCTGACCAAAAGAAACGTTCCAGCAGGATGTATTTCTGACCAAAAGAAACGTTCCAGCAGGATGTATTTCTGACCAAAAGAAACGTTCCAGCAGGATGTATTTCTGACCAAAGGAAAGGTTCCAGCAGGATGCATTTCTGACCAAAAGAAACGTTCCAGCAGGATATATTTCTGACCAAAAGAAACGTCCCAGCAGGATGTATTCCTGACCAAAAGAAACGTCCCAGCGGGATGTATTTCTGACCAAAAGAAACGCTCCAGCAGGATATATTTCTGACCAAAAGAAACGCTCCAGCAGGATATATTTCTGACCAAAAGAAACGCTCCAGCAGGATGTATTTCTGGCCAAAAGAAACGTCCCAGCAGGATGTATTTCTGACCAAAAGAAACGTTCCAGCAGGATGTATTTCTGACCAAAAGAAACGTTCCAGCAGGATGTATTTCTGACCAAAAGAAACGTCCCAGCAGGATGTATTTCTGACCAAAAGAAACGTCCCAGCAGGATGTATTTCTGACCAAAAGAAACGTCCCAGCAGGATGTATTTCTGACCAAAAGAAACGCTCCAGCAGGATATATTTCTGACCAAAAGAAACGCTCCAGCAGGATGTATTTCTGGCCAAAAGAAACGTCCCAGCAGGATGTATTTCTGACCAAAAGAAACGTTCCAGCAGGATGTATTTCTGACCAAAAGAAACGTTCCAGCAGGATGTATTTCTGACCAAAAGAAATGTTCCAGCAGGATGTATTTCTGACCAAAAGAAACGTTCCAGCAGGATGTATTTCTGACCAAAAGAAACGCTCCAGCAGGATGTATTTCTGGCCAAAAGAAACGTCCCAGCAGGATGTATTTCTGACCAAAAGAAACGTTCCAGCAGGATGTATTTCTGACCAAAAGAAACGTTCCAGCAGGATGTATTTCTGACCAAAAGAAATGTTCCAGCAGGATGTATTTCTGACCAAAAGAAACGTTCCAGCAGGATGTATTTCTGACCAAAAGAAACGTTCCGGCAGGATGTATTTCTGACCAAAAGAAACGTTCCAGCAGGATGTATTTCTGACCAATAGAAACGTTCCAGCAGGATGTATTTCTGACCAAAAGAAACGTTCCAGCAGGATGTATTTCTGACCAAAACAAACGTTCCAGCAGGATGTATTTCTGACCAAAAGAAACGTTCCAGCAGGATGTATTTCTGACCAAAAGAAACGTTCCAGCAGGATGTATTTCTGACCAAAAGAAACGTTCCAGCAGGATGTATTTCTGACCAAAAGAAACGTTCCGGCAGGATGTATTTCTAACCAAAAGAAACGTTCCGGCAGGATGTATTTCTAACCAAAAGAAACGTTCCAGCAGGATGTATTTCTGACCAAAAGAAACGTTCCAGCAGGATGTATTTCTGACCAAAAGAAACGTCCCAGCAGGATGTATTTCTGACCAAAAGAAACGTCCCAGCAGGATGTATTTCTGACCAAAAGAAACGTTCCAGCAGGATGTATTTCTGACCAAAAGAAACGTTCCAGCAGGATGTATTTCTGACCAAAAGAAACGTTCCAGCAGGATGTATTTCTGACCAAAAGAAACGTTCCAGCAGGATGTATTTCTGACTTAAAGAAACGTCCCAGCAGGATGTATTTCTGACCAAAAGAAACGTTCCAGCAGGATATATTTCTGACCAAAAGAAACGTCCCAGCAGGATGTATTCCTGACCAAAAGAAACGTCCCAGCGGGATGTATTTCTGACCAAAAGAAACGCTCCAGCAGGATATATTTCTGACCAAAAGAAACGCTCCAGCAGGATATATTTCTGACCAAAAGAAACGCTCCAGCAGGATGTATTTCTGGCCAAAAGAAACGTCCCAGCAGGATGTATTTCTGACCAAAAGAAACGTTCCAGCAGGATGTATTTCTGACCAAAAGAAACGTTCCAGCAGGATGTATTTCTGACCAAAAGAAACGTCCCAGCAGGATGTATTTCTGACCAAAAGAAACGCTCCAGCAGGATATATTTCTGACCAAAAGAAACGCTCCAGCAGGATGTATTTCTGGCCAAAAGAAACGTCCCAGCAGGATGTATTTCTGACCAAAAGAAACGTTCCAGCAGGATGTATTTCTGACCAAAAGAAACGTTCCGGCAGGATGTATTTCTAACCAAAAGAAACGTTCCAGCAGGATGTATTTCTGACCAAAAGAAACGTTCCAGCAGGATGTATTTCTGACCAAAAGAAACGTTCCAGCAGGATGTATTTCTGACCAAAAGAAACGTTCCAGCAGGATGTATTTCTGACCAAAAGAAACGTTCCGGCAGGATGTATTTCTAACCAAAAGAAACGTTCCAGCAGGATGTATTTCTGACCAAAAGAAACGTTCCAGCAGGATGTATTTCTGACCAAAAGAAACGTTCCAGCAGGATGTATTTCTGACCAAAAGAAACGTTCCGGCAGGATGTATTTCTAACCAAAAGAAACGTTCCAGCAGGATGTATTTCTGACCAAAAGAAACGTTCCAGCAGGATGTATTTCTGACCAAAAGAAACGTTCCAGCAGGATGTATTTCTGACTTAAAGAAACGTCCCAGCAGGATGTATTTCTGACCAAAAGAAACCTCCCAGCAGGATGTACTTTTATCTGCCTATGAAGAATGTTATTAAAATTAGCATCTTGCGAATGGATATTTCATCCGCATCCTTTAAGTATCGTAAAATTTTATGCGCATATATATCGGTGAAGCATCAATTGCCTCATATTTATTTTTCAAAGGAACACACAAGAAGACTCAATTGTTATAATCCCTGAAGATATAGTGACGTTTTATTCTCTTTTAATACGTCAACATCAATACACATATAGTAGCAATCATTTTTTAATGAAAACCTTTAGTTATAATAATGTTGTTTCCACAGAGATCATCGATATTTTCAATGCTTCTTTGAGTGGATTTATAACGATCTCTAGATTTACAAATTCTATAACCGCAAAAATAAACGACCTATGGATATCTATATCATCAGTGCGTTATACTTTTTGTAGCAATTAATAAGGTTATATATATATATATATATATATATATATATATATATATATATATATATATATATATATATATATATATATATATATATATATATATATATATAATTTTCAAATACAGATATAGATTTTCTTTAATATAGATTTTCACTTCCCTCTAAAATCTGCAGATTTTTTCATTGCCAATTTTTTCATCTGATTTTTCTATCCGATCCCATTCCATACCAATAATCGGAATTTTTCTAATCCTTCACATCATCATATAATTCATCCTCGAATCTGATCAAAATATCTCGATAATGCACACGATGAGTTCAGTAAATAGCAAAGCGTGAACAGTTATGAGAGATTTTATTGTAAGCAAGAACGTCATGTGTGAAACCTGTTGTAATGCTTTAAGTATTCGATGGATCACCAATTGAAAAATGATAGAAAGGTGAAAGGTCAAAGGCTGTTTATTGAGACATCATCGTACGAGATCAACTTGGTTGCAGGAGTGCATCACTGAACCCGCTCTAACATGAAATGCCATTCCGCCAAAACAAAAGGCCTACGACGAATAATTGCGAGATTACAGGGGAAACATTAGTGAAAATACTGGTATTGCTATGTATGCAAAAATAGTGGCCACTACATAATGATCAAAACATCGAAAATGAAGCTATACAATTAAAAAATGAACAAAAGTAAAGAAAACGACCGAATTGTGCGGGTAATTCAATGAACTCGTCAAATATATCCTAAGCATTACCTAAAACTTTGACTACAACCCGCATCAAATAAAGCATGCAACCTGTATTCGGTTGAAATACGCATCTCCCGCTTCGAAAACTATTGCAGCTTCCCATGAAAACGATACAGCACAATAGCATGAACGACATGAAGGGTCTCGTAACAT
Source organism: Baylisascaris procyonis (assembly GCA_037389465.1). Taxonomy (NCBI): domain Eukaryota; kingdom Metazoa; phylum Nematoda; class Chromadorea; order Rhabditida; family Ascarididae; genus Baylisascaris; species Baylisascaris procyonis. Next base: position 546,859 of record JAZARR010000234.1, on the reverse strand, counting down.
AACCGGACGTTTTTTAACCTTCCGCCAAACCGGGTCTCCCGCACTCCGAGACTCTCTTGTCCATCGGGGGATTGTGGTGACTGAAACCCCGCGGGGATCCTCGCTGGGCGAAAAACCCTCTGCCGCCGTAGAGATATGGTTGATCATTCCACATGACGGGGGACCCGCAAACGGGGGTTCCCTTCCGAAATTTAATTGCTATCAAATCACTGAGTAGCAGTTGCCCCCTCTCTCTGCACGTCCAACTTAACGTCCATAGAAGTGAATATTGCTGTACCTGGGAAGGGAAAGTCTTGGGGACTCTTTCTAATGCCCTGCCTATACGTATATGTTTATTCTCGGGATACGGAATTAGAGCTGTTCAGCACATTTTTTTGAATCAATTCCCCATAAGGATATAAGGACCCCTATCCTATGAAACAATAAAAGTGAGCTCTTATCTACTATAATTACTTATAGATAGAGTACAGACTGCTTAGAATGATCTATTCGTAGCCGTTAACCATTGCGGAACTTTGTTACTCATCCCTTTGGTGTTGTACATGTAATTTGTCTCTTCGAAAATATCCATAGAAAAACCAATAGTGGCATGAAATATTTTATGTAATCAACAAATATCACCACCCTTATTTTCCACCTTCATCTCAATTGCACATGCTATCCAAATTCCGTAGTTTTATGCATTCATATCTATCTAAAATCTGAACGGAAATTCCTACTTTATCTTTTTCACTTCATACTGTAACAAGTTTTATTAATTTATCTCCGGGAAATTTGCATAAAATAAATGAGGAAAAAAAGAAAAGCGATAGAGAGTGATTTCTTGTACTCTTTGACCGATCGTTTAATATACTTAAAAATTTGAACTCTCTTCATCGATCGCATTTTTTGAGATATTTGAGATAATTGTGTACGAAACACATTGAATAAGAAACATTGTTTACAGTGATTTTCAACAAAAATAAAATATATCGATACTTATGCACACATCGATACGAACAGATCAACTCATTGAGATGCTCTTCTTTTAATAAACTATAACTATGCCAATATGAATTTACCTAACTCAACGTCCCTTTCATTGCTTATTTTTGTACATTTTTTTGTGCAAAAAAAAAAAAAAAAAATCACCACCTTTTCCTCCACTTAATATTTAGTGACACTTTAAAAAGAAACTAAGTCTCCCTATAAGTGCGAATCGATTCCCACTGGCTAATCTCTATCGTTCGACAAGTGGACAATGTCCACCCTCTGCATTCGAGTTAAGCATACCGAATATTTTGTAAATTTTCCACTATAAACTGATGACTTCTGGAAATGGATTTAAATATCACAAGTGGTCATTCGATAATACTAAACCTCGAAATGTTTCGCTTAGTAGCGTCAAAAATAACGATGGAAAAATCCCACCCATTCATATAGATAAACATCGCAATCATAGGATTATATCAGCAATATCAAGATTAAACCACCATCAAATCAAGATCACACTGTTGACAATATTTTTAAAAAAGCTTTTGCGCTGCAACATATTAGGACGGACCTTAATATGTTGCAGCGCAAAAGCTACGGGGGTGCAAATGGCCTCCCCCCCCCCCCCCCCCAAAAAAAGAGAGTTAATTCGTTTCTGCAATTTCATAGACAATAAGATACAGAGCCGAGATCAACAACGAAAGCAACATAGTAAAATACAATAAACAACGATTCCACGTGATAGACAATAGCAAACATTTTTTCAACTTCCTGCGGGCACTTAACCAAATATTATAAATACTTGCGGGTATTTTGTGATTTTATTTTAAATTCCATATTATAGTGTCAAATATTCCTCATAATTCAGCATTACTAGGCGTTTAATCGCCAAAATTTGAATATTACATTCATAGTCTAATGAAAAACATCTTTAATTGCTATGGATAGTTGAGTAATAAACTTCATGATAAATATATATTCGAGATAAGAGGTTCGAGAATTGACCTAATGAGATCAACACCTTAAGTGATCTTTGGAGTGAAATCTCTCGAAGAGATTCTCTAAGATTATTTCTGCAAGTTAAATATTGAAAATTATTAGATAAAACTATGCTTGCAATTTAAAATATTCATCGAACATCGAATATTTAGGAAACTGATTTCGATAAGTTTTTATTAGAACGATGAGAGGACTTCAAGTATCTTCAAAAAAAAAAGTTACTAATATCGCTGACGTTCCCCCTTCATTCGCTTCAAGTGATCTATCATCATTGAAGAATCTCATAAATTTTTGGTGAATTTTTTTTTATAATATTCCATAGTGAAATTCACTTATTCCTATAACTTTTTTTTTCTAATTTTCTTATAAAACTCTTTATAAGAATAATTCCATCGATATTTTATTAGGTAGTTTTTAATTCGGCACAAACAAAATCAATTCCTCTAATTTGCCTTAGGCAATATTCAATAAGCGAGAGGTTAGACTAGGTAATAAGTAAAATAAACGATCAATTTATCGTCTCATATATTAGAAAACATAAAAAAATTAACGTTGGCATGCCCAGCTATACAATATTTTTTGATCAATCTATCATATCACTAGTTTATAGCTTATAGTCTATAGTCTATAGGCAAGATGAAGAAAATACTTAATGAGATTCTAAGTTTCAGATTCTTCATTTCAACTTTCAAATGAAAACACTCATAAACTCATCGTCCGCATTGTTGTGATCACGATGTGCTGCTGATGGTCGTTTGAAATGAACTTTTTTATGGGCACCGAATCGATGAACTATTCGTTTTTCGTGTTCGGTATCCACATCGTATCTATTTTGATTGCGACAACACCATCTCTCGATGTAATCCAATGTGCAACCACTTGGATGAGCACAACATTTATTCGATATTGCTGCAATATGAATATTTTTTATAGTCAATTCTCACTTAACACGCAAACATAGATTAACTTCATGTTCTACAGCGATAACAGCGAAATGAATAATTAGCACCTAGCGGTGGGGGAGGGGGAAGGGGGGATGAGTGTGATATTAGTACAATAACGAATCATCTCTCAGACACAGATGAAGTCGTGTAATTAGAATAACATTTTGACACTTGAATGCATTGCTGCGCATATGCTAACCAATATTGTTGAGCATTTATAATTTCCATAGAAGGGAATATTTTTCTTGCCCATACAAATGGGTAATTTTCTTCGAAGGTGCGCATAATCGCAACAAAAAAATTGATCGTATTCGATCGTATTTAGTGCTCTTGAAAGTTGTTTAAATATTTACCCACTTTCCCCCTTTCCTTGCCAATTATCAACAATAGCTGAAATAATTAATTAAAAGAACTCAATTCTAAGATGCCAAAATGCAGTGAATCGAAATAATCTCTTTTATATATTTTTTGCATCATTAACTGCAGAACTCTTCAACAATAAAGAAACTCAATGATATACGTCAATGATAAGGTATTTGCAATTCAATGAACTATAATGATCGAAATAATATTTGCTCTGCTATTCAACTAAAAACTATTATATCAGACAATATCGCTTGTTTATGAGTGTGAGATATTTGCTATGAATTGATGAACTTTATTTTATCACGCTTCAAAAGATCATTTTTTATGCGCTCATATCGATGTTCACATGTAAACCAATATGCCTCTTCGCTGACACTTTTATATTGTAAACAACTTTACAACGCACTTGCAATCTATTGCTTTCAACAACTCTTCATTAAACACACAATTCAATATTACGTTGTACACCATCGTGGATCACTCTTAATCCAATAAAACAATGAATCCTTTTCAGATTCCTCCAAAATTTCCTACACAACACTCCTCACCTCACATCACTACTCGTTTCTATGTGCTCTTTGTAGATGTATACAAAACCCTACCACTAATACATCAGATATTTGTGTGTACATTATGGATGTATATGTCTCAGCTCGGTAGTTCTAACTCATGAGATTCGCAGCTGTGAAATGAGATGAGTATAACCCATACCATAGGGGTAAATTTCAAACTAGTTCTTTTCTAATATATTCGACGAAAACTTGGAACTGTCAGAAAACTTTTCAAGTCAAACACATTTGCTTTCACTCCCTATAGGAGTAAAAAAAATTTTCAGCCGGTTGTCTATAAGCTTGTTAAATGCTCAATGAAGCGAAAATATCAAATGCATACTTGTTTTTTGAATATTTTTACAATCAGTTAAGCTGACATCGTAAAATGCAAGAACCATATCGAATGAGCTTCGTTGACACACTTCCCCACTCTAGACGCTCATATTCTCATAAATATACGCTATATGCAGCTCATATTCACTATATACATATATTATAATAAATAAATAAAAATATATCCCACTTATGCAAGATGCAGACCAACAAGTCTATTCAGTGACAAACGACAAAGCATTAAATATGCTGGAGATCGACATAGAGATGAGGAGGACGAACGCATAGGCATCAACTGAACTAACGAATAAGATAGAAGAAAGCAGAATATAAACCTTGCTCATCGTCGAGATCGATCTGAAGTAGACCATTAGTGGAATCACATTCGGTGACATCACATACTTGACGAATGATCTTCGCGAGTTTAAATCCACATAACCTATGCGCATCACCACCATATGAACTCATCATTGCGGCAAATGCAAAAACGCATAATGTGCCCATGAAATGACGCATTATCACTTTTTCTCTGCAAAATAATTCCACTTTTAAATCAATTGATAAGCTTAAGCAATTCAACAAATTACGAATTTCTCCTCTTTTATTCTCTTATATCATTTATCGACCATACAGTTAATAAGAACACATATCGAGGAGCTATATACAAGAAATTGCGAGCATTGACTCCGATTATTACAGGTGATAAGGTGATATTGATAAGAAATTTTTTTTTAAATTAAATGCAATCCTTGCAAATCGAACAATTATTCAATTAGTGAAAACGAGGTAATTTTCAATGCAGATTGAAGGGATATATATGAAAGTAATAAACGATGTCGCAGTGCTAACGACTTGACTAAACAAACTGCTTCACCATTGTAATTACCTTCGCAATGGAAGCTTGCTTACAATGGGGAACGTTAATGAAAATTATTGCACTTACGTGAATGTGAACAAACAATGCGGCTGTCACTAACGCATGCATATCGAATCGATAGTCGGCAATTAGTATTGACTATAAAATTACCTTTATGAATATGCCAAGAACATTGGATGAGGCTATGAAGACTATGAGCATCATAAACAACGAAATCAACAAGTTTTTTTTGGCGATAAAAACTATTCAATTCCCATGGAACACCTAAATGAAACTAATTTAGTCTTTATAGAAAGGGACCACTAAAAGGATAACAAAAAAAGAGGAAACAACAAGATGTAAGCAAACCATCATTAAGCACAACACTGATGCATGCGCACATTTAAAGACCCTCTTATATGACGATACGCATTTGAGGAAGCATATATTTGAGGCGTGACTTGCAGATTGGCTCCGCCCATTCAACGATTGTATTCCATCGAGAAAGAATCGCCTTATTTTACGACGTGACAAACAAATGGTTAGCCACTTATCGTCCACTCACCTAATCAGGGTTGATGACCACTGACCATTTGATAGATTCGATTTGTCAACATTTAAATAGCAATTATAAGTCATAATTCAACAAAAAAAAACTTGAAAACAACTTCGTGCCAGCCGTTTGTTAATAGCAGCTTCAGTCAATCCTACAATACTAATTATTTATTGACAGGTTTTATGTTTCCTAAATGGAAAACAGAGACAGCCATGACAACCGACAGTGCAATTGCGATGAGCGAGAAAGAAAGACAAGAGACGCGCCCAACTGTGGTTCGCCTTGCAAAAAGATATACCTAAAGCTGCTCTCATTCAATGTGAGCAGTATCAGCCGACTGTCATCAATGACATGCTCGAACATATTGAAGATCATCGCTTGTGAATATCGATACACTCACTATTAGAAAAAAACGAGTGAAAAGGAAGGATCGAAGAGCACGACGATGAACATCCAAAAAGGAAATATTCGATGCATGCGTTGAACATTATGAAGTCAACAAAGCAAGCACATCAGCACTGAATGTCGTCGCCGAATCGAATCAACTACCTCAGCTCTTCGGGAATCGAGTGTTCCCGATGCTACATTATTTTCATCAATGGCTTATCTATTAAGAATCTGATTCGGTTAATGAGATTCAACTTAAATATTAGCCAACTTAAAAAAAGTTTTCAGATTTGCACCTTCAGTCATCTCAGTTGACAGCAATTTTTTGCGTTATAATAATAATTCATATAGAATGCAGTGATTCAACTAATCTACTTATGGCATAGTATCATGCACAATAGCATAGATAGTCGAGCACCTTTGTTCCGCGAAAATGATGGCGCCTTAAACGAACACATGATATGAAGTCATTTGGCGAACGCTCAAATGTTAGATGGTCAATTGCCAGATGACTGACTAATCCCGCAGTCAACTTTTCACAATTGTTCACCGACAAAACGGTCATTCGTTTTTCGTCCCTAATTAGCTGGAATGTGTCATCGAAAGCAGATACTATCCTATGATATGGAGTAATGCATAGTGAAAATCTCGAAAAAAGCAATCGATGGCAACGAATGATCAAATCTCAAGGATAACCTCGTCGAAAATATTACAGTCAAAAGTAACACTGAGTTATAATTAAATCATCAACAACAATTTCAAGAAGATTTTGCATAATATATGCGATCATCTCGTCTTAACAATCAATAAAACTTTATTATTAACTTTAATCGATAAAAAGCATTCATAACGAAAAATACCTCTTCAAATCGCTTCCATTGGGTTACGACGCTTAGGCGAAATTGTAAGATAACGTGAAAGTTAGGGTTGAGGCTCGTCTCGTGCCCATCGAATATTGACGAGTCGATTCGTCGTTGTTATACTCAACAGGAGAGCTGTGATTTGCTGCACAATCCTCGTTCAGATGAGGCGTCTGGTTGGAGTGACTCGGTAGGATGAAGCCAAAGAGTCTGCTTGGAACCGTCTTAAAACTAAACGATTTCGTGCTTTTTTTTCATCAACAAAACGTCATCAACAAATTCGTTAATCTTTGCTTACTCAAACCGGTCGATGTTGCGTTGTTTTAAAATGAATAAACCGTTATCAAGTTGACAACCCATGTGAAAGACTCATGTTTTGCATATGTATCGCAAATATTCCACACTATTGATCTTTGATGCATTACAGATATCATTATACAACGTTAGCAATTGCTTTTTATAGCATCTATTATTTTATAATTTCATATTTTATTTTATAACAGCGATATATCTAGCGAATAAAGAAATTAAGGGGAAAAACATTTAAATAGATATTATCAGAAACGATTGTTTGAAAATATTTATTGACGTCATACGTTTATTCGTACAAATAAACACGACGACTTGTTTGGTTGAGCAGAGATAAGAAAGTAAAGAAGGTCATATTTGCTGCTTTTATTCGCAATCGTTAATTAAGTGAATAGAAACTTTGGCTTAAGTATGGGGATAAGGCTACACATGAAGCAATTACTTCATAACTGCAATCTTATGTGCACAAATTGCAAGTCATGCTCTCTTCCAATACCGATCGGTCTTTCCTCCTCTACCTGAAGTATACTACTTGAAATAGTCAATCGGCTTTAAGCGAAATGAAAATCAATTATGCGGCAATTAGAGAACAAACACCAAACACCTTTGTTAAATAAAACATAGAGATAATTCGCTTGTTAAAGGTAGATAAATAAAATGCAAGTAAACTTGTTTTGTTAACGATAGCGCACATTTCAATCACGTGAATTGAAGATGTTAGCATATAATATCACTAATGATTTCAAATTTAATAATTTCTTTGCGCATTTATCAATTCTACTTTTGGAAGCAAGGTTACTGTTGTGATAAATCCTATTAAAAAACCAAAACGAAATTTGTATCGTTTCAACGATTTCAGGCCAAGATTCGAGGGTTTCAAAACTTGCTCTTAATCAATGTGGCTAGTACTCTGAAAGATCGAAAAATGATAGGTATTTTCTCTTTCTCAGAGAAATATTTGAATGATTGATTTGTTTATGAATTATTTTCTCTCAAAATGAAACAACGGAATTTTTATGACGAATTAAATGAAAAACACAACACAATCTTATTGATTGTATGTATTTCAAAAACAATTATCACTAATAAACACAAATAATTTCAAACGATTCATTTCTCAACTAAAACATTTTAGCGCTAAGAAGTTTTCACCTTCATAAAATAAAACTCTATTTTAGTCGGAAAATTTAATCATATCCGCTAAATTAACGCTTACATTAATATTCTCGGATTTTTTTTTTTTTTTCAATAGTGCAATAGAAAATTTCATATATCAATTGCAAAAAAAGTATGCAAAAGTTTCGGTATAATATAGGTGATCACATAGTACGGTACAATGTAGCCACTTTAATGGTAAACTAATGAAGAAGAACGTATAATAATCATTTAATTTATTTATGTATAATAATCATTTAATTTATTTATATTTACATAAAGGTGACCCCATAGTGCGATACAATGTAGCCAGTTTCATGATAGACTACAATGATTTATGCTCGGCGCTTTTGTCTATTTTTTTTTTTGTTTTAACAATTCCTCTACCCTATCACAAATTATACTTTCAAATTTTGTTTCCTTCTGAGTTTCTATCGCATAAAAATTACTTGAAATGTACTCATTGCTTTAAACGGATATAACACTTTTCAAATCTCTTTTAAAAGTCTATGCAGCTCATGAAAACATGAAAAGACAAAAGTGTAATAGCACATAAAAAAAGGAGAGACGACAGCGTTAATTATTTGAATGAAATTTGTAAAGTTTCTTCAAATTGAATGCAATTTTTTTGCACGATCGAATTGTTTTTAATTTAAATATAATTATATAGTAAAAAAAAAAAGAGTAAAAGTATGGCACCCTAAATGCATATTGTTTGCAACACTCAAAAATTGTTTATTATTCTCTTATCACAATGTATCTCGTTTGTGTTGATTTTGTGGCTGTGAAAGTGGTGATAAAATACACAGCAACGATAATCACTTATTTATCACTTGAGATGAGTACATTCATTGTTAGAATTTACCTTTTTTTTCCATTAGAAACAATTGTTGTATTGAAAAAGATATTTAAAAATTTAATGAATTTCCGGATCGCCGGACTACGGATTTCCTTGTCCAATTCCCTCGTCCGATAGTCAAATGACCATCACTCGAGTGGTCACAATACTATTGAAATCAAATATAGCTGATTTATTCGAATTGAATTATGCAGCACATTCAAAAAAAAAAAAAAAAAACTTGAAACAATAAAAAAAATCAACAAATTGCGTTAACACCTTCCTTATAGCAAGCAATTAGAAAAAATTAAACTTGCTTCTCCATTTCCACTCATCAAATCAAACTTATCATTGATTTATCAACAAACATTTGCATATAAATACGTTCCGTTTCTTTTTTTTCTCATCCTCTGATCGTTTCAATCGTTCTTTTTTAAGTGAAGGACCAATAAAATAGATGATGAGCATTTAGGTGAATATTGCTTTAGATGAAAAACAAATAAAGCAATGAATTCATTCGCATTTTTCGGAATAATACCCCAGAAAAGAAACACTTTCCGACCACCCACCGACAATCGCATGCACCTTTTAGTTTTGTTTGCATTTTCATGCTCATATTCCCATTCATTTTGATGTTTTTTAAATCTCCTTTAATCCATTTTTAAGCTCTCAAATTTAAATTATGAGACGATTGCTTTAAACAAAAATGACAATCGTATTTTAAACTTAAAAAAAAAGCTTTGCAGTGATCATAGCAAATGCAACTAAACATCACAGCAAGCCGATATTATGCATACATTTATATGAAACGCCAAAAAAATATTAGGAATGTTGCTAGATTATATGATTAGTAAAGAGCATTAGAAATGGAAATTAAGGTCATTACGATGTCGAATTGATCTACAGCAAATTAATTCGAAGTGAATCCAATACAATCCAAGATATAATTCAAAGAATACAATCCAAGAAAGCAGAAAGACATGCAAATGGCCGTATATATATATATATATATATATATATATATATATAAAGAATGGTCTAATTAATTACATAAACTAATAGGGGTTTATATTTCGATCAAAATAATAAAGCGGTAAACAATGAAAATTATATGAGAGGTGTTGAAGAAAATCTCCCAATAGAAGAAGGAAAAGGAAAAAGCAATAATGAAAAGGATTTGAAAGGAAGTTCCTTCAACAACATCCTCGACCTTGATAATCCGGTGGATTCGCTCTGAAGCAATCGTCCCATTCATTTGATTGTGGTCGTCCACGATACTTCGCTGTTACGACTACTAAATCTCGTTTCACCATATCGGCTGGTGACTCTTTAGCCAATAATGATAAACGCAAATTCCAAATCTATAAAAACAAAATCTCTTCATAATTAACTCAGAAGAAAATAATTTATTTCTAAAATATATTTGCTTCGCGACGAATATCGAAAGGAGATGGAAAAGGGATTAAAGCGTTAAATCGCCCCCCCCCCCCACACACTTTTGACGATCTTTAGTAGATGACGTAAATTAGTAGTTTTATGAAAAGCTTTGCAATGGATCTTTTGCTGACCCCCCCCCCCCCAAAAAAAAAAACAAAATCCTTTAATGCTAAGTCTTTTATATGATTGAATATGTCCTATCACTACACAAATAAAATGAACTGCTAACTTTAATTTCCTTCCATATTTCCTTTTCCTCATTCATGATGTCGCATTTTTCTTTAAAAAAGTATACTCAGCATATGCCAAAAAACATTTATCTTAATATTTGGATTTGTGATGTTCGTAATGAAATGGAAAATACATTCGATAGATCGTTGAACACCTTTCCCCTCCCCATACCCCCAAATCCCTCTCTCAAATCTGAAAAAGAAGAAGGTAATAAAAGATGCAAATGGGGAAAATTTAATGCTCGAAGAAGGATATTACATACCTGTCCACGCATAACATCCATTTGATTTTCAATAAGAAATCGATTATTGTCACCACCATATATAAACAGTTTCTTGACATCGATACAAAGTCGATGAACAAATAATGGTGATAGTAATTCCAATAATTGCTTTCGTAATGATTCATCCCATGACTGCAAAGAATATTTTGAATACGCAACGCCATTAATAAGCAATATCAAATTCATTTGCTCAATTATAAAATAGCATTATTACTACAATTCAACCCTTAAGCTATAGAATCGTGATGGTACGCTATGAATATTTCGTTCGAATTCAACTTTCTATAGCCACAATTAAAGGATTTCTTTCGAGAAATTTTTGTTACCATAATATTTACGCTAACAATTTCTTTAATAATAATTAAATGATGATATTTATAGTGGTAAAGTAGAGAAAATTTTCTGAACAAAAAAAAAAATTCACGATTGGATTCTCTCTTAAATTAACTTCTTGATTAATATCGATTATATTTGGATTTTTTTTTTAATTGTTGATCGTCAACAGTTACTAAGTATGGGCTCTATCCTATCGCAGGTCTATTAATAAGTGTTTTAGAAAGCAGAAAAACGATATGTGACAGAGAAAATTTACAGCGAAATGAAATGAAACACGAAAAATTGTTATTGAACACCCGACAGAATGAGAAAAAAAAACTTCTACAATGTCAAACAAGAGAGAGAAGGGTGTTTAGATGGCCGATGGGAAAAAATATCGAACGTTAAATAAAACAAAAGAAAGAAAAATAGCGAACAGATAATCACCACTAAAACGAAATTCCATCAATTCATCAACGTTTCAAGAGTGACTTTCTGGTCAAAAACAAGTTTCCACTATCGTAACGAACAAAAGAACTGAGAAAAATTACTCAAAAATTCATCAACTATAAGGATCATGAAAAACTTTTGGAAAACAAACATCTAAAATTTATTGGTTGAAGATGGACAATTACTAAAATCCGAGCAGAAATGAATCTGATTATAAAAATTCTGAAGGAATAAAGCTGAAAATTTCGATCTGACAAGAAAATATTAGAAAAGTATTAGCACCATAATCATTCCTCCACCTCCTTCCCTCGTTCACTTATATAAAAACTTCATTGCTAAAATATTTCTATTCTTCGCTGTGGAGATCAGCCGAAAAGGTTTAGAAATTTTTTTTCAACATCTAATTAAACTATGCTTTGCACTTTAATGCAGAAGAACGTGCATGAGAGGCAATGGTAAATGAAAATGTTTGGTAAATAATAGCAATTTTTTTTTGAGGTGGGAGAGGGGGGAGGGATGAGTGGCAAAAAAACCACAGAACAAAGTGAACTAAATCATATCTGAAAATGATGCATAACTAATATTGAAGGTGATTCCATTGTACATTACTTTCATAAGCTGATATGAACATTAAAAAAAACAAACAAACACAAAAGAATGCTATATGAGAACATTTCGAGAAAGGTAGGCGATAAAATATGTGATGACGCCTCAATGAACCTCTTAATTTTAGGATTTTCTGGATTTTATTAATTAAAAGGATTTGATGTTACGAACCTTTCGCGCAATAGGAAGGAAGGTCCAACCGAATGGAAATGGCCTCAATCTGGTTGCAATCTCGGGATGCTTGACCGGAAAGGCGAGTCCATGATCGATGGCCGCCAATTCAAGAACTGACCCTGGAACATACCTGAGACGAACACTTCGTCGTATATTTCACTAACATTCTCCTTCCTAATATGTTCCTTATGTCCTTAACAATAAAAGAGGTGATAGCTCTGCAAAAATGTAGATATCAAGTCAATAGTACTTTCTAACAATGTATCGCATCCCTTACCTATACGGTCAATGATGAAATTCCCATTCCATATTGATTTGATATATGAATTAAATTTAAAAAAAGAACTTTATGGAATGCTGTGGCAAGGAATGAGCACCTTGACATATAGTGCTTAGCTATTGTTTTAGAGTATTCAAATGCTTTTGGAAAAGGTACTGCTGCAACAGAAAAGTTACGCACTTCAGTTACAGAAATCTATGCAAAATTTTAATTGAAATATGGAAAAATGACCGTGCTATTAGCCTTAAGTGATCTTTATTTACCTGAAAATATTAGAAGATTATGTGACGACCAATCAGGTGGAAAGTGAACATAAAATTTTGGTTTATGTTTAAGCTATTGACAACTAGATGGTATCCTCAATGAAATAGCCATGGGGGAGGGAAGGATAAGGATGGAAGAACAAGAAGAAATAGTACCTACTTAATGAGCCAGTTGTCATTATTCCTATCGGTGTTACGAATCACATAGTCGAGGACACACATTTTCTGGAAAAGATATAGAAATCGACGTTGTTCGTCTTCCGATAATGAACATCTCGGACTATCCATTGCCCAATCAGTAGCCACCTCGATCGCTGGTTTATAACCATGCACAAACACCTATATTTGGTAAATAATAGCCGAGAATCATCGATTTTTTGGATTTATATAAACCAATATAAAACTAGAGGGCTTTGTATGGCACTTGATTGGATTGAATAGATATTTATCAGTGTTTCTATGTTCAAAAATATGGACAACTCAGATGAAATAATAGAGTATGGTCGGTGATAATTTACTTCAAAAAGGATGATATAAGGCGAATGCAAAAAAACTGCTAAAGGAAGACCTATCGAATTAGGCAAAATGGTATCTTTCTCAATGGGGCATGGCACTTTCGACTATATAGATGCTCCCCTTAAACCATAGATCATTACTGATATAATACAACGACGGATCGATGAGATGAGAAATCTCCTAAATAAAATAAAATAAAAACATATTCCTTATCTTTGGGCCTCAGAACGCTTTTATTCGCATCTAAATAGCTCAAGATTTGATGGGATTATGTGGTCGTCGTAATGATACATTCAGCGCTGCTATAATCCTTCAACGAGCACTCGGCGAAATAGCCGTTATCATACCTCTATATTCATTCATTCTACTAAATAAATGACCGTATGGAATCTTTGACGATTCCTGAGAGGTGATATTCATGGGAGAGAATTACTGATGTACTATGAAACCTGTATAAGATGGGTATTTTCATTGGGTTTTGCATTATAACCGCAGATTTGTAAAGAATGACGAAGGAAAGGCACATGCATGAGGCTTTACTACAGCTTAATGAATAGTCAAACTATAGTTACTAAAACGTCAGTGAGTACAAAGGATTAGCTCTTATTGGAATAGAAGTAATTCACCTGATAGCTGCCTATTTTAGGACGCACTTCCTCACTTCCGCATAGCCTCTTCGGGTAGAAAAATGTTGGTGCAGCCATTCGAATAATTCGTGTTTTAGGTACGATCTGTAGCTGAAATAGATCAAATCAGAGTTTATAACATCGAATAAAAGAAATACCCAAAATGATGAGCGAAAAAAGGATATCCTCAACATGGCTGACAAAGCACGCATCATTTGAAGACTTCAATTATGCTATGGAAACGCTTCGAGCATTATTAACATTGTCAAAATAAATGCTCAACAATTTTTGATTAATAGAGATTGGCGGGAAGTATGAATCGGCGGAAATAAAAGAGATACGTACCTGAAAACGTTGATCGACGAGAGATGCGCCAGCCTCAGATAAGAATCCACTTTTAGGAATAAGACAAGCACGACCAAAACAACAGAAACACAAAAAACGTTGAAAATATTTTGGCCATTTGGGATTGTGCTCAGCGAATGGTTCCTCATCTTTCGGCTTGAATACACCAATATTACGACCATCCTTATCGCGAATAAAATATGAACCTTTAATATTTATACATTATACAATTTCATTTCGTTTGCCGTTTTCATCCATAAGAAATTTAGTTATAAATTTCAATTCAAATTCCTATCAACACCATAGCGATTGCTATCTCAGATAATTTGCTAGAAAAGAATTTGCATAATAGCAATAAAATATTTTAGTAAGTAATGGGAATCCTTCGTACGCATCAAGTCACTAGCATTTCTAGGATATGAAGTAATGGACGTACCCCCCTCCTCTTTTCTTTCCCTATCACTACTATCGGTGATAGTGCCACAGTTCTTAAGGATATCATAGTGATAGTCATCGATTTTAAGAGTGTATGGGAAATTACTTTTTGCATATTTTATTGTGTTAGTTGGAAACAAACAAATCATTCATATCCGATACATTATTGTTGCAAATAAAACGTGTGCTAAACTATAGAGAACGGGGCGTTTAATCGAAAAATTTAGGTGAAGTTTTAGCCGCATTTTGAGGCGAAACGCTAAATTTGTTGCGCTATTCGGGCTACCAACAAATTGCTAGAAAATACTGCAGATATTAGTGCAATATGAAATGCGCTTATTATGATGCATTACTTTCTTTTCTAGTGGAAACTATGTTGACGATAGTTAGAGTTATCGAACATTATGTAATTTAATTAATAACTCATTCACCTGAGCTTCCAGTGGAGATAAGTAGTGGATTAATGCCTGCATCAATTGCTTGTTGAGTTTGATTGAGGAGTTCAATAAAGTCGTCATCGTTGGCGCTAACGTTGAGCATCTCGATAGCGCTCTCATGTTCGAGATGTGGCAATGTATGCCATACGATCACATCCCTTTCAGATTTCATTGCACATATGGTTAATGCTTCCAATCGATCACTTATCCTATAACATCATAATCGCTCAACTATAAGGAGCATGCAAATTTCTACATATATTCAAATTTTTAGGCAGTCTTATTTGATTATGAGTAAAAATTTTACTTTTATTTATGGAATATGCCATTGATTTTGAATAAAATAAATGAATATAATTGTCGAGAATATGCAAATTCACAATGTTTGTGAAAAAACATGACTAATGAAATTATTTTGAATGAAGAAAAAAGAATGAATGGAAAATAATTTAAAAAAAAATAAATTTGCAAAAGAATTTATAAAAATCTAACAAATGCAAAAATAAATGCAATTATCGGAACGTATTCGTTCTATATTAAATAAGCATCAAATTGTTTCCTATTACCATAAATATTCTAGTGTAATATTGGACCTGGACTTTCCATTGCTCAATACTGAGCTATAAATATTCTTGAGGTCTTCGGTTGATAGCACTATTCCACCGTATCGATTTATCGATTAATGCCGATCGCTATTCTTCAATGATCTAATCGAATTCTTGATCATCGACTCATTTTACTAGATCAACCTTCATCTAAACATCTTAGAAGAAATTTGTAACTATTTTATTGAGAGCATAAATGAAGAGTATAAACGAAAAGAGTAATGCGAAAATGTGCACAATCAATAATAGCGCACAGCCACCCGGCTGGTTATTTGCAGCCGAGAGAAACGAGTCCATTCGCTGCCTACTATTCAATGCGAAATGCTCTTCGAAAATATCGAATCATTCAAACACCAACAAGAGACGAAATAAAAAAACAACCTAGAGATGGCATCATTAAAGCAATTTGTATTATTTTTGAGGCGGTTATTTCTATAGTTAAGAGAGATGAACATATGAGTGAGCGTAATTTTCTCTAATATTTTAAATTAGCAACATCTAAATGAGTGGTTTTTTTTTATCAAAACTGATTTGATTATCATCTTATTTAATCAATTTTCACTGATAAGAAACACTTCACGCTTATATAGTCTCATAAAATATATCCATATAGGGAGCAACCATTATTATGCACTAATGATGTTCTCTATAACTCATAATCTAACATAGATTTTTTACAGAATATAATAGCTATTCTATTTTTTTTCTATTCTTTTTTATTTATTTTCATTTCATTTTAATCGAGGCACTTACTAGCTATTCAAAAATTACAAGTGTTTCATTGATGTGGTCAACGTTGCTATAACATCTTTATTTATTGCCTAATCGACTTTGCTCATCTTAGTCGACATCCTACCTGCATTAGCACCCCACCCTCACCAGATAGATATCTAATCCCACCAGGTATATATCTAATCCCACCACGTAGATGTCGAATAGCCTTAAAATGGAACAGAATAGTTCATGTTTAACCCGAAATTCAGTTCATAATTGTTTTCCTTATCGAGTCGTCCGAATGTAGTATACCCCCCCCCCCCAATTTGATGCGATCTCAGCATTTAGTGCCCTCATCTAAAGCATTCCCACCTCGGAAAATCTATAAGTTTCCCCTCTGATAACGATGCTAAGACAGTTTTATACTAAAGTCCACTTTATCTTTCAAAGATATCTTTATCGTTTCAGTCATAAAGATTTAAAGATTACTACGATCGATCTGCGTCGCTTAGCTTTTTTTTGCAATAGACTTCCATATTGAGCTAAACGGCATTCGTTCTTTTAATTAGAATTTTTTTATGTACAAAAAAATTAGCATAACTTTTAAGGATAGTTAGGCGGGTTTACTCTTGAAATTTTTTTTATCCTATTTCGCCCCTCTATTTATTTTTGAGAAAAATTATTAAGCACCTTTTTGAATATCATACTAATTAAAAATGGAATGCGAAAATATGCAATCCCCTTATAACAATGGAAAAAAAAGAAGAGTAAGATAAAATATTTCAACCTTAAAAATATTGGTCAAATATCGAAAAATAATTCACATATAAACTCATTCCAACAATCAAAACAAGAAATTATAAAGCTGCAAAATACAGTCATTTGCAGTTTAAACGGTGGCGGTCGTTCAAACTGCAAGTGACCGTGAATGCTTAACAAATACGAATAAAAATAGTGTAGATTTTTTTTTTACTTTATTTATTTATTTTTTTTTTTTTTTTGAAGTTCAGTGTCCTTATAGTGTAGATTTTTATATAGTATAGGTTCTTTCTCTTAGGTAGAACTTTTTATAGATTTCTGTTTTTTCTCTTTTTTCTCTTAGGTGTCCCCGAGGTAAATGATAAAATTCTAATAAATAAAATAATTTTAAAAATTTAGACAAAGAATCAACATTATAGTCTCTCTCAGCATTATTAAGCATATGTGCGGAATAAGGTGATTGACATATGGGACAGAGCAAAGAGGTCGGAAAATGTGCCCGAAAAACTCAAAATAACGAACGATATATACCTAAGAGATTCATAGGAACCCTCAAAGTGGTGCACAGGGGTTGTATTTTCAATGGCGGCCGCACATTTAAAACACAAACAAATATGAACCACTTTCAACATCAAAACGATAGATACCATTTTTAAGGTGTTACTTATAATTATAAGGGGTAAATATACATAACTAAAGCCCCAATATTTAAAGGACTAAGCCTCAAAGATTCGCACAATGCATTGCTGAAAGAGAAATAATTGCAAAAAAAGCGAATAAGCATAAAATAAATGATTCCAATTTTCATTTATATTTGTTTTTTTAAAGAAGTGAATTTCTATCGCGTTCAATCGTATGTTTATAAGTTTTGATGTTCAACTTATATGGAACATACAATTAATTGCAACAGAGATTCACTTCTGCAAAAATAAATACAAATGAAAATTGGAATAGAGAACGTAGAAGTTTTGCAAAAAAAAACAGAAAAAAGGTTAAAAGTTTTTCTATACTAAATACCAAATATTACGAGTTGAAAATTTTGCACTGCAAAATATATTTGTACATTAAATAACGGCGAATATTTAAAGTACAAATATATGTTGCAACATACATATTTGTAATGCAAAATTTACAATTCACAATAGAATATATGAAATTACAAAAGACAACATTAGTCACATAATGCAATGCAACGAAGCAATTACAATTCCATCTCAAATGCTGAAAAATTGCAAACAACATATTTTTTATTAAGACCTTTGAACGACCTTCTAAAATCCACTATATTGTGATTGCCTTGCTATTTCTTATCAGTCTTAAATACAACAACATCAAAACACCTAATTTCACACACAAAGAAAAAAAAACAACACAACAAGTTGTCGAACTACTCCATGCGCACGTTGAAATCCTCGGCGAAGCCGTCGTCGGCGACGATCGACCCCTTCCGCGAATCGTTATTTGGCTAGGTCCTTCGCTGCTCATTCCGCAAGGGGATGCGGAACAGCTGAAATCCACATTAATAGTAGAACGTCAAGGACAACTTGCTGCTCCACCATCATCCTCCCTGTTCGAAAATCTCAAATTTCCCAATAGGCTTGAGTACGAACTCGAGCATAGTGAATTCCTTAGAAGTGGGCAACATTTCCCGACCATTTAGGCAATCCATGCCCATCACTATGTTAATGCTATAAATGTGGCCATATTCCAACAATATATACTGAGAAGGCTAAAAAAGATTGCAAAAGCCATATCTTCATAGTAAGCCTATCCCACATCTCTTTCTTGTGGGAATCCCGCGAAGTAATCCTCTCAGCGCTTCGCCAAAAACACAGCAGCGCTATCCACATTATCCGAGCCCATAATCCATAAGCAAGCCCGATGTGATAACCAACAATTAAACTTTTACTAAAATAATGAATAGTATGTGACCTGTGTGAATCTACTTTAATCGTCTTCTTTTTCTGAATTTTTTCTTTAGTTCTAAGTTTTTTAAACAAAAAATAGCCCTTCTTGAAGTTTATTAAATTTAAACAGCATAAAAACCGAAAAGTCAGAAAGGATTTTTTAAACAGAACGCTTTAATTGTAGTATTACAAATCTTTAAACGACCATTAGAATTTAAAAAGTAAATTAAGACTATTTAATTGCTTCATCGACGGTCACAACTCCTTATTGGGAATCCCACAGATACGTCCTTCGTTCCTTCGCTGAATGTCGAAACCCATCGTTGGCCTCACATCGACTCCTACAAGCTCCTGCAAATAATCAACTACAAATGTCGGCGCCACATTACTTCTTCCACAGTCCTACCGACACTGCCCCTTCTACATTCTTACTAAAAAGAACCACTGAAATTTAACGGAGCTTTTATCTTTCCCAATTGAAAATGCTAAGGAGAGGAAGAAAGGGATGAACGAAGCTGTCCCCACTCATACCAGATGCTGTTCCCGCCGCTGAACAGCACAAATGAACCAATACCAAAATAACTGGCTATGAATGGGAAACAGCTTCCTGGGGATCTCAGAATGGAAGGCAAATAAGTGATTGGGCTACATTTTCTCTCCCAACAGCTATAAATATGTGGATTAATAGTATAACAATAAAAAGCGGATTGCAATACTCGACCTAAAAGTCCCTCAATAAAAGCGTTAGTGACACACACACTTCCTGTTATCCCCCTTCCCCCCTCCCCACATCCTCACCTGCGGTATTTATCGTGCGTAGTTCGACTGAAATCTATGGACATTTCAAATTGCTGCCTGGTGATGGGAAATAAAAGGCGCAATATTGTTGACGGCTTAATTTGAAAATATTCGAAAGATATGCCCTCATTTTCTGTTCTATTTCAATTCAAATTGAACTCATTAACTGTGCACCTATCCAATTCTCATAAATAAAAATTAAATGGTCATTTCTCAGTAGAATGAAAAACATCATCATCTTTAGTGCTGTAAATAACCTCCTATAGTATTCATGTGCTCAGATGAGCACTTAGCCGAATATTAGTGAACGCAAAGTGCAGAAAACGATAGCAGTATGCACTTTTTTGTGCATATGATTCGCAGTTCGCAGCGAGTGTGCTCACCTTTTCTGCACTTGTACCAGTAAGACAATATTAAGGAATCGGTTATCTCCGCTAAATTTGAGCGATTTCCTATGAAGTCGAATTCGTTGTTGAATGCTGCATACACCGTTTATTATATTTCATCACCAAAAAATTTGCATATTTTATTGGTAGCATGTGATGTCTTTGCATCGAAAATTTGCATATAACTGTTTTTTTTTTGCGAATAAAAGTTTCTTTCCGCTTATTATGAATGCGACGTGCTAAATTGTGTTCTACAATCTCTCAGCAAGCTTACGTTTTTGAAAATACTGGATACATACATCGATGAGGATAGTCCACGAATGCATATATCAGTGAGGTTGGTGCCACTACAAGGTCATGACCTGCCAGGATTGAGGTGCATTTTACTTTCGAAAACGTTTGCTTATATAGGGAGTCGATCCATAATAATGTCATCATCCAGATATGAACTGGATAGGATCATTGGTTACGCTAACATATTGCTTTCTTTCTTTCCTTATAACTTTCCTCCGTCGTTGCTCATTGTGGGCAGAGAAGCAATGCGAGTCGAAGGACTTAGCAATGCATCGGTAACCGTCGCTAAGCCAGACCAATGTATTGGACCAAACGTCTGGACGAGACCATTTGAATGACTTTAGTCTCAACTCAGCGACCCGTTTTTCCTTGTCCAGTCATTTGTATCATTCATTTTTTATGAACCGATTAGCACAAATAATTAGTAGATGTAAGGCCTCGTTCATTGTAGTACCTAGTCAAGTGATCCAAGGTTTGAAACAGATTGCTAAGGCTTAGTGGGGGCCAACACCTCCCGCTGCACTTTATTGATCAATGATAGTCGTCTTGGGAATTTACGATACGGATGCGCTTATAATTTAAAACTTTTATTAATGGATCTTTTAATCGATGCGCTGACGGCATCAAATCGTCAAATACAGTTCTCTTTGCAGTGAATTTGAAAGGATATCGTTTATCTGTTAGTGTTGATGGGCGATTTAACATTCAGATATTGCTGCCATCGAGGTAAACGAGGTGTTGCCGGAGAGGTGCTAACAGACAAACTTTGTTTATAGTATGGGTAATTTGTTTAGGGGGGGGGGGGGAGGGAGGTAGTAGGGACAGGTGTACGTACGTCACTTTGAATAAACTCGAAGCACATTCAAATAGAGGGTGTACATTTCAGCCTTTTTCCATTCCTTACCGCATGCAATGGATTCGCCTGCATTCTTGATAGCTCCTTCCTCATCATATTTGCGTTGAATTAGATGCAGGTGTTATTGGTGGACAACAAGTATATCAGGTATATCGTTGGGAAATTAAGTGTTTATGTATAGCTGTTTTTCTACGAATTTGAATATTTCATGCGATGTTTTTTTTTTGGCAAGGATATTAACGCCATTTTCCTTGTGCAATTGCAATGACAATGTGATTTTGAAGGAAAATAAGGGTGAAGGATGAACGGGAATGATGGCGCATCCTCATCGATTGAATGGCACGATTCACCAAAGTTTGTACCAGATAATAGGATTACACTAAGAAGTAAAGTGCCACAAGTGAAACGATTAGGTTAGCACTTTCACGCTTCCTTCTTTGAAATTCATTTACAAACTTATCATGCTTCAAAAAATTATGTCACTTTTGCATATCAGAGAATTGCAATGGAGAGTGATTGCATTTTAGAGGAAGGAATTTGAGGGCTTTGATTTAAGGAAAGCAAACGCCGGGCAGAATTTTCATCCATCTGGCGTTTATCTCGCAGATACCTCCACCTTCACTTGTTTTTTTCTTTCTTTTTCAATACTTTTTTATATATTTTGTTGCCGTTTGGGAGGTTGACCTCCCTTTTAGCATAGACTAGGCTATTATTAGGTTTTTATAGCCAAGAAGCCTTTATTTGCGTGCCACAGAATTAACATTGATACCTGATAGTTCAAGTGGGGAAATTGAGGTGATTGTTTTGTTTGAGGTCTGTCGAGGAATACTGGAGCAGCTGCTGTGATGTAACGAGATTCCTCGAACAGCAGAAAGCAGGTTATTTGTAGGTTCACCGCCATTCACCCTCCTCTTTAAAAAAGGCGCTTCCTGTATATTAGAAATTCAGAAAATTGTTTCTTTTTTTTTTTACAGAATCGGAGCAGAAATTCAATGCTGATTTTGATAAATGGTTTGCGATGGGCAGTGAAGGGAATGATGTCTGTTTATCGCATAGATCCGATGAAACGGCAAACGATGATATCGATGTTAGTGAATTTTTATATAAATACTATTATTTATTGGTGTTGTTTCAGCACTTGCAATTATGCAAAAAATGTTTCTTTTTGATTTTTTTTTAAATTTCGTTGTTGACGAATAGTTTCGAAGAGAGATTGCGTATATTTTTCTCAATATAATCGAGGAGGTATTCGAGAGAATATTAGTGATTTTTGTGGCAAGAATGATTTATTGAAGTATTCATTAAAAAATTTATTTTATCCTTTAATGAAAATTTAAAATATTGCATTTAATGATGGGAAAAAATACGAAGATTGAATTAGCAAAAAAAAAAAAAAAAAAAATTGAAAATAAAATTGAAAAAGTAGAAAAAAAATATTGAAAATTTTGAAATTAATAGCAAATATTTAAAAATTAATTAAAGCTCTATTATTAGTATTAGTATCAGATTATTTCGTCGATTTGATTATGAACTCATTTACGTCATTGTTTCATTAAGTGGTCAACATTATGCGACTCGGTTTTTGTTGATGTCCTACGTGAATGGCAGATTTTGACAAATTTGATAACTTAAAAAACGAAACAAATCGCATTCACTAGGTGAATACATGCGGTGAAACGATAGGATGACGATATTGATATAGATGAATTTTACTTGTCAATTTTTATTCATCACTAATTTTTCTATATTCGAAATTTATCGTTATAGTAGAGGGAATACTATGTAATAAATTGAATCACATTTGTGCTATTTGGGTGATTTACCCGAATAGAATAACATATTTAGGTGACACCACCTGTGCTGAGGATACGTTATGGTACATTGCGTCCACATTCTTCTAGAACATCGTCCTACACACCAACAAGATTCTCCAACAACGATTCAGACATCGATGAGGCATCCGAACTCACTGATGTTCTCAAAGAGGCAAAAAATACGATCAGTAAGTTTTGTTTGTAAATAATCATCGTTTCTTATTACATATTTTATGGGTACTATATATTTTGGTCTTTATATTCGCTTATTTACTTAGGTTTCCTTTTTCTTCTATCAGATATTAGTTGTGATATGAATATGGGCACTTCCAAAAAAATTGTTGCATTAGGAAGATTTCCAAAGAATTCTACTCGTTGAAATAGACGGTATCAATAATAAACAGCATTACTTATGTTGCTGTTGTGAGTCGGAAGTTGGAGCTTTAGAGAGGCGCAGGCATGCGTATGCACAGATAAATTCCCTTATCCCATATAAGGAGAGGATCGGTTTGTCTCTATGCAGGAAGTTTGTGGGAAGTTGTGAAGATGATGGAAATTAGCCAGTGCACACTTCATGCAGTATCATAGTAGGTGCGTTCTATCAGCTGCTCGGAGGTTATTACGTAGGTGCTATGGATTATCATTAGACTATGTCATAAAGAGTGTGCAGATATCTAAACGGATGTCCATGCCTAACCTCAGCTATCATTGTTGAGGAAGGCTAATTGAAAAGAAGCGTCACACCAGTTCGAGTAGTTCGTCGCCAAGGACGCATTCACCGAATGGTGCACAAATAAAGGCGACTGCGTGTGTTGTCAAAGAGGAGGGCGTCGCACATGAATCGAACCTCTCGAAGGGGGAGTCCCGTGTTAGTGAGGTTGGTTCTAAAGTTCAGTTTGTGAAGGTATTTAGTAGTGGTCGTATGCATTGACGATTCAAGAATATGCATTTAGTGGGATTTAATTAATTCTGTTCTTAGATTGGATTCGATTGAATTTTCCTCCAATCTTCATCGTATCATCCATTTTTCTTTTACTTCAGCGGTACGCAAAATGTCATTATTCTTGTTTGTATCAATGAAATCGTTTTTCCTTCTTCATATATTTCATTTCAATCGGATATGAGACCAATATCCTTTTTCGATCATTTCAGTTGATATCATTAATAATATTCGGTATAATTGAGGTTGTTGCGAAAGGTTGTAAATAGACTCGTCGCCCTATTTCTGCTGTTGTTTATCACGTTCGACGAAATGCTTTGCAGTTGGCACGAATCGTGTGCCATCGAGAGCTTATATCATGGCCGAAATTTCATATTCATTTCAATTACTGTTTTAACGGTGTTTGGTGCTTGTTTTTATTAACTTTAATAATGGCCGATATGTGCCATTATATGTTCGTTTATGTTTAATAGGATAGGAACATTGCGATACACTGAAGTTTATGAGGGATTTTTGAGGTGTTATTAAATTCAGAGGTTATTTATACATTTGCTGTAATAAAAGCAAAATTCTTGTAGGACATTCAACATTCAAATGATACAGTCTAAGCGATGAAATCGAGAATAAAGCATTAGTGAAGTGGAAAAGTAATATTTCAGCTCTAAAATGAAAGCGTCAATGAAGTGTTTCTATTTCATATTTATGCTGGAAAACTCTGTTTTTAGATAGAAGTGGAAGTAATTGGTAAAAACAGTTGCTCTTCGGGAGGTTCGGGAGGCCAACCGAAATCGGATCCTCTCGGCGCCTGCACGTCTTCTCAAATTGGCAATGCAGTGGATGGAGCTGTGAATCGAAGGTTCATTCACTTCGGGAAAAGTGATCAAGAGCCGTCACCGATCATTTCTATTGGATCGAGAAAGCGCAAAAGGTATTTTATTGCCAATAAAGGAGTTAAGAGTGCAAATGTTATTGATCTACCGTTTTATAGATCATTCTTGAATTTTGAGGTGATTGAAGCGATTGATGCAATTTGTTTTGCTAATACTGATTGCCATCCTTTTGATATATTTGAACTTTGCGCCTGATAACGGAAGAGAAATTGAATCGAGTATTTTAGCTTCAAATAAATTAACTACTGTTTTACATAGGGTTTGTTCCCTTAATTTTAATATTGGTCGCTGTATTGAGGTACCTTATAAATCTACCTTAATTATGAACTTCAGGTAGTTAGGCCAAGTTTTATTTCTGGGATACTGTAATTAGACCAAGTTTTCTTTATGAGGATACTTTTGTATGGGCATTAAAGGTGATATCGCACACTGAAATGTTTCGTTATTACATATATTGCATAACCACGATTATAAGCTCCCTAAATAAGTTTCCTCGAAGGCACAGTGTTATCTTTAAGGTTTAGTGATAATACATTTTTATCTTTTTATTTTCTGATGTGTTTATTGAGTGATAAATGAGAGCATTTTTTATTAAGCATTGCAGACTTGGAATTTATTATTTTTTTGACTATGGGCGACTTCTATTTTGCAGTATAGGGGTTTCTTCCTATCTATGTGATGCGATTATTGGCGCCTATCCTGAAATTGCATATTGAGTTTTACTGAAAATTGGATATTTAGGGGTTGCTTCGACGAGAATTTCATTGGTACGAGGAGTAAGCTTCAAACTTGTAGGATAAAAAAGGAATTATAAGGCTCTAAGTTTCAGGTAAATGACATATTAGTGTAAGGTAGGCATAGGATCCAGGATTTATGCTTGTGATGATCCAGGAAAGCTTCAGACTTGGATGAGATGAGTAGAGTAAATGTTTTGTGCAAAACGACTACCTTTATATAATCTGAAGGAAGTGTTCCGGCTAGGCGAGTTTTTTTGACGGATGGAATTTCTTGCATGTTCCTTAGGAACATCTCTTATTCAGCTAATTTTCGACGAAATCTAATATTCCTCAAAATATTTGTTGAAGATATAATAGGAATATATAACTATTTTTATATTTTCAAAATATAACTATAAAAAATTCCACTAAAATATAACCGTTTGCGTATAATCGAATAAAGCGATTGAATAAGTGCTTTAAGAATTTAGATTTTTGTAATCCATTTATAAAAGGTGAAAGTATACTTTTAAGGAAAAACCTGACGAAAGCAATGCGGAGGAAAGATGGTGATATGGAGGTGAGCACATCGTCGGACGAGGATATCGGTCCAGTGGAGAGTACACCACTCTCTTCGCGCCGTATATCCATCGTCGATGAACACATCGAGAGGACGTCTGCTTCGAGTTCGCCTCTTGCTGGGTGGGCTTTTCTCTCTTTTGTTGATTAACGCATAGTTTGTATGAAATTGATCGATGTGTTGTTGAGGTCCATTTCCACAACTATTTCCAAGAAAAGGTAACTATATCGGGTTCATTTGAAACCAAGCAATCAGAATGACTAGTCAAGCTGCTCTTGGTTATCACACCCTATATACCCAATACTAACGACCTTCAGCTTTGGTTCTGGGCTCTGTGCCGCAAGTCTCAGTAACAGACGTCTGGTTGTAAATGCTTATTGTTCAGCATTCGTAAAAGACTTTAATTTTATGATAATCATACCTAATTCTATGGTAAAATCAAACTTCCGGGTATTTTTCTTGAATGTTTTATCTTAAGTAGCACATGTTAGAGCTGGAATCTGAAGGAAGTGCGAAGGAGAGAGGTAACGGTTTCCAGTACAAAGAACAGTATCACCTTAGGGGCCGGAAATTCGTTGTGATCCGAATTGGGTGCATTTATGGAGAGTGCTTTAGAATATTTACGTTAGTTTTAGAATATGAGACAATAAAATCGCATCGATTGGTCTTTCAGCTTTTATGTGGGAATATGTTAAAGGGGAATAAATGTATTACATCTTTATATGACTAACGTATTGATGTGGCAAGGGATATAAATTTTGATTGAAAAAGAATATCAGTTAGACGTTTACCACCAAAATTATTCGTTTTTTATGGTTATCGAACTCTTTGATAAGCGAATAAGATGAGATGTGCTGGCTAGAGATGACCTAGATGGAATGAAATCCAACGTGGAACCTTGATAAGCTCAAAGTTCCTCTCTCGCTGTTTCTCTTATCTCCTTTTCTGTTCGTTATTTGAGCTATCCATCGCGAATGTACCACATTCTGCAGATTGGCCTGATATTTGCATTGAATCTCGAAGAAACCTAGATTTCATTGGAGCCCAATCCCGGAGTCTTTACTCTCCCTGATATTACGGCTCGGAGAATAAGCCAATTTGAAAATACTATTATATTTTCTGTGTAGCATTTCATTCTCAGTATTGATTAAGTATACAGGTTTTTCTTTATAATTACTAATAAAAATATTGTATTTTATTTAGGAGGAGTGAAGAGGGAACAGCGTACGACTCAATGGATGACGAGACCGTTAATATTTTACTTTCGCAGATGCCAATTGAACCGCACCTCCATCAACTCAAGAAAGGATGTTCTGACAGTGATGATGCGAGGTCGTTACCAGACAATATCGTCACCTCACAATTATTTCAGAAGGTATGATAGGTTATTAAAGTTCATTAGGAGAAACTGATCAGTCATTGGACAGATAGTCGTTCCTATATGCTTTTTGTTCCCACAGAAGGAGATCATCTAGTGGCTGTTCTCTCAGAGACCTGTTCCCAGATAGTTTCTGGCTGTTCTGTCAGAGACCCACTCCCAGGTAGTTTCAAGGTTTTCCTCCGAAATAAAGCTGTTTTTAGGTGTGTCTTTTGGGTTTTTCAAAAATAATTTATTTTGAAAGTCTTGAATAATGAAACAGGAATACAAGGACCGTTACAGGAATTATTGGAAACAAAAGGATGAAAAAGAGAGGATTGATTGTTTTAATTAAGGGTTTTTGTATCGAAACAAAAGAACGACTCATATTGCGGTTTATAGGGTGTCGTAAATTGTGGATAAGAAAGACTGCTTGAAGGATTTCATTGCCAATATGAAAGGCATTCTGCTGTTCAGGAAGTAGACACAAAGTTCCAGAAGCTCATTTAACGATGACTGCCCACTTTTCCCGATGCATTTGTATTGTAAAAGTCACCTACATAAAGAAATTTATTTTATTAATGTATTAGGGATAGTCTTGCAAAAATCCCTTTTTTAATCCCTATTAGAGAGCAGATATGAGTGCCCATTATGATTAGTTGTTCTGTACAATTTACAGGATAGCTATGCGGCTTCGAAGCCGAAGATTTGCGTAACGAAGAAAATATATGCGACTAGGAGAATCCACAATGAGAGGACACCCCTTCGACGATGGAGGACCTCTGATGCGTCACCACAGGGTGATATGAAAGCTGGTGGTTGGAGTCGACGAATGACAGCAATTGCAGGTCGGTGCTTTCGTTTTTTAAGAGCTGTCTAAACATTCATGGCACATTATTGGAAGGAATGGAGGAATCATTGATGCTGTGGGTCATAGATTTGTTTGTGCTCAATGGCATCTCATTATGGGTTTGCCATGCTGCGGGATATACCACAAGATAGCATCATCTATTGTTCATTCGATTGAATACTTGTCAGTGGCTAAATTGAGTGTTTGAGAGGATATGACGTCCATCTGAATCCATTTTAGGGGCGATGTGTACATGAGATCCGCTAATGCTGCAAAATATTTAATAGCATTAAAGCTTAAGTAGCCTTTTTTTAAATTTTTCCAAGTGGCGCATAGGTGTGGTTTGTGATCACTTGTCTGTTCGTGTCTGTCTGTTTGTCTGATGGTTCCAGTCCGTGAAAAGAGAAAGACAATACCGAAGTTTGGATGGATATGTTCTGCGCTCTGTGATGGTATTAGAGAAACACTTCCGTTCAGGTAGACTATCACCTTTTTGAATTAATGTTGTTCAGGTGTGCCTCACCGTTTGTTTGCCAGTTTTGTTCCGCAGTCGCTCAACCTATGATTTATAAACGTAATTTTTGGTGTGATTTTGCAGAAAAGCGTTTATTAGGTCTAATGTCGTGCTCATCGGTTCCATGTCTATGTGTATGTGCTTATATCCGTCTAATCAACTCGTAAACCACTGAAGCTGTTTTGTTGAATTCGGTGGTTTTTAACAGCATAATAGAATGACGTTGTATACTAATAGGCAGATTGACCTATCTACTTGAGGAGGGAAGGGGATTATAGAGTTCATCTAAAATTTGGATATTGAGGGATATACTATAAGCGATCACATCACGTTTTGCGACTAGTGATGTTTCAAATAAAATTCCTTAAATTTATAAATGCATTATTGCACCTATGGTATTGTTTTTAGCAGTTTATGCAGCTGACTACTGTGATATTAAAGGTAAAATGGGTTTTTAAAGGATGAACCTAGTGGGCCGTTATGTACGTTTTTTCTCTTGTTTTTTTGAGCAAGCCTAGTCGACGACCATTCGATATAACTAGCGTAAATGCTTAAAGCACATATTGGGCCAGTTTTTTGATGTGCTTTCTCGCTTCTTGCATTTTATGTGGAAGCGCACCAATTTGTACCTATACTGGAACGGAGGGTTGGTTATGAAAGGTATTTTCAGCAGGAAGTAATGCGTCGCATGAGAAGGCTAAGGAGGAAGGAGGAGAGGCGATGCCTCGCAGTGCGAGCTTCGAACCACAAAAATGTGACTCATTTTGGGATGACGACGAGTTTGAAGGAGTCGACTTCAGTGCTATTGACGCCGTTCAGTAATTAAAATCATTGAAGCAGGTATGGACAATTTGTTGGGAGGTGCTTTATTCAGTGGATCGGATGGAGTTGGAAGGGATAGGGATAGGCTGATCTGCATGTGTGCTTCATATTTGCATGGAGAGGATATGCTAAGAAGATTACATAATGATGTGTATATCTTAGTTACAGGGGGATAGAGGTGATCAGGATGTTTGCAATTGTTATGCTCGCTGATGAAGTGCTTTTTCTAAACTTTTATTTCTAGAAATTTTTGGTGCTAAAGGGATTTATTGTTGTCGTAGCGGAAGTGATGAGGTTCCTCAAGGAGGTCAGATTGATCTAAATCCATCGGATATAGCAATAAATCTGGCCGGAAATAACTTCATGTCCATACAGACATATGAAGGTAGATATCATCCTGTATGTTGTGATAGAATCGAACATGTCGTGAATGTGTCTATTTTGAAAATTCTCGTTGCTAATGTTTCTATGCATAAAGCGTTCTGCAAAATATGCAAAATATCTATAAGGCATTATTGGTGTTTCCACATTACAAATTGTAATGGAAGTGATTGGCAAGTTAAAAGAATGCCAAGGTAGATTGTGTATATTTTGCATTGTATATATGAAGGATGTAAACTAATCTGATTCTTTGCAAAGCTTGGGTGGTCTAAAGTGGCTTCAAGTTTATATGTCACGCAGATTTACCTGTAACTCATCGTCTTTTAGCAGCCAATAATTGCACGCTGATCGGCCAAAAACGATTGTAGGTTGCATATGATTTTATGTGGTATTTATTGAATGAAGGTTGATGGTGCACTGCATTGAAGATAATGAATGATTACTTAAGGCAGAGAAACAGCCAGGTAAATATTACAATAGTGTTTACCAGGTAAATACTGCATATGGTATTTAGTTTTTATGAGCATTCTGTGCTGCGTATGTTTTATGAACATTGCCCCAAGGCTTTCAAAGTGAACTAGCTCTTTGGATGCCATTTTAGGGGAGGGGGGGGAGGGTATACACAGCTAATTGAAACAGTAAAATAATTCAACAAATTTCAATTATGCATTCAGTGCTATAGTTGAGGGGTTTTTATTTGTCGTTTACGATAACCTTATAGGTTGTATACAGCGTTGTTGAATGCTATTGTTAGCTAAGTTGTTCAGTGGTTTAGTTTTTAAAGATTATCAACCGATTTAACTTTAAGAGGAGTTCATACTGAGGAACGAATGGCTTGAATATTTCATGCATTTCATTCCTTGGAGTGCTCGATTATCGGTGAATGATGTTGTTTGCTTTTTACTCTGTTTGTTGAATACCCCGACCAAGATTTGCTGTTGAAAGATGTAATACTTTAGGCCCTATAACAGCATATCTTTTTTGGGGTGTTTTAATTTCCAGTGATGAGGATGCGTATCGGAGATTCGAGATACAACTGATATATCGAAGCTTTACACTCTATCATATCGGCATTTATTTTATTCTATTATTTCCGGTTGCTGATCATTTTGCATTTGTGATTTATATATATATATATATATATATATATATATATATATATATATAGTTTTTTACATTTTCCAAATATTATAATATTATTTCTTTAGTTTATGGAATGCTTTATGATTTCTTTGTTGAATTTGATTGTCCTTTTAAGAGATCTCAATGAGCCGTTGTTAGAACCTAGCAAAAAAATGTTTTCATTCGCTGTTCGAACTCTGTGAAATATTTTCAAATAAAAATTATTCTATACGCGAGACTATATATATATATATATATATATATATATATATATATATATATATATATATATATATATATATATATATATATATATATATATATATATATATATATGTATATGTGTATACATAGAAAAGTAGTATCAAATGAATGAATCGCTATTCTCTATGATCTTATCCTACCGAGTGTGTTTGCATTTCTACAGAAATAAATAACAAATGGCAAATGGTGTTCGACGGTTCACTATCCATCGGCGGTTTTTTGCCCCCGTTGTATTGCACTCTCTGCTCGCTAATATTTATGTGGATAGCAATTCATACAACTGACCGAAATGTTAAGGGGATATAAATCGGCAGGTAAATAAATACCTATGACTGTAAATATGTAAATTAGTTTCCTAGGAAGGTGTAAACACCTATACTTTAGATTTGAGTTTAGTTTAATCCCAATAAATTGCATTATTTTATATTATCATATAGTGATTGCAGTGTTTAGAAGACATAAGTATATAGGGATATGTCGCTTTCATCTATGCAACTTTTATTCTGTACTCAATTTCCTTCGTTGGGAAGTATTGAATGATATTGTTTGTGGATGATACTTTGATTACTTTTCGACCGTTATGGTTGTTTTAGCGAGGTTTAGCACCGCTGCTTATCCCTTAAAAATTCTAAAAAGGCCCATCATAGCCTCATTATAGCCAGGTGTTGTTGAAGATATTCAGGTAAATTGTACATTGATATAATATAGATAAATTACACGTTGATATAATTTAACTAATAAAAAGGTGTATGTGCTTTGCTAGTTTTATTGGTGAAACAAAGTGAACAAACTTTCAAATACAGCTTATGAGAGCGCCTAAAGCCTGAATTACGTGATGATGGATGTACTTTATTGACGCAATCGTATTATTTCGCATGCGAAATGCATAAACATCACATTAGAAAGCATACGATGAAACTATAGAGGTAATAAAAGAAATAGAAAAGATTCGGATACGTGCCTGATCCCTAGAGTATATGCACTAAGCAATTCAAGGCGAACGATAGAAAAAGAAACCGCGGATATATCCGCAAAAAGGATAGTCTAGATCGTCCTTAACGCAAGCTATGCATGGTCTAGGCTTAGAGTGCTCCGGATTGGCTCCATTTGGCATCTGACTAAACTCAGACCACGTTGGTTTTTACCGAGATGGATGAGTTTCAAAAAGCGTGCGGATGCAATCAACTCTGTTGGGTATCGAGATATTTCATATCGAGATACTTACTGCATAAACAGGACAGTTGCGCCGTTGCAAAATAAAGTGGAAGGTGTCGTAGGAGGTAGATGGTCGGCTTCTTATGACGTCTTGTTTAGCATTATGAAACATCCACATATATATTGATGGTCGGTAGGTCGTGTTTATGATGGTACCTCCTATTCGTTACTTATCCTTTAAAAGCTGGAAATGAACCTTTATAACTTGGCAGGTATTTGATATGATAAAGATAGGACATGGTGCTGCTTCATAGCTTTCTTTGTTATTCAAATATTTCTGAATATGCCAAACGCTCCTTGAAATATTTTATTATGGGATCTTTTATTTGTTTATCATCTGCAAACTTGTAGATTTCCCAATTTATGTTGATCCTGCTAGGTGATAAGTTTGGAGTTCAGATAGCTATGCTTGGGATAAGGAAAGCATCCTACTTGATGTTATAGTTCGGCAGTTGTATTTTTTATTTCCTTTTTGGGCATAATAAGGAATATTATTACTGATCTCTCGATTTTGTTCAATTAACTACCGTTTTGGTCATATATATCCCTCTGTAATCTCACAGATCATTTGAGCCGCTTTAATTGAGGTTGCGGTCTTATACACTGTAGATCAACTTCACTATGAGGATTGTTGTAGGCACTATTGCAACCTAAGTTGGGACCGCAACTTCAAGTTCCACGTTGTTTAATCATCGTTTCCTTGTATCAATTTTTATTTATTCGTTTCGCCTAGCATAGCTATAAGATATGACACAGTAGTTTTATTGTTATCCCTCCATTTCCACCTTTGCAGACTGAACATAAATAAACAGGTCTACCAATGTGAACATATAACTAAGATATTGTTGAATTACTTACCTACTGAAATAGTCAGGTATATTTACCCGCATGACCGTTGATCGTTTTTTTTTCTTTTTTAAATCAGCTGTGGGGACTGATATGTCATCGAATCTTTCTGTCTTCTCATATATGAGGCACTAGCAACTTTTGATCTATTTCCTGACAGTATCGATATCATTCTTTGTGGGGGGGAGGGGGGTCATTTTGATTTTTAATAGCGTTGTTTTGAAATTAGTATTGATTATATATCATGAAATATTAATAATTAGTTTTAAATTTTGTGCAACAAATAAATGTGAGAACATAGTACCACAGAGTTGTTGACCCACCTGGAATTAACCTATAGCGGTGAGTGGAATTTATGAGAAACCATTCGTTCGTATACAACAACTACGAGGATGTAGAGGTCTACTTATATTTGTATGAAGTAACGAATAAGAGTATCAACTTACAAATAGAGGATCGCCGCTCATTAATAGTTGCAAACACCTCGAAGGTGTACCATTAAAAAGATGTCCCTCTATATTCAATGATGCTACGACATTTGCGCCATTGACAGTTTACTTCGTATCTCTGGCCTATAAAGAAGGACTAGTAAATTTTGTGAGAAGACATTTTTTTTTAAATATTCATGTGCCTTTCCTAGTAAGCGTATAAGAAGCCTCTCCCTATCTCCCTGTTTTCTTTTCCACGATCCCCCCCCCCCCCACGTCTAGGAGTGATTTTCGCGATTTCTTTCGCTTCCCGTAATTTCACTATTTCGCTCATATTTCTACTTTATTGTTACTGCGAATAGCATAGTGAATGTATAGATCGGTTTTATTGAGGTGCAGTTACCTTTCATTACCTTCAATAATTACCTCGTTTTATTGAGGTGTGGTCATCTTTCGTTACTTTTAGTAATTGCCTGGTTTTATTGAAGTGCGGCTACCCTTCATTACCTTCAAAAATTACCTTCATTGCGAACATTGCCACCGTATCACCTTCAATAAACCTTCCAAACCTTTTGGGAGAAATAATAACCCCTGTCCTTCGATAAATACCTGGCCTTTATCCAGTGTTTGAGAGGTGTTTTGTTTCGTTCGAGAAACCGTCCCTTCAATCAAACCTAGAACAGACCAGTGAATGTTGCAAAATTGTTGAACCTGACCTCTTGGATTTTGTTTGAATCTGACCTCTTGGATTTTGTTTGAATCTGACCTCTTGGATTTTGTTCGAGATAGCACGAGTTTTCAGCACATGACCTCTTTGCCGCTAACGCCCACGTTCCCTTTCGAATTCCTTCACGCCGAAATTATTCGATACGAAAAGGAACGGCAGGTACCTTTACAGATTTAATTACATCATTCAAATGCAAATGCCTTAAAACTCAAGGTGGATTGATGAAAACAAAAGGATCTTTAGCAGTGATGAGTTGGCAATTAATGGATTCATTAGGGAGCATGAAACCATCTAGTTTCAGAGGGGAGGGGGGGGGGGGGGTAAAACTTCTAATTTCGTACGGTAAGAAGTTTTGCTTATGGGAATTTCCATATGGAAAGTGGACATATTGATTGGAATGTTATGGAACATAGTGGATAATGTTATGTACCTTAAATATTGATTTTTTATTGATTCTATTGAGGCTGTCAGATATTGAAATATTAAAATGTAAGTGCTACAGGTGAATGTATGTGCAGACCTTGTGGAGCAGGTGTTAAAGACCGATCGATAAGCGGTGAGCATGATGGGTGGCCACCTTAAAAAACTTCATCGTAGTCAATAGGCAGTAGAATAGTGAAGTGACTATGATGTAGAAAGTGATCTGGATTTGCCTTATACGAGGATATCAATGCTGCAGGCAGAGCAAGAGGAAAGCAAGAAGAAATGGATGGATGAGGCTCGCGAAGGACATCACATCGACGTAATTGCGCTTGCCGAGCAGACTGATCTTGTGAAGCAGGTGTTCGCCCAGGTAATCCTTATCACTTACCTTATCAAGCAGGAATTCACTCAGGTTGTTCTAATCACTTACCTTGCCAAGCAGGTGTTCGCTCAGGTAGTTCCATCTTGCCAAGCAGATATTCGCTCAGATTGTTCTAATCACTTATTTAAAGATGTAGTTTACTTTGTTGGCCTCAGTGAAACAGTGCCGTACCGTCAGGATAAAAATAAAGGCAACTGAAAGAGAAAAAAATTATTTAAGCGTGGGAACGGCTGTAATTTTGACAGCTGAGCTGGCACTTGAAGGATCGATGGTAATGGATTGCCGTAATATTGTGACCGTTTTCGTTTTCGAATTCTGAATGGAAAGAAAGTTTTCAAACTTTAGTACATTTTTTAAAAGACATCTGTCTATGTCTGTCTCTGTCTATCTGTCCGTCATGTTGTCCTGATTTTTGAACGATTCCACATGGTAGGTGATTCTTTACCGAATCATCTTATACTTGAATTCTTGACACCTAAAAATCCCATGAAATAGGTAGACCAAGTTTCTTCTATGAGCCAATTTTATATCAACTTAGAGATAAAGGATTCCTTTCCATTTGACGGCAGGCAGTTCATTAGCAATGGCGTCCGTTGGAAATTATTGATGATGACTCAGTTGTGCTACCATTGAGGTAAAGGATTGATCTGTACCTGGTGAGTTGGTAATTTACTAATATTTATCTGTTCGTGAAATTAGCACATCTTAGCCATGCGCAGCATGTGGGACAAATCTCCCAAAAAATTATGAAATATATTGCCGATTTATCCTATTTTTGTAGGGAAATGCAGAGACAAGGCTAGAGGCACTTGGATATCGCGTCGGATATGCGCTCGTTGAGAAAATTTCAAAGGATTTACCGAGGTTGGTGGTGTTCTTCTTTTTTTTCTGAAATTATATGTGCATTGATGCGACATCGTTGTCGAAAGTTTTTTCCATTGAGATCGTTGTTCGTAGTGTGTGAGTTGCTCTTCACTTCTTAATTATAAGGAGGTGGGAGTGGGGGGAGGGTGGCGGAGAGGGTAGAAATTGGAAACTTTTTATGAGACTTATGTAGAAATTCGAAGAAATAAAGCAGCATATGAAT
This sequence comes from Baylisascaris procyonis, assembly GCA_037389465.1. Taxonomy (NCBI): domain Eukaryota; kingdom Metazoa; phylum Nematoda; class Chromadorea; order Rhabditida; family Ascarididae; genus Baylisascaris; species Baylisascaris procyonis. The sequence continues at coordinate 509,658 of JAZARR010000234.1, read as the reverse complement.
GAAAGAAGTCGATAAAGGCTGCATAATAAAGAGTTATGCGATGGGATTTGAAGCCGAAGAAAACCTTGCAAGAAATTTCAAAGCCATGTGCATCTGTATCTATGTGGGGATAAGGGGAATAAAGAGGGAAGGGCTGCAAACGATGTAACGAGAAAAAGTTTGGCTTGAACGCTTATTTTAATTGAAAGCTATGGCACTGGAAGAATAAATGAAAGTAATTACCGTCGTACTTACGCTGATTGTCAAATTTTTTAGATAGTGGATGATTTAATTGCAAAGTTTTTGAGAGATTATATCAGCTCAAAGTTTTAGTTATTACTTTTAACGGTCGATGACTTGTGGGTGTTACTTACTATAGTTTTAAGAGCCCTTGAGCAAGAGGAACACAAGTAAAAAATTACGTGAAGGAGATAGGTAGATCATGGATCGGGAGAAGATAAGAGCGAATCCTCGGTGATCAGTGTTTTCCTAGCATATTTATTAGCTTTCAAGGTTCGTTTAATATGAAATAACTTATCAGCAAAGCTGCAAAAGTTCTTTCAGGTTGAATAGTGAGTTGGATAAGATGAAGTTTCTCTGTAAAGAATTCTGGACGGCCGCATTCGGGAAACAAGTCGACAATCTCCGTACTAATCATCAGGTAGGATTATGTATTGAAATTGCGAAATTATGGGTAGATTTTTTTTCATTCGCCTGAGGGTAAATTTTTTTTGAAATTTTCTAATTTCAGGAAAATTCTAAAAAATCGCGGTCATTGAGATATGTTATTTGCATAGAAAGTTGAAGTGAGTCGTAGATTAGACTATAAAATATAAAAATTTGCATATATATGTCCAACGTGATTTAATTAATTGAATAATTTAGGGTGTATATGTTGTACAGGATAATAAATTCTTTACGATATCGAATTTCGCCGAAGGGAAACAATATTTAGAAGAGTCGGCAATATATGTGGCATTTCCTTGTGGTGTCGTTAGGTTCGTCTTTTATTTATTTATTTACTTGTTTATTTATTACTTTGCTTTATTTTATTTTATTTTATTTATTTTATCTATTTACTTTTTTTGAATATTCTTTAACAAACTCAAAATTGCTAGCGATCGATACACTTTTTTGTTCAAAAATTTTCTAATTTAATTAGCTTATAAATCAATGTCAAATCAGTATACTAAATCTGATAGCATTGTATGAGATGCCTCGATATATGGGAGTGGATAGGCAGTATCGGTATCAGAGGTATATTCAAAACCATGATTTCATGCTTATACAACCAGTGCTTCGTAATTTGTAACGGATTTTTCACGAGGGGGTGGGTGGGATAAGGGGTTGAAGGAGGGAGGGGCGACGGTGCATTACACAAAAATCGATGCACCTTTGAAATTTCTCAATTTAAAGCTGAGGTTTTGCTAGAGTTCAACCTTTCAGTCAGTAAATAACATTGTAAATCCGCAGTGTATGGCATAGATTTTTTTTAGAAATTGATCTACAATGATACTGAGGTTATCCTATCTTTGAAAAAAATGCTTATCTGCACAGGAAATAGTCTGTAAACGAGTAGATCAAAATGTTTATTTTTACTTTCGAAATGCTTCCTATGTGATCTTCCCCTCTTCAGTTGTCTTCGTTCTCTGTGCTTTATCTCTTATATCCCTTTAAATTCTTTTAAGTGAAGTTCTGGTAGGTAAAAGTTGGTAATTGAACACGTCTTCAGGGGTGCATTGTTCAATATTGGTATCCCTTCATTGGTGACGTCATCAATTGAATCATTACCCGCAGTTAAGTTTCACGTCCATGTGCAGCAGAAACCGTAAGCAGATATCTTCGTTGTGTTGTTCATATGTGATGAAAAATGCTGCTCAGGTGACAAATTAATGTAATTAACCTGTAATTTTGTATTAAAGACCAGGTTTCGAGGTGATTGATGACCTTACGGGAAAGTTTACTCAAAGCTGTGGGGAACTTTGAAAACTTACCAGAATTGTGAAATAAAAAAGAATTTTTAGGTCATCGAATCGTTTTCCCTTTTTTAATGATTTAATATTTGAAAAGTGTCTATAACTACTTCTCTGAAAAACTAAAGGAGAGCGCATTCAATTGAGGGGGATATTATTCGCGAATATACGGCATGTTGGTATTGTCGATGACGTTCACATATGATTTTTGGTATTGGATTTTATAAACTCCTATCATTAATATGTTTCTATCGGAGTGGATATTCTCTTGATGACTTGCTTTCTGTTGCCTATTGATATAGATGCAGTGAAATTTAATGTAATTTTGCGGAGGATCTAGAAGTCTGAAAGATGGAGCAGCAACTAGAAATGGGTTGGAGATTATGACTTGAATTTGTTTATTTTGTCGTTTATTGAGGTATTCAATTTTTAGCCTCAGTATTTAATTGTTGGTATATAATATAGTAGTGCTGCCATTGTTGTGATTGCAATTACAGGCGAGGATTATTTAAGGGGTTATTTGCTATTGCTTGCTTGAGTAGGGGTCAATTTGTAATCCTGTCAGGAAATTTTCGAAGAATTATTTAAGAGGTAATTTGCTATTGCTTGCTTGAGTGGGGGTCGAATTTATGATCCTGTTAGGAAATAGTCATGTAATTATGAGTGATATTGTTGTTGATTTTTGTGTGGTGATTTTTGCGTATTTGAAATTAAATTAATAAAGTTATTTAAAAGTTATTTGCTGTTATCTGTAAAAGTTGGTTGCATATTCCATTGATTCTTGTTCCATAAAAATTCATCGTTGCGTCGAACGAGTAAGCAAACGGAAGAGTTGAGTTGGAGACGAATAATTTTACAGCATTTCTTGGCGCTACCATTCACCGCAGAGGTGGGAGGGAGGACGGGGGGTGGGTGGGTGGGATGATGGGAATGAAGATTTGACTGAATTCAAGTTGAAGAAGGAAGTATAGGCTTCGCTTGTGGAAACTGCAGAAATTTTTAAATTTTTTCGTTGAAAATGCGTTCATGTGGAATTGCAGTCATCGGCAAAGCTTCTCTGTACCTCTACTTTCTTGAGGGGGAAGGGGGAGGATGGAATGTTTAAATCGTAGTGCTTATGAAAAGATGGATACATTCGTCTAGAAGTAAATGCACAAGTATTGGAGCTTAAGAAACTATGGGATGTCCCTTAGCGACGAAAGAAAAGCATTTATAGTTGTGTCACCAATCGGTGTCAACTGAACACGTTGAATTTTTCGACCTCTTTTGCCGATTCGCTAAGCGAATGGGACTGTGACGGAAGTTACAGAATGTAGGGCAGATGAGCATTGGTGAGAATTGCGAGGAATGAGAGAGAGGTTCAATGAATTCGATTAGAATTGGACTGACATCTCGAATAGATTAATGTTCAACGAAAGGGTTTTGTGCATTTAAGAACATCTAAAAAAGGAACCTTCACAAGTTTTTTTAGTAGCTGAATGATCTTTTTGTCTTTTTGGCTAGCTGAAGCATCGAGACAACTCATAAGGTCATATTTAAGAGCACTTTGATCCTCTAGTTGTCGATTTATGGGAATGCTGACTTCTTGGAAGTTCCCAATTCTGGTATCAACTTCTATATCTGAATTTTGGAAACAGAATATCGGTGGATATGAGGTATTTGCCAGATTCGTGATGTATTGTATCGTCTAAGTTGCGGCTAAATCTTTTCTTGTGGTTCAAGTTTTGAATCCACATCGATCTGTTCATGTCACCACTGCCTCCCATGCTTCGATCTCCTCTTATTGTAGGGGAGAAGGGTGGGATTTGTTATTGATACGAATGGTCCCGAATTGCCCTCTTTTACGCACTTAAATTATAGAATGCAATTTGATAACAAAGCTTCTCATATATTTCAAGTTTGCCACTTCCCCCTTCTCTCCTTCCATTCGGCGATCAGTATTAATCACGTTCATTATTTCTACTCTTTTGAAAGTTTTGCATTCAGTAATTTGTGCAATATGTTTACGAGATGCTCGATGAGGTCATTCACCTATCGGTCAATTACCTTCGACCATACCGGAGTCGGAGTATATGTTATACTTTTGGATGTTTTCCTGGGTGCTAAGGGAGAAAGGGAAATTGAAGGAGAATGCCCTCTAGCTAGGACCGTTTCCCAAATGTGACCATTATTGACTCATGCGTAGTGCAGATGTCAAGAAGAGGAGGTCAATACACTCGTTGTGCTATACGTGCTAATGAAAGGATTTTTAGTGCTATCGATGGCTACACTATATTTACCTATAATTATTAAATTTTATATGAAAGACTCACTTTAATTTATGTGGATCTTTCACAATAATATATAGAAATGTTTTTATTAATAATGTTATTGCAGGTTGATATGAGTGCAATCAGATATATTGGCAATTATGATATAACTGCCGAGGGTAAATTCCTTTGGGAATTGTTATGTCAAATACGTGCTCTTGGTGTGGGTCGTCTTGTAACGAAAAATGAATGGACACGTAAATGGCCACATCAACCATCTTATCTACGCATAATAAAGGTACGCAAATTGATTTAATAAATTGGCTGTTATGTTTAAAGTTGCATGGAAGGTTTGATGCGACAGTCTGCTTTGTTTAAATGAATCACTTCTATTGAGTCTTTCAGTTCTCCCCATGTAATCGTATTTTTATGGTGTTTACCCCTCTTTTCAGTGGGTATTTCTTTGCTAAGTATTGTATAAAATTTTAGCTGGATCTTCATTCCTGACAAGCGTTCTTACCGCTTGCAAAGTGAAACTCTTGGCATTCAAGGTATTCGAAGCTGTTTTGTGATAAGATTTATAAGTGGCAGTATTAAACTGCAGTTTCCTTTGCCCATCTTTTCTTCGTTTAGTCCACCAACTTAAACATTGAAATATTTACTGATCCTCTCTCTTTGTTTTCATATTGGTTTGGGGGAGGAGAATGGAGGTTGGATTTGATTTTGCAACCTTTCTCCTCCAAATCTATTAGAGAAGTTCAATCTTCGTTGTGTACTATCCTATCTTTCATACTTCCGCCCAACTTAAGCCGGAACTGATATGCTGCAGTTGTTTTCATCGAGAGAGCTCAGTTCCTCTGACCATTTCTTCTCAAATCGTTCGAAATCTGGCAATGTGGCACAGAAAAAGCACTCCACAAGCGTTATTATATTTCCCAAAAATTGTTTGTTAATTGCCAGACTTTTGAAATGTTTAGTGTTGAATGTTTTAATTTTTCTCCTTTATAATTCCCCAGTGAGGAGGTTTTTCCCCCTATGGAGAGGTAGATTTCTCCGTCAGTTCGCCCTGAATTTAGTTGCATTCAGTGGGATTCTCCCCTCTATTCGCAGAGGTCTAAATGAGTGCGGCTGTCGGCTATTGTGTCGAACCAAGATGAGCGCTGTATTTTTACCATTGTTGGCTGTCTCTTGTCCTAGCTGACTTTGATACTTAATTTCGGCAATGGGGTTAGTTCTAAGAACGATTGCAAAGAAACGCCATCAGCTAGGCCGAAGCTGTTGGAGGGAGAGCGCCAAGATAGATGCCAAAATGAGGCGAACATCGTGTACCGTATTCACGTGTAGGCCATCGATTTATGAACCATATACCGTGGATTTATCGCTTCATCCAGTGGACATTTTCAAAATTTATTGAATTCGTTGCAATGACTTAGCAGTTGCGTGAGTAATAAGGATTCATCTAGTGGCTTATTGTTTTAGTCAGTAAAAAGAAGTTCTCCAAAGGTGGAAATTTTTGGCTCCTCTTTTGCGATGAATGGAGTCGACACCGACATTTACATGGGAAACAATGAAATGCAAAAAGTGCGAATATTAAGCTTATCTTTATCCCTGTTTTGATCTGCAGGGATCGTTATTCGATTGAGACAGATCGGTTGATTTTCAGGCTCGTCCGTCGATGGATCGCTGGTTATATGGAGGAAAGGTATGGGCCGAATGGACATTCAGAGGACGCAATCTAGGCATCTACGTGTTCAGTTCAGATTTGAATCGATCAGGTGCTAATCGCCTTTCTCTTTTTTATTTATTTTAGTGAATTGCTGAGTGCCAATCATTGCAATGGTACTGCATTTGATGATATCAGTAGACCATATTGTGTGGTCTTCTACCTATAAGAAGCATATTGAGTTGATTATTGCTTTTGGTCGATTGACTATCTATCTTATTCTAAATAGTGACTAGCTCTTAATTAATAATTCAACAGATATTGAATTAATCCCGGGGAATGTTTATATATCTGAACTATGAGATGGGGAGATGTTCTACTCGAAATTATGCTTGTTTTTTGTTTTTTTGCTGAATTATTACTTAGATTTTGATTTTTTTAGAGAAAAGGTGGTCAAGGGAGGAAATTTTGGAGGATTATAGTTTGGCAGCAACGGTTGCAAAGAATTTAGAAGTAATTAAGCGTCAAAATTTATATTGAATAAGATAAAGTTTTATTCTTCTATTACGCATATTTTCTTTAAAAGGTACCTCGATATGGCGGAAATGGCGGATATTGCTGCAGTTTCTTTGTTGTTTCGGACTGAGTTATGTGAACCTTGGAAAGGTGTTATACGTGCAAGTATATATGTTGTTTTTGCTTGAGGATTGTTAGAAGTCTTAAGGATCGTCTCTATAAAGAAAAGAAGGAATGTGACAGAGATTCTATAATAATGATAAGGATCGTACATTTTCGAAGGGACAGAAGATAGGATGCTTGGTTAAAAGTAATGAAAAGTGATCGCTTAAAATGTCAGAAATGACGAATGAGGACAGACGTAATTGCTAATTAGTGAGATTATCAGTGATCTATCATAGTCTACAACGAGGTTACCACCAAGCTAGCTCGAAAAGTTTTCGCCTGAGGGCATAAGAATATAGGCGCATTGGAGTCGATTAAATCCTTTCTAATGAAACTCTCAATGAGTCGATGACTGTTCTGAATACCATTTGATAATCATTTTACCCAGCCCCAGGTGAATACAGGTGAGCAGATTGCTGCTATGATCTTCAACTGAACCAGTGCTTATTATATTAATTGCCTTCTTGTTGATGTGAATGATTGAGTTGATATGTGATGGGTAATGAAATGTTCCCGAAAATGTAGTGTTATGCGGGAAGTATATTTTAAGATTGGAGACTCATTCATAAGCACGAAGAGGAAGAATTCATGAAATGCACCGAACCGATGGGAAATATTGAAGCACCGAATACTTTCCCTTTGCCGCCGTTGCAGGTAAGCTTTTCACTGAGGTGGAATATAGAGATGGTTCTTTTTTGATTTATTTTGGATGGGGAGGTCGTTGGTGGATAGTAGTGGGCGCATCGATGAAACTCTTATTCGAAGGCATCACTACTTATGATGAGTGTGACGACTTCGATGCGATATCTGAAGGCAACTGGGAAGGGAGTACTCTTATTTGATTGTTTAATTCGATGAGCGATGTTGAACTTTCAGATTCTTTTGGCAAAGAAGTATGCAAAAAAGAATAAACTCAACTTCTCGGAGTCACAAGAACGTGCTCCACTCGAAGTTTGCGTTGATCCTGAATTCGAGATGCTACGTCCTTTCATTGTAAAGGTGAGGCAACCTTCAAAAATTTCTTTTCTAACCTCATATCAGAAGTGTTCCTCGTCGAGCGCGTTCATAAAACATGATAGGTGGATGGGCTGGACAGGAAGATATGCCACTGTGGATAGCCTAGATTGTTTTAGAAGTAAGTGAATTGGTCATCGAAATGAAGTTTTATTGGAGGAGGAGCAAAGCGATATGGGTAATTTCGTTGTGAAAGGGAACGATAGAGGTGGGAAATTATTCTTTAGATTATTTGATGTTTGCTTGCTGAATAATTTTATTTGATGTTTTGTTGCTGATGAGTTCAATCTTCTTTTGAAGATCGTCCATTTTGTTTCACTTTTTGCATTTTTATATGGAAATATCAATGATTGTAGGAAAATTTTGTTGATTTTTTGGAGTGATGAATGCAATTACCCTCGTTGTTGTGTTGAATTAAAAATGTATTTTTATTGAAATCCAATGATTTGTTTATTATTAGTATTCTAATTTGTCGAATATTTTGCATCATTTCCATCATCTTCCCTCTCTTTTGCCTACTCTCGTTCCCTCATCCTTACCCTTCAACCCTTTCTCCCATTGGCAGGCATCGAAACTTGGCTACTGAATCGTTGTCACTGCATCCTTCTCAATGTTCCCTTTTTTGTTGTCACATCATTGAAGACATTTAACGTTTAAATTGAGTGATTTCTACTGTTGTCTGTAGTGAAGTTAAAGTGATTACTCCTAAATGTTTTGTAGGTTGATCCACCGAAGAAAGGAAAGTCAATTTACGACGAAGCGAATCCAGAAGTATGGCTTGATCTCTATGGGAAAGAATTACCCACGAGGGTTGAAGCATGGAATGTGGGACCTGCTGAGTTTCATCAGAGATTCCCATCCACCACAATCAAGCGCTCCAGCAAACACATCGTCGGCGCGGCTGTTTAACTTGGACATGCTAGTTTTCTTGTTGAGGAATAACATAACACCGCTTAGGGATGTGACAATGAGGTCAAGGAGAGACAAGGAGGGTCGCATTAGTGGGATGACGGTTGGATGTTCGAATTCGTGAATATTATTACCACATTACTCTTATTTGTCTAGACCTCTGAGACCTGTAAGACCTGTAAGGGACCTGAAAAATCTGTAACCTGTACGCGTTATTTGACCTGTAAGAGTGATATAGCCTTATTCTGAAATTTATCTTGCCTCTTTATGCTAATTATAGGACCACGCTTGTTCTGTTGGAAAAAAAAAAAGAAGTTTTCTGAAAACGTTAAAATAGGATCTGAAGTCACGCTTAGGATGGGTGATTTAGAATTCAGAAACTCTTCTTGTTTTCCTTGTCCTCGGTAAACCAATCTGTGAGTCGACGATTGGAGGCCACCAAAGTGAATTGGCGAATTCTGTGATTGTTGGTGTTTCGACTTTGCCGTTCCACTAATTTATATCGTTTTATCCCACCCTCACCCAACTGCTACATATCTTCCAATGTGATGGAAGCTGTTATTGATATGGTGTTTGCCTTATCTGCAACTGAGCATATAGGTTATAGCATTGTGTTGTTGTAACGAAGCGAAGGTTGTGCACAGAATTGTTGTACCTTTGCTTCGATTGTCCCCTGTGGTAGTATATAAAGGTGCACATATAAAATCCTTGATGGGCACATTGTTAGATTGCGTCTTTGGCAATGTTCATTTATATAACGCTCGATTCGAGTCCACAAGCTTCGGAAGCTTTCAGATGCTTATGTGCTCTTCGCTGCGATGTTTTGACTTTTTTCTGAGATGACTAGAATTGCTTGTTTGTATTATATACAGAACGTATGTCAGTAGAATGCGCTCAATTTTTAGTAGATTTTTGAGGAATTAGCGGACGATTAAATTTGTGGAAACCACTTTAATCCAGGAATGTACTTTTTGGAAGGGAATTTTTATTGAACTTTACAAAAATTGAGCGTATAATGAGGTGAAAATTTGATGCTTCGAATAATTTCCTTCGAATTTTTTTCTTTCAGTTATCGAAATTTTATAGAATGCCTATTGAAATTTGCATTTGTTTTTCATTCATCTCGTCACTTATTTGTGATTACAAATGAGGATATCGTTATGTGAGCGGCGAAATTAGTACCACTGCAAAAGTGGGAAACACATTGGAATGGATTATTTGTGTTTATTTACCTCTAATCGGCAATTTATTTAGGAAATATGTTTGATTATGTATATTATTTAATAAGGGAGATGTTTAATTATGTATACTATTTAATAAGGGAGCTGTAGTAAGTTGTAAAATGAAACGATGTTGACATTTTAAAGTAAATCGGAACGGCTTAATGTAGTTTAATATTTTTTCGAGCTAAAGAAAGGAGAAAAGGCCAAATATAAGGTTGTTATTACAGTGTGGATTAGATTGGAACCTATCCTGAGACTGGATAAATCCACGACCTGAAATGGTCGGTACATGACTTAACCGATGGTTAGTGTATTTCATTTAGTAATCGTGACGTTCGTGGTCTTTGGTTGGGATGTTCTTGGCTCTAATATTGTAGAATTTTGATTTAGAAGGGATTTCAGGAAAAAAAACGTTCCATTCATTGAAATGTAAGGATATAGTTTATCGAATATGCTAGTTGCTATCTATGATAAAAAAAAACTATACAACTTAGTATCGCAGTATTTCTAACCGATGAATCTTTAGTGGAATTGAAACCTTTTGAGATCTCATTGAATGGAGACGATAATTTATATGCCCTCATCGATCCATTCCTTTTAAGTATGTGGTTGCCTGAGTCCATTTTAAGTTGAAGTTTTACTTGCTTCCTTCATCTTCTTATGTACCGTCATCTTCTTTAATTAGGCGTTTCGCAATGCTGACCTATTCCATTGTCATTGGAAATTTGCAGCTTTAGTTTCAATTTGAAACTGCTTTCACCTATCCTTCAACCTACCAATCGATCTAAGATCAATCAATCGATTATTATCTGATCGATATTACAATTATTGATCATATAATCGTAAAAGGAGGACTTATTTCTAGGTCCGCAACACAAAGATTGTATAACGAAACTCATTTGCATATTTTATACGCCATTTGCAGTGTCAATAATAACTGAAATTAAGGATGAAAAGGTGTAAAACTATTTAAAGAGAGTTACCTGTCTTTGAATTAGAGTTTTCTCGTCGTAGCTTAATTCACTTGCATGAATAGTTAGAATTATACGGGAATAGGTGGGTAAAATTGAATTCACACGTATATTGTCGAGAAAGTTTTATACTCGATATATAGGGTTGCGAATTATGTAACAACGGGTTCATGATTCTCAAAGAGGCCCTTCTTATCGGGGAACGATCCTCCAATTTGCCGCCGGGATATTCGATCTAGTAAACGTCCTCTAAACGATATCGCCTGCTCCCTTCTCTCTATCCTTGGCAGGAAATCCATTCGCACCATACCAGTCGTGGCGACCATGGCTTTAGGTCATTGTAAATTCTAATAGCTGCTTGCTTGATGTAGGTAAGTGGGGAGGTGGGTTAGATTTTAGCGCTGCAAAAGGCTATTCAGGTTTTAAAGCTGTTGCATGTAAATTGAAATATTTGGCACGGCAATTTCAAAATTGCGCCGAATTGGTTGTGACAACCTTTATGAACAGAACAGTCTAATATTGGGGTTATTTCTTGCCGTTTCAAATATTTCAAAGAAGGATTGTGGAATGATCTGTTATTGTTGTTGAGAAGGATGTTTGATTTGTTGATGAAATGAATACAATGTCAGGTGATTTTCAATGAAATATATCGATGGTGTTGTTGCTGGTATCGTCCAGAAACGAGGAATTGTGCTTCATTTTTCTACTGACTTTATTTTATTTTATTTTGTTGTTTAAATATTCGTATATATACAAGCAAGTATTCCGATTGCTTCCTTTGAGTCTTATTTTAAGAGTCAAATCGTAAATGTTGATCAAAATTGTCGAAGGAGTAAATCTAGGGTTATTGTTATTATCGAATATGGCTGCCGATTTTTTCTTGCTTTGCTTAATTCCCAGATCCCTACCTACCCTCCCCTTCCTTCCCTTATGTTTAACAGTAAAATATTACCTGGTTGGACCACATGTTCTAACCATGAATTATTCAGAAAGAGTTTGACCCCTTCTGACCATAAGGGAGGAGGTGGATGTTGAGGGCAGAATTGCTCACGTTCCTCTTCTTGTCACATTATTGTGGAGTGCTCATCTCGTTCCGCACCCACACTCTCCATTATGTTATGTTAAGGATTTCATCCTTAATTATGCAAATACCATCCATAATTTTCTTTGGAAGTTGGTTAGAAGATTGTTGAGGGATAATGGGCACAAGTATCAGATCCACTACTGCCTGTAATCACCTCCTTGCTTTATTGACAGGTGCTGGAGTAGCCGCTGAGGCAGTTGTCAATAAAATAATTGAAGGTAACCCGTGAGCCGTTAGAGATGATTTTTTTTTTTTTCATCAAGTGAATGCAGGTGGAAATGAATCTGCATTTGCATCTGACGTCCCATTGATTCCTTTGCCAGATCTTTCAATCAGGTTTTGAGATTCAACTTTATAGAGCGTTGCTGCTGATATTAAGGTTGAGGGAGTATGATAGGTGTAAATTTTTAAAAGTCGTGGTGTAAAAAATGGTGTTAAAAGAAAAGAAAGGTAAAAGTAAGCAGGTGTAAAACTGTAAGATGGTCAAGTGTAATGGATGTGCAAAAATTCAGCGCTCACATATATACCTTTCCAAATAGGTTTTGCTGGAAATTTAAACTTATAAAATTTCATTTCTTATATGCTCGTATCCCTTCAACTATATCACCCTAATACTTATTTTCTTGCCTCAGTCTCTCCTTTTCAATACCATGAACTAGGCTCATTATTTATTTATCTTTGGCGCCTCTTAAAACATAACTACTACGCAGTGGATCAGTTCGCCAATTTAATGCACAAATTGATTTACCAGCTTAGTGCTAAGCGCATACAATGTCCACTTAGCATAAAGAGGCGAAAGACCGATCCTTGAGCACTCTGGGCAATTTCCTATATGCGCAGGAAGTATATTTCGATTGAAATCCTTTCATTCATTGAACAGTCGCTAAAAGAGCTCTTTGCATATTATAGTTTTAGCGAAGTCATCACGATTGTATGAGGGAAGGCGTTCATGCAATGGGAAAAAACTTTACCCCTACTTTGAGTTGATCGGCGAACGTTGTAATCGATGTAATGTAGCCTATATAAATGAATGTTGTTAAGGGTGCTGGCACGATGGGCAGTGCTAACGAGTTGGCAATGAATGTACCGCCAGTGAAAATGGTTCTTGTGACGGGTGGTGTAATCAGTGGTGTTGGTAAAGGAATCATTTCATCAAGCCTTGGCGTACTACTCAAGGCTCATGGATATCGCGTGTCCGCAATCAAGATCGATCCCTACATCAATATCGACGCAGGCACATTTTCACCTTTCGAACATGGTAAGGACATATCATTTTCTTGGTTGCCTTCTGTCAATAGTAAAGTTTATAATTCCTTTAGCTGTTATTGTTGCAAGTCGATGTTGCAAAGCGGCTCCCATCCCCATGGGATGATTGCGGGGTTTTTTGAGTTCACATTCAGGGATCTGCCTATTTGAGATGCGAATTGAAACCGAAACTCCACGGACATGCCGTTATCGGTGTTGAACTAGCGATCGATTATATTTTTATGTAGTTTGTGGCAACTACGCTGCAATGTTTTTATGTTGGAGTCGGAATGTGCTGTTGCAGCATTATTACCAACTGTCATTTGGTGTGTTGACAGCCGATTGTTATTGTATTTTTTTAGTAAACTTCAGATGAGAAGAGAGGATGGGGCATAGATAAGAAGGGATTTTTAAGTTTATAGATCGGACTAAGGCTCAAGTTGGGGCATATGTGACAGAGAATTAGTGCAAAGCTTGATTGGCATTCTAAAAAAGCTATAATGGTTTAGAGTGTTAGAAAATATTTTCTTTGAACGTCCTAGTAAGTTGTGAAGTAATAATTCCGTCAAGACGGAACTAGAGAATTTGTTACAGTATATAGTATAGGAAAAGAAGTTGTTGGCAAGAATATGGTTTAATGGCAGGATATTTGATTAGCTGTCAGAGCCACATTGTAGCACGTCAGCTTTCAGTTAACCAAAAAGTGGATTAAAGTTTGTGGAATTTGCGTTCGGCGTAACAGAAAGCACATAGTTTTATTTTCTTAGCTCTCGATTATTACTGGCATTTTCGTGTATTGATACAGGAAGTCCATGTCGTTGGACTCTTCTCAGGTTTTTGTAGGAAATTCAGATCTTTGCTGGATCGGTGTTCTCATCCTTTCTCTGCCTATTTAGTGTCATATATTTTTTATGATGTGACATGGTTGTTGGTTTATTAATTTAATCGTCGTTAAGATGTCAATATGCTTACGCAACAGATATGCTTTATTGTTTGAATCCACCATGCTTGCTGTAACACCTTATTTTAGGACTGAGCCGAAAGATGTGTTCTTACTCTGACTTCGCCAATAGTATTTTTTTTTTTTTTGGTTTCTTTTCTAGTCTCTAGCAGTTCTTTTATCGTTACAATTTTTTCTTAGTTGATTAGGAAAAGTCGCTTAATATATTGGCCACTCATTCCTTCATACCTGTCGAAAGTGCTGAGTATGCTATTATTTTTAATATTGCGCTGCTATTCTTAAAAGGTTTAATTTTGAGGAGAGGTGTTTGTGCTTGACGATGGCGGTGAGGTGGACCTCGACTTGGGAAACTACGAACGCTTCTTGAATGTGCGATTAACTCGTGACAACAATATCACCACTGGTAAAATATACCAACATGTAAGTGGCATTTCTTACCGATGGCATAGCGCTTAAGGTGTGGTCTTGCGTTAAAGGAGGATATATACGTAGGTGCAACTCACTTCTTATTGCTAGCCCTGCTATCGTAAAGAAAGCTTCTAAAATTTAGTAATTTTTTCTGCAATATTGTTATTTCTTGGTAAATTGGGAAGGGTGATTTATTAAATCCTATGAAATCTAGGATTTTTCTTCGAGTCCCTTATTTCCTCCATGAACTTGGGTTTTATTCCAGGTTCTTAATTGCACCTTCACCTATCCTTCTTCTTTTTGAGCCATCTTGCTCCCTTAAAATTCCCAACTTATTTCGAAAATCAGAGCATAAATAAGTAGTTCTTTTCTTTGTAATCTTTTTTTTAACGTGATGGTTGTAGCTTCTCGTTGAGCTGTTGTATGATATGAGAGAAGCAGAATGAGAGTTCGCGAATCTTTTTGATCAAATAAGGTAGGGGTGAGAGGTTTTCGTTGAAATGCGATATGTTGCATTTAATGTTCACTTGAAGGTAATCGAACGCGAGAGACGAGGTGATTATTTGGGTAAAACGGTACAGACAATTCCACACGTAACTGGTGCTATCGTCGATTGGGTCGAGCGAGTGGCCGCAATTCCAGTTGACGGTAGTAATCAACGACCTGATGTTTGCATCATCGAGGTAACACTTTAAATCACACGTTTATTCTTACAAAAAATTCTGTTGTATTAATTCCAATTTTGCATATATCGCAGTTTTCATGTGGAAATTGTGTGAGAGTGGAACTTGCTATTTCCATTGCTTTTTTTGGTCATTGCGATAATAAGTGAATGCTCTCACAGGCTTGTTTCCTTTCAACTAGAGAAGCTTCGTTCTCTACCGGCTTGTGCAATTTGTTAGTGAACAGAAATTTTGGCAGGGGAGAGGGAGACTATGCATGGGAATTCTATGTGTTCTATAGTATGTATATTTTTTCATTAATTATTTTTAGCTAGGAGGAACCATCGGCGATATAGAAGGAATGCCGTTTGTCGCCGCTTTCGAGAAGTTTCAACGCCCGGCTTATCGTGATCTCCTTATGACAGGTATTTGAAAACGAACTTACTGCTTCTTCAATTGCTGGATGTTTATAGTGACCATATCCACACCGTTGTACCGTTAATGGCGGTGTTCTAATAAGCATTTTTCTTCCTCATCAGTATTTGGTATGGATGTCCTCTAACAATTATCCGAATAAAATGTCTCCTCATGGATTCTTTAATTAAATATTTAGGCGTTATTGAGCCTTGAATTTTCGATTGCTTTAAAAGGGGTGATACAATTTTGCTTAGTTGAACTTTCACCGTCAATTGTATTCAGCAATAAATCCTTTCCTATATTTCGTTGGCTTGATAAAACTCTTTCCAGGGTAAGCTGAAATGTTATGATTCTCTTTTGTTTGAAGGGATCTAAACAACTGAGTGCAGATTGAGGGGGGCGAGAGGGAAGGGAGGAGGGCGTATATATTATTCTATATGAAATCCGTACCACCAGGGATGCTGTCTTGTTTCCGTTGCTGCAAAGTGTTTGAAGGTGATTGTTAGAATCTGCTTTTCCCCTATTCGTGCTGCTCTCTTCTGATGCGTATTTCTCCTTCTTTGATCCGTGCTGTTCCTGCGAGTGGATTGAGTGCTCACGCATAATGCGCATATATTTCACTGCTTATTCCTTTCACATTGCCAACTCTCTGAAGTGATTTCAATTATTGTCTGCTGAACATTGAAGAGACCGGTGTTTGTCTGCAGTGTTGGTGACTCTGATTACCAACAGACAATTTCCATTCTAATCAGAAAATTAGACGCTATCAATTACTATCAGTATTTCCGTTAAAGATGTTTTGTTGGCTGAATTTCTTTGTGGACCATTATGCACCTAGAATATCCAGAAATGAGTGTCATATTTCAGTGCATGTTTCACTCATATTGGATCCGAAGACGACAGGTGAGCCGAAAACGAAGCCAATGCAGAATAGTGTACGGAATTTACGTGCAAGTGGTCTAATCCCTGACTTGCTAATGTGCCGCAGCGAGAAACCACTAAGCAAGGCACTTCGCGAGAAAATTGCTGCTTTTGGTATGGTCGAGCCTGAGCAAGTATGTTTTATGTTTATTGCATTACTGCTTGGATTTTACAACTCTTCATATCAGAAATAGTCGCTCACTTATGCTTGCTATGTGTTTTTCCACTGTGTTCGCTTGTTATTGTTGTTGAGCACAAATGGTTAGGTAAGGTTTCACTGGAAGTTGCCGCTTGAATCGTTTCACGGCTCATAGATTATAAGGAAGATGATAGAAGGAGCCTGGATATGGGGCTTTAGAGAACTTGTGTAATTAGTTGCATCGATTATGTGAACACATCGAAGTGAAGCCGAATTGTCGTTTTATGAGTTATAAGTTACCAGTCAGTGGGGATTGACGCGATCAGTGCGTAGGTTGTTTATGTCGATAGCTAGCATTTTTTTGTTGTCTCCTATACATACCCCAGTTGGCGTTTTCATTTAAAGTTTCTTTAAATGTACTGTTTATCTATGAGCTTTAATAGTTTCCTTCAATAGGTGATAGGAGTGCATGACGTGGCAAATATCTATAAAGTACCGCTACTACTGCACCAACAGAACGTTCTCGAGATGATCGTCGAACGACTCAAGTTGCCGCATGTTGACTCATTGGGCGCTATCTCGCTGACACCCAATATGTTTCAATGGACGCATCTTTCCAATTTGTGAGGCTATGATATTTCGTGATCTGAGTTGTAGACAGACGGTTGCACGTACATCTATCATGTATCTGTTTCCAACATATTGATTTTGAGAGTTTTTGTGTTGGCGATCTATCGTAGGAAATATGTGGGAGCAACTAATAGCAACCAAAAGGGTTGGAAGAACTGAGCTTTATAGTAACTTACCTTCTAAACTCCCTAAATTTCTAAACAGATGATATTGATACAGCCGCTCACGAATAAGAATGCTTTTAAAGACCAATGTAGATGAGCTTATCGTCTCAGGTTTTTCAGATTGCTGCGTCTCTCTCCTTCTTTCCTTCAATCAGAAGGACGCAACGCTTTTGTTTTTCAGCTAGGAAAATTTTGCGAAAAATACTGCATATTCCTTTCGAGGATCCTTCTTTCATATAAGAGGATCTTACATCTTTTTTTTGTGTTGATTAGAGCGTTGCATCTTCCTTTAAGAATTTTTTCATATCCTTCATCGGTGATTGCTTTCGAAGCTATGATTGCATTCTGCATCATTCGATGTTTAAAAGGGTATTGATTATGGAGAGGTGAATTTATCACTGCCTATGTGAGCATCTTTTATTATTTTTTAAACTGAACAGTGCGGCCTAACTATGGCCAAAGCCTGAGTGCAAGACCTTTCTAGCCTCCTATGGGAGCTGTTCGCTTACTCTCTTTGATGAAAACATCGCTTTCTTCACTAGAGGTCCTAAGGAGATTTGATGAGCTATAGAGATTTTTCATGCTTTCCCTCAGAAAAGAGCTAAATTTGTGGAGTCATTCCTTTGCAAAGTCTAGATCCAGGATCTCATATCTGTCTCATTAATAAATGAGTGAAGCGAATGTAATTTGCAGATGCGATAGCTTTGCTGAAGAGGTGCGTATCGCGTTGGTGGGTAAATACGTGAGAATAACGGATGCATACGCATCAGTTAATAAGGCCCTCAAACATGCCGCTATCCACGCCAAAAGGAAGCTCATCATTGAGGTTTCTTTTAATGATTTGTTCGTCGCTTCTTTTTTAATATTTGGTGGTTGTAAGGTCATTTCCGTAGTTGGGCATCCCGTGGTAGTTGATAATATTTTCTTTTGCTTCCGGATTAATCTGGAAGTCTCGGTCCTTCCGGACTTCCGGGATATAGGATCATTCCTTTTTTCTTTTGCTATGCATTTTTAAGAAATGTTAGTCAAGAATCCACTAGGAGGGACAATATTCGAGTCATAAGTGAGCTTAGTTTCTCGCCTTCACTTTCAAGAAATTTTCTGGCTGATATTTTTAGATCCATCATTTTGGATCGCGGATTGCTACTTGCAATCTCTGAATCTGCAACTTGCCATTTTATGGCTTATTACTTGCAAATTAGTAAAGATAATTATATGACGATGTATTTCGTATAGTAACTTTATCCTATATATATATATATAGAAGCTTAGCGAGAAAGGAAGTAAACTGGGAAAGAAATTATTTTCTAACTATGTGTTTTACTTGTTTTTGTTGTATTTTACTGATTAGTGCTAACGAATTGACTAACGAATTGATAAGTTTTTGTGATATATGGTGTACGTTATCAGTGAAGAAGTCACTAATATGAAGCGTTTTTAATTGTGCTTTGTTTGTGTTGACAGTGCTGTAATTTTTCCATATTTATTAGTGTTTAACATAAAAATCCATTTAAGAGTATCGTTTTATATAGAAAGCCGGTATGGGGATAGTTATGTGTCAGACAAGTTAATTTTTGCATATTTAGAAGCCAGTGCTGATATTTATGCTATCAAAGGGTTTATAATATTAACTATTTAGTATGTTGACGCTGAATATCTAGAGGAGACCACAGATCCGAAGCGTATCGCCGATCACAATAGGGCATGGCAAGCCGTGCGCAACTCACAGTAAGAGAATACGGTTCTTGTTTTTTTGTTTTCTCGCAACCAAGACTTTTGCATAGGAAGTTTTGTTTCAGCTATCGTTTCAGTGGAGGTTTCGTTGAAAGAATTCGAAATTTGAAAAAAAAAAGATGTTTTGATTAGGTGTGGATAAATTCTTGCGGTAATCCTTTACACAACTTCGATCCAACTTTTCGTTCCTCGTAAATATCATTGTTAGCAGTTGCCACGTAAACCGTCCTAAATAAGAAATCGACATCAATGAGGTGTTTAGAGTGGTGTACCTTACAGCGGAATATTGGTGCCGGGTGGATTTGGTGATCGTGGCATCGAAGGCAAGATAGCAGCTTGTGGATACGCAAGGCGTAATGAAATCCCTTTCTTAGGTATGTGCTTGTGTTTATTTTATCGTTTTTGTCCATTTCTAAAACACGATAATGCGAGGACAGTCTGGAGAGTGAGCTGTGCTCGTTATCCACATTTAGTGAAAAAATGTTGCGATGATCGTGGAATGTGTAAATGCGATTTCCTCAGAATTCAGCTCTAACTATATGAAGTAGTGTCTGTTGCCTGTCTGTTGCTTTTTCTTGATGTAATATTGATTCCATACCCGTCGAGCTTCAACGCGAATACTGTACCGCCTGTAATATCGCCAATATTTCATAGTTTTCGGCGACTGATCGGCTAGGGCAACAGCATGAAAATGCCTCAGCACGATCTCGCTTCATAGCCCAAACCCAGTGACCGATACCTAACAATCTTTTCTGCCAAACTTTTTAAATGAGTGAGATTGACGAGATCAACATTGTGGATGTCGACACTGCACTAATTCAGGAACTGTGGAGGGCAGTGTGTCTTTGCACACCTCCTTGCTGCTTCCTACATGTTGCAATCCGGATGCTGGTTGCGTTCCAGGTGCAAGTTGCAGTCCAGGTATAGGTTGCAATCCAAGTGCCGTCATTGCTTTGATCACTATTGCATCATGTAGCAATTTGTTCGGTTGGTATTGAAGCAGTGGTTGTGTTGAAGGTATTTGTCTGGGTATGCAATGTGCAGCAATCGAATTCGCTCGCAACGTTCTTGGAATCAAACGAGCCAATTCGACTGAATTCGATAAGGAGATAACAGGCGATGAGCAGGTTGCTTCACATATTCTAGATGATTCTGTTTTGTCACCTTTAGTCATTGTTGTTTTCATTACGAAGTTCTATTTTTATTGTTTATATTTTAAATAAAGCTAGTTGGCTTGATTTGAGTTGGATTGGGTTTCCTATCGGTCATGAAGATTTAAAAATAATTTACTTTGCCTTTTTTTGCATCTCAGGTGTGGGGAGAGGGGGAATTGTTCATTTTCGCACTGCCTAATTCTTATGGCGGTCTCTTTTGTATAATGCGAATGAATAAGGATTGTCGCTATTAGTGAAGGTCAAACGCGCAATGGTAATAATGGTTTGAATATTTTGATGCTGCAAGTAATTGCGAAACGTGTGCTTTTTCTTGTTTATGGGATATAGAGTCCCAAATTAGGTATGGTTAATTAGAGTTGACGTTGTCTCATCAAATATATTAACTGAGTAATTTTTACTTGGAATTGCGGGTTTACTGGTCATTAGTTCTGATTAGCATTTGGTACTCACTATTTTGGACCGAAATTTGCTGTTCATTCACTGGGAAGCTGATAGAGGTCACTTCTATTGCAGCGATGCTGAAACAGGATTTAAATCCACTTGGAGTGATCTCATTTCAGTGACCAGCAAATGACCATCTTTTTGACTGAAGCGAGATTTTCCACATTTTTGGAATTTTTACGCTTTCGGATAATTTTTCTTAAGATCACTCAAAAATGTCAATGGGGTCTTCGTTGGGCTTGCAGTCTGATCTTAATTTGCTTGTGAAAATCGTGAGATTATATGAAACCTTCACTACCCTATCTTCATCTCCATTGCTTATTTGCATTGATGATTTGAAGCGTGTTTTTCACTACATTAGGAGCAAATCCACTCAATTGCTTTTTTTATATAAGAAGCTCACTATGCACGGGGAATAATGAAACGCTCATGCTTCAAAGTTGCTCGTTTTTAACTTTGTTTGAAGCAATAAAATTGCCATGAACAAGTCGTTCCCCTCCCTCTTTGCCGTTGATAATTCTAATCGGAGGGAAATGTGAATTCATTGAAAACGTTTTCGCTTTTATTTTGAACAGGAAGGAGGCTGCGTTATGATTCTCTCTCGATCGTTGTTATCAGCTGTAATTCGAACTCATTATTGTGACGATAACGTTTGAATTTGTGCTAATGATGCTATTCTTGTTGATATTGGGTGGACTTTTAAGGTTGTGATTGATATGCCTGAGCACGATGCAGTGAATAAAGGTGCAGGAGGAACGATGCGACTCGGATTGAGGGAGACTGTCTTCCTCACCGATAATTGCAAACTACGTAAGTTCTTTTTTGAATTGATCCTCACTTTGTGATATCTACTTGAATATAGAGGCTATACACATCCAGCGATCCATCCTCTCTTTCACCAACACTTGATTAATAAAGCAAACCTTTTGTTTTATTTTTTCTATAGTTATTTTTAACGTGTTTACTATACCTTCAAAAGGTTTTAACCTTTCGAGCATGCATTATTGCTGCAGATTCGGCAGTGAAAGCGAATGAGATTAGATTTATTTGGGCAACATCGACAGACAAAGTTCTGAGGTATGGGTCAACACAACGCATCGATTTGTTGTTGTGGATGAAATTTGCGTTTATTCTGTCATTGCTTGTTAATAAAGTGCTGATTATATCGGAAATATTTTGCTTTTTTAGCGTATTCATTAAACGATATAGAACACGTTGATTGTTTATATGCTGATAACGAAGATTCAATTACTTACCTGTAAGGGAGTTTCACCTGAGAGAATGATTTATGAACAAAATTTGCTATTGACTATTCTATATTTCCGTCTTTGTGGTAGAAGCTTTTATTCAGCTATAATTCGGACTTTAGGGAAAGCTATATTGCTGATTGATTAAGTGATATGTAGATCAGTTGTTTGAAAGGCTCTTATGTTAGTAACTGGAAGAAAATTCAGGAAAGCTTTATGGAACGAGAAGAGTGAACGAACGCCATCGTCATCGCTATGAGGTGAATCCTGAAGTTGTTCCAAGGCTGAGCCGTTCCGGTCTCCTTTTCGTAGGTAAATGTTGCACTTTTTTGGTGGCAAAGGTGAATCGCCAGCTGGTAATAGGACTAATCTGTTCCAGTTAAGTATGAGCATGCTGATTTCAGCCATTTGAAGCAGCCGAATAGGTTCATAGCTTCTTTGATGAGGTTTAGATTGAAGTAAGAGTCTTGAGTCTTGCTCGGGGTGATCAAGAGTAAGATAATACTCATTTAATTAACGCATTGTAATAACAAGTATAGATTTTTGTATTGCGGTGCAAAGACTATTGCTTTATTGAAGATTCATCTTCTGAAGGAATGCGAAAATATTTGACTTGTTGTTCATATGCCTATTTAGAAAGTTGAGAAACCTATATATCTCTAGGTGTAACTTGAGGTTCTTGGATAGTCTGACAATATTTTTGCATAATTAGTGAGAG
This sequence comes from Baylisascaris procyonis, assembly GCA_037389465.1. NCBI lineage: Eukaryota > Metazoa > Nematoda > Chromadorea > Rhabditida > Ascarididae > Baylisascaris > Baylisascaris procyonis. The sequence continues at coordinate 487,050 of JAZARR010000234.1, read as the reverse complement.
TTTTACAAGTTTACAAATATTGATTCACCAATAGTCGATTATATAGCAACTAAAATGAAATTAAGGAATGGGAACAGATGAAAAACCAACGAGTAATATGGCAGATAGGAGGACAGAATCGTCGGCCGTTTTAATGCAGTTGGCGGAGATGGAAACTCGGTCGAATAGTTCACAGGAGGATCTCTCGGAGCCGACTCCGAATGCCATTGATAATGTAAGGGTGTTTGCTTTACGGTATTTGCATTAAGACGTCTAATAAATCCGTTTTCTAGTTGCCTCTTCTTACAATCCAGGGCCGATTATATTGTCTTTGCATAAATCCTTCTAAAGAAATTTGTCTGTGAGGATTGCAAGTAATGATAGATTAATGAACGCCTCATTTTATTTGTTTCAATATTTTTGGTATCCGCCTAATGGGAGTGTAATTGTTAGCAATATCGGCCACTGCTCTAACTATTGAGATGAATAGATAGTATTTGATAATGAAAGGATGTAATGAGAGATTTGATGTTAAAATCTGTTTTTATTTTTTGCAGAATTTGTTGGCCAAAATAGACGAATTATGCAAACGTGGTGGTGATGGCAAAGAGAAGGCAGCGGTTCGTATGGAGATGCTTGAGCTGCGAGGTTCTTTTTTACTTATTTTATGCAAATTTTTCGATTTGTTTTGATAGGGACAAAGGAGTCGTAATTTTCGTTATTCGTGTGGAGTGGGGAAAGGAAAATTTTCAGCACACGAGATCCTCATTTCTCTCCCAACCTTTTGCAGTCTGAAGTTTTAAAGTTCCTTTTCCTTTGCTTTATATTGCACAAACGCGATCATCCCCTCTTTGACCAGTTTTTTCTGAAGGTCATCTACATACTCATTTTTATGCAGTTGTGAAGAAGCTCATAGGTTACAAATGGGAGAATACGGTGTTATGGCATTAAGAGTCCTTGGTTATATTGCATTCTGGTCGCCATGAATTGAGCGGTCTTTTGCGCTGTGATATGCTTTCTCGTCGAACGGGCATACTGTGTTCGTTACTGTTTGCTGTAAAACCGAGGAAATCATTCGTGATTGAATGAGATTGCACCAATAGCACTTCCTTCTTACGCTCGTTTATTGTGAGAGTATTGGGAAAAATCCTTATAAAGCTCAAGAAGTTGAGGCCTCTAGACTGTTTTCTACTCATCTTCGTGGGTAAATGCTATTGGTAAGTAACGTTAAAACGAATGGTGTTGCTATATCCTTGCAAGCGACGTGGATCGTTTGGAACACTTTTGACGTCACACTTCTAATACGTCCCTCCACATGTATGTGATATTTGTTGTCACCGTACTTGAAGGGATCGGGAAATATGTCTATCGATGGATTTTTTCATGTTGGCACGGGTTTTCAGCAGTTACGATGTCGTGAAGTATATTTAGGACGTTGTGAATCATACTCATCTAAATTGGGATTTCTTTATAGGCGAGGGGGTATAGGCTATGGGCTTCTCTTCATCCAAAGCCAACAGAACGTTTTTGCGAGATTGGTAGAAAGTGAGAAGCTGTGCAAAATTATAAGAAGTAACTTTCCTATGTTGATCGGACTCAAAGAAAACGAGCTCGCCGAACTTGCATCGTCTCCACATTTCGGTACGTGAATAGTGATGATAATGGTTTTATAGGTCACCCGTATTTTGTGGGTGTGCAATACCATCCGGAATATCTATCTCATCCACTACAGCCAAGTCCACCGTTCTTTGGTCTCGTTTGCGCTGCTTCCGGTCAATTGGAGAGCTTCCTTCGTGGTTCCAAAATACCCTCACCGATGAGCATTCTCAAATCGGCCGAAAATTATGTGAGTTTTTATATAATTGGATCAATTTTGTAATGAAGTTAGATACATGATTGTCACTAAGTTTCTGCTTATCTTCATAGTTAAAGGAGGGGGAGGAGGGAGGTAAGCTGAAAAGGCGCTAATTTCCTCTGTGTTACATTTCATGAAGATGTGAATTCTTAGCAGTTTTGTTTTCAGTCTTCCTTATTCGCACGGTTGATATTTTATAGTAGAAAAATATTTTGTTGCTGGATTTCTTACTCTTCGTTGGTTTTTAGCAATTTCCATCCGACCTAACAGCTTATTGCAAAAGTTAATATACATGAACTTTCATGGGCAATCACCGTTTTTAGTTGTTATTCATGCAGGACATTTGTGGATTGCTTCAGATGAGCATCACCCATAGTATTGCTCGCATAGGAGTCATAACACTGCGTACATCAGTGACTCTTAATTATACGGTGTTATTGAACGGTCGTGCAATATTGCTTCTTTCCTTATGCACTTCTGTCTGATTTCAAGAAAAAGTCTTATTCATTTTTGGTTCGAAGGAATGGCAGGTTTTTTCCTATCTAGATTGTGCCTATGTCAATGAGCATTCCAGGCCTCAGGTTAATGTTGTTTCAGTCAAACGGTCTCACGAACGGTACTTTGCGTGCAACCCACAGTTTTGTCAATAAGATGGGCAGTTTGAACGAGCACGTAAATGGAGACGTCGAAGAAGGAGATGGAGATTCGGAGAACGCGAACAGGATCGTCTTCGAGGTGACACAGACCACCGGCTGAGGTTGTGATCGAGTTTGTTTGCATGTACTGATGATTTTATTTGGAGTGTTGATATTATACGAAATAACTTTAGCTCACATTTTCACTTGTAATTTTATTATGGGTGAGGAATTGAAGTGAATTGAAGTTGTTTTTATTGGCACTTTGAGAGTGTTTGGAAAGGAAAATGAGGATGGCGATGGGCAATGTTGCTGATGGATTGCTCATTTCTGAGGAACCAAGGGAAGGAGGATGTGCGTTGAAAAGAAGGCTGGATTTTTGGGTTGTTTATGTCATAATTGGGGCTTGCAAGTGAAACATTTTCCCTGCAACTGCCTTTTTATGATACTTTCCATTTGGCTTCACTCATTCCCTTTTCATCTCTGTCCCCTTCATTTTTGCTTCTTTCCAGCTCATACATCTCCTTCCCCCCCCGCCTTTTAGTGCCTTTATTTTTGATTCTTTCCAGCATGAGCTACTTTTTTGGATCATCGATCGTTTTTAGCAAATTCCAATTCATTTCTCCCATTATGAAGTTTTCAGAAAGTTATGATTCTAGCAATCGGTTTTCGAGATGTTTTTGTCGGGTAAATAATTTCCCCACTGGGAATTATTGGCGGGTAATCTTCCCCTTGGGGATTGTTGAAATTGAAGAGAAAAATTTCTCGACGTTGTTGATTTGCATATGATTGTCTTAATAATTATTTGTGTGTTTGATTATTGCTGCATTAGTGTTGTGCGACGAAGAATTTCCATTTGGTTGATTCACGTTGTCGACATAAACAAAAGGATGATGGCTTTTCAAATTTTTTCATCTCATTCGTATCCTATGCTGCAAAAAGTAATTAAATAAATAAAATTGGATCTTCGTTTTATTATTTAATTTACAATATTTGAATCGATTTTCTATGATTAAGCTTATATTCAAACCGCATCATTTAGTTGTTGGGTTTTGCTGTTGCATTGTTGCATCGTTGCATATTGTTTTCTTTTTTTTTACAATCCTATGCATTGTTTGAGATTAATTTGGTTCTAGCATTATGCGAGGAAACTCGCATATTGCAACGAAGAATTTTGATAATTTATTTTTGCTCTATACTGATGATTTTTCGATTCACTTTATGAGTTGTTAAGTTGAAGTGATATCAATGATATTTATAGATGAGTTTTGTTATGCAGTCGTTCGGATGTTTAATTCATGAAGTGGAATAAAATTTTGGCAAGGGAAATGATGGAAAAGTTTGGAGTAAGGTTTTTGTTTTGGAATAAATCAACTCATAGCTGGAGAGTATAGATGTAAATTTTTTTTTTAGAAATTAAAAATTATAGTTAATTGAGGAACTAAAAGTATACAGAAATGCATAATTAAAGATTCGATCACTATTACTCGAAATTACGAATAGGATTGAGGGGAATTTTTTTGTTGTTGTTGAGGTATTGTACGAACAACCGATCGATCATTTTTGATTGAGTATGTGGAATTCGAAACGCTTCTTCAACATTCTGTAGAATTCAATCGATTCGACCGATTCGATCGCATCATTCAATATCTATTGGTTGCCTTAGTCATGGTCGACAAGTGGATAGTGGTTAAAATTTTCACCTGCAGGATCGATGATCAAAGGCATTGGTAACACCTCGAGAGGTCGAATCGGTCTGATCGGTTAATTTTTACGATACGTTATATACTTATGGTTTGTCGATTACTCTTTGTTACTTTTTGTTAGCTATTATGGAATGAAGTCTTTTAGTTGATAGAATAGTTTATTTTGTTTGGACAAACGTTATTTGCTAATGCTTTGTTCAATATCGATTTATATATATATTACATATATTTGTTCGTTTTGTGGGTTTTTTTTTTGTTTCAGATTTAGATATGTAGTATTTGAGTGTCTTCCATTAAGGTTGGAATTTCATTGCATCTTTCTTATGTTATAGTGAAGTAGGATTTAATTATAAGACAGAATCGTAATCAGAGCAGCTGCCAGCTAGACAAATGCGAAGGTAAATTTGTTGCCAGCTGCTTGTTATTTGATATGTAGCGCACTTTCATGCGCAACCTTATTGCTTTTATGGAGAGCTATCATTAACGAAGTAGCAAGAATTATTTTAGTTCGTTATGTAATCTTATGGCGATTTTAGAGTTTTAAAGGTAAAGAAGTGTTTTTACCGTGGAAAAACATCCTGAAATACAGCGTGCATCAGCAACGATAAATAGGCAAACGATGATATTGCACTGAAATGAGTGATAGGGAATTGAATAAGTTTATTGGCATAAATGAAAGAACATGAGAAGGTTGTTTTTGAGGGATTCATTCATCTACCATTTATTCTTTCCTTCTCCTTGAAATAAAGATTGAAGTGACTGCTAATATTAGGATTATTCAACAGAGGCAATGAGGTTGTATGAGGCTTTCGTAACAATTTACTGGACGATAATGAAGAGTGAATTTTAGGCAGTTAGACGATTTTCCGGCCTTTTTTTAACGGTAAAATATTCTCGGTTTCGAAGTGTTTTTTTCACTAGCATGACAGCCGAAAAGGGTAATTGAAGCAAGAAGAGGCTGGCAGGACAACGCTTATGAGGCATTCGATGGTGACAGTCGAGGTACTAGTATAATCGATGTCTTTGGTTCGCCGTTTGTTAAGAGCGGATCGGGATGAGATAATCAGTGAATTTTTAAAATTGACAATCACTTATGTATAATGGTTGTTGGTGCATAAGTTTGTTGCAATCTGAATAAATATTTGCGATTTTTTATTTCGAATCTTATCTTAATTCCGTTCCGCATTCATATTTTTGAACGGTTCGATATTTCTTTTGTAGAATGATTTTATCACTTCGTTAGCGAATTGTTATCTGTCTAATCGACAACTGAGAGACAATCTGTCTGGCATAAGTCCAGACCATTATATGTATTGCTTTAAAGGTTATTTTGCATGGATTCAGCGGCGATACACGTTGAGCTGAAGTATCACCCACAAAAGGTCAGAGTATCGTACAATACGGTGAGGTGATCTGATGCAAATCCACCTTTGAGATGAGTCGACTTGAAGTGATTCGGTAAAGTCCCTGTAGGAGTTGAACCTACGAAGCTTCAGCCCATTCGTGCACTCACCTGAAATTAGACCGATCGGGTTGCCAGCCGCATGAAGACAACAGCGAGGTTCACCTAATCGGCAAGGTTTGATCGGAGTGTTGGCCGATCCAGTTGCTTGGCCAGCCGAGTATGAAAATTAAGCTTTGCAAGTCGGTGAAATTCAGCCAAAGCGACTAATTTACTCATCTGTTGGGTTTACCATTTGGATCCTTAATTTGTTTCAAATTCCGAGAAATGAAAGTTGGAAAATCCATATGGACGGCGGGACTTCACAAACACTTGTGTTGATCGGAAAGAGTTTGCTTCTAGACGATGAGGTTTTGAAGCACTGATTGTCGGGGTATCGAATGATAGTGGTGGTAGCTGAAACTGCCTATGGTATACGACACCAGATGTGATGCTAGCAGCAGAAGATATTGGCAAGTATTGCCAACTGCTATCGGTCGTATACATTCAATAAGTGTCACTTATATAAACCCCTAATTTCTTTATTATGCTTTATTGTTGCAGAACGGTATATTCTATCGATAAACTTAGCCAATAAGAGGCATCCTTGAAGTTGATTGGAAGTTGGCTGTTTTTCACGCTTAATGAATCTGGAACGTCGAGTATCCGAAAAATGACCATTGTCCATTCTGTCCATTGCATGTTCGTCCTGTTCAATGCGATGTTTATTACCTATCACGGCTATAAATCGACCATAAGCAACGGTTTATTTTTTAGCTGCTACATTTAATAAGCGTTTAATTGCGCGCGAAAAAAAAGCGATGAATTTTTGCAGCGCGTTATCGTCTATCGCTAACTGGTGAATCACCACCAGTGTTGTCTTCATTCGATTGCTTCACGTCGTGTTCATTCGTGCCGTTTATGTTTCCTATGCACAGCTAGTTAGGACCATTATGTGCCTAAAGTTTGCTATTCGTTTTCATTATTATTCGTTTATAAAGGAATTGGCGACCACCTGTCGCTTTATTTTTCGTATTACTGTTGGCGTTGTAGTTTACTCGCCCATTAGTAGTGCAGTGTAAAAAATTCCAAGGGAGTGTGCAGTGTAAAAATACTGGATGGGATGCTGTCCTCTTATGCCTTGAAGGTGATCTACTTCATTCGGGGATATTGTAGATGGTCTACTCCACCTGGAGGGTATTACGATCACCACCGATTCGATTGCTATATTCCCCGATGAGTTTCAACAACTCTGTGCGATCTTCAAAGAGGCATTATCGATCAATAATGACTTTTATGTATATAAACGAGAATAATTCACCCATTTGTCGCATCCTTGTTGTTTTCTTCCTTTCCGTTCATTTATGCTTCACCTGTCCTATTTAATGACCGTTAATTAGGTAACTAGCTAAGAAAAATGTGCAGTCGTCCATGTGTATGGAGTGATATATTTGTGCAATATATGCATAAGCCATTCTTGAACTTGCAAAACTTGCAGCCTCACATAATGAGGCGTGAAAATTAAGTAATGGCGCAAAGCCTCGTGTAATTACTGAATGAGAGTCACAAGTTTTGCCTCACGGGGCTGTAATTTTTTGCTTACTGTAGTTCAATTCTATCGCTTGCTACGTTTTTAATAATTTATTGTGATAGTGTAATTGAACCAGTTGAAATATATTTTCCTATTGCTGTAAATTTTTTTTTTTTATTAATAAATTATATTGTCCCATATATGAGTTTGAATTTGCTGTTCCATTCGTAAGAAATGATCAATATTTGAATTCGACATCTCGGGCATAAACGGTTCCTTTAGCTACTTCCGATAGGTGTCGAATTTGATTTTAATCATCTTTTACTAATCTTTTTGACAACCACTTAGGTATAGATGTTTGAGCTTTTATTTTATGTTGTTTGAATTTCGAGCTTGTCGGCTATTGTCTCGAATGTTATGATCTTTGCAATCATAGTTAGCCACTTTATAATTTGATTGCAATCAGTCATTTCTTACAATGCTTATATGACATATTACACATAAAATTATTGAAATATTTAAAATCAAAGATCGTTTTTCAAAGATAATATTTTTTATTTTGTTTTTATAAACTTCCGAGTTGTATGTCTTTGATGTCTCTAAATATTACCTCGATTAATTAGAGAATATTTTTAAAGGAATGAAATTTACAGGTTAAATAATTGGAAAAGGGATCATGTCGATTAGTTGGGGAACACAATATGCGAAGTTGAAGACGAATCTTCGACTGGCAATCAATCGTTTGAAGTTAGTGGAAAAGAAGAAGACTGAGATGGCGTTGAAATCCCGAGGCGAAATTGCAGATTTCATTGCTGGTTTGTTTGTTTGTTTATTTATTTTTATTGCGATCATCATTACTTTAGAAGTGATCTCTCAGAGATATTTCAACTGCTTGATTTATATTGTTTTGGTGAATCGGGAGAATGCGCTTTCCTTGTATTAAGAATTTGCAAAGCTGTGTTTTATGGAAGGTCGTTTATTCATATGGCTTACCTTGAATCGACATGCAGCCATGGCTGTTATGATATTTAATATAAATATGATTATTAATATAAATAAATAATAAATAAAGTGTTATTGATAGAAGAGAACATAAGCTGTTTTCAATTTTGGCCAATTTTTTTTCTCTGTATGATCTGTTTCGTTTATATCAATTGAAAATTCTACTTCAGAGCATAAAGAGGATCGTGCCCGAATTCGAGTTGAACATATAATTCGTGAGGATTTCTTGGTTGAGGCATACGAGCTACTCGAAATGTATTGCGATCTTTTATTGGCTAGATTCGGTCTAATTCAACAAATGAAGTAAGTTCACCCCCTAATTTATTCTTCTTTTTTCAACGTTCTTTATACCACATCATTGCCATTAAATCTAGATTGAAACCTTAGAGAAAGGCATTTTTATTTATTTTATCGATATAAGAGGGTTTCTGGGTTTTCGGCAAGCAAATACCATCTGGGCAAGGTGGCCTCTGGGCCGAATATATAAGACATTTTTTAGCGGTATTCGAATAGCAAAATCAAAACATCACTGCATTTTGATGCTATCAATGTTGATGAGGGTGTTTAACATCGATGGCAAACGTTGCATTTATTTCAACTCAGATGAACTACATTAAGACGTTGTGCATTTTCTTGTCGTGTTTTTTAACGGCATCGATCTCTAGACATCGTATTTGTTTTAGAACCATGTGGCCTGAGTTTATCATTTGTGGTTTAAAGTTGTTCTGTGTTGATCTGTGTGAGTTTTTCCGGAAGATCGCAACCGTTTCCGGAATAATTTCCGAATTATACGTTTGAATTAGCGTAGCATACTGTGACTGATGTCTGAACTATTAAAGGATGAATGTGGTTGCTTCGTATAAGTTTAAATATCCATTTTAGGCAGTTGGATGATGGTATTGCTGAGGCAGTGATCAGCATTTTATGGGCTGCACCTCGAGTTGCGACTGATATATCTGAATTCAAGGTAACTCATATTGTTTCTTTTGTTTGTTTTTTTATCTGGACATATCGGTTCTCGGTCAGTTGCTGTATGAAGTTGCCTAAATGTTCTTTGGTATTAGTGGTTTATATTCAGCTGCAGACATTTGCTTACTGTTATGGTAGTGATCGATAGGTTAGATAAAAGACCATATTGTATTCATTGTTTTTTTGCTTCGGGTAGATCTGAAATTGGATCCTGAAAGGATGAGGATGGGAAGATTGTTGAGGATGATTTAGGAATATTGTGCTGATGTAATGAACTCCTCTCGATGTAAAGGAGTTTACGCTTCTTTAGATCATGAAGAAGAAGTAGCGACTGTACAAAGAGTTGATGAAAGGCTTCTGAAGCTCAAGGGTGAGGGCATCACTCTTTTCGACCCATTGTGCTATCCTAGTTTGATCCGATGAGGGATTTCTGCCTTTATGATCCACTTTGATCTCATACTCCATGCCTCTCGTGGATAAAATAAAAATACTTTCGTTGATGCTGTAAATCAGTTCATACTCTAATTTGCCTGTATTTAAAATTGAAATCAAACGAATATGAATAATAGTACAAAATTGAGTGAATGCCTCTTTAAAGGCCTCATCCCAGAGCGTTGCTTTGAATTCGTTTTGCTTTGATGATACGTCGTTTAAAATCATCTCTTTTAAAGATATGCATCTTCGATAGTTGATTTGTTTAATATTATTATTTGCAGACTAAGTAGTTGAGGAGCCATTATAGAATTGAATTAAATTTCAATTATAATAAGAGCAAATGATTGTTGCAAACTTCATAGGCTATTTATTGAAGAATAATTAAATTAGCTATAGAGTGAAGGGGGAAGGTAAGTGAGAGGGATATGTTGAGTAAGAGTATAGCAAACTTATTTGTGTTATCGTTGTTTTAGATAATTAGCGATCAGCTAACTCTGAAATACGGCAAACCATTCGCAGAAGCAGCACGCGCAAATCAGCTCGAATTTCCGGCGAAAGTGGCTCCAAAACTCATCGCAAAGCTGAGTGTTCAAGCTCCACCAAAGCTCCTAGTTGAAAGGTCAGTTCTGTTTATTTCCGCACAAATGGGACAGAGAATAATTATACCATTTTATTTTATTAAGATATCCGCTCAGACAGCATTTATCGGTAACGAGGAGGACGTGATTTGTAGATTCGGGGCCCTATTGGCACTCAATTTTTATAGAAGTTTAGGTAATCGTAATTTGGGAGCAGCCTCATACAGATCAAAATTGAATCCATTTTCTTAACCGCACTGTAAGGGGGCTGATAACCGTTTTCAGCTGAATTTGCTGTACAATATTTAAGCGATTCCACTGATTTATATGCTTCAAAACGAACATTGCTTACTTCTGTTCGAGTATTAATTGTAGTAATTGCGTCTGTTCTCGTGTATATTACTGCGAGGCTATAGCTGATCGTAGGAAAACTTTGTGCGTTGAAATATTATCGGTAAAGCAGCTTATTTCGCCTGATGCATGGGTATTGTTGAGACCATCAGAGATATAAAGACACTGAAGTTTCGCGGATGTTTGGCGGGCACTCGCATTTGGAGGTTCTGTTGGTATTCAGGAAGTGTTTACATGCGAGGGTTCAATGGATGCTTGGAGAATTCAACAATGCACTTTTTCTTATGATTTAAGCGACTTTTCATAAAGCCGATTCTCTATTTTATTTTTTTTCACAGAGTATATGAGGGAGAGGGAGGAGATGTGGTGGTATGTGCTTTGCTCATGCTGACGTCTTGAAGGAAAAGATTGATTGCAGTCAGGGGCATTTATATTGAGAGAAAACAAACGGCATGATTGCGTCAAAAGTTTTGACGGTGTGGGTGATGGTGAATTTGATGTTGAACTGAGGGATTTTATCCGTTAATTCAGCAGAATAGATGCAGAATTCCATTGGGATAAGCTCATAACTCTTTATTTTGACAGAGACGTTCAGTTTGGTTCCGTATAAAATGAGTGTGATACCGACATCCACTGTGCCATCATGCTGTTTGTGCGATTGCAGTTTACTCTTTGCTCAGCAGGCTCTAGTCTAAGAAAGTTGACTGATTTAAGCATTATTCTTGCCCACATATTTTTTATAAAACATTTTCCTTAGGTAAACCTCTACCTAAACATTGATACAAATGCAGATGTATAATTGGAACTAAGGAAATAAAAATTATTCTAATAATAGGTATAGTACATTGCAGGTACTTGATCGAGATCGCGAAGAGCGCGGGCATACCATTCACGCCGGATCCGAATGTCATGCGCGAAGATGAGGTGGCTGCTGCAGAGCAGATGCTAATCGATTTCAAGAATCAAGGAGGAGTAAGTTGCACTCTGAAGTTGCTAGTTTATTTATTTATTTATTTTTTTTGAAGTCGAGATAAATGTTTACACTCTATCAACTATTGCTCATGTAGTGTTGGTAGGTCTAAATGCGGGCTATGGACATCCCGGCCACAAGTTGTCAAGAAATTGTCTATAGGTTGATGTAGGTTCTAGAAGAACCTTTGGATTGAAACGCCTGAAGCTAAGAAATATTTGTCCCGTTTGGTGCCTGTCATAGTAAGGCCTTAGTATACCGCAAAAAAATGTGAATTAAGAAAACGTTTCAGAACAAAAGAAGAAAGCTTTGGGCGAGCGCGATGCTATTAAAAATAAGGAACGCAAACATCCAAGCTTAAACCTTCTCAAAAAATTTGCAAAATGCGCTGATTTTTACTCAGTATTTTTCTTTTGTGAATTCAGTGTTAGCTGGTCTATGATGGATATGATCTGCTCCCTCTTTTCTCTTCGCAGATCCATTCAACGGACTCCTAATTGCGCAGGTAGAGCGCCATACTAAACTGGCAACACTTAAGGATAGAGTCATGTTTTGAAACAGGATTGCCTGAGAAAGAAACAAGATGTTTTCATGGTATTATTGCACAAGACGCTGCTAGTCTACATCCAAAATTATTAAGGTTAGGCTTCCACTGCTGCCCATATCAGATGGATTCCCTTGCTGATCTGCGTACTGGTAAATTTCATCCCAAGTATCTGTAGTATTGAACCGTTGCGCTCCGCTTTTCTTTCGTACTGTGAAGGATGGAATTGCAGCAGTTTTTTTATTTATTCCATCTTCCAAATTTACTTTTTATAGAGCTACACGCAGTCTTGGTCCGTTTTAATGCTTCAGCTCAACTTTTTTTCCCAATTTCCCCCAGAAGTATTCTCAGGAAAAAAGATTACCCATGTATACGTTAGTTCGTTGAATATGGAATATTTCTGGGTAAACACTCCAAAACTTGGGAAAGAATGCTTCATGTTAAGAGAGACCGATACGGGAATTCCCAATGAGTCTTGGAAAGAATTTGCTTCTCAAGTTATGATTATTTTCACTCAGTGGTTTACTTTGAAATGCGGATGCATAATTTTTGTGGGTGAGATACAGTGATATAGCTGGAAATACTAGAAATAGAAATTTCGAGATGCAGTTTCACTGTTGTATGGCAATGAGTAGCATGAATGATTGTACACATTGTGTCATCAGGGCGATGATGTTGAAGAAAGAAACTCACAGTGACGCACTAGATTAGTTTTTATTACTTTTTGTTTTTTTTTTGGTTTTTTCCTTTGAAGGGAAATGGAGAGCTTTCAAAGAACTGGGAATGAGATAGGGAAGTCGCCATTGAGCGGAAATAATATAAAATAAGCTTTTCCCATCCGCGAAGAAACGGCGTTGATAGGTAGAAAAAGTTGGCACGAAGATTGTTTTCATCTCTACTTGAAGGGGAAGTAAGAGTACCGAGAGTTAGAGGTTTCCGTCGCTTCTAAAGGTGTTTTCATATTTTTAGGGAAAGACATTTTAATAGCCTTTTCAAATACTTTAGTTGTTTTAAACAATCCTTCTTCTTTGTAATGATCGTCAAATTAACTTCATCTAGATTGAAAGCTAATGGTGCATTTCTCCAGCAAACTAATTTCGAATTTTCAGCAAGGATACGGCTGGATGTATCCAGGCGGAGGCAACCAGGGTATCAACAGCGTTCCACCTCCGTCTGGTCCGCCGCCCGATGGAAACGCTTCTGGAGGTAAGCGTCGTTTCCAACCAACTGTTCGTTGGAATGAGTGAACCATTCATCGTACTTTCGTTACTTTGACCAGTTTTTTATTGCTTTGATTAGACAGTGTTACTGAAGAGATGGCCATGCATCGTGAAAGTATCTGTTCAGAATCAGACTTTGTGTAGCTTTAGGATGGAACTAGACATAGATGTCGTTTAGGTGTTGCTCGATTTTCGATTCATAGATTAGATATCAAATGAGATTAGGATAGTCTAGGACTATCAGTAGGGGTCCATGCCTCAAAACGGTATAATAAAGTGGCAAATTGTGACAATTGAGAGGACCATGTTTGATGCGCAGCATATATGCCTTTATGTTCAACATGAACAGGTTAGACTTGCGAAGAAAACATCTATCTTCTTTTTGCTTACTTCGTGCGCAAAATTTGGCAATTCAATCCTGTCTGGTTCATCAATGTGATTACAGTAATATTGCCGCTTAACATCATCTATGCGTTCATACTTGCTTCTGTTATGGATCAGATCATTTTTTGAAAGATGGTGGAATCTTTCCACTTTGTCGCTATCGTTGATGGCAGGGACGGTCTTAAAAAGAGCGCTAGGAAGTTTTCACTGCTGTCCTTAGGCACTTTTTTTGCAAGCACACTATTTAATCATTGATGGCTTCTAGCTTGTTAATTTGTATCTTTGAAACGGGTATTTATTTCCTTTGTAATTTCGAAGGTTTTTTTGTGATTTGACCTGTAACCTGTCATGTATTCTCAGCGTTGTCAGAGACTGTTTACTGGGAATCGCCGAAAGAAGTCAACTTTTGACAGGTGTAGTAATTTTTGCTGAGGATGAAATAAGGTTGTCGTATGTTTATCGTCGATGAAAAATTCTTCGAGAAAAATGTGTTCGTGTTTAATAATTATTGTTCCTTGTCAGGCCCGAAAGGGGTGCTCGAGACAATTTACCACTTTTTCCCTTTATCATCTTCGATTGTGTGATGAGTACCGACATTCGGTTTGGTTTCCTCTTTATAAAATGATATTTTTTCACGAATGGCGACCATTGTTGGAGCCGTTCGTCACATTGCAAAAAAAAAAATTCTTTGCAGTTCTCTTCTATTTATCAGAGATGGCATTCTTCAGAAAGATCGTCAATCCTCATCTCCACTTTCTTTTTTCATCCCACCGATTGTGGCTGTCTTTTTAATATTATCCTGAGTTTTTAGGATACTATCCTGGTCCACCGCCACCACCACCGGGAGGATTTGGTTCGGGTGGTTATGGAGGACCTGATTACGGCCTTGGCGGAGGAACCGACGGTTACAAAGCGCCACTTCCACAGATGCGGACACACAACGACGGAGCAGCTGACGTGCCGTTCAATTACCCGCGACTCAGCCAAGTTTGCTTATTCTGGTTTTCATTATTCTTTCGTGAGTAGTGGCTTTTGTTCAGTGGTGGCATATTTGTGCGTTTAGGATACATCTGTATCCACCCTTTGAGCACATGTTGTTCACGTGATAGGTACTTCTAGTTCCATGAAAGAGCCCATGTAAAAAGGTATTGATGTTGTTGAATAGGATAAAGGAGCATTGTGCTGAACATTTAGAACCCACCCGTGGTATGTAGAGCCAGTGAATTGTCGCTTGCACCCAATTTTTTCGCGATGGTGCAGAGCTTTGAATATCCCTTTGTAAGTTGTAGATGGTTGCGCTCAATGTAAAGGTCTCACAAGTCGGTCTCATAATGTATCAAACAAAAGGATACGTGATGTGGGAAGTTTTGAATTTGAAGATCCATTGAAAAGTCATTGATATGAATCTTTTTTTGAGCTCGTGAAAAAGTCTTCACCGCGCCGTGCCACCTTATACCCATGGTGAACGTTGATCTTAGCTGAACTCTGAACTAGCCGAACCCAATTTTTTAGGGATCTGTAAATCTTTAAGGCGTCGTATAATGCATATCGGTGAGAAATGCGTTACCTATTTGAGGCTCAACTGTTTTTGCTAGTAGAGAAGCATTGCTAAAACCACTTAACGCGGTTTTGGATTTTCTATCATGCTGTATGGCGTTTTGATCCCATGTTTACCGCAAACTTTGTAGTTTTTGAAAGCGTAGATCCATCTCAAAAAGAAAAGCTCCTTTCATTTCAGTAATATTAGAAACTTTAGCGAATGGAGAAAGGTTGCTTTCAGATATTTTATTTTCAGAAAGAAATCTTTTTGAGGGAACATATAGTAAAAGTTTGATAGGATCATCGAGAACAACACTGCCATGAGGTCAGCACTCTCATAAGTGACGACAGGCTTCAATGTAATAGATGACTTGTGTTGTTTTATTTTAGACGAGTTCAGACAGCGATGATATAACGAAGTTGAAGCCGTCTCCGAATGCTGGCGTTCCGAGTGCTCCACCAGCTTCTGCAGGACCTCTGCCACAGAAGATGTCGCCAGATGGTATGTCACCTTCTGATATCATCTTCTGAAGAGATTGTAGGAAAACCTTCCCCCATTATGGTTTAAAGCTATAGAAGTTACTGGGTTCGGATGAAGAGTAGAAGCGCCATACCGGCACCAACAAAATCAAACGAAATATAGGAATGCCGGGCTGTACTGCGGACGTACGTGACCAGCGCAAGAGACCAGGTCGGGTGAGCGATAGTATTGTTAAAGCAACATTTTAATAAAGCTTTCGTTGCTGAGAAATCACAAAACAATAGAAGAAAGAGTAAAATTTGCAGAAAAAACAAGGCGAAAGTTGGAGAGAGGCAGTATTAGCAGAATGAAGATAGAGTATTTGAATAAAGGAAAAAGAAGGGTGGTGGTGATGAAATGAGAAAATAGCCGAAGGATGATAACGTTAGAGAGAAGGTTGCAATCTTAGAGGGATGACACAAAACGATTCGAAAAAGATGAAGAGGGTTTTAAAGTTAACAACATTCGAAAACTTTTGAATGGAAGATAAAAGTGTAGCAGAAGGCAGAAGGATGGTAGGTAGAAAATAATAGAAAGGGAGGAGAGATTGGGAACTAAAAAGGGACAGAGGGAAAAATTGAGAGAATGAAACAGTATTGAGATATAAGGCAGAAAGGTGGGAAATATTGAAAAATTAGAATGGCGCTGGAAGAAAGTGAACGCGTTTTTCGAATGCGATGCAAAAGTTTACGAAGTGCAAAGAGAGATTTGAAGAAAGTGGATTATTTGCAACATAAGTGGGAAATTATGGGACATCTCTAGAGAAAAATATAGGATAAAGGACGGGGGGGGTGGGGGGGGGAGAGGTGATGGGAGATGTAGACAACTTTTTGGGGTACTCTTCAACTTTTCTTCACTTTTTTTTAATGTTTTTCGATCGTTTTTTTATTTGTTTACTTTTTTCCAGTCGTTTCCCTCTCTTTTTGACTTTCGCCGATCCTACTTTCCTTTTATTTAGGGGTTCTCCCATTTTCTTCCACTACCTCCCACTTCCATATTTTTCCACCCTTTTTCCTCCCGTTTCCACCCTCAAATCTCATCTTTTTTTTAAAACATTTTCACACTTTTCCCAATTTTGTCCAGCCTCATTAACCCTATATAGCATTTTTCATCCCATCGCAAGTTCTTCATTCTTTTCCACCATTTTTTCAGCTGAATTTTTTGAAGTCCTAGTCCACATTTTTAATTCCTTACATCCATTTCCGAATGTTTTCCGTTTTTCTAACTTATTTCAATTCATATGTATATTCTCAAACTTGCTACGTTCTCTTTCATATCATTCGATCCTCACTGGCCAACCCTCTCGAGATCCCCTTCATTATTTTTGCAACTTCCACTCTTCTCTATCCTTTTCCTCCTTCTCCTAACTTTTTCTGATCCTTTTTCGCCTTATATAGCCGTTGTTTATGCACATTACACTAAGTTAAAGTCTTCTTCCTCATTGTGTGCTCCTTTCAACATTTTTCAACATGCCTCTTTTTTTTTTTAAACTTTTCACCACCATTTCCAAGTTTAGTGCCTCTGTCATGTTCTATCAATCGTCTATAACTATTTCATCCCTCCTTTTTGTCTTTGTTTTTTTCTATATTTTTTTTTTTTTTTGAAATTTTCTTTCATGTTTCTTTCATGCCGAACAATGTTCTACGTGCAGCTGTGGTCTAATCTTTTGTTTCTCGTTGGATCTATCTTGCCCGATGCATTTTTGTCAGGTCGTCAAGCTCTGGTGATGTTGTGTTGATTTGTGTCTGTATTTTTTAGTTGATCTTTCCGCACAGTTTTTCTCGAATTATTTAATGATATTTTCAATGCATTGCCTAATGGTATTCTTTTTGAGAATTGGACTTCCCAGAACCGCCAAGCGACTCGCCGTTCAACTCGGCTGCATATCCACCTCCGAATGGCCCGGCCGGATCGGCACCTGGAGCTGGTGGCGTAAATCCGCCACCTGGAGATGACCTGGATTTCGATGACTTGGCCAAGCGTTTCGACCAGCTCAAAAAGAAAGGCAACAACAAGTGAGCTAATGTGAAGTAATGGAATTCTAAGGTATTCACTGGTCTATGACCGAATATGTGACCGATTTGCTCTTTGTGGATATATTTTGATCTTTGCGTTAAGCATGCTAATGACCGAAAGCTGTTGTGTTTGAAGTCATTTCTCAATATGCTAATCGCATGATTCTGTAGCTTTTGTATTGATTCTGTAAAGCTATCAATTTTTGAATATCGCTAATAATCGCTAAACGGTTATGCCGATTGCCTGAATAAAGAAAGATTGTCACATTTGGCACATTGTTTCTTCTATTTCATTCTACTATGCGCTATAAAAAAGTTCTTTTAATAAAAGGAAATGAAGTAATTCGATGATCTGACATAAAAGACGTCTTTGTACGATCGGTTTTCAGCCGTTTCTATTCGATTTGCTCTTTAATTGTTATTAATGAAATGTATTATTGATGAGTTATACTAAAATAGGAGTGTATTGGAAGGATGGAATTCCACACTCAATCGCACATGAAAGTGAAGTTTACTGAGACCTTCTTGGAACACGATTGCAGGTGCTTTTTATGGGATTTGATGGCGTTGGAATTTAGGGTGATAGCATAGACTGTTTGAGAAATCTTTGTTTATATAATTTCATTGAAACAATGATTGCATTGTTTGTAGTTTATTAAACAAGAGGAAACAAGTAGCAGTAGGCAAGTCACATCGGAAGTTTATTGGGCAAAGATCGAATTAAAGCTCAAATCCCCGCAAGCCAACCGAGTATATGAATCAGTCAGATCGGCAACATAAGGTAGGGGTCAGGATAGTCTTCATGCTACCTAACTAGACAGAAAAAATTGAGCAAGTCGGACAAATCAGAAGGATATAAGTGCTCCAATTTAACGTGTCAAAGACTGCGTAGAGTTTTTCTTTCATTAGGAATTCGTATACACGGAAACATTCCACATTTTGCTCCTTTCTTCCTGTCCGTCACCGGGAAATTGCGGTCCACATATTTCCAATGACCTTCTGAAAGAACTTTTCTTGACCTTGAATTTTCTATGGTTCAGAGGTTTCCAAGCAGTCATGAAAATGCGAAAAGCGTCAAATTTCGCATTTTTGGATGCTTTTACTTGAACTTCTGTCTGCTGCGAATGAGTTGAAACTTCATATTCCGTTTAATGTAGGAAGGGAACTCCAAAAGACATTATTTATTGGAAGATTCGTGAAGTTCTATATGATATCCTCATTAAGGGAGGGGGAGGAGGGAAAGGAGGGGGTTGGGAGCACTGGGAAGAAAATAGGCGGTGAAGGTCTGTCTGTGACAGACTTCTGACGGTGGAAGCCCATCTGTGACGGAATTGAATGTCTGGGACGAATACTACGCAATGCCGATCTCAACAAAAAGAAGCGCGGAAGTTGATCTCTTTTTTGTAAAAAAAGGCATGCTAGGTTTTCAAACGTTTTCAAGGACAGGATGGCCTTTTGAAAAAAGGAGAAGGATGCTAATCTCCTCAGAGGGCTTTTTAAGATAACCATTTAATATTCCAAAGAAAGAAAAATAAGCAAAAATATCGTATTATGGGAAAAGGCGATACGAAATCTCTGGAATTTAGCTAGGTAGGACGCTGTTGTACGATTAAAAAAGTTTATCGGGAACGTATAGGAAGAATGACCATTCCCGTCAGAAATGAGGTGAAGGTCATAGACCTTTTTAAAGCACAAATTTCTTTGGCTATGAGCATACCACTTACCGACCTCTAAACACCTACTCTTACACCAATGCTGAAAAATTGAAAATTTCAGCCGCAGAAATTCTGGAAATACACCGGAGGTATGAATGGATTCTTTTAAAGAAGTGGAGGATTATATGCTTCTCGGAGGTTTTATGAGGACTACTTTGAGAGCGAAATCATTTTTGCTTGCACCATTTTTGTGCATCAGAGGAATGAAGTTTTTTTTGAGTTTTATGGTGAAGAAAGGAGAGTTGTACCGAATCTTATATACATTTAGAAGGATAAAACGGATTTAATGGGATAAAGGATTTATTGAAGGTATTAAAAAATTTCTTTTTGTTTCTTTATGTAAAGGGAAAGCTTGGTCTCATCTTCTCATCTCCATACTTCCAAAAAAAAAAAAAAACATGAAATTTTGAGCAATGAGCCCTTCGCGCATCACGAGTAAATTCCATGCAAATGGAAAAAACCGTCGCTATTGCCAGCCGGTTGTCATAAAGAATGAGTGAAACATTTCACAGCGATTACAATTCGGCTTCTAAGTTTTTCATGTTGCGTTTACAAATATTTGAATGGAATATTCCTCAATGCATTCCAATCGAATCCTAAAATTTGCATAAAGTGAACATTTACCCGACTCTCAAAAACAATTTCTAGAAATCGAGTTTTTTGTTCGTTATTTGAGGGCTCTCGGTTAAGGCACGTTATTGAAGCTTTAAAGCCGAGAAATGAACCTTCGTAACTTGAGTGACTTTCATGATAAGTTAAGTATTTTCTTATTATTTTTCGCGCATATCCTAAGCAATTTTTAACGGAACCTTGAAAATTATTCCTTGGACACTTAATCTTTTCATAACGATTGTTAGAAGTAGGGATTAGTAAGTGATGAAGGGAAAGCCTATCTAAATCGAACGACATCTAAAATTTGGGCAATTGAAAAACTTTTTTGAAATTTTAGTGGTAAGGATGGGGAAGAGGAGGGGGAGGGAGGTCTTCCTTGAAAGTGTTTTAAAAGCACAAAAACATGCTGCATTGTTGTTTGAAGAAAAAAAATGGCACATTATATAGGTATTACGATAAATAAAACCGACAAGATATCAAAACACGTGAAGGATAAACCACAAGAAGTACTATATAGAGCATGAGTACTGCAGCTGGACATACAAAGTACCTGATAGCAGTTATTATGCTCAAATATTCATCACAATTAAGAAAAACGCTGTTTGAAATAGGTGAATAATTGTCAGTTGAAGTAGTGGCAACAAGTATATGGCTATTGATGAACGATTTTATGATGCTCGTCGAATGGGAAGCGTTCTCACTCATTGCACCGTAGTTAGATTTCGATATCACTCCTCAAATAGGACTGCATGAGAAAGCATCGTACAATAAGCGCCATTTTCAAGATTTGAAAAACGTGTGACCATCAAGATGTTCTTGTTTTAAGGGCATTTTTGATCGCCATCTAAATCCACCGCAGAGATAGTCGGTGGTCAGTCGAGGTCGATGGTCAAATATTCGAGCCAAACATTGGACGATGTGAAACCTTCGATAGCGCGATTTCTTCGACAACGCCAAACAACGGGTGAGGTAGGTAAGTTTTCTATGATCTCAGAGAGTGAGGCCGAGGTCAAAAATGTCTGCATACATAACAAATTTGTAGGGATTTTTTTTTCATTTTCGCAGATTTGACCACGCAAAAAAGTGGCCAAAACGATGAGTTCTAGCAGGCATGCCCCTGTACCATTCCTCGTATAGCCGATCTTAGTAGCATTAGACATCCTCAACCGTATCAAATCAGGAAGCACTACTAGGCTGAGCAAATGTTCAAAAGCGATCTAGTGATTTTGCATTCATATGGTACAGTTTGCTGTAACACCATATGTGTAGATGTTTCGTTGCACCACGACAACACTTCAGCGATCAGAGATTATCGATCGATCGATCGATCAATCGACTAAAATGTTGATTGAATTGATCGACAGCCGCCCAATCCCGCACACATCGAGTTGCGAGCGCTGTTTCAATGAGAACGCTCTTTTGTGCTCCGAATGGGTTGTTGCTGAAAATTTTTCTCTAGTATAGACCTCATTCTGCCTCCTTCAACAACGTTGCTCTCTATTAATAGTCTGTTATGATTAGTTACTCTTTCATTTAGTCGTTTTATTGTTTCTGCAAATTGCAAATATTTGTGAAGTATTTTATGCAAATTTTTGATATTATAATGAGATCGATATGATTTAGCGTTCATAATAGCCATAAAACAAAAATATCGTGACAAGAGCTAATTTATTTCATTCAGTGATAGCTCATTTATGATTGGTTACATTGCTGATAGCGAATTAGAGTGCATATTCTCTTTTTGATGGGTCAATTGTGCATGTCAATTTCTATATAAGATAGAATGGCATATCGTTGACTGCAAGAAAAAAAAATTTATTCTGCTAAAGAAGCGTTGAAATTGTTAAAATTGGTTTCTTGAAGTAGAATGATAAGAATATGAATGCAGATCAATTGGTTTGTCATTCTATCAAATAAGTTATAGAGTGTAATTCAATCGTCGTTTTATTCATATTAGCGCAGCGTAAATCATTTCTATCGATGTTCATTGAAATCATATAGGGAGGCATTGAGTAGCTTCAAATAGGTTAGCTGCCACACTATTATGCGATCGTTTCATTAAGTTGCGCAAATTGTTACATTCGCCGAGCAATAATTCGCCGAATTTGTTCAATTGCTGCAATAAAGCAATTTAAATTGCACCTTTAATTCAATATAAATATGAGCTAAATTTATGAGTTATCGAAATGTACTCTTTAGAAAAATGGATGGAACAAAAGAAATCATCGAATGTAACGAGAATATCAAAGAAGACTCTAATTCGGGTAAGTATTTTTATGTTCTAATGAGAGCGATAAGTTTATTCAGTCATGATTAGAACGTGATGAAATAATAATATTAATTGATGTTCTTGCAATTATTGTCATATTATTGACAGCTATTTGGTCGACGAAAAAAGTGAAATCGAAGATTGAGGGTGATCTTTCGTTTGTCTCATTTTCATATTGTGACCACCATGACTAATCGCGAGTATGAATACTTTCAAAACATAGCATTCCAATATAAAACAATCTTAACTTTACACCTGAATGTAGTCGTTGTGTAACTTCGAATAAGCGATTTTCTGTACTATGTGATGGAACTACTGTATTTTATTTTATTTTATTTTATTTTTTTTTTTTGCGGAAAACTCTTACTGAATTAGTGCTGATTGAAATATCTCCTCGAGACTTTCAATTGTTATTTCTGATTTCATTGGAATCGATAAGAGTTACGCTGATCTTAGTGAATATTCGTTTTTTAAGAACCCTGTGCCATCAAAAACACTGATGACGAACTGGATGCATTAATGGAAACAATGGATCAAGAAGCTACTCATAAGGCAGCTAATAATTTCCAGGTATAGTTTTTTTGTTTGCTTTTATGAATAAATATTTAAAAAAACACTTACTTACTTCAAAATAATCGAAACTTGTTTAGGGGGAATTTCAAGCGGAAGTTCTACTTAAATATTGGAATGGGGCATTGATTGATAGTAAAAATATTTGAATATTTCATTTTGGGTTAGTTATTATTGGCTAGGTTTTATATTACTTAAAAGTATATGAAAAAATGTAGGCAATGACTGGCGGTCCTTCTTAGTGCATCTATCTATTGCAATATTTTCTTCCTCCTATAGATCCCCTTTATCTCACAATCGGAGAAGGAATGAAAAAATGCCATTTCTGCATTATTTGTAATTAATATTTGAGGAAATGCTTGAAGCACTAATTAGTGTTGAGCAAAAAGCTCTCGAAAAGGCAACAACAAGCGATGAAGGTGAAGAAGC
This sequence comes from Baylisascaris procyonis, assembly GCA_037389465.1. Classification (NCBI taxonomy): domain Eukaryota; kingdom Metazoa; phylum Nematoda; class Chromadorea; order Rhabditida; family Ascarididae; genus Baylisascaris; species Baylisascaris procyonis. The sequence goes on along the minus strand of JAZARR010000234.1, from coordinate 463,781 downwards.
CGAGAAAGCTGAAGCACAACAATTCCTCAAGGATCTTGTCGCTCTTTCTGAAAACACCGCAAAAGTTGTTGTAAGTTATTGTGTTGTTTCATACTTATACATACCTGTGAAGCATATAGATGGTATATCTGTGAAGCATATAGTTAGATATCTAACACTGGTATTAAATAAGTTTCAATTTTTGTTCATATTAGTGGTTAAATTGTTTATAATTTAATAATCGTCCATTCATATTATCGCTTTCTTTACCGAAAACGACACTCAGTATTTTTTTTAAATTAACTGCAAATGATTGATCGATCTGTAATCTGTGACTTCCAAATGCTCTAGATGTTCAATGTGCTTTTTGTAGCATTTGCTGTTTTGCTGGATGCTATTTGTATAGATGAGGTAGCTGAAAATAAATAAATATTGTGAAGTATGAAATAATAACCTCATATTATGACTATTTAAGCGTGGCAGATCTGAAGAGGAGGTACAACAAGGAATGGCAGCATTAGCACCTGATGGCAAGACCCCTATCGAACCACTCATGAATGTCGTGAGTACACTTTTCTCCAAGGAAGTAATGTATCCGTCAATAAAACAACTCTATGATGCGGTAAGTATTTATAGAAAAAGCTATTTATTGGGTTAAATGCTCACGTTGATATCATTCAACTCAACAAAAATTTCCTTTTATAAAACAGTGCCCATAAAATAAGGTAATAGAGAAGCGAGGTGAGCTTGGAAGGAGGATTTATATTCATTGCAGTTCCCGGATTATATAAAGGAACGCACAGAGGAATTGGATGAAGGAACAAGGACGCGATACGAGAAGCAAATAGTCATCCTTGGCAAAATCTGTGACGAATATGAAAAAGAATTTAACGAGAGCGCAGCCACACAAGTTAGCTCTTTCGATTGTTGTCCGCTTGAAATGTGCGCTCATAGGCAAGTTTAGTTGGCCCTTCATCGCCCTTAAAGAATTACTCTAAATATATAAATATATAAATATATAAATATATAAATAAATAAATAAATAAATAAATAAATAAATAAATATAAATATAAATATAAATATAAATAAATAAATAAATAAATAAATAAATAAATATATATATATATATATAAGTATTATAGGGAAGCGTTTATTGTCCAGCTCATTTGTATATTAGCGTTATAGATTAGTTTTCAAGTTTAACTTTGAAGTCACTATTCATTCACTGCACAGATTTAGAAACTCATTTTAAATTTTGCATATATTATTGCTTCAATAAAACCCTAAAAAGGCACAATGTAGACCAATTTGCATATCTGAACATTTCTAACCATAAAGTTTTATACCTTCATAAAGCGGAAAGGAGGTCCAACCGAAAAACATACAAATCGGTGCCCTACCCAGATTTAGAGGTGGACAATATTTCCTGATCTTCGATCTTCGGGATTGACGTTAATGCGATTCAGGATGAAATCGGAAAACGGTTTCAAAAGCTCAGTTTACTGATGATGCAGCTGCAATCTTATGGCTATCCTCCTGAAGAACTTACTGGAAGTATGGTAAGTGAACACCAACTTCTATACATTGAAGTGAATTTCTTAAAAGTTTACTTTTTTATCACAAAAAGTTTCCTATGTATATTATTGAAGGTATCAGGAGCGACGTTTGATCTTCATTTCGGAAGAACTGTTACTTCATTTCCATTTTGTTACCACCAGTTATGTCACATATGTGTGGATATTTGTTCCATCTTCGTTCCGATATGATTAACGTTTGCAGCCAGACGGTTGGCAGATGGATGCAACAAGTGGAGTGCCGAAACTCATTGATGTGGAAAAGGCGGCCGATGCTTGCTGTCTAATGTAACAGTCAGATTCTACATCGCTTTCAACAATTTCGAAGAACGACTCGAGGATTTCAACGAGAAATAAGGGAGTGTAAAACTGGACAGGGCTTAAAAAATCGAAGATTTCCCGCTTGCGTCACATTTAAATATATTCAACGACGAGATACCGCAATTTCCAACGGGTTTGCCCACCATTTCAAGGGCATTTTTGATGTGTTTTTATTAAGTTAGGTTCTTTGACATACTCAGAATAAACGAAGCGAATGCCATTATTTCTATAATCAAGAATGGTCAAAGCATAAGAAGTCTAAATCAGCTCTCTGGTGGATGTAAACTGCAGTCCATACAGACCATTGTATCGTACAGATCTCACTTTGTACTCTTAACGTATTGCACCCCTCTATTCTTTACTTAGTACATATTGGCATAAAATGGTGCATATATGATAATATATACACCATAAACGTGAAGATGTTTTGATTATTGTTTGTTGATGTTCTTTTATTTTATATCTTTTGCGTCGAATTGATTTTATCTCATCGAATTAAAGCATTAATAATCGATAATTTGTTGATATTAACTGAAATAAAATAAAAAAACAATGTAAGTAATGTGTCGATAGAACGTTTGCGGTTCACAGCCGGGGTACTATCGTTCTCTGCAGTATTGCCGGATCTACCCCTCACCCCCCCCCCCCTAATAACTTACATCCCTATACCATTCATATAACTAAACGAATTAAACAACCACGCATTTCTAGCGTGCACCGTACCCCTCTGCACAACACATCAGAACCGCAACCGTTCAGCTTTCAAATTGCTATTTCGCGCTCGCATTCTATTGCAGCACTTTTCTTGATTTCGTCAATAACATTTGGGAGGTTTAAGGGTACCAAACAAGCGTTACGGGGTATCAAGGCATATTTCCCTTTGCCGTGGGGATTATATGAGACCTCAAGGGCAGCGGCCATGGGTTGAGAGACCCGCATATTATGGTGGTTTTGTCTACGAAGGTCATGAAGTATGTCTACTCCTCGAAATACGGCACCGGGTCATGAATTTCGGGTACTGTTACGAAATGATCTATACAGCGCAAGGCATTTGTGGTGGGGAGCAAAATGTTTCAAATGATCCACCGTTTACGCTCCACCGATTGTGAAGTATAGTAGTTTACTTTTAAGCTTAAGTAATAAGTTAACAGTATGGAGTCATATGTACTTAAAGCACAAGAACCTAAAGCATATAGGCAAAACGTTGTAAAAAACCTTTATGAAAAGAAACTATTTATTTATTTTTGCACGCGGCGATATATGAGTTCTACTCATTCAGTTTGGGCGATGGGTCGCAAGTATGTGATATTATTTTAGAGTTACTTATAGGGGTAAGAATACTTGAGGTACTGGGCGAAATGCACCTTTTTGGGCCAAATTTAGGGTAAAATGGGCAAAATGTAAGATGTGTACCTTTTACTTCCGAGCGACCATGAGATACCATCGTCTACCTTATTTTTATTAGAGGTATTTGTACTCCAGCGTTCTGTAATACACAGTAACACGCAGGCACCCAACAATCATCATACTTCAATTGCAATGAATGTTGTGCAGCAGTTACAAATTATTTTTTATATTCTACCTTAGTATGCTCTTAGTTCTTAACTTACTGTAATTTGTATGAAAGATGTTACATCAGTATTCCCCGCCCACATAGGTTGTTTATAAATAAAGTAATGGAGTCTTCAAACGCACATATACGCATGCGCATGTAGAAGTGAACAGACAGACGCGGACAAACATAGACAGACAAACGCGACGAGTTGAAAATGTATATTTATTTCGAGAAGATCTATGAGTATGCATAATAGGATGGCTGTACCATTACTAATAGGAACCGCTTACATGTACCCATGAGTATGCATGATGGGACCCGCATGCCTATGCTTATGTGTGTTCAATTTGGCAAGTTTAAAAATAAAACAGTCTAAAAAGAACTTTTTTTTAGTAAACCACTTTTTTAGTCTAAAAAAAAAGAATTGGCGAGGAGTTGTAGCCTATCAATTTTCAGGCCAACAGCAGGCCAATCAGTAAATACAATAAAATTCACCCTCCACCTGCGATACGGCGGAAATCGGAATAGAACATGAAAAGAACTTATGATCGGACCTCATTCACTTCTCTTGTACTAGATTGAATAGGGATAAGTCTAAGCGTATATATATATATATATATATATATATATATATATATATATATATATATATATGTATATATATATGTTTATTTATTTATTTATTTATTTATTCGTAGGTGATTTCTTAGTGCATCGTATTTTTGAATTGATATCTACATGAGCGGTCATATCGTCATTTTATGTCGCATCATCGCATCATTGATAGTTATGTTCGTCGAAATCGATGGAGGCTGTTGAAATGCTCGTAAAATTTTCTAATTTTTTATTCAATTTTTTATGCCTCAATTTAATTTTTATTTAATTTAATAAGAGATTTTTTTCCAATTTCAGGTGAATGAGGTTAATTTTAATTATGCAATAGCTTAATTAGATTCGTCGTATTATCGAGTTGAATTGTTTAGAAATAGTTGAACTGCGCTCGGGAACTGGGAGCAATTTTTTAGGTTACTTTACTCAAGGTTATATGGAGAGGAAGTAGCCAGAATTGATGGCTTTTACAGTTGAAATGTGGTTCTGTTACGAGTTAAAAATATTGCTGTACAAGGTTTTCTGCTTGAAAGCAGTATTTTATGCTCGAGTAGGTGCTTTTTATTAAAGGTGATGTGGCTAATCTTAGATAAGAGGAGTGATGTTTATCGATAAGAACTGGTCAGTTCATCCTTGAGAACGGTAAATATATTGTCGTAAAACGTTGCTCTTTTCTGGAAATTCTTCCGAAAAGTTTTTGAGATGAAAACAGTGCTTTGCAAGTAGATCAGCGAGTAAACCTCGTCTCAAATGTAGTGGGTCGGTAGTGAGTGTTTTAGAAAAAATTTTATGAGAACCTTTCAAGTATTTATTCGGCTTTTAAATATTATTTTGTATTTATTCGCCTATTAAATATTATTTTGTATTTATTCGGCTCTATTTTCAAGCAATATCCCTATGAGGGAGTTCTTTTGATTTGCTGGTGTCATTACGCAATATTATAGCTGTATATGGATCCATAATGCGCCATGTTTTACCCATATTATTGGTAGAAAATGGTGACATCGTTGGCTTTCTCGCATATCTTGGACCACATCTCGGCTTTACGTCCGGAAATTTTGGTTCGGAAAGCTGAGGGGAGGGAATGAAGTGGCCGAATTGATTTGTATTAGTTATAAGAAAAGGAAGTCATCATCAGTCGTTTTACTCACAAATAAAATCATTTCAGTCAGTTGACTCCTCCTCCGGGCTCATTTTCCTGTTCACGTTTTTCTTTCTCTGGCAACTAAACTTTCCTGTCAAGGGCATACCGGATACTTTTTTTCCACTTGTAGCCGGAATTGAAGCCGCAATCTCATCTATACCGTTGACGACGTTTCCATTCTTTTTGTGTTTAGCATGTAGTCAGTCACGTGGATGATAGCTGTGTATGTTGTGCGTATATTTGTGTACACTTGTGCCTATGTGTACGTGCTACTATACCTGCCTATTTGTATTCAGCTAGAGGAGAGTAGAAGCTATATAAATTTCTTTCTAAAGCATCATCTCTGGGCATTATTATTTTTGAATAGGTGTTTCATATATGTTGATTATCCTATTGCTACGTTGCCTTCTATTATCAAGCATTGCAACAATTTTTGCAAACGTGTATTTTCAGTGAATATAGCTGATCGTCGAATAGTTCTTCTCGTTTATTCATCCGCCTCGTCTATTTATGATCGTTGTTGAATGATGGAACGATCCTCACGACGACCACGGAAGAAAATCAACTATGCACTATTGGCGAAAGGTGGAGGTAAGCGGCGTTTTTTGAAGGATATGAACACTATAATTGCAACGTGTCCTTAACTAGGAGGTACTGTGAAGGACAAAGAGAAGGATGCTAAGGGGTATAGGTAAGGACAAAAGGATAGAGGGTAGAGGTATGAGTTCTTATAAGTTGCACTCTTATCCCATTCCCACAACAAAAGTCACTGTAATTTATGTCGAATTCACTGTTAAGCGTGAGCAAATTCTGTGAGGTTTTTTTTATGAAAAGAGGGGCATCCATTTTATAATATCAGTTTGAATTTGGTGATAGTTTACTTTTTTTGTTGTATTGATAACAATTTAATAATAAGGAAAAAATTTTGTGATAATATTTTATTTTTAATTTCTATAAAAATTTCACTTCGTTAATAAGTGTAATAAAATTAGATGAATGCAATCTATAGCTACCGATGCGGATCCATATAATCGTGCGATTGATAATCATCGAAATGTATGGTGAATTGTTGTAGGTATTTCAATATTTCTGAAATCTTTTCCACCAGTTGGATTGTATTTTGCAATCAGCCGTTTAAGAAAAATTAATATTTTTTAGAGGTTATCTTTAAGCGATCAAACCAAATGAATATGCCCGAATTATTTCCCTTTCTTTTCATTTATTCATTGAAAGCTTATTAAACAGGTAGTCGCTAATTATAGGTAGGCAGTTAATTACAAAAGCCCTTGTCTTGTCATTCCCTGCAGCATTATTTATTTGTAGAAAGAATAAATTTGCAGTGAAAGTTTGTAATTGAGGAGTGATGTGAATTATTTTCATTTGCAAAATATTACTCATTACAGGTATCGTAACGGAAGTCAACATAGCAGACCGGAGCACATCCTCTGACCGTTTATCAATTCCATCCTCACCGACACTGACGGGCCACGAAGAGAACCAAAAAAAGTATTTAAACGGCGAATGTAGCACAACAGAGTCACAAGGTGAACCACAGAAGCTCGTATCGGTGAGAGACGAAGGATCAGGAAGGAATCCTATCGAAGAAGGGAACGACACTCGAGGAAAAGACATCGGCAGAAGGAAGTCATCGGAGTCGTGGGATCGTTCAGGTGAATGTAACGAAAGAAGTATGTCAAGAGACCTACCTGAGACGCTGCTGTCAGGTAGATTACCAAGAAAGCGTACACGTTCAATCATTCTTAGCAGATATGATGACGATGACAAACAACTGTCGGCGAATGGGAAGCGTGGTAATAATGGAATCAACTCGGTACCGTATACCTTCAAAGAGTTCACCTTACCACGTGATTGGCTTAGACACATCCCCAAATCACAGGTAAAGACTTGTAATGTTGAGAGTACTCTCTCATCACCGAATTCTAAAGGCAGAAAAAGTGGCCGTAATATTATCTTTTCAACTCGATCAGTCATAGATGAAAGTCTTAAGCTTAATAGAAATGGTAAGAAAGGAACGTGTGCATCATTTTCTGGAGAGAAACCTATGAATCATTCTATCAACGAAGAGAATGCTAATGAAAGACCTAAGGACCGCATTGTTGCCACAGAAGCATCCCATAATAAGGAAGAAGAGCATGGTCAGATACGTCTGGGAAGGAGACCAACGAGAGTACCGGCCGCTTTGAGTGAATATGATCTCGGAAGACATCCTTTACTACCTCAAATAAGCAGAAATGCGACGACGATGATCAAAGCAAATCCTGGAGATTCATCAAAACGACCATCGAAGTCATCAGAGGGGAATCCTGGAAAGACACGAAGAGACGACGATTCTGGAAGTAAGCACTTTCAAGTTAGCAAAAGATCAGCGAACAACAATCCAGTAGGATCAATTCGAAAAACTGTGCTTGTTGATGCGGGTATTCCACGTAAAAAACCCTCCCTTGCTCTAGCACTAGCGAAGACCCGCGCAACAAAAGGAATCGGCGCAAATGGCACTCGTCGACGAGGATCGGAAGGACGAAGGGAGCACGCTAAGGCTGGATTTTATAGGTATCTCTTTGTTTATTGTTTGTTTGTCATGAGTAGCAAGTAATTTAGTCCAGTTTTTACGGTAGTGCTTGATTAAATTAAGTAAAGCATCTGATTGCATGATCCTTAGGTGGAACTAAGCTCAGCGCCTGGAGCTTTCCAATATAGTACCGCATCTGACGTCTTGGTTTACCACTCTGAGAGGAAATGTTCCAGTGAAGACCTCGCTGGCAAACTTTCTCTTACCGAATTGTTGTAATAGTTCACTGATAGGCTGTTATAATGGTGCAAGGGTGAGATAATATCTGTTTTCCGTGTTGTTCTTAAGTAAAAGTTTCATAAAAAGAGCAGAACTTGGAGGTTTTCTTTTTAATCCAATATAGAAAGGAAGTAGATTGCTATCCGAGGAAGTACTCGTCGAGTATAAAGGAGATTGTTATCCTAGAATCCTCTCGTTGAGTAAAAGGGAGATAAACCCCTCGTTGGATATAAAGGGGGTTCCCATCTTGGAAAGCCCTCATCGAATATATGCGATACTAGTTGTCTTCTATAAAATAAAAAAGTCTTTTATAGGCAATTATTGAAGTCGGCGGATGTGGGACGATTAAATGAGAAAAAGCGAAGTACCATCTCATTGAAAAAGAGCAATAAGAATCGTAACGTACAATCGTAAACTCACTTCTTGGCCATACACCGAGAGAAGCTCCACTTCATTATGTATCGATTAGTAAAATCAATTGAATTATTTCTATATATAATTCGGCTAAGAACTAAGGTATATATTATTATTGGTTTTATTTATAATAAAAGTTTTCGTAATGAACTAATTGATATCACAGGTGTTACGAATGTTTTATTTAGTTACCTTATTGATTCGAACGGAAAAATATTTGTGACAGGTCGATGGGAATTAGATATATGGATTGTTATTCTTTGATTCATGTGTCATTTTGTTTTTTGCTCTTTTATTTGTAATCCCCCTCTGAGTTGCATTATGAGTCCAAAAAAATGAGCGTTGAATAGGTGTGCAAATTAGTTGAAACACGTTGAGGATTAATTTTAAACTTTATTAATTTTGCCATGGAATATTGAATAATGCTTATGCAAAATCATTCATAATAATTAAGTCAGTATTTCTTTATAGATGTCGATCGGCTGGGTGATATATGTTCAGCCGGATCGCATACCACAAATGGGGGAAATTCCGTAAAGTTATCTGTTGAAGCTTTTTACCTTTCAAAGATTTCGATCATGCTTCTTAAGTTTTTAACTCATATTATTTTCATATTCGTTGTTTTTTTGCTTGCTTTGTTTGCTTATTATTGTTCATACCATCTTTTTCCTCTCTGCTTACATTATATAATTGTTGCGGTCCATAAAGCTTTTTCTTTTGGCTTCTTTTTTAAATGATGACTTTATTCGTTCTAATGTTAGATTTCGAATTTCATTGTAATGTGCCGAGTTTATTTGAGTGCTGACCATTGGTCATCTCTTCTGACCAGTCGCTTATGGAACAGTGAAAGGTTGAGTTCCGAGTATTGAATAGATGTGTACCTTATTTTGCTTTAAGTCAGTTATTTCTTTCATTGCGTAGGATTGTTTATCGCGTCCATTTGTATTCACTGCTCCTTAGGGGCAAATAGCAGAGGGTAAATGGCACGTGGCAGTGGGTAGCTGAGGGTAAATACAGAGGGTAAATGGCACATGGCAGTAGGTAGCTGAGGGTAAATAGCGGTCAAGGGTAAATAGCAGATTGCAAAGAGTATATGACTCAAAAATTGACGATAGAAGGTCTCATTCTACGATGCAAATTCCTCGCATTTTCCTTGCACTACGAAATCTCTGCGGAGGAATGGAGGAGAACGGAAAAAAGGGGATTATTTTTATACCAGAATTATTGCTGAATGCATCGATATTTGATGTGTCGTATTGATTGAATTCGATTAACGAAACATTTCTTCAGTTTTTTTTTTAATATAACATTGTGCGGGTTTTGTTCAAATTTATGCTGTTTTTTATATATTTTTTAATGGATTAATCTTTCATTTATTAATGATTGACCGTTTGTTTATATTTCTTTATTTATTGGTCGAAGGAAATTTACTTGAAATAAGGCATCGAGATCGTGGAAATATACACAAATCAATTTAGAGAAATAGGCAGATATTAGTACTTAAAAGTTTAGAGAATATCTTACGTTATTTCATTGAAGTTTATGGATTTTAATTCATATACCTAGAAGCATAGTCTTTCAAGATTTTAAAATGATACCTGATTATGGGCTGAATGACGAACATTTCTAAAAAAGAAAGTTTTAATTCAAGATGTCAATAAAAGGGACTTTATGCATTTAATTTAGTGAAATTTGTTGAGAAATTTATTTAAGTATGAGAAATTGGTGTTCTAAGTTGGTCATATTGATTGTGATTTGATATTTATACCCGATCGATTCACATCTAATATGCGTCAATATTTCAAAATTGGTGGTACCTCATTTGTAAATTATTATTTCTTTAAAGAAAATTATGCTTATAGAGAGCTTGTTTTGATTATTTCTACTATTTGATTTTTATTTAATTATTTTTGTTTGTATTTTACTGAGTGAAAATAAAGTAATTCTTTGAGAGTATTTCATAATTTATATAAGAGTAAAGAAAGATCTCTGTTGGAGTTAATTCAACATAACATTTGTATCGATGATATTTGTATATTTTTTTATGAAAGCGAATTGACCCGATTGCGAGTTTCGTACCTGCTAAATGAGCTTTCCATTCTATGAAATTGACGCTTTTTATTGGGGGATATCAGATTTATAAGCATAGAAATGTCGTCTATATACCTTCTTAAAATAGGTAGGGGGAGAGAGGAAATTCTACCTGTTGGTGATCCCAAATAAGTGGGATCGAGCATCTCTTTTAGCACCTTAGGTGAATAGACGTGGGACGGATCCTTCCTGCTAGGAAGCGTGTATCAGAAGCGTTAAAAACGATTATTTATATACTTCGTTTATACGATTCCACGTGTTTCCATAAGGGATATATAGAACAACATGGGAAGATCGAAAATTTTTGACGAAAATTCCTTGATGAATTCAATTGAAGGGGAAGGGATACGGGAGGCAGCTAGGACTCACTGAGGTTTTTTTTAAATTTTAGACGTTCTAGAAGATTCAGCGGTAATATGGGTGGGTTTAGCTCGCGATCATATGGGAACAGTTTGAACCCGGTCTCCACCGTATTTAACTCAAAAAAACAGTGAATCTCCCCCACATCCCTGAAATATCTTTCCCTGGTTTTTTCATTGTTTTCGGGCGTGACAAGCTGTCCTTGTCAGTTGGGGAGAATTAAACTTGGTCCAATGACTTTCACCTGCATAGGTATCCAATGCATCCATTTTAATTTAGTTGGATGTTATACTAAATGAGTTCACTAGATTTGGCAAGAGGAGCATCCTCCGTAATGAATTGTTTGTTACACAGTCAGTTCGAGATCCTAGATGAGCGAATGGGCAGATATGAGTTGGAGCACATGAATCATGAATATGCTTTGCTTTACGGATCGGGACCGATCAAAATCGGATGTGGGATACCTGTTTTCTTTTCAGGTTGTGTGGACGGAGGGAGAGTGAAGTAATCTATGAACCGTTATAGCCTTATTTAAGGAGCAATGGAATCTATAGTTGGAAATGGAAAGTCTTCATGGGCTGAAAGTCTTCCTATCCGTCTTCTTTCCGCCTCATCCTTCCCCACCCAAATTCCCATGCGTCGTACTTCCCCTCTGCAAAGGAAGTAGGGTATGTTTTGAATGAAGCAAGAGCATCGAGGAAGAGGATGCCGTTGTCACGTTTGACATATGTTACACCTGTTTATTTGCAGGGCGCAAAAAATGAAATCTGCATGGCGATGGTAGTAACAGCTGTGTGTGTATGGGAGGACAGAATATTCAAACTTCTTTGATGATTCTGGGATAAAATCCGTAATGGCAATAGACATGGACGACAACAAGCAGGTTGGTTCAGCTTCAAAAATATTTGAAAGTAGTGTCTGTCGATATTAATACGGGTGAACTTTTAAACCTGTTTTTGCGTCCTTATGAGTGATGATACCTTGGTATCCTTATATCCCTCATGCCTTCCTTTCAGCAGGACCACTAAGGCGAAGGTTCTGTACGGAGAGATTACCATGGGGAAATCGAAGGTAAGTTGGTAACAAAGAGTGGTGGATTTTTCGTTGTCATACCCATCTCCGACCTGTTTACTCACGAGCTAAATTCATTGGACCTTTTAGTGGTGTCCGCTTTCATATAATTGCTCCTCGCTACCTTCTTTACCTTCGCTTGTTGTTTATTTCTGAGCTATCACTAAGTTGCTCTTACATACGCATGAGAACTCGCTGTTTTTATTCATTTGTTTCATTTTTCTACTATTTAAATAATTTTTTTATTATATTTATCATCACCTTATTATTTATTTCTTTGTAAATGGCATCGATAAGTGATTAAATAACGCATATTGCTTTATTATTCAAGTAAAGACGACCAATTTATTAATGTGGTCGCACTTCGATGTTTCATTTATTAGTTGACTTCAATAAAGGTCAATACTCTTGGACTAGTTTGAAGAGTTGTACATCGACTATATGCTATAATCGATCTTTAATTTTCCCTTAGTTCGTAACCGATAGTCAGCGTTTTGAATGCACTCAAAAATATATGGAATAGTACATCATTTCTGAAGGCTCTGTGAGGCATATCTTGGGGGGGGTGGGAGGGGGAGGGGGAGGTCTGCTTTATAGACGTTATGAATTATATAATCGAAGTTGGAGATTTGGATATACGACATCACTGACAGTGTAAGGATGGTATTGGCGATGCCTGTACTTGTGTGTAATTATCCCCTCCCCCACCCCCCCTTCCCCCCACCCAATGGGAATCTCTTTCTTTTTTCACCTGCTCAAGTTTTTTCAACTGAAAACATCAATATAATTCACTGATTAAATTCATAAGTGGCGTCCTTCCCGTTGACAGTACCGCTGTACCCAAATATCGTCGTGTATTGGTCTTTCAGTACCACTTCAACCGTACCGTAGAGTCAAGATTAAAAGTGGTGGCAAAGGATATTTGGTCAGCGAATGTACCTTATTTTAAGGACCAACTAAACGAGATGGCCGCTTTGGAGAGTTATTTCGTTGATGATACGATGTGCTTCGAGCATAGCGACGACGATGGAGACCTCCACGGTCACATCCTTGTGAAGATCCCAAAAAGCCATGAGCCAATAAAGCTCAAGGCATCCACCTCGGTTAACGGTACGTATAAGTTTTTGTTCTGCAGCAGCCTTCGCTGTACGGATCTAACATACAATATACATTCCTGTATGATGGTCCCTACCCCACTCGTTTTAAAAAAATTCTAATTGGTCATACTTCGAGAGTCCCGTGATTCAACTAGCCGTTCATAAAATCCATAAATTGCTAAAAGGTAGTTCTAATGTTATGACGATGAAACGTTATGGTCGGAATTAAGGTTTTTAAAACTATTAAAGCATTAATGAAGTTTAGACAGGTAAAGTTTGTTTGATATGCTGCTGTCATAGCAATTTTTTGGCACATCTTCAATTTACCTGTTGTGATGAATGAAGTACCAATACAATTTCTAATGGTTTTATCAGTTGAGATGTGTTTTCGAATTCATTTGCAGAGGTATATGAAGTTTCGGTGAGTTATTTACCGCCGGTGAAAATGTTCTTCTCGCTTTCGGATGGATATCCCTCAAAGAATGGACCCGAATATACACTAATAGCGCAATGGTGGCCACAACAAATTGTAAGCGCATTTTCCAGCACACCACAGATCTCTACTTTTTTCACTCTTGATCTTCGTTTATGGACATATTTTACGTATTTGTTAATACCACTTCTGGCATTTGAAGCATAATCGTGTGGCAGTGATCACTAAGGTGGTTGCCAAATTCAGCATGCTTAAATAATAGGGTTATTTTGTAAGTTATTCTATGGGGATTTAATCAAAGATATAAGAGTTGACTGCGGTATTGTTGCTTTAAAGAAAGAAGACTGGTAATAATGAAGGTGGGATTAAAGTTTTGCTCTCATCTTTGAAGTTTTTCTCATCAATATTTATGTAATTTTTTCGTCCAAATAGGGAATAGCTATATAACGGTAAACGTGTGAGAATGCCATTCAGAGGGGTTTGTTTAGTACTGAAATAAATGCTTTTCAAATTTGTGGCTTTTTGTCGATACTATTGCTGACGGACCGTGATCCATTACTATTGAATGTATGCATTACAAAGAGGCAGGACGGGGGAGGAGGGGTTAATCTTTCACAGATACGATCAGAGCGCCTGAGCAATGCTTATAAACAGCTTTGTTACAATATGTGATATTTCTTCGAGCCGGGCTTCCACTCTAATTGCTTGGCATTACAAATGGTATGTGGATAAGGTGGGGACGAGAGGAAGGTAACGCAATTTGGTTGTTGAAATTTCAGGAACATGGCGTGAAGGAACGCTTAAATATGCTTTGCGATGAATTTCGTCCTCTTCCGGTATTGCTTTCTTGTGTCGAAGCAATAAAGGAACAAGTACTGGAGAGTATAGTCACTCAAAACAATACGATTGATATGGATATGGTCGCATCTGAGGTGTGTTTAATAATACATTTTTATTCGAATTTTCGCTTTGTTTAATTTATATTACTTTGAGTGATAAAGCGATTATTTCAATTTTCAGTTTCATAAAATTCCCATAAATATTTTTCAGCAACAGTTTTTTAGTAAAATCTATCGTTGTTTATATAGGGGATTATCGAAACGTCTAATTTCGATTATACTTCCTGTTCGATTTTGTGAATGAATGAAATATTCTTGGTCTAAGCTGGACTATCATTTCATATTTTGTGGGCAATGAGAAAACAACGGAAGCTGATGCAAAGTACGCTCCCTTCCCAGATCCGAAACAAACTTTGCATAGAAGGAATTAACCTGCTGGAGTCGTGAAAGTGAGGATTGGGGGTCTAGCTTATGCTGATGGTATTCTCCAAGGGTGGCCGAAAATTCCGTTATGCACCCTATAATTACTGATAGGCGTTTCAATTCTTGACTGTCGTTTCGATTGACGTCTATATAATTTTTCACTCATTGTTTTCATCAAATTTTAAGGGCAAATTCTAGAATCAGTTTAAACTTCTGAAGCACTATTCAATAATCTAATGCTAATAAGTATATTCGCGTCGTAATATTGAATACAGAAATTGATATATTTCGTAGTATTTTCAGCATTGATTTATAGCTGTGAACGATTTTATTGTTTGAATTTCTATTCGTAGCCATTCTATAAATTAATGCGATATTATTTTTACTGATTTTAAAACTGGTTGAGATCTTTCTATCGATCCCCTTATTCATTATCGCACCTGAAGTTGATGGGGGTGTTCATTTAAAGGGATATTAGTGTAAAAGTGATAGCAAGTGCTTTGGATGGGGGGAGGGGGGAAGGTGGGGGAAGCGATCAGAAAGTATTTTAGGGAGCAAACATTGAGGCAAATGTTTCATGGGACTTTATCAGCTGTTGAGGATCCAAATACAAAGTGCATTTTATTAATATTAATCAGTTTTTAGAGAACAGCACAGCGCATATCCGGCAGTGATCGGAAGGGACCGAATGGTTTGCAACTGATGCTTCAGATGATCTCTTATGACGAACGTCGTTCCGTCGATGAGTTCGATCACGAATATTTCGATTGTCCAGTAAGTGTTTTCTAGATTATTAGCGTCGTTATTCCCGTAAAATTATCCCTTTTGTTACTAAAGAGGTAGGATGTGTAGACTTGTCGTTATGATATAGATTTACTTTGATTACTTTTTACCCCTTCTACTCACCTTATTTTACTCTCACTCTCTTTTGATTCCACTTGTAATTTTTTTTTCTTTTGCATATTGGCGATTTTAACACTCTCAAATGGCTTTTTATCAAGTTGGAAGATGGAACAAGCAATCGAAATTTAGAAGACACATATCAGCAACTAAAAAATGAAGAGGGATAAGAAGAGAAAGCAGGAAAATAGCATATTTTAAAGTGAGGCTAATGCAAAGAGCGTTGATGTTTCCTGAAGAAAACATGTAGCAGGGTTCTCTGGCTAAAAAAAATAGTAATATTCGTCGTTGGAATGAAAGGGAAGGTCCAGCACAAGGTTAGGTTCGACTCCAGGAAACTCATAGAGAGTCGAGAAAATGAGAGAAGCAAGAATTGTAGTTCTACGGTTATTCGCGAATCGAATGGAAAAAAACGAAGTAAAGGGTAGAAACGCGGATCGGTCATTTCATCCTGCTCGGCTCTTCTTACTTCCTTATCCACAGACGAGAGGAAGAAGGGCCTAAATCAGCGAGAGCGGCGGGGTAAACTGGGGCACCTGAAGGCAACCCGTGTCTTCCACACCCCATCAGCTAACACTGCACATCATCCAAATTGTCTTATGGTTGGGACAGAGGAGATACATTTTGGAACATGAGTTCAACCAGAAATTGCAATATAGGGGCGGTAATTAATCTGTATCTATTAATCAGTACAATTTTCAGGTGTGTATCACTTCAAAGAGCGGAAAGGAATGTGCAAGGTTTGTGCCTTGTCAGCATGTGTTCTGCAGAGAATGTCTTTCCGAATTCTATCGCCAACAGCTATCAAATTCCATGGTGAGTACCATTCACCGAACTTTTAGATGTATCACCTATCTCATCGTGCATGCTTTTCTAACTGTTTCAAAAGATTGCTGTTTTTACAAAGAATTTTTGTAATTTATGCAGTGCAATGAACAGTGCTAATGCCTCACCATCGTGCAACTATATGGCATCTCGAGTGCACAATGCTAGCAACTTGATATTATTAAAGCTTTATGGAACAGATCAGGCGCTGAAATTATGCTCATTGGTAAACTTCTAGGGCAGGTTCGATCCATTATTTGTATGGAGTAATTAATGGTGCCTCATTGGTAAATTGTTTGGCATTTATAGAAGAGTTTATTAGAGCCTATTCTTTGTGACAGATGGAGCGCGATTGCACCGCTAATATTGCACGTGTAGTGGTGGGAATCGAAAACGAAATGTTCGTACGGGACTGGTTTATTTTCAACCTTTTTCGTCCGTAGTTCAGAGCAACGAGCAGCATTTGATCTCGTTTCGTATTACTCCTCTCCCCATCTTCCCTCACAAAAGAATTCTGTTTCTTTGGCGGTACTTACCAATTGTGAGCAACTTCATCTACATAGGAGGCGATGAAGTGATGAGCAACACATTTATTTTTGAATATTTTAAAGAAAATTCTATCAAATAGAATCGATGTTTTTTTAGAAATGGGCAAAAATTATTTCTGTATGTTTTGACTTCTTAATATAGAATATTTCCTCTTGGTGAATACTATAATGAAATTTCCATCGCATAATTTCTAGATCAAGCCGTTATGCTGTATGGCGACTGCATGCAATAGTGAGGCATCACCTTCTCTGCTACGATCACTACTATCGGCTGATCAATTCGATCGTTATGAGCAACTTCTCTTCGAGAAGAGTCTGGAAAATATGAAGGATACGGTGTATTGTCCTCGACCGAGTTGCCAGTCGATCGTCGTCGTCACACCTACCGATGGAACCCGCCCTACTCGGTACGCTGATCACTCTTGCTCATATCTCTGAAATTGAAATTTTGCTTTTATGTGAGATCATCTTGTAGAATATTTTTTGCTGCAGTGAACAGTGCTGAACCCACCGTACTTTCTGATTCAAAAGTATGTTTTGGGTTGTTTTATTTGCTGTTTCCATGTCCGCGGTTCAGGTATGCGGCGAAACCATAAGATATCCAGATATTCTGGAACATTTTTGACCTTAAGTAATCCAGATTATTTCGTAATACATGCCAAATCTCAAAGGGGGCTGGACCTCGGATGAGGCTGAATTTCGGTCAGGTCGAGCACTTAGTAAAGCCTCTGGTGTGGACAGGTCTCGGATCGGGGCAAATCTTAAATAATTTGAGAATTCTTCCAAATCTCGGTTACGCCTTACTCTTGGATAAGGTCAGATTTCGGGTACAGACACTCTATCGACCCCAGAGAGGTAATGTGATGAATTCTTCACTGTTTTAGAGATAAGGGGGGATGGATGGGCAAGTTTATTAGGAAATCGCCATCTTATTCTTTGAAATTGTGGCCTATCTAGGTGAGTTGTAGCTAAATATTCATAGAGTAAAGCGAACTTCTTTAGTGGATGCAACAAGTTTTATTGCACTATCATTACCTTTTACGGTTTGCGTCTTATCTTGGTTGTTTATGCTGCATTTGTTTTTTCCTGTATGGGGAAAGAGGTGATAGGCCGTCGACCACCAACGCAGTAAACAGGCGGAAATATTGTTTAAAATAAGCTGCATTATTGTTTGGCCTGGAAATCCATCCGAATAAAATGGTCATGAGATAAAAAATCTGCCAATTTCCCCCAAGGGAAAGAAATGTATAGACATGGAAAAGCTTATCTGGTAGAAATCCATTGAGGATAAAGGGGAGCTTCTCTTTGGATATGTTACATTATCTGACAGCATCGATGTTTCAGTGCCTTATCGAAACTCGCTGTATGCCCCATGTGTGATTTCTCGTTCTGCGTCAAGTGTGGCAAAGCATATCATGCACTGGCACCCTGCCAAATGGGTTGGTTTTTTTGTTTAGGGTATAATCAGAGTAGTATTTACCCATGAAAGGCACCAAGGTTCTACCCTTATCTAATCTGACACCTATCTTCTTTAAGGTGAATTATTTTAATGCCAGCCGAAAAATACAGGTGAAGTTCATTAACGTTCTGCTTGGTAACAACTCTTCAGAAATCTTGGGAAGTATATGAAAGCATAAAAACAAAAAAAAAAATTTTGCATATGGATCGATGAAAACTTCTTAGTGATCCTCCCATTCCCCTGCCCTCAATCTTGAATGATGCCAGGTGGGATGCCACAACTGCCATCTCTTAGGTATAGTACCACTACTTGTAACGATGCCATCATGCTACGATTTAAACAAGTTGTTATCTACAAAATTGTTAAATATCGATTGGTTTTTCAGCATCAAGTAAAGCTCTCAATTTGTTCACATTATATGTTGTTCACTTCTCTCATTCTATTGTTGTCAGCGATCACTTTATATGGAATATGTCTTCAATTTCGGGGAATTTAAAATATTTGTCTCCTTTTCACTTAGCAGTATCATTTCTAGCCATTGGTCTCATCTATCCAATACGGTATAAATTAAGTGGAAATATAGAACTGTTTTCTGTTTTGCTTGCTGATGGGAATCTCTATTGGATTTCTCTCATAACTCCATCGTTTCGAATTAATCCATTTGCAGGTGGTAGTATTCGGCCATCGACTTCAGAGAACAGTGCAGAAGCCGATCGTGAAGGTACGCCTATATAGGTTTTTTCCATTGTTAATCTTGCCATCGGTAGTTACCGATATCGTTTTTTTCTTTTTAAACAAAGATATAAACTGCGCGAGAAAAAAATTAAACTATCAACGAAATAAAACATGAGAGATGAGCTATTGACGGTTAATCACATTGGTTTATATTGGCATGGCCGAAATGATCTGATAGGGCGTCCCATTTAGGAAGAAGTGAATAGGGCTGACTTCCTTCATTCTTCGATGATGAGTTGGTTACTGAAGGAAGTACGCTGTTTTTGTTCCGATCGGATCCTGGATTGGTCTGTGCTGGAAGGTGAAAACTTTGGCCCAAGCTTATTTATTACTGCTTTAAGTATGTCATTATTGCAGAATTTGAACGTCGTCAGAAGTTGCTTCGAGCTTTTGAACGTGCAAGCGAAGCGGAGCGAGAATCAATGTATCGATGTTTGGGTGGTCGACGGCAGCTGGACAGGAAGTTGCAGCAGATTATGAGCGAACGTTGGATGGCCGAAAACGATGGGAGGAATTGTGCTTGGTGCAATACCTATATATTGGTTAGTTATTCTTTACTTTGCTGCTCACTGTCATAGTTTATAATCCTTGAGGAGGTGGCTTCTTCTAGACAAACGAATCGGCTTATGATTAAAAAAAAGGTGGCTAAACATAATTATGCAAGCAAAGTCGTTTGTTACTGATTTAATTAGAGGATCACCAACCAATATCGGTAATGCACTTATCGAAAAAGCATTGCTCAGTGCTTTTCTCTTCTTTTTTTAATGGATATTCTGTAGGAGTGTTTGCGAATGTTGCTTTACATTATTAAGTATTATTACTAATTTTTTATTATTATTGCTTTTTTCGCAGTAGTATATTCACTGAACGAAAAGAACCACTTGGCATGCATGACGGGAAGCAGGATAAGTTTATATGCTTTGGAAAGTGGAGATGATATTATTGAAGGGAATCTTTCAAAAGAGAGTTTATTATTTTCATTTATTCGTACTTTAATAGTGATTCGCTTTTCAAAGAGTTCTTTTTCGAAATTTCAAACAGCAATTTTGCTGATCATTTTTAAGCATTTGCATGTCGCCAGCAAAATCTTTATGTGCTTCATAGCGTTTTCCGTATGTAATATCGAATGTTATGCGATCCAGTAAGTAATAAGCAGTTAAACATATGTGTAGTATTTTCTTTGATGGTATACTAAGGCTTGCTGTTCGATTAGCCAGCATGTTTGAATTTGAGTATGCTTGGGTTGCTTGAGCTTAGGTTTGAATCAAATTACGGTTGATGAGGTGGTGCTTGTAGATGCATTTGCATCGGCTCATTATTAACACACCTGAGCATATTAGTAATGCTTCATTTACGCTTTTGTTTGGCACAAATGGCAGTCCTTAAGTGTTACGGAGGACTGCTGATAGAGTGCTTTTTGTTGACGGTCTGTTGTGGAATTTTATGCTCTCGATAAAGCGGTCAAGATCATTTAGAAAACCTGGCCTTTCTTTGAGAAACACAAAAATTCCACTTAATTATATCAGTGTGCCAAGTTCTAACCTTGAAGTTTGTTAACTTGAGCAAGGCAGGTGGCCACCTTACTAATATTCATTTCTTTTATCTCTTTTGTTACTAACTACGAGTCTCTACTAAATATGATAGAGATTTTTTTGTGGATAAAGTTTTTTACTAGAAATATTCCCCTTTTCGTGTTCTTTTTATGCAATATTATATCCTCCTGGATTTTTTGATCGATAGAAACATCTCATAGTATTGTTCCATCATCTGTTTTTTTTCTTGCATTTTGCGTAGGCATAATTCTAAAGTCCCACATATTTGCATATCTATTTGCATAAATGTTCATCGATCATCGGGTTAATTTTAGGGAGTGAAGTTCATAGAATGCCGTGCAGTTTGCTCATAGTATTTTTATTGACCTATTGCTATCCATTTTGATTGATGATAGAGATTGCAGAAGGATTATGGATGCGATCATATGACCTGTATTAATTGTGGTAATTCGTTTTGTTGGCGATGCGGGGAACGTTTGGGTGGAAGAAACTCGGTGAAACATTTTGGCCGTAGTGGATATAATTGTCGAGGGATACGTAACGCCAAACAAGAGAACGAACCTTATTTATGATTCTGTTGGATTTTGAATGTTTCAACGTTTACTCGACTGTACATGGGCTAGAGCTTTATTTAGGTGAATGATATTAATAAGCGATTGTTGTTTATGTTTAATTTGTACACCGGTTGGTCTGTCTGGATGTTTCACTGAGAGTGCATATATATATATATATATATATATATATATATATATATATATATAAATTTGCATATATTGGATGTACTGATACATATGAGATGCTACGTCAACATTAAATAGGAGATATTTCAGTGGCTACTGATAGCCTTCTTACTTATTATGAATATAGCCTAAGTAAATTGTTGTTATTATTGCTGTCACTATTTTTAAAAAAATTGAAATTGCGGGTGTTCAGTTGAAGGTTTTTGCTTGATTAACACAAAATTACGAAATAAAATAGCAGATTGCTTTTTTAAAAAGTTTTTTTGCATGATTTATTTTATTTAACGTATGTATTAAACCTATTAAATCTAATCGAAACAATAAAAATGTATCATCACGGTGACACGATTTCGGTTCTATAGGTTTCAACCTTCGTTGGTTTCAACTTTCCTATTCGTTACATTCATTACTATCCCTTATATTCATTCCTATCCTTTTCTTTATATTTCTATCCTTTACATTCATTTCTATGTCTCGTATTCATTTCTATCACTTATCATCTCCAATTTCACTACCTTTATTTTGAGCATTCTGTAACATGCAGTCATACTCAACGACTTGGTACATATAAGAGGCAGACTTCCTTTGAAGGAGCAACAGTCGTTTTATGCTCTTTTCATAAAATTTTGCATCCTTCAGAAAGGAAGCTTCTGCCTGCTATGTTTGTAGCGATCATTCGTACGGTTTTTATAATTTTAATGACAGATTCAATATGTTTAAATGTATTTTAAATATACTTAAATATATTTTAAATGCTTTCAAAATGAAACTACATAATTTTGAACTTTTTTCTCACAAAGGATATTTGCATCGTATAATAGAAAATAATATAGCTCTATGTCGATTTATTTATCTAATATGTTGCCTATGGGGAGAGTGAAATAGAGCATTCTTCGCTAAATTAGCCTCTTTTTTTTGCATAACATTCGGCAGAGGGGGTAATCATTGAACAATGATCGTTTTGTTCAATTTATTCGCTTAAGTGTAGTATTAAAGAAAATGTGATTCTCTCATTACTTCCGATACTGAGGGTAATTGTTGCAATTACAATCTACTAATCCAGAAAATTCCTTACATTCTTTTTCTTCGTTTTCTTTCTCGCACTATCATCGTTTCACTCTCGTATCACTTCGTTGTCTTCAATAGAATTTACTCTATTTTTATATTATTTGATTTATAATTTTTTAGTGTGCTCATCGATTTAAAGTAGTAATTAATGCTTCACTCTAGACTTACTGTGTTATCAAGGTGTATTAACTAAGGATTAGGTCATAAAGAGGTGTCAATACGATGCAAGGACAACTATTAGCCACATTTCTTTATCATTCTACTATATTTTATCGATCCGACTTTAATTTGGATGTGTGATAAGTTGGTTTATTAGCGCATTTACCAATATACTCCACCTATTTGTACCTTGAAATTTCTTTCCAGAACATTTCCGGTTGATCTATGATCAGCGACTGCGCGTTGCCATGAATTAAATGCTTTCTCTTTTCCGAGCTTATTCGATTGCATGTGATTGACGGTGATTGTGCTAGTTTTGTGATCACTGATGCTTTAATGATCGTGTGATGATTCTAGGCTGTTAATTTATTCATGGGGAGAGTGATGCAATTTATTAATATTTATTTATTATTCGCTCATTTATATTTTTTGCTCTATTTGGACATATTACGCAAACTTTTACTTTATTTACCTTGATGCATTAATGTTTGATTTAATTGTTAAGTGAATTCTAATGTGCAAAAAATATATTTTTGCAACAACAAGCGCAAATAATACGAAACGTCATAGCTGTCATATTCTTCCGAATGTCGAATCGTAGAATGTGAGGGGAGGATGTGGAGGCAGGTGAAGGGGGAAGGGGCAAGGAGGGTTTAAAGAAGAACGGGACGAGAGGGGACAATTCGAGACGTTATTTTGGGTAACATATCTTCGACTTTATTATGAATTTAATGCTTTCTTCTGCGTTCAGCGTTATCTTTAATCCGATGGGATCTCTAATCTTTAATAAGCAGATTCGTTCACAAGACACTCTATGAAAAAGAAGTCTAGCCAAATGATTGGCTTCACAGATACATTAAATTCCTAGCTAATTTGTTTTTAGAGAGGAGTATGATGCTTGCTGATCCGACCATCTTATTGTAGCGATAATCCTAACCGATAGGGTTCATTGCTAAGTTCCTCTTTTTAAGTTTGCCTTTAAGTCTTTTTTCCCAAACGCCTTTCTAGAATTGTGCAATTAGATTTTGTTTTTCTATATTTTCTTAGGGGTTCTTCCTTACGGAGATATGCTCATTCGAAAAGTTTGTGGGAAGTGAGAAGCGCGAGTTTGCTGTACTTTATTCCGTCGATTTTAATTTCATCGCCTTCTCAATCAGTAATGAATGTTGCAGTTGGTTTTTCATTTTTCTATCAGAAAGGTTGTAGGTAACAGTAAATTTACATGACCGGATAATTAACATCCACTCACCCTTGTAATTGATAATATTAATATTACTACTTTTATCGCTTTAGAAGTTGAGATGATGAACGTTTGTCATATGAGTAGAATATATCGTAATACAGATGTTCTTAAAACGCTTATAAGGAGGTATTTTAGTTGTCTACTGAGGGGAAATTTTTAATAATACAGGTATTGAGTGTGAATTAAACACAGGTAAATCAGAGGGAATATCCTTTATAAAATATGAAATATTAATAACCAGCCGTCTATTAGAAAGAATGAAACGATATTTTTGTATTCAAAACAATCGTAAATTAATAAGCTGTTATGTATATATCGTTGTAAACAATTTTTAGAGAACATTTATTACCATGTACGAATAGAAAATTTTCTCTTTAAGTATATATATATATATATATATATATATATATATATATATATATATATATATATATATATATATATATATATATATATATATATATATATATATATATATATAGTCAGTGTAGGCATTTTTAATTCCACTCTCTAATTATTTGCATCTTTATTGATGTGAGGCGATCAAAATTACGTGTGAAAACGCCCACTCACTCATATTCCCTATTGACAACCATCTGGCAGCAGTCTTTGCCTTCTAGATGTACATAGCCAGTTTCGACTTCAGTCCTATTTTATTTTTCATCACCCCAGTGGGAAGGATCGTATTTAATTTGAGCTTGTGTGGAATGGCTTCTCTGGATTAAAGAACGAGGGGGACTAGGTGTTGGATTGAGGGTGCCGAAAGTCTTATAGAAGAGTCTCATATTCCAAAAGATATATTCATAGAGGAAGTGACTTTCGAAAACTCGTCTAGCATATTCTGAATAAAATCCTCCTTTTCAGTTAATGAAATGGATTCTTTTTTTGAAGCTCTATTTTCTTTATTGATCTTTGTTGCTGTTTAACTTGTCATACATTATATCCTCTCATTTCTATCATTTTAGATTAAATTACATTTTTTATGCTGAATATAGCAATGCCACCTTAGAAAACTTTTTATCATCTTCGTATTCATATATGTAACTTATCAGAAATTCAATCTTAAAAGTGCTTATTTTTCAAAATTTTTGTATCATATTATTATGCTGATAAGCTTTTAAAGAATGTTTTTATCCCATATTCGGCTACAGTATCCACCAATAGAACGACATCTAAACTGATGTGCTTTACAATTTTCCAGCTCATATGCATACTAAGCATAGAATAGCGGCGATGAATAAATTCGCTCTTTGTTGCTGCCTTCAATTGACTGTTGTTGGAAGATGAAATCATCAAATTGCCTAGCATATACGCCCACATATATGGCTTTTAATCTCGTCCACATAGTGCGTAGCTTTCAATCACATCCACTGCGGTTTTATTTGCGATTGTTTGTTTCCAATATATCATTTAGTCACTCACTCACCTCATTTACCTTTAAAGGCACCAATTATTAATTTAGAAGTTAATTAAAACCGGAAATTAATTGTGGTATGTTTATCTTTTAATATTACTATGGCGTAAAACCAAAGAGGCGAAGCGAATAAATAAGATATCATCAAAGCTATAGATTGTAATGCAATCAAGAGGCGTGATATACTCAAGAAAATATTCGAAGAGTTGCCTCAATTCATTTTTAGATACTCTTATTTGCCGATCCTTTCGCATAAAAAATGTTCCATAAATCTAATTTTTTATAGAATATTTTTGAATGAATATTCATTTTTCTTAAATTATTGTTAAAATTTTTATTTATATTTTATACGTTCTTATTAAACGAGAATGCATTCAATTTTAGCCTATCTGTTATCCTTTCGATCCTCTCTTATTCCATTTTATAAGGGGGAAATGAACAGAGGAGAATAGGGAAGGGTTGGGGAAAGTAGTAAAAAATTGTATCATTGAATCACTTGCTCATGATTCAATCCATTGCTATGTGAATTCGTTGGCTTTTGCAAGTTTCTTGAAGAATAATTTATTCAACCACATTTCCTATTATTTTTAATGATAAGTAAAACAATTCTATTGTATATTTGAAGAGCTGAATGGTCGAAGAAAAATATCCGAAAATTTCTTTATTAACATTTGATTCCATCGCATACAATAAATAGTGAATTGAAAATTGATAGAAATATATACTGCAATGTACTTATAAAATTTAGTGAATTATTGCGTATTGTTGTTGTGTTGTCACGTTCTCTATGCATCATTGGTGATAGATTGAGTAAAAGGATGCGTTTTAATATGCCTAGCTAGCGCTAAACTGTATAGTTGGCCTATCCACATTTGGTGGGTTATCATTTGAACCTTCTAATATTATGGTATTATGCTTGAAAACTAGCTGATTCAAAAATATGGCTTTCATTAAAAATCAAGAAATTAGATGAAAATGTTAGAAATGTTGGTAAGAAGGCTGAAATAGTGACGCTGGAAGGGGGAAATTTTCGGCCAAAATATTTCTTCGGCCATAAAATACATTCTGAGGAAATTGACAAGTATTTCAGGTTATTTTTCCACTTACTTTTCTTGTTGATCGGGGTTTTATAAGGGTGAATATTTCTGATTTCGCAAAGATGACATTTTTTCTCTGAAGGAGGAACTCAAAACGTCATAAATCCATACAATTGTGCATCCTTTGCTAGCTTATACATCGATACAAAGGTTGCGCATATAGGGCTGCGTTGATTTGTCGCATCGCTTTGAGTGGCTCTCACTTCTACCCCCGCCTACATCATGTTCACTCAGCAACACATCTAGCTATAACGTTCAGCTGAACAACTTAGGTTAGTGACAATTGAAGCATTTTGGTGGATAGGTAGTTATTCGACAACACCTTACGATTCGTTTTACTTTTATATATACCGATTAGTGGATATGACAAACGTTTTTAAATAATATTTTAAATAATATTTTAAATAAACGTTTATAATTTGCATTTTTTCTATCATATTTTAAATAAAAATATTATAGTTGCAATTAACGAGAAATACCTCGGTGAATAGCCGGCTGGAAACTATCGTTGAGAGGAGTTTTGCGGCAATAAAACAATAACGATGAGGTGATGCTGTCGGATGCGGATGCAGTTATACCCGCATTTACACTCACCGGATCGCTTAACACCATCTGCTCTTGCAACCCTAAGTAGGTTTATATTTTTTGTTTTTTTCTATATCAATTTACTTAGCCAAAGATTTATATTTTAAAATAATATATTTTCCGCTCATTATTGTTTATATTATTCGATTCGTTTACAGTCAGTTCACTCGTAAATCCATCAAATGATTGGTACTGAAATTGTGCATAATATCTTAAAGACTGGATAAAAATGCGTTTATAATTAGTTGTTTTTATTGAATTTGCTAGGAAGTCATAAAAGTTTAGTGGAAAGTGGTCATTTATTTGCAATTTATTATTTTCAGAAAGTATGTATTAGAATTATATGAAGTTGATGTGGTTATAATGTCAAAGAGGTATCGATTGGACTTTGGGGTTTTTTTTGAGGCGAGCATCGTGGCTTCGCTTCTGCTTAAAGTTTGCGTTATTAGGCAATGAATGTAATCGACGAAAAAAATTTAATTACAAAGAAGCATGACCTGAGGTGGTCGAGATTTTGACCACTAACTATTATGTGTTGACGTCAAAATTCGATCTCATTCCCAACTGCAATAGTTCGTGGTTCCCAGTTCAGCTAATTTTGAGGTAGGCAGTGAACAGTAGTCTTATAAGTGCGCCTCTTATCGTTTTTAGGTATTCTCTTATTTTAGGACCATCTAAGCTACATATAAATGGCGCATTTTTGTTTATTTGTATTTATTTTTATTGAAACAATAAGAAGCGTTTTGTGTTCTTATTGGGGAACTGATCGACTCAAACTGAAGTCAGATAGTGTATGATGAAGGCTGTTGTTTATTGTTTAGTACTTGCAAAGTTTGTTTATTTGTTTATTTATTGTTTACAATTTGTTTATTGTTTGCAATTTATTTATTATTTACGATTTCTTTATTGTTTTCAATTTATTTATTATTTATAAATTATTATATAATTTCTCTATTGTTTAATGTTTTTAATTATATTTACAATCGTTCTATTTGATTGTAGTTTCCATTCATATAAAAAGCACCTAATACGTCAGTTATCCAAAATTATACAAATAATTTTATTCAGCAGCAGTAGATATGAAGTTTTTATGTGTTGTTGTATTTGTTGATTTGAATGGCTTCATTGCTACATCGTTGATCCTATATAGGTCGCGTAATTTTACTGCTTCTCATTGAATCCATTGTTATGTAATGATTCGTTAAAAGCAATCCTGTTTATCGTAGCGAAGTTTTATATCAAAGCCAACCGAGAACTACACACCTTAAAACCTCTTCAATTATACCCCACATTTAAGTGTATGGGGGAGGGAGGGGGAAAGGAAGACGAGGAGGGGGATAACTTTCAGCTAAGCAGAGCTTTTCTTAAGTAAATTCCCATCTCTTTCTTCCTATGGCACTATAAAAGTCGAAAAAGCATCTATAAATTTGTTCCCATATTGTTGCACTTTACCAAATTTTGAAGTGGGAAAGTATAAGTTTCCCTCTCAGTAGAGCCTTCATCCAAAATTTATCAAGTCATCGTCAAGAATGTTGGAGAATATATAACTATAGAAATTTTTTCTTTAAAATTTCTCGACATTTAGCAAACTTTATCTCATCTTCAATATTCAATCGGCTAATTTCATTTCCCAAATAAAAATCCTCGCTTCAGAGTGCTTTATTCACTGTTTTAATTAATTTATGCAAATTTAGTTTACTATTCTTCGTTTATTTGAATTTATTTGTAGTATTCTTTAATAAAGTTGGCATTAATAATTGTTTAGGAATTTGTAAAATTTTTGATTTTTGACAACTCATTTAAGCAATATTCAAGAATTCGATGATAGGTTGAACCTCAAGAATGAGGATTGGCTAGAGGAATTAAAATTAATTACTACTTTAATATGCAACCTTATTATTGAATGACGCTTTACGTCATCTATGGTCTTCTATTCTGACTAGTTATTTCCCTGTTACTCTTCAGATGCTCATTTGTTGTATTCATATTCTGAATGGAGATTTCCTGGATGGACATTCTGGATGGATTCACTTAATATTCTGGATGGATTTATTCGTTAGGGATTAGTGTCTAGAATATATCTTTGTTGTGAATAGAGTGAATTCATTAATCGTTTTATCTATTATCCTCTCTTTCACATTCGTTCGTCTCTTTTATTGATATACGTGTACAATTTATACATAGATTTACATGAAGTTTTTTCAGTCGTGCACAACTATGGGTTGTTGTGGTGAATTGTGGTGGTTGCGATACGAGTGCATTCGTTACAAAGTTGCTTAAATCAGCCGGTTCTACAGCAAATACAGGTTTTTCCCTTTATTTGCTTTTTTCTTTATTTATTCTGAAAACTTTGGGAGTTATTAAATCGGAATTTGCTCTTCATCAAAACGATTTCTAGCACTTTTTTGAGAAATATAAACGAAAATGATGGTTTTTTTTTTTAAATTATGTAGATAAAAGCGAGCAGAATTTCATAAAACCACAAAGCAATATTTGAGAAATTTTTATGCAATATATCTATAAAGGGTATTACAAAGAGGGCAACAAATTCATCATTTTAGTTTTATGCAATTGAGTTTTTGTATAAATTTGTCATCTCAGTGATTGACAGCATTTCGATTATCGAATTTATATGCGCAGTCATTTTCTAAAAAAAAAAACAATTTCTCTTTGCGTTAAATCCATAAGGCATTAAAAATTACTTCATTCATCAATGCAATGCTACTCATATATTATTCCGTAAAGACAATATGCGCAATTGTTGATCGATGCTGATTGGTAATGCTGGTAGCGACTCTTGGAATTTGAAGAATCGCTTGTTTCGGACCACCCTGAATTCACTAAAACATTTTCTAAACTCTTAGAATCTGAAAGTATACAAATTTGTTAATGCCTGTGATGCATATGCAAATTATTGCTATAGATCTAGAACATGTTGAGCACATTTGAGGAAAAATTTTTATTTGTTTAGCCCTTATTAAGGGGAGATGATTCGAAGCATTCAATTGCCGAATTGTAATCTAAATAATTCATGCCTAACAGTCGTCTTGAAGCTAATAATTCCGCTATTAGCTTCACTGTAAAGAAGGCAATCGCCTAACAAGGTGCATATATTTATATGTAATTATGCAAGAGGTTGAAAAATTTGCATATGGAACATATAAGGGGACGGTATGGCAACATTAAATTTTTTTTCTTGAATTCTGTTTTGAAAGTTGGATAGTTTTTACAACGAATTTTGCAACTTGATAGCCTAAGCCGTAGGGGATGGCTTTGCTTCCTTGATATTGAGTGATGGAATGATATGATTGGCTTGATTGAAATCATAATTACCGTATTTCCTTTAAATAGAAGCCCCCTTATATTTTGAAACAAAAAATAGTGAATTTTTGTTGTATTAATGACCATTCTGAATGGAAATCCGTTTCTAAATTAAAAAAAAACCTATAGGCTATTTGTTTTCTATTTAGAGAAGTCTTTTTTATTCATCATGTTTTATGATAGTAGTGGACAAGAAAGAAATTATTCATAACTTTCACTTCAGATGATTCGTTGAAAAGTATTACTTTCGAATGTCCAGATGGATCGAAAACGATCAACTTAATTGAAGTGGATTCCGAGAAGGTTTTTTATTTATTCAATTCTTGCATTGAGAATTTACAATTGAATGTAAATAATTTTTATTATTTAAATTTTTCATCAAATGTTTTCTCAAATATTTGCAAGATAATCGTCATTGACGAAAAAAAAAATTATACGTCAGGTTTATAGCGGCATTCATTGATTACTTTGTTGCCAGCTGTGATATTGCTAAAACTTTTTCTTTGCCCAAAATTAACGTGATGACTTTCTTAGAGATAAGATGACATTGGCAACAGGCTATAGGGTATTATGCTGGATATTTTCTAGCTTGTAATATACATAAGTTGTAAGGATCGGAAGTGAACATTTTCACTTAGTGGAGTTTTTGATTTATAAAAAATTAAAATGGAATTTCGGAAAATAGGAGGGAGAATTTTTTTTTTTCAAAAAATGTTTCCACAAATTTCTAATATTTAGAAAGAATTTTCTCCGAGAAAATTTTCATGGGAAATGGTTTATTGCATTTATTATTCTTTCTATCCGATCACACACTCTAAAAAAATGTCGAATAAATGAATGATTACTACAATATGTCAAACATTTCATTTATGTTCCCACAATTCCGTCCAATGATGGGAATGTTATTTGATGCATGGGAAATGCTTACCTTAAGTATGGGAAAAAATCTTTAAGTATGGGAAATGTGGAAGTGCTATTATCATGTGAGTGAATGCATGAGTGAGAATCGATTTAGCTAAGCTGTACTTTTTTTTTGCTGCTTTTAGGCAGCTTCTTAAATAGG
Organism: Baylisascaris procyonis; assembly: GCA_037389465.1. NCBI lineage: Eukaryota > Metazoa > Nematoda > Chromadorea > Rhabditida > Ascarididae > Baylisascaris > Baylisascaris procyonis. The sequence continues at coordinate 432,351 of JAZARR010000234.1, read as the reverse complement.
AAACATTATTTTCGATGAGATTCCAGATACACTTCGTAGTTATAGAATCGTTCTTGAAGCTTAGAAATCTAAATAAAAGATAAAAGGTACGCTATTTACAGTAGTTGATAAGGGACCGTTAGTTTTAGTGAAAAATCATTGCGATAGAATCCTATCTGTTGAATAAATTTTAGTGCAGTCAAATAGGTTGATATCAATGAATCTTTATCTTCTTTATATTTGTGGTGTGTAGAATGAGATGTTTAATGCTTATTGACCGATTTTTTTTTTTTTTTTGCTTGAGAGTGGAATACACTATATAGGTCATTTTTAAGTTTTGAAATTTGAAAGGAATACCCTCGGGCAATAAAAGGAGCTTTTCTTAGAGGCTTGCTTTATGAAGACAACGTTCTTATAATTTTAAAGGAATTTCTTAGTAATGCACTATACAGAAGTACTCATAAAAGGTATCTTATCGCAGTATTATAGTGCATATTCACTTCATCAAAATAGAAACCTCTCGCTCTAAGCGCGGGTTTAATTGTCAGACGGCTGCACTTAAGAAGCGAAGAGAATTAAAATATTTTGTTAGGGGTGCCTATTGGATGATTGATGTTCGTGACGTTTTATTAATAGCTTTTTCATTCACCATTGAAGTTAAAGAATTCGAAGGCTTATGGCATTTCTAATAAGACAATATCCGTTTTTAAATATAAAAGGATTGTTCATTCATTCGCCGTTGATCCGTTCATTCGCCAAGGGTAGGAGAAGCAGATCTGTCGAGTTCCCCATTCGTTTCTGTTCTTCGCTTTCTGATTTTAGCGTTGACCATTTACTATTACGATTTATTATGGGGACAGATATTATAGACATTTTAGAGGTTCTTATAGATATATTGAGAGAAATTTATAGATTATATAAAACGTATAATTCTACAAGGTGATATTACAGCATGACCTATGGACATCACTCAACATTGACGGATGTATGCTATTATTTTCGCCAAACAACGCACAAGCGTTTAAACATGCTTCTGAAAAACTTAGTAAGTTTTTTGTATTATAAATGCGCAGTCATTCGTTCTTAGGTAATGTTTTGAGCATTGGCTGAAAAGTTTCAGTTGTCTTGAAACGTAGTTGTAAGATGGATGGGTTTTGATTTGAGACACAAATGTAGATTATTTTTAAGGATTTACGAATGGTACCCCATTCCCAGCCTCCACCCCCCTTTCAACCCAAATTCTAAAGCTTGCTAAGCAGTTAAATCACACCTGCAAAATTTCCATGAATATAGTGAAATCTTTTGAATTTTCCATTTTGTTTTAGCGTTGAGTTTAAGCGAAGTGTTTATAGCTCATTTGAATCATTGATATTATTTAAATTCCATTCTATTACTGCAATTGATGCACCAATTTGACATGGTGTTTGTGATCGTTTCTCTTGCACTCTAAGCTAAGATTATATCAGACGTTAGGAAGATGATTGTATCTCCTTTCTTAATTATTTTTGATTATATTTTATTATTTTTTAATTACTCAGCCAAAGTGGATTACATTGTCGAAGGGAATTGCGATAGATATTTGTTGTCATCAATTTCATGGTAATTCATAATGAACATCATGTGATATTATTCAAGCTTATTTCAACATCATAGAAAAAGAAATTTTGCAAACTTTTCGAAATTAACTATAACCCTTTCAAGAAAAGCGAACTGAACGTTTTACATTTATTTAGAACGTATTTGAGAGATAGGTCGTCGATTAAATTTCGCAGCCAAAAATATTCGATAGAAGTGAAACGATAAATGAGTATTAAAAGTGCAATTGTTGAGTGATTCGAGAAAAGGGATTTACTGCATTGATGCTTAAAGATTTCACTAGCATTAATCAGTGGAAATTAGTAAGATCGATTTTTTTTTCTGGAAGGGAAATAAAATTGCAACGATTTTGATGGAAAATTTAATCGATGAAATTGATGCTTGTGGATTTTTTTTAGTGAAATATTGCAAAAAAAGGTAGTTTATTTTATTTTTTAAATAAGTTTCCGAAATAGACAATTCGGGTTTGAAGTTTGATCAGTATAAATATATTTTAGAATTATTGCTTCATCACTTTTCTCATTCAAAAAAGGTTGAATTATTGAATAAATAAAATTGATTCCTCGCCTGTTGTAAATATTTTAGCCGTTATTTTTATCTGATATAAGGGGATTTGTTCATTAGTATTGCCGATACTGTCTTTTTTTAGCACTTTCATGCGTTCTTGAGCTTTTCGAATGCTTTAATTGAAATAGGCGATGGAGAATTTTTCAAAATTGCTCTGGAGCAGTATATTTGCTTTGGGATTTCCTCCGTTGGGATGTGATGAATGTTTATCTATACTCATCTAGATTCATTGATCATTTTTATATATCGGAGGGAAATAGATTGCTTCTGCGCTATGATTGAGGAAATTCAATGAATTCGAAATAAAGTACGAAAAAATTGTTCTTCCACTAAGGCATAGAATAGGAGAAATAAAAGTGTAATTTTGAAACAATTGCGACGTGAGAATATAAATTAAAGATCTTGGCTTAACACTTGATAAGAAATTTTCGCATTTTAACATTCAGGAGATTTTTGGATTTCCTGTTCAGTAAGCCGGAAGTGAACGGTTTATCCGACTTATATACGATGGTTGATCCAAATAGTCTAGGTTTAATCCATTGGCAAACGCACAGATTTGATAAATTTGGATATATTGTAGAGTTTGGATATTGAATAAATATTGAGCATACTTTAAGATACGCAAAAAAGTGCCATTATTAAATGGAAAATTTTAAAAGATGGAAAGCAAAATTTAAAAACTTCCAAACGATATAGGACATCCATGTGGGAAAGTTCGATTATACATACAGTAATATTCCAGGAGGAAGTGTTGGAGACCAAGGATGCGCACTAGAGCATTTATTAGTGACCACTACTGACCATCGTTCACTATTTCCCACAGAGACAAATAGTTTGGACTTGCAAGCATATTGTGAAACTTTTTGGCTGATAATAAATAGAACGGTGATCACAAAGTCCGCCATCACCGATCGGCTGTAGCGATCACAAAAGCATTTCGAGGAAATCAAACTTTCAGGATGTAATATACTGATAACGGCTAATTTGAAGCTTTAAAATATTTAATGAGTAGAAAAACGGGTTGGAAAGTTCATCAGTAGATTGTATAAAGTTTTTGCAGGCCTGTTCTTATCAATAAAAACGTTGTTTTTTCAGCGCTTCTAAAAAGCCATCAAGAGAGATGTGTGTTGTGGCTTATCGCCGTAGCGAACGATCCGGCTAGCTCGAGGCTTTTTTCACAAAGAGCCGTCTCATTCAATGGTAATTCTTTATTGTTCATATTACTTTCTTTTTTTTGATTTAATTTCACAGTTTTTGAATTCGATAGTCGAATATTGACTCGATGAATTATATTTTATGAGTTAGAGCTAAATCTCATTACTTTTTGCATAAAATAAAGCCTCAATTCCTAAGAACCTTGCAGTTGACATTATACTCTAGTGGATCGACGGTGATCTTCACGAATTTGAGTTCATTTGTAATTACTTCAAGCTCTCATCCCCCTAATCTTCCTGTTTACTGGTAGAAGATCCTCCAATTGGAACTATGTAAACATGGGTATTCCAAAGTTCTAGGATCAGAGTAGCCGTAAACTCTCTTCTAGCTCTAAAATAAAATTATGGATGCGATTGTGTCGTTCTTCGAACAAAAATCTAGTCAGCCTAATATTTCGCCTGAAATTTGAAAACGTTATGCTTATCTTTTGCTTCGCTTTATTATCAGTGATTATCACTGAGCTGAAATCATCTGTAGAGTAGTTTATGGCAATAGAAAATAGTTTCATTTTTGCGGCACGACTATAAAATCGTCAATGAGGCAATGAAAACCGTCTTGATTGGGGATGGCACCTCTGTGCCTTAAAAGATTTGCCAAAAATCGCTGCTTTCGTGGCTGTTGGAGGGGTCTTATCGCGATCAACAAGTATTCTGAGGTTAGACGCAAAACGTTTCTATTAGTTTTCCACTGTCTGCTGAAAAAAAAGTCAACAACAGACAGAAGATGTTATGCACCATCATCTGGAAACCTCTCGCTCTCCGCCTCTTTCCCTCGTCACCTCACAAAGAATTTTGAGCTTGATTACGCAACTATGTCAAAAATCGGGCATTTTCGGTGCGAAGTCATGTAAAGCTTGTAATCCAAGGCTTGAATTAATATTCATTTCGTATGCATAGAACGTCCTAAACTGATTGTACGTACATAACGAAATTGGTGATGCATTGAAAAATTCGTCTAAAACAAAGAGACCGAGCATATTCCACATCAAATATTTAAAGATGTTTTTGATGCGTAGTCAGCGTGAAATAAGAATTGTATTTGCATTACAAAGGTATGGTCTTTTCATCGAAATCATACTATCGCATCGAAAGAGATATGATGCCGTTTTTTATTATGTCTAATCAATATGCATTTTTTTTTGTTTTTTTATTTATTTCTCGTTTGTTGAGTGCCAACACAATATTTTTGATTGCATCATAAGTGTCTAGTATGAAGGGCATCGATGAAAGGACATTTTCATCGAGTTTTTTATGCGTCAATTTTACAGAAAATGAGCCGTCACTTTGCAGTCAAAATCTTTTGCATAGAATTATTGAGTATAATAGGGCGGCTCTCGTCGTAATTCTACCCTAATCGTTAATCCACCTTTGTTGGATAACGATCGAGCAATATATATATATATATATATATATATATATATATATATATATATATATATATATATATATATATATATATATATATATATATATATATATATATATGCATTGATTTCACCTAATCAGCAAGTATGAGAGGGAAATGCCACCCATGTTGATTCGATTTTGTGGTCCTTTCGAAGAAATTAATAGTTGTAAATTATGCAAATGATCAAAACAATAGAATTAGATTAGCTGATGGTTGGGAATTTATTAAGGATAAATTGTTAGAAACGAATAAACGAGTACGAAAGAAGTCAATGGTTAAAAGACAAAAAACATCTTCATGGAAGCTAATTACATCAGTACATATAAACAATTACTTCAGATAATTATTTACACTGAAGCAATGTTGTGTTTTGGGATCAAAGGAAGGACGTCGCCCTAACAGAAATGCGCATCGACAGGCGTGATTACCCATCGCCTCTTTATAAAGCTTAACTTCGGGGAGGGAGAGGGGGAAGGAGTTTACGCATACTTCACAAAGCAATGCGAAGTTCCTATATACATTTACCAACATCATAGGTAAGAGTAACACTTTTACTATAAATTCGAACTTGTTTCCATTTATTCAACTTATTAGTCTTCACTTGATTTAATTAATTTACAATTAGTTTCCAGCTTTCAAGTTGCAATCCTCTAATCAACTGTACTGTCTTAGAGTAAATGAGCAAATATATATGAAATTAAATGCGTTTCTTTGCAGAAGCAAATACAACAGCGATAGAGAATGGTGCTCGTTACTGGGAGGTAGTAAAGGATGGGAAAACCGAAAGAAGTCCTTTGACGTACAATCAAATAGTCAGTGAAATGGTGTGTATATTTGGCGATGTACAGCTCGAACGAACACCACAAAAGATTACCTTCCATTTCAATGCTGAGGTAAAATGTTATCTTCATATATTAATATTTATAATATTTTCTTGTATATAAGTGTTGGACTATCAAATTGACTTTTATTTTATTTTGTGAAAGAAATTTCGTAGAAGATGAGGTTGTTTCATTGTTAGATTCTTGAGGGGATCGTTATGTTGTGGTTGTCGGCGAATGTAATAACGCTAAAAAAGAAAAATGAACAATTTAGGGTGACTTATTTTCCATGAATATTCTTGCCGCAATAATATTTTTATGAGGAACATTCCTTTCAGTTAAAATTTGCTTAGACGCATTATTTTGAAGACATATATGACAAGGATATTTTCGAAATCCCTAAAATTCTTTTCATTATATTTGGATGATTGTCGAGTAAATGGAGCAAAATTTAGCTGAAAAATTTTTTGAAGTACGTTGCATTTACATTTTTTTTTTTCACATCATTTTCGTCACCTCAATATTACTCAGAAAGTCATGTTGGTCTCTCGTCTCTTGCTTTAGTTTATCGTTTGGACAAAAGAACGATGAGTGTAATATCATTTTCTATCGTGAAGGACTTATAATATCCCTTACTTTTTTTCGGGTAGAAGAATGGTTCTGTATTATTTTTACCTTCTTGGTTGTTGTCTTTCTATTAGTTTCGGGCAACTTTTGCTGTTATGTAATAAGTTTTTTTTCCTTGAGTAAGACTCCATGGTTATGAATCGCTTCAGATTTTAATTTCTTGAGAAGAAGGGGAAGAAACAATTCAATGAGGAGAGAGTTCTTTTTTTTTCTCTCAAAATGACGCAGTTATTACTTTATATGATTGGATGATTGTTGAGGGGAAGGAGTCTCATTAAATATCATTAATATAAGAGTTTCTGACTTGGAATGCTTGGAAAGGCTTATGTTTGGATTTTATTTTAAATCCTGTTTTGCTTTCTTGTTTAGGATGTCGCTTCATTTAAGATTTTCCCTTAGGGAACATGGGGCAAGAATTGCTTCACTGATCGATATTAAAAAATGTGGGGAAAGAAGAGTTAGGCCGAAAATCTTTGTGATGAACTTTTAAAGTGCACAAACGGCCGTCATCACTAATAGTGCCTATAGAAGTCTGAAATGCTTCCTGAATAGAGATGCATTAAGGAAGCGATGAAAGCCTTTCAAGGATTTTTGGCTAGAAACAGGACTTTTTATTCGCTTTTCCTCGCAAATGTCTATAAGACTTTTTGACAACGTAGTGTCTATAATAAGTAAATGGGCACACTAAGGTTCTCTATCATGATCGCAAGGAATAAACTGTTGTTTAAACCACCGTCAATTAATTAACGTACGCAGTTTTGCATAAAGTTTTTGTTTTGGGAATAGCCGTAAAACGCGCGCAAAATTCTTGGCTATTTTAATTGTCTATAGCTATAATTGTCTATTTTCTTGACTATTTAATTAATTTAATTCATTCAAAAGTGACAAGTGAGTCTGAGTTTTGCTTTTGATATCTGATAGCATTTGAACCCTTACTTTCCGATGAGATCACTTCTTATAGTCAGCGTTCGAACAAATGGCTAAGATTTCCTGAGCAATGGAGAGATTACCACATTGATTTTAGTTGACAAGTATAGGCTGTAAGCATTGTACATTCGTTGCAGGAAGTGCAAAAGCCGAAATATGCAAATACAGTGCGACAACATTTAAAAGGGCGTGAACCACGATGAACAATGGAGAACATTCAAGTGCACCTCAATCATCGCCTCTTATCTTACCGTTTGGGCGCTTATCAATGGAATCTTCTCGAACATCTCAACCATCCGATCGTCGTCTAAGTATTTGTTTCATTTGTGGTTAAAGCAATAAACACGAACATGCACTAATTCATTCAGATCTACATCAACTGAAGCACTACAAATGCCCAAAAATAAAGCTAACATTTATCGTCTTCCGCCAAATTTCAACGAGATTATATTTTTTGTTGGATTCGTCTTTCCTCATTTCCCAAGGGATTTGCAAAGTACATTTTACGGACTTGCCTTTCAAGCTCAAATTCAATGGATCCATAATTGAAAATTCTATTTCATTTATTTATGGTAATAAATGTTGAAGAACTAAAAAGATTAAGAGAAGTGTGCGTATAAAGGAGGGAGGTAATTTTGACTCTTTAAAGGTATAAACTTATGAAGAAGAGAAAAAAGGTCATATAAAGTACATGAGGGGAGTGAGGAGAGGAAGAAATAACATCCATCCATGAAAATTTCGATAATTACGATTAAGATTGGCACGAGACACTTTGTAACGAATTTCACTAATACCACGCATCGCTTTTATTTGCACATGCTACTCGTTTACCATGCTAAAATATGTGCTAAGTGCTGAAGTGACATCATATCAAAAAACTTTACATTATCGCTTCAGAATTTCGGAAGACTGGCGGTCTTTTTGGAAGATATTCACCCTTTGCGCACCATATGTGTTCCCCAATTTGTATTACTTATGGATGATTGGATTGCCCGATCGGACGGTTGGATTGTGCGATCGGACGATCAGATTACCGGATCGGACGATTGGATTGCCCGATCGGACGATCGGATTGCCCAATCGGATGGTTGGATTGCCCAACCGGATGGTTGGATTGCCCGATCGGACGATTGGATTGTGCGATCGGACGATCAGATTACCGGATCGGACGATTGGATTGCCCGATCGGACGATCGGATTGCCCAATCGGATGGTTGGATTGCCCAACCGGATGGTTGGATTGCCCGATCGGATGATTGCGTTGCCCGATCGGACGACTGGATTGCCCAACCAGACGATTGGGTTGCCCAACCAGACGATTGGATTGCCCGATCGGACTATCGGATTGCCCGACCGGACGATCGGATTGCCCGACCGGACGATCGGACTCATGTTTCAAGACTAGCAGCATTTGTGCCCATCTGTCCCTCACGTCTATGAAATGAAATAAAACCATTGCTGAATTGCTACGTAATACCTCAATATGGAGTGCGTGCTGATGTTGCAACGCTGCATTAGGCTGAGATTGTCACGTATTGATTTTTGAGCGCCGCGAATAGGGTTACGAAATCGCGCAGTATAGTGATATCATTCCACCCAGTTGGTGGGGATTGTTGTATATGACCCGTCTGATTTGCCATCGCTCTCATCACTGTGACTCTAAGCGGTATCTGTCGAGCTGGTGGGGTTGGTTTAGTTGCAGTGAGCGAATATGTCAGATAAGCCATTTATATACGAACAGAACTTAACATAGGAATATGGACCCAAACGCGGGAAGCGCAGCAATTACCCTCATCAGAGGCAAACAACTCGTAACACCAAGTGGCAGAATGACATGAATTTCAAAGGCCAACCTGTGGCCAAGAACAGTGTGCATCGGCAGAGAAGGGGCAAGCCACAAAACAGTTCGGCATTCATAGTGTATGCTCCATTATGGGCCTTGTAGTTTGTTCTTTGTAGCTTGCGGCTCGAACTTCTCATGTTTGATCTTTGTGCGTTAAGTTTCGTGTGGCCGAGGCGAATCAACCCATGTGGTCCTTTGTATTTGGAGGTAACCACACAAGCAATTATTGCATGCTTGCAACTCCTCGTTTTTGCTACCGTCAAGTGATGCCGTTGATGCCGAATGTGACACGATGGGCAAGAGCTGTTATTGGAGGCATAGTGAAACTGTATAGTAGTCCCTATATTCTACTATAAATCTCCAATGACAAAACTACATCCGCACATATGCCCGATCAGCACATTGTCGCAAGTGAAGTGCAGTATCTTTCAGATGGAAGTTTTTGGCAGACTGTCTTGATGTTCTTACCTTTATGGGCCATTGCACTTAGATCAGCTTGCTACGGGACAGATACTTCGGGGAAATGGTTGCAGATAATAAGACCACTGCTTTACTTAGGTGACTTGTTAGTGGCGTTGGCGGAAGGTGGGTAAGGAACTGAAGACTCTCATCTTGGCGGTAATATGGCTCTTGAACATGCATTAACAGATATGAAAGAGATGTGTAACAAGATCTCAACGATCTAGCAATGCCTAAATATTGATGTCGGCGACTAGAGACAGAGATATGAACATGTCCCACAGTTAATGTTTTTTCACTTGCTCTTAAAGGTTTTGCTTATTTCTCACGTCCCTATGCCTAAGAATGCTCCAGCAATACGGCTTCCTAAAATCAGCTCCTTGGCAGATCCGCATCAGTTGAAACCGCCGAGCCAAAGATCCAAATAAATGATGTAAACAGGCACGAAAATGATGCCACCTGCTTGCATTTTTATAAAAACATGCATAGAAATTCAAAAGAAGTGGAGAAAAACCATTAAAAGACAGACCCCCGAAGGACAATATGTGATATAAATGGAGGAGGTACAATCATCGGAGAGATAAAATCGTCATAACTTCCGCAGCTTCGCAGCGAATGATGTTCGAAGACGAACCGCCAACAAATCGTTGAATTTCGAACGATCGGTGAAGAATTCGAAACCAGTGAGTAGCTCTGTATCTCGAACTCGAGCTACATTCGTTGACAAATACTCCATTGGTTGCTGCAAGCAAATGCTGTAGCCAATTCATGAAAAAAGGGCTACAACGCCCAATTTAAGAATTTCTTGTGGATCAGATGTGCTGAGGGCAGATCGGTGAACACTGGATGTGGCGATCGTGATAAGGCTTTTGGGCTACCTACACTCTTGCTAGCAAAGTAATAAATGGGCAATTTCGAGAGGTGAGCGAACACAGGTGACCAGGCGGGTTTCAAAACTCCATTGTCGTCACCGTTCCCTTCCCTTCCCCCCACTAACTTTCCAGACAGCAACATCACCTTACCACTCTTACTCACCTCCCTCACTTCACCATCGACTAATATGCTGGAATGTACACCGGAAACATCGACGCATCACTAAAATTCTTGCACTGAATAATGTTTGCAAAAATTGGTGTCGAATATCTCTAATATTGGTTAATTACGAAAAAGAGTAGGCAGTTGTTTAAAACAATCGGCGAATCTTTAGACGCTCATTTTTACTGAACATACTCGGATTATTGCTTCATACCAAAACCTAAGCTTTTATTTTCTACATCGCCACCAAGAAATCCTACAACACCCGGGAATGTAATGCCAATCTTTGTTGGTTCATTTCAGTAACCACTTTGTTACTGTGTCTTCGAATCAACAATAAAATTCCTGTAAGAAATTCAATTTGTGGATGCAAATAACACAAAGTTGGGAGCTATATTCAGCTCAACAGTTTTATTTACTTCTGGAAGTTCCTTCGATATGAATATAATTTTAAGAATAAATGCTAAAGTTTGCAGCTAATTTTGCTCGATTGCATTTATGATAATCATTCTAGAATTGTTTTTAAATTTGCTTGAATTCCTTTTCATTCTAGAATTGAAAGTCTGGAATTGCATTCATTCAAAGTTTGGAAATCACCTTCCATTAGCTCAGGTGATCTTCCTTTCCCATACCTGTAATCATATGTACCTTCAATAACTTCCCTTCCTTTGATTGTCATTCAAAAATGCACAGTTCCGAAACGATATGTGGGGAAACTCTGAAGGTCTGAACTTTTCAATCCTTGCCCCCAACAGAAACATGAATCAATTTTTATAGTTTCCTGTACAACTGCAAAGAAGTTCGATGCGAACAGCGAACCAATGACGACCACCTTCACTCAGGGGTACGCAGCATTACTGTACGTGCGTCTATACGAGGCGTTGCAAACCTTGCAAACCAAGGCGCCAAAACTTGCGGTATGAATCTTTCATTTTTCTGTTGTGGAGTTTTTAGTGGTTACGTAATTGGTTTGCTTTATTTGTAATAAAATGTGCACTTTTCTTAAACATAACCATTGGATTTGCTTGCGATAGAGTTTTGCCATTAGTAACCTGTCATCACTTTACTTCACTAAACGTTACGTCCATTGTGATCGCCAAAACCGCGGTGTGATAGAGGTGATGTTTGAATGCCTTTGAAGCGAACATTCTATAACAAAAAAAACAACCTTGGGAATAGTAAAACACATCCACCAGATATCATCGCATAGGCTTTCTCAATGATAACATCAAGAAGAGATTAACGACGAACTCATGTTGGCGGAATGTTATCATCGAATCTCGAAACTCTGTGAAGATGAGATAAGAAACGACTCTTTAGAGTTCAAACTTATCAAAAGTGACATTTTTTGAGTCAGCAAGCCTCAAAGAATCGTTGCAAAGTTGAGTGACGATCGGAGGATTGTGAAAGGTGAGTAGTCCTTCTTGCGATAAGTTAATATTGCTCGTAGTCATATATTGCACTGTAGATTACTGGCCTAGTGGTGACTATGCGTTAAGTATGTAAACGTCAAAGAAAAAGTTCCCGTCTAAATTTTTTGTTTATGATTTTCGTTGAGCGCAATAACGAAGAGCTTCGTTTGCTATGCGGTTTACTCATTGATTTTCAATTTCGTATAATTTTTCACTGCATAATTCGGCAGAAACAAAACATCACAAATACATCGTACAAGAAGGGCATTGCCGAGAGAGATGATCGAGCACTCACACCCACCCTCCCGCAATCTATCTGCTCACAATGCTGAGGTATGACTTCTGTTGCCGTTACTTCTAGGATCACCATGGGGGGGGGGGTGTTTACGATGTAGATGGGACGTGTATGGTGCTAATCTTGAGGATAATAGATCAACCGGATTACCGTAAACCGAATGCTTGTTGAGATTCCCAAATGTTCACTTCCTTCGTAATTTCTTCATTCATTCCACAGTAATTTCTTACTGTTAATACTATAACAGGAATTTCTTCATAATCTCCGGTTTGTGATTTTTACAGTATTCTATTTTATTGAGACATATTATTTCGCTTCTTTCTAGACCGCCGTAACGTCACTTTTATTATAAAGAAGAAAATCTTTGAAGTGTATTACACCTTAATAGATATTAAATTATACAAAAATGTGCAGTATTTATATTTCATTTCAACCTTCTCTGTTGTATTTAAAAGTTTCAACAAGGTTGCATAATGATGCATCAACTGATTTATGTTTCTGGGTAATATGTTTTTAATGGAAGTGGAAAATATTATTGGAATTGAATAGAACGATATTTTTCGTTGTGCTCATAGTTATGGCATTGTGAAAGGCTCCAAACTGCAGACGAAGAGCACCGTAAAGAGACCATTGTGATCGCGTTCGTAATCAAAAGAGGTAAAACGTTGGTGTACAAGTGATGCGTGTTCTCGTAGGCCAACCATCGCTTATATGAATCGAAGACCAAATGAATAGTGCTCAGTTTGATGTGAATAGACGAATTGTCGATGAAATGTTTACTGTGACCAAAATTGTTGCGGAATAAGCGATCGATACTCTTCATTGCATCATTAGCAATGTGGGTTAATTGTATTTGATCGGCGGGAAAAGTCATTTATCAAGTGAAACGTCGTTGATGTTTGATAATCTATCGCACATTTGGTAACTGAGAGGAGGAGTGCGTCGTTTTGTTGGCTGTCAATAAGTCTAAAGTGAAATTCGTCTCAGCTGACGATAGCAATGATTTACTCGCATATAAAAGCCGGGTTGCAGATGTAGTGCTCACATTTGCGTACATCGGTTTTGCTTGCCGATGTCTTGTTTTCGTGACTTGGTTGTGCGACGTTTATCGACTTTGTATGATTTCCCTACAATTGCTGGATACTATGCAGTCAACATATGTTATATGTGGATTTCCCTTTCTTCGTCTTTTCTTTTTTTTACTTTTTTGTTTTTGACGCATTATCGATGTATATCGCATTTGGATTGATACGTTTTTTATCAAAATTCAAGTTTTTATTTGCAACCTTTCATACTTAGGAAATGCAGTACATTGACTGGTTGATTGTTTTCACTGTTTTGTGCTAATTAATCTTGAATGTTCTAATTTTTGATGTAATCGTGCGGATCGAAACTAAGATAGGCCGAAACCTTTTTGCACTATTTGCAAATATTTCTAGGGTCATGTATTTTTAAATCCGCATATATAGCTAATGAGGTAGGATGAGAGGAGATTGGAAAACGTTTCGTCGGATGTTGCTGATCTAATCCCATTAACTGGTCTATTGTTGTACCAAAAGTAATATCTGTAATCAGCATTAACGCAGACATGTGTATAATTTGTTTGTTTTCAATAACCTTGAATTAGACAACATCTGCAGAAATAGATACAATCAGGATCGCAGCTTTGAAGTAATCAATAAAAGTGAGAGGTCCTTTCTTTGATTTTAACATCTCTATAATTCGTAGTTCGAGATCAGAGTTTACAATAACACTGATCTATTTTCCTCATAAAGTCAGTCGATTCTCTTATGTAAGCAGAAGGCTACAAGCCTTATTAATTTCGAGTATGTATAATCGTTAGCAATAGTTAATCACTATGCGTCTTCCTTAGGTTGAACTATCCCTAAATGACTTCTTTTTGGTCACATTGTTTGGTAGTTTAGCGATTTAAGCGATCTATAACCTGATTCAGGACGAACAAGCATACGATACGGTTCCATTGAAAAATGCGGTCGTATTGCTTGTGATTTTGAAATCTTTCAGTCTTTAAGCAATCCAATTATTTGATGCTCTTTGAATGGCTTATATCGGCGCCTCCATTACAAAAACGGGTCAATTCCTTTAAACACTTGTTTCCTATACATCGTTATTGTTTATGCTCATCAGGTTGTTCCAAAGTGAAGCGTTTACTGATAGTTGGCATGAAAAAACAATTTGAACGCCTAGGTTAGAAACTTTCCTCTATATTTTATACGGTTATCGTTTTCAATTTTTCCTTAAATCCTCATCGCTAAGCATCTCCAAATATCTCGCATCGTCGATAAGTTGATCGCTCATTGTGCAAAATCTATAGTATGCTGCTTTCCTATTTATATTCTGCAGTGGCAATATTATTGGTGCTTTCGTCTGTCGACTGATTTCAACTTGAGATAGTGACAGATGATATCTAAGTGAACTTTGTTCTTGCAGATCATTTTTTACATGCGTTGAATGCAACTGTATTATGAAACTACGCGAAGTGAAACGATTATTGATGTCGCTGAAAACGAGGGCTTCATTTTCAGTGAGTCTGCTTTCCTTTGATGCTACCTGCACTTCTGTAAATATACACTACCAAGTGGTTAAGTTACGGTTTTTAGCTAACCCATTCATTAAAACAAAATTTTCCTTATCCCTTGAACCATGGGATGATTGGATTGCCCGATCGGACGATTGGATTGCCCGATCGGACGATTGGATTGCCCGATTAACGATTGGATTGCCCGTTCGGACGGTTGGATTTCCCGATCGGACGATTGCGTTGCCCGATCGGACGATTGGATTGCCCAATCGGACGGTTGGATTGCCCGACCGGACAACTGGATTGCCCGACCGGACGATCGGTCGATTGGTTATGATAGTATTTTCAAAAAAAGATCAGACTGCTGGGTATCATGTTCACATTGATTCATGAAAAACCCTTTATGCTATAGCTTATAGCGTTTTTTTTTTTTTTGGTAGATCGAATGCGTATCATACGAGTTTGATCATAAGTGCTCTTATATTGTTGACCTGCATAAATGTTGATAATTGTAACGTGGCTGCTTAGTTGTATCTTCCTACCCCACTACAAATTTCCCATTCTGTCAACGCAAAGAGCATTTCGACGTGCTGTTTGAGCATCTTTAGTCACTAACTGCTACCTTTGAAATATAAGTATACAGTGGCCTGTGTACTGCTAATCTTTTATGGGGCAGAGGAAAAGAAGAGGGAGGAGTTGAAAATTTTGTAGTTAGAGTGGAACTTCGACTTAGTGCTCCCAGCAGTCAGTTATATGGAGTTAGGCGATAGCTTTTATAGTTGATGGTTTATAAGGTGTCACTACAACAATCTAAATTTTCGACTCCTCGTTACCATATTTTGTGAATTTTTGAACACAAACATCAATGTTTAGACCACGATGGAAATTTTATGTCAATAATTCGGGTTGTTATTACTGAGTGCGCCAAATTCAAGTATAGAAGTGATACATGTTAGAATGGTTGGTGATGAGGTTATGTGTCCCAAAATGTGAGAAAATTATATATTAACTCCTCTATCTACTTCGGTCTCTCCTCCTCGAATATGCGCCCTCCCACCCCCTTCCCCTCCAAAATGGTGAACCAATGATCCTTGTGGCCTATAAGTAAGGTTTTACGGCTTGATCTTAAGGCTAGATCTTGCCATGACTTCATGTTATATTTAACGTTTTAACGATTTCGCGTTATTATAACCACACTCCCGCCATCTCTTGCGTGGGCAGTGACTTCATCTTCGCTCATTGAGTCACATCGCCCACTTTGTACCAACTGCGCTTCGCAATCAGCAATGTGATATCAATGCTTTTTTTAATGAATCCTTTTTGAAATTGTCTAGAAAATAAGCTAGAATGATATGATATTATCCTTAGTTCTTATACCTGCATATTTATTTCCGCTGACCAAGTATCTTTATTTATTAAAATTGTATGGGAGTAAGTTCAAGAAGATTTGTTAAGGTGACAGGTTCTTGCCCGTTCCTTTTATAGCATATGAATACTATATTGGTACTGTTGAATATGTATAGATGTTATGATTTTTGCGGTTTCCTGTGACTACATTTTGTATAGATTTATTGCACTAAGTGAAAATTTCGTTTTTAAAGACGACTGCTGATTAATTCGGTTCAAGTTTTATGTGTATTAGACCAAAGAGCTGAAGCAAATTCTTATCGTAAATGGTTAATGCAAGTCGTATTGATGCATATAAGTAGTGTTTATTCATATTATCATGAAAGCTGCCTCATTTTTTATTGTATCGTGTTATAATATCGTAGAGCACTATATATGCCACTTGGCATGCGTATCGTGTAACTTGGTTTAGCGCTTGGTTTAGAACCTTTAGGTAATCGGAAGAGTTTTTTCTCCTTTTTTTGCAATATCTTCTGGACGATGCTGGGCTACATTATGCTGCGACCGCAAAAAACCGTTTATGATTGCTGTGTTTCGCAACTGGAAGTCCCCCCCCCCCCTTATTCTATTACTATACTTCTGAGTGGTATATATGCAGTTAAATGTTTGCATATACGATGAGGCAGTCATAAATGATAAACTTTAAGGCATTGTTGTAGAATTGTAAGAGTTTTGTTATTACAACAAAGAATAGCAGGCGCAGGTGAGAAGAGGTAAAGTGAGGTGCTTAGGCCCTGACCGTTGCTCAGTTTTTACTATACTATGTGAATAAGTGACATTCCTTCTAATGTATATTCCTTTCAATAGCTTTCATGTAGTGAAGAAATTCGTTCCTCGCGTATCATTCAAAAGGTTACCGCATGAAAGGGCTATGTTTCGAATATGTTTTCACTCAAGGGTACTCAAATTTTGCGTTGAGGCATGATCGACCTGAAATTAACCTTGAGGGTGATAAAAATATTTTTGCAGTAGCAACAACAAGCGAAGATGGTGAAGTGCAATCTAATGCACAACGTTATCAGAAGGAATTGGTCGCTGAGCAGCAATCAAGTCTCTCGGCTAGGATCAGCGAGCGTATGTGTAAGGTAAACGTTCATTTTTGTTTTTATTTATATACCATTTGTGCGTTAATTTATTTGTTTCGAATAAAGAGGTGGCGGGGAGGGGTATAAGGAATTTTCAGGAAACGTTTGGCAACAAGAATGTGTTTATTGAAATATTGAGGAATATTTTACTTATGGTGATGAAGATCTATCGATGTGCTCACTTATGCATATATGAAATTGTTACCTGCAATATTCAAAGATGAGCTTGCCTCCTCCCTTCTTCGCTCCCTTCTGGATGTCCCATCCCACATCATCCTTGAAGGACGAAGGCACCACTCAACAAATAGTTGCGTTTCTAAAATATACGGGGAGCGCCGAATTAAATGATGTAAAGAGGAAGAAGGTAAGAGAGTTTCAGTCGTCCCATTTATAAATTATTTTTATATTCAGAAGTTTACATATCTGAATCATTGAGGTTTTTAAGCTAACTCGACTAATCTCTGATAGGATTGCTTTGTTAGAACAAAAGTTATTTCTAAAATTCGGATAATAGGAGAACTTAAATTAATTTTCACCGTTTTTTGTGTGTCTCTGAGATAAAACTAAACGGGGTAGGAGTGAGCTATGTTGAGAAACAAGGGGTCAAAATAGGTGAAAAGGGGGCTATGCTGACGAAATAAAGGGTCGAACCGGGTGGGAGGTTGGCTATACTGAGGGAATAGAGGGTAAAAGAGGTGGGAGGAGGGCCATGCTGAGGACATAAAAAGTCGAATTAGATGGGGTGGGGGCTATATTGGCGAAAAAAGGCAAACTAGGTGGGAGGAGACATATACTGAGGGAATAAAGGGACAAACTAGATGGGAGGAGGGCTATAGTGAGGAAATGAACGGTCAAATTAGATGGGAGAAGCGCTACACTGAGGAAATAAAGGGTCAAAATAGATGGGAGAGGGCTATACTGAGGAAATGAACGGTCAAATTAGATGGGAGAAGCGCTACACTGAGGAAATAAAATGTCAAATTATATGGGAGGAGACCTATACTGAGGAAGTAAAGGGTCAAATTATATGGGAGGAGGGCTATACTGAGGAAATAAAGGGTCAAACTAGATTCGAGGAGGGCCGTACTGAAGAAATGAAGGGCCAAATTGGATGGGAGAAGGGCTATACTGAAGAAATGAAGGGTCAAATTAGATGGGAGGAGAGCTATACTGACTAAATAAAGGCTCAAATTAGATGGGAGGAGGGCTATACTGAGAAAATAAAGGGTCAAACTAGATGGGAGGAGGGCTATCTGAGGAAATAAAGGGTCAAACTAGATGGGAGGAGGACTATACTGAGGAAATAAAGGGTCAAATTATATGGGAGGAGGGCTATACTGAGGAAATAAAGGATCAAACTAGATGGAAGGAGGGCTACACTGAGGAAATAAAGGGTCAAATTGAATGGGAGGAGGGCTATACTGAGGAAATAAATTGTCGAACTAGATGGGAGATTGGCTATACTGAGGAAATGAAGTGTCAAGTTAGATGGGAGGAGACCTATACTGAGGAAATAAAATGTCAAATTATATGGGAAGAGGGCTATACTGAGGAAATAAGGGGTCAAAATAGATGGGAGGAGGGCTATACTGAGGAAATGAAGGGTCAAATTAGATGGGGGGAGGGCTATACTGAGGAAATAAAATGTCAAGTTATATGGGAGGAGATCTATACTGATGAAATAAAGGGTCAAAATAGATGGGAGGAGGGCTATACTGAGGAAGTGAAGGGTCAAATTAGATGGGAGGAGGGCTATACTGAGGAAATAAAATGTCAAATTATATGGGAGGAGACCTATACTGAGAAAATAAAGGGTCAAACTAGATGGGAGGAGGGCTATACTGAGGAAATAAAGGGTCAAACTAGATGGGAGGAGGAACTGAGGAAATAAAGGGTCAAATTATATGGGAGGAGACCTATACTGAGGAAATAAAATGTCAAATTAGATGGGAGGAGGGCTATACTGAGGAAATAAAGGGTCAAACTAGATGGGAGTGACCTATACTGAGGAAATAAAGGGTGAAATTAGATGGGAGGAGGGCTGCACTGAGGAAATAAAGGGTCAAATTAGATGGGAGGAGGGCTATACTGAGGAAATAAAGGATCAAACTAGATGGGAGGAGGGCTATCCTGAGGAAATGAAGGGTGAAATTAGATGGGAGGAGGGCTATACTGAGGAAATAAAATGTCAAATTATATGGGAGGAGACCTATACTGAGGAAATAAAGGGTCAAACTAGATGGGAGGAGGGCCATACTGAGGAAATAAAGGGTCAAACTAGATGGGAGGAGGGCTATACTGAGGAAATAAAGGGTCAAATTAAATGGGAGGAGGGCTATACTGAGGAAATAAATTGTCGAACTAGATGGGAGAATGGCTATACTGAGGAAATGAAGTGTCAAGTTAGATGGGAGGAGACGTATACTGAGGAAATAAAATGTCAAATTATATGGGAGGAGGGCTATACTGAGGAAATAAGGGGTCAAAATAGATGGGAGGAGGGCTATACTGAGGAAATGAAGGGTCAAATTAGATGGGGGGAGGGCTATACTGAGGAAATAAAATGTCAAGTTATATGGCAGGAGACATACTGAGGAAATAAGGGGTCAAAGTAGATGGGAGGAGGGCTATACTGAGGAAATAAAATGTCAAATTATATGGGAGGAGACCTATACTGAGGAAATAAAGGGTCAAACTAGATGGAAGGAGGGCTACACTGAGGAAATAAAGGGTCAAATTGAATGGGAGGAGGGCTATACTGAGGAAATAAATTGTCGAACTAGATGGGAGATTGGCTATACTGAGGAAATGAAGTGTCAAGTTAGATGGGAGGAGACCTATACTGAGGAAATAAAATGTCAAATTATATGGGAAGAGGGCTATACTGAGGAAATAAGGGGTCAAAATAGATGGGAGGAGGGCTATACTGAGGAAATGAAGGGTCAAATTAGATGGGAGGAGGGCTATACTGAGGAAATAAAATGTCAAATTATATGGGAGGAGACCTATACTGAGGAAATAAAGGGTCAAACTAGATGGGAGGAGGGCTATACTGAGGAAATAAAGGGTCAAATTAAATGGGAGGAGGGCTATACTGATGAAATAAAGGGTCAAAATAGATGGGAGGAGGGCTATACTGAGGAAATGAAGGGTCAAATTAGATGGGAGGAGGGCTATACTGAGGAAATAAAATGTCAAATTATATGGGAGGAGACCTATACTGAGGAAATAAAGGGTCAAACTAGATGGGAGGAGGGCTATACTGAGGAAATAAAGGGTCAAATTAAATGGGAGGAGGGCTATACTGAGAAAATAAAGGGTCAAACTAGATGGGAGGAGGGCTATACTGAGGAAATAAAGGGTCAAATTAAATGGGAGGAGGGCTATACTGAGAAAATAAAGGGTCAAACTAGATGGGAGGAGGGCTATACTGAGGAAATAAAGGGTCAAATTATATGGGAGGAGACCTATACTGAGGAAATAAAATGTCAAATTAGATGGGAGGAGGGCTATACTGAGGAAATAAAGGGTCAAACTAGATGGGAGTGACCTATACTGAGGAAATAAAGGGTGAAATTAGATGGGAGGAGGGCTGCACTGAGGAAATAAAGGGTCAAATTAGATGGGAGGAGGGCTATACTGAGGAAATAAAGGATCAAACTAGATGGGAGGAGGGCTATCCTGAGGAAATGAAGGGTGAAATTAGATGGGAGGAGGGCTATACTGAGGAAATAAAATGTCAAATTATATGGGAGGAGACCTATACTGAGGAAATAAAGGGTCAAACTAGATGGGAGGAGGGCCATACTGAGGAAATAAAGGGTCAAACTAGATGGGAGGAGGGCTATACTGAGGAAATAAGGGGTCAAATTAAATGGGAGGAGGGCTATACTGAGGAAATAAATTGTCGAACTAGATGGGAGAATGGCTATACTGAGGAAATGAAGTGTCAAGTTAGATGGGAGGAGACCTTTACTGAGGAAATAAAATGTCAAATTATATGGGAGGAGGGCTATACTGAGGAAATAAGGGGTCAAAATAGATGGGAGGAGGGCTATACTGAGGAAATGAAGGGTCAAATTAGATGGGGGGAGGGCTATACTGAGGAAATAAAATGTCAAGTTATATGGCAGGAGACATACTGAGGAAATAAGGGGTCAAAGTAGATGGGAGGAGGGCTATACTGAGGAAATAAAATGTCAAATTATATGGGAGGAGACCTATACTGAGGAAATAAAGGGTCAAACTAGATGGAAGGAGGGCTACACTGAGGAAATAAAGGGTCAAATTGAATGGGAGGAGGGCTATACTGAGGAAATAAATTGTCGAACTAGATGGGAGATTGGCTATACTGAGGAAATGAAGTGTCAAGTTAGATGGGAGGAGACCTATACTGAGGAAATAAAATGTCAAATTATATGGGAAGAGGGCTATACTGAGGAAATAAGGGGTCAAAATAGATGGGAGGAGGGCTATACTGAGGAAATGAAGGGTCAAATTAGATGGGGGGAGGGCTATACTGAGGAAATAAAATGTCAAGTTATATGGGAGGAGACCTATACTGATGAAATAAAGGGTCAAAATAGATGGGAGGAGGGCTATACTGAGGAAATGAAGGGTCAAATTAGATGGGAGGAGGGCTATACTGAGGAAATAAAATGTCAAATTATATGGGAGGAGACCTATACTGAGGAAATAAAGGGTCAAACTAGATGGGAGGAGGGCTATACTGAGGAAATAAAGGGTCAAATTAAATGGGAGGAGGGCTATACTGAGAAAATAAAGGGTCAAACTAGATGGGAGGAGGGCTATACTGAGGAAATAAAGGGTCAAACTAGATGGGAGGAGGAACTGAGGAAATAAAGGGTCAAATTATATGGGAGGAGACCTATACTGAGGAAATAAAATGTCAAATTAGATGGGAGGAGGGCTATACTGAGGAAATAAAGGGTCAAACTAGATGGGAGTGACCTATACTGAGGAAATAAAGGGTGAAATTAGATGGGAGGAGGGCTGCACTGAGGAAATAAAGGGTCAAATTAGATGGGAGGAGGGCTATACTGAGGAAATAAAGGATCAAACTAGATGGGAGGAGGGCTATCCTGAGGAAATGAAGGGTGAAATTAGATGGGAGGAGGGCTATACTGAGGAAATAAAATGTCAAATTATATGGGAGGAGACCTATACTGAGGAAATAAAGGGTCAAACTAGATGGGAGGAGGGCCATACTGAGGAAATAAAGGGTCAAACTAGATGGGAGGAGGGCTATACTGAGGAAATAAAGGGTCAAATTAAATGGGAGGAGGGCTATACTGAGGAAATAAATTGTCGAACTAGATGGGAGAATGGCTATACTGAGGAAATGAAGTGTCAAGTTAGATGGGAGGAGACCTTTACTGAGGAAATAAAATGTCAAATTATATGGGAGGAGGGCTATACTGAGGAAATAAGGGGTCAAAATAGATGGGAGGAGGGCTATACTGAGGAAATGAAGGGTCAAATTAGATGGGGGAGGGCTATACTGAGGAAATAAAATGTCAAGTTATATGGCAGGAGACATACTGAGGAAATAAGGGGTCAAAGTAGATGGGAGGAGGGCTATACTGAGGAAATAAAATGTCAAATTATATGGGAGGAGACCTATACTGAGGAAATAAAGGGTCAAACTAGATGGAAGGAGGGCTACACTGAGGAAATAAAGGGTCAAATTGAATGGGAGGAGGGCTATACTGAGGAAATAAATTGTCGAACTAGATGGGAGATTGGCTATACTGAGGAAATGAAGTGTCAAGTTAGATGGGAGGAGACCTATACTGAGGAAATAAAATGTCAAATTATATGGGAAGAGGGCTATACTGAGGAAATAAGGGGTCAAAATAGATGGGAGGAGGGCTATACTGAGGAAATGAAGGGTCAAATTAGATGGGGGAGGGCTATACTGAGGAAATAAAATGTCAAGTTATATGGGAGGAGACCTATACTGATGAAATAAAGGGTCAAAATAGATGGGAGGAGGGCTATACTGAGGAAATGAAGGGTCAAATTAGATGGGAGGAGGGCTATACTGAGGAAATAAAATGTCAAATTATATGGGAGGAGACCTATACTGAGGAAATAAAGGGTCAAACTAGATGGGAGGAGGGCTATACTGAGGAAATAAAGGGTCAAATTAAATGGGAGGAGGGCTATACTGAGAAAATAAAGGGTCAAACTAGATGGGAGGAGGGCTATACTGAGGAAATAAAGGGTCAAACTAGATGGGAGGAGGAACTGAGGAAATAAAGGGTCAAATTATATGGGAGGAGACCTATACTGAGGAAATAAAATGTCAAATTAGATGGGAGGAGGGCTATACTGAGGAAATAAAGGGTCCAACTAGATGGGAGGAGGGCTATACTGAGGAAATGAAGGGTGAAATTAGATGGGAGGAGGGCTATACTGAGGAAATAAAATGTCAAATTATATGGGAGGAGACCTATACTGAGGAAATAAAGGGTCAAACTAGATGGGAGGAGGGCCATACTGAGGAAATAAAGGGTCAAGTTAGATGGGAGGAGACGTATACTGAGGAAATAAAATGTCAAATTATATGGGAGGAGGGCTATACTGAGGAAATAAGGGGTCAAAATAGATGGGAGGAGGGCTATACTGAGGAAATGAAGGGTCAAATTAGATGGGGGGAGGGCTATACTGAGGAAATAAAATGTCAAGTTATATGGCAGGAGACATACTGAGGAAATAAAGGGTCAAAGTAGATGGGAGGAGGGCTATACTGAGGAAATGAAGGGTCAAATTAGATGGGAGGAGGGCTATACTGAGGAAATAAAATGTCAAATTATATGGGAGGAGACCTATACTGAGGAAATAAAGGGTCAAACTAGATGGGAGGAGGGCTGTACTGAGGAAATAAAGGGTCAAATTAAATGGGAGGAGGGCTATACTGAGAAAATAAAGGGTCAAACTAGATGGGAGGAGGGCTATACTGAGGAAATAAAGGGTCAAACTAGATGGGAGGAGGTACTGAGGAAATAAAGGGTCAAATTATATGGGAGGAGACCTATACTGAGGAAATAAAATGTCAAATTATATGGGAGGAGGGCTATACTGAGGAAATGAAGGGTGAAATTAGATGGGAGGAGGGCTATACTGAGGAAATAAAGGGTCAAACTAGATGGGAGGGACCCATACTGAGGAAATAAAGGGTGAAATTAGATGGGAGGAGGGCTATACTGAGGAAATAAAGGATCAAACTAGATGGGAGGAGGGCTATACTGACTAAATGAAGGGTGAAATTAGATGGGAGGAGGGCTATACTGAGGAAATAAAATGTCAAATTATATGGGAGGAGACCTATACTGAGGAAATAAAGGGTCAAACTGGATGGGAGGAGGGCCATACTGAGGAAATAAAGGGTCAAACCAGATGGGAGGAGGGCTATCTGAGGAAATAAAGGGTCAAATTAGATGGGAGGAGGGCTATACTGAGGAAATAAAGGATCAAAGTAGATGGGAGGAGGGCTATCTGAGGAAATAAAGGGTCAAACTAGATGGGAGGAGGACTATACTGAGGAAATATAGGATCAAACTAGATGGGAGGAGGGCTATCTGAGGAAATAAAAGATCAAACTAGATGGGAGGAGGGCTATCTGAGGAAATAAAGGGTCAAACTAGATGGGAGGAGGGCTATACTGAGGAAATAAAGGATCAAACTAGATGGGAGGAGGGCCATACTGAGGAAATAAAGGGTCGAATTAGATGGGAGAATGGCTATACTGAGGAAGCGAAGTGTCAAGTTAGATGGGAGAAGGGCCATACTGAGGAAATGAAGGGTGAAATTAGATGGGAGGAGGGCTATACTGAGGAAATGAAGTGTCAAATTATATGGGAAGAGACCTATACTGAGGAAATAAAGGGTCAAATTAAATGGGAGGAGGGCTATACTGAGGAAATGAAGGGTCAAATTAGATGGGAGGAGGGCTATACTGAGGAAATAAAATGTAAAATTATATGGGAGGAGACCTATACTGAGGAAATAAAGGGTCAAACTAGATGGGAGGAGGGCTATACTGAGGAAATAAAGGGTCAAATTAAATGGGAGGAGGGCTATACTGAGAAAATAAAGGGTCAAACTAGATGGGAGGAGGGCGATACTGAGGAAATAAAGGGTCAAACTAGATGGGAGGAGGGCTATACTGAGGAAATAAAGGATCAAACTAGATGGGAGGAGGGCTATCTGAGGAAATAAAGGGTCAAACTAGATGGGAGGAGGACTATACTGAGGAAATATAGGATCAAACTAGATGGGAGGAGGGCTATCTGAGGAAATAAAAGATCAAACTAGATGGGAGGAGGGCTATCTGAGGAAATAAAGGGTCAAACTAGATGGGAGGAGGGCTATACTGAGGAAATAAAGGATCAAACTAGATGGGAGGAGGGCCATACTGAGGAAATAAAGGGTCGAATTAGATGGGAGAATGGCTATACTGAGGAAGCGAAGTGTCAAGTTAGATGGGAGAAGGGCCATACTGAGGAAATGAAGGGTGAAATTAGATGGGAGGAGGGCTATACTGAGGAAATGAAGTGTCAAATTATATGGGAAGAGACCTATACTGAGGAAATAAAGGGTCAAATTAAATGGGAGGAGGGCTATACTGAGGAAATGAAGGGTCAAATTAGATGGGAGGAGGGCTATACTGAGGAAATAAAATGTAAAATTATATGGGAGGAGACCTATACTGAGGAAATAAAGGGTCAAACTAGATGGGAGGAGGGCTATACTGAGGAAATAAAGGGTCAAATTAAATGGGAGGAGGGCTATACTGAGAAAATAAAGGGTCAAACTAGATGGGAGGAGGGCGATACTGAGGAAATAAAGGGTCAAACTAGATGGGAGGAGGGCTATACTGAGGAAATAAAGGGTCAAATTATATGGGAGGAGGGCTATACTGAGGAAATAAAGGGTCAAACCAGATGGGAGGAGGGCTATCTGAGGAAATAAAGGGTCAAATTAGATGGGAGGAGGGCTATACTGAGGAAATAAAGGATCAAACTAGATGGGAGGAGGGCTATACTGACTAAATGAAGGGTGAAATTAGATGGGAGGAGGGCTATACTGAGGAAATAAAATGTCAAATTATATGGGAGGAGACCTATACTGAGGAAATAAAGGGTCAAACTAGATGGGAGGAGGGCCATACTGAGGAAATAAAGGGTCAAACCAGATGGGAGGAGGGCTATCTGAGGAAATAAAGGGTCAAATTAGATGGGAGGAGGGCTATACTGAGGAAATAAAGGATCAAACTAGATGGGAGGAGGGCTATCTGAGGAAATAAAGGGTCAAACTAGATGGGAGGAGGACTATACTGAGGAAATATAGGATCAAACTAGATGGGAGGAGGGCTATCTGAGGAAATAAAAGATCAAACTAGATGGGAGGAGGGCTATCTGAGGAAATAAAGGGTCAAACTAGATGGGAGGAGGGCTATACTGAGGAAATAAAGGATCAAACTAGATGGGAGGAGGGCCATACTGAGGAAATAAAGGGTCGAATTAGATGGGAGAATGGCTATACTGAGGAAGCGAAGTGTCAAGTTAGATGGGAGAAGGGCCATACTGAGGAAATGAAGGGTGAAATTAGATGTCAGGAGGGCTATACTGAGGAAATGAAGTGTCAAATTATATGGGAAGAGACCTATACTGAGGAAATAAAATGTAAAATTATATGGGAGGAGACCTATACTGAGGAAATAAAGGGTCAAACTAGATGGGAGGAGGGCTATACTGAGGAAATAAAGGGTCAAATTAAATGGGAGGAGGGCTATACTGAGAAAATAAAGGGTCAAACTAGATGGGAGGAGGGCGATACTGAGGAAATAAAGGGTCAAACTAGATGGGAGGAGGGCTATACTGAGGAAATAAAGGGTCAAATTATATGGGAGGAGGGCTATACTGAGGAAATAAAGGGTCAAACTAGATTCGAGGAGGGCCGTACTGAAGAAATGAAAGGCCAAATTGGATGGGAGAATGGCTATACTGAAGAAATGAAGGGTCAAATTAGATGGGAGGAGAGCTATACTGACTAAATAAAGGCCCAAATTAGATGGGAGAAGGGCTATACTGAGGAAATAAAGGGTCAAATTGAATGGGAGGAGGGCTATACTGAGGAAATAAATTGTCGAACTAGATGGGAGATTGGCTATACTGAGGAAATGAAGTGTCAAGTTAGATGGGAGGAGACCTATACTGAGGAAATAAAATGTCAAATTATATGGGAAGAGGGCTATACTGAGGAAATAAGGGGTCAAAATAGATGGGAGGAGGGCTATACTGAGGAAATGAAGGGTCAAATTAGATGGGGGGAGGGCTATACTGAGGAAATAAAATGTCAAGTTATATGGGAGGAGACCTATACTGATGAAATAAAGGGTCAAAATAGATGGGAGGAGGGCTATACTGAGGAAATGAAGGGTCAAATTAGATGGGAGGAGGGCTATACTGAGGAAATAAAATGTCAAATTATATGGGAGGAGACCTATACTGAGGAAATAAAGGGTCAAACTAGATGGGAGGAGGGCTATACTGAGGAAATAAAGGGTCAAATTAAATGGGAGGAGGGCTATACTGAGAAAATAAAGGGTCAAACTAGATGGGAGGAGGGCTATACTGAGGAAATAAAGGGTCAAACTAGATGGGAGGAGGAACTGAGGAAATAAAGGGTCAAATTATATGGGAGGAGACCTATACTGAGGAAATAAAATGTCAAATTAGATGGGAGGAGGGCTATACTGAGGAAATAAAGGGTCAAACTAGATGGGAGTGACCTATACTGAGGAAATAAAGGGTGAAATTAGATGGGAGGAGGGCTGCAATGAGGAAATAAAGGATCAAATTAGATGGGAGGAGGGCTATACTGAGGAAATAAAGGATCAAACTAGATGGGAGGAGGGCTATACTGAGGAAATGAAGGGTGAAATTAGATGGGAGGAGGGCTATACTGAGGAAATAAAATGTCAAATTATATGGGAGGAGACCTATACTGAGGAAATAAAGGGTCAAACTAGATGGGAGGAGGGCCATACTGAGGAAATAAAGGGTCAAACTAGATGGGAGGAGGGCTATACTGAGGAAATAAAGGGTCAAATTAAATGGGAGGAGGGCTATACTGAGGAAATAAATTGTCGAACTAGATGGGAGAATGGCTATACTGAGGAAATGAAGTGTCAAGTTAGATGGGAGGAGACGTATACTGAGGAAATAAAATGTCAAATTATATGGGAGGAGGGCTATACTGAGGAAATAAGGGGTCAAAATAGATGGGAGGAGGGCTATACTGAGGAAATGAAGGGTCAAATTAGATGGGGGGAGGGCTATACTGAGGAAATAAAATGTCAAGTTATATGGCAGGAGACATACTGAGGAAATAAAGGGTCAAAGTAGATGGGAGGAGGGCTATACTGAGGAAATGAAGGGTCAAATTAGATGGGAGGAGGGCTATACTGAGGAAATAAAATGTCAAATTATATGGGAGGAGACCTATACTGAGGAAATAAAGGGTCAAACTAGATGGGAGGAGGGCTGTACTGAGGAAATAAAGGGTCAAATTAAATGGGAGGAGGGCTATACTGAGAAAATAAAGGGTCAAACTAGATGGGAGGAGGGCTATACTGAGGAAATAAAGGGTCAAACTAGATGGGAGGAGGTACTGAGGAAATAAAGGGTCAAATTATATGGGAGGAGACCTATACTGAGGAAATAAAATGTCAAATTATATGGGAGGAGGGCTATACTGAGGAAATGAAGGGTGAAATTAGATGGGAGGAGGGCTATACTGAGGAAATAAAGGGTCAAACTAGATGGGAGGGACCCATACTGAGGAAATAAAGGGTGAAATTAGATGGGAGGAGGACTATACTGAGGAAATAAAGGGTCAAACCAGATGGGAGGAGGGCTATCTGAGGAAATAAAGGGTCAAATTATGTGGGAGGAGGGCTATACTGAGGAAATAAAGGATCAAACTAGATGGGAGGAGGGCTATCTGAGGAAATAAAGGGTCAAACTAGATGGGAGGAGGACTATACTGAGGAAATATAGGATCAAACTAGATGGGAGGAGGGCTATCTGAGGAAATAAAAGATCAAACTAGATGGGAGGAGGGCTATCTGAGGAAATAAAGGGTCAAACTAGATGGGAGGAGGGCTATACTGAGGAAATAAAGGATCAAACTAGATGGGAGGAGGGCCATACTGAGGAAATAAAGGGTCGAATTAGATGGGAGAATGGCTATACTGAGGAAGCGAAGTGTCAAGTTAGATGGGAGAAGGGCCATACTGAGGAAATGAAGGGTGAAATTAGATGGGAGGAGGGCTATACTGAGGAAATGAAGTGTCAAATTATATGGGAAGAGACCTATACTGAGGAAATAAAGGGTCAAATTAAATGGGAGGAGGGCTATACTGAGGAAATGAAGGGTCAAATTAGATGGGAGGAGGGCTATACTGAGGAAATAAAATGTAAAATTATATGGGAGGAGACCTATACTGAGGAAATAAAGGGTCAAACTAGATGGGAGGAGGGCTATACTGAGGAAATAAAGGGTCAAATTAAATGGGAGGAGGGCTATACTGAGAAAATAAAGGGTCAAACTAGATGGGAGGAGGGCGATACTGAGGAAATAAAGGGTCAAACTAGATGGGAGGAGGGCTATACTGAGGAAATAAAGGGTCAAATTATATGGGAGGAGGGCTATACTGAGGAAATAAAGGGTCAAACTAGATTCGAGGAGGGCCGTACTGAAGAAATGAAAGGCCAAATTGGATGGGAGAAGGGCTATACTGAAGAAATGAAGGGTCAAATTAGATGGGAGGAGAGCTATACTGACTAAATAAAGGCCCAAATTAGATGGGAGAAGGGCTATACTGAGGAAATAAAGGGTCAAATTAAATGGGAGGAGGGCTATACTGGGGAAATGAAGGGTCGAATTAGATGGGAGGAGGGCTATGCTGAGGAAATAAAGGGTCAAATTATACGGGAGGAGGGCTATACTGAGGAAATAAAGGGTCAAACTTGGTGGGGAGAGGGCTATAACAAATAAGTGATATCAGCTTCCAAAATCATATCAGAAAGTGATATTTTTGATATCCTCATTTAGCATTTGGTGTCATTTCATATGCCTCTTGCATTCATTCTATGTTTTACTTATTTTTATGAAGCGAACTCGTAATGTCTTTTCCATCCTTTCCATAAGCCATGGCTTTTTGTTTCTCTGTCACAATCTAATTATATCAGGCCTTATGTAGGAAGATCTCTTATTTACGATTTTTCACATGTGATTGAATCCTGTTACATAATTCTGCGGAAATTTTTTGGAAAATGCTTCAAGTTAACCTTCTTATCATTTGATGACCGTTGAAAACGTTGTCAAAAACAGTGATGAACCCATTATTTTCGCTTGGTGGACTTGTCAAATAATGGTTGCCATATGACCCTAAGCTAGACTAAAATACCTGTAACATTTAGCGCGTTGACCATGTGTTTGAATGTCGTTAACGTTGTTTCATCCAGCATAGAATCTCTCCATCGGATTGACTTCAGGCTTTTTGAGATCAAACGATCATCGTTTTGCAGGCGCTTTCACGAATCTCTGGAATCTCACAGATTCTTATACGAGAAAATAGCGAAGATTGGTTGTAATAACTGGTGCAGCATACGATTGCAATGGCGATGGCATCGTTGATACGAGGTTTCATAAGAATTTCATTTTATAGTCATTGTTGTACACTTCTACAAATTTTAACTGCGAGCGCATATCGCAGTAATGTATGTCTGTTTGTATACACACTTATGATGCCTATGTATGTATGTCTGCCTCTCTGACCTTTAGTGTCATTTGGAAAACCACTGAAATTAAAGAGATTTGAAGGTGAAAGATTTGCTGCATTCTCTAATGGGTGTTTTTCCATCACACACTCTTCGGGTCACATAAAAAATAAATGTTTGTGAAGAACTTACGCGGTCAGTTGGATCGATTTGAATGTGAGGGCATTATTTTGTATTTCTTTAAATAAATCTTTTCTATCATTTATCAGATCTTTCATGAAAGTGGTTGATTAAATGAGGGGAACGCAACGGTCCTGACAAGTTTCTCCATCTGTTTATACCTGCTTGTATCTAAAGTTAACATAATCAAAGAAATTAGACTTTTGCGATAACAGGGTGGGAATTAGCTGAGGAAAGTCGAATGAAAAAGGTCACTTTCTTGCGCTTTTTCGAGGCTAGAGAACAATAAATTGAGTGCTGCATGAATGCGCAAATAGTACAGTGCTACGAGAGAGAATCAATTTTCTATAGAGCTGCATTTTGAATTGCTGAAGTGGAAGAGGTACACCACAAGTGGATAGAACTCTGTGAAAATCATTCATTACTTCATCAAAGCACGACGAAGTATTGTGATGAATGATCTAAAACTCATCGATAACAGTGATTGGACAGCGATCAAATTGGAGCTTATTCTTCGGGAACGCTAACATAGAATATTGATAAAAATTAAGTTTTTTTTTCACCGTAGATCATTTTAATATTTGCGCGGTTCTTTTCAGGAGGAGGTCGATAATGGTGTCCGTTCACATATCCTCCGCATTTTGATGCAGTGTGATGACGCAGAATGGTCTCGAAACGAAGTGGTATGCGAAAGGCCGCAAACTACGAAAATTCTTGCGTATACCTTCTCTCATCTGGGCGAATATCTCATTGCTTGGTTAGTCCTTTTCACTTTCTTCAGTGCTTCCTTCTGTCTACTAAATTGAACCCTCCAGAAATGTCTTCCATATACATCGAGGGATTTATTAGGGTCATCACGATCGTTCTAGAATGATTATCGTAAATGCAATCGAGCAAAATTAGCTGCAAACTTTAGCATTTATTCTTAAAATTATATTCATATCGAAGGAAATTCCAGAAGTAAATAAAACCGTTAAGCTGAATATAGCTCCCAACATTGTGTTATTTGCATCCACAAATTGAATTTCTTACACTAATTTTATTGTTTATTCGAAGACATAATAACCTAATGGTTACTGAAATGAACCAACAAAGATTGGCATTAGATCCCCGAGTGTGGTAGCATTTTTTGGTGGCGATGTAGAAAATAAAGGCTTAGGTTTTGGTATGAAGCAACAATCCGAGTGTGTTGATTTTGTAGGATTTTGCTATGAAGCAGTAAAAATAATCTTAGGATTTGCCGATTGTTTTAAAAAACTGCTGGCGACTTTCGTATATTTAAATACTGAAATTATTCTTTTTCATCACTAAGCAATATCAGAGATATCGATACCATCTTTCGCAAACATCATTCAGTACAAGTATTTTACTGATGCGTCGATGTTTCCGGTGTACTTTTAGCGTATTAGTCGATGGTGAAGTTGGAGAGGTATGTAAGAGTGGTAACGGTGATGTTGCTGTCTGGAAAGTTAGTGGGGGAAAGGGAAGGGAACGGTGACGACAATGGAGTTTTGAAACCCGCCTGGTCACCCGTGTTCGCTCGCCTCTCGAAATTGCCCATTTATTACTTTGCTAGCAAGAGTGTAGGTAGCCCAAAAGCCTTATCACGATCGCCACATCCAGTGTTCACCGATCTGGCCTCAGCACATCTGATCCACAAGAAATTCTTAAATTGGGCGTTGTAGCTCTTTTTTCATGAATTGGCTACAGCATTTGCTTGCAGCAACCAATGGAGTATTTGTCAACGAATGTAGCTCGAGTTCGAGATACAGAGCTACTCACTCTTTTCGAATTCTTCACCGATCGTTCGAAATTCGACGATTTGTTGGCGGTTCGTCTTCGAACATCATTCGCTGCGAAGCTGCGGACGTTATGAGGATTTCATCTCTCCGATGATTGTACCTCCTCCATTTATATCACATATTGTCCTTCAGGGGTCTGTCTTTTAATGGTTTTTTCTGCACTCCTTTTGAATTTCTATGCATATTTTTATAAAAATGCAAGCAGGTGGCATCATTTTCGTGTCTGTTTACATCGTTTATTTGCATCTTTGGCTCGGCGGTTTCAACTGGCATTTTGAGGAGGCTGTGGCGACGAAATTTTGTGGAGTCAATAAGAACAGGATGTTGTGGAATTTACTTACGCCAGTGCTTGTAATGCCCGAAATATGGAATTTTAAATGTGGGTCTGCACAAGCGGCTAATTTTAGGAAGCCGTATTGATAGAGCATTCTTAGGTATAGAGACGTGAAAAATAAGTGAAAAAACATTGAGTGTGGGACATGTTTATATCTTTGTCTTTAATAGCCGACATCAGTATTTAGCCATTGTTACATCGTTTAGGTCTCGTTACACATCTCTTTCATGCCTGTTAATGCCCGTTCACAAAGCGATATTACCCCCGAGCTATGATATGCTGTAACTTAAACAGTGCTGCTATTATTTACATCGATTTCGCCGAAATATTGGTTCCGCAGTGAATTGATCCGAGTGCGGTAGCCCATAAAAGAAGAAAGATGCAGATAGTCTGTCAGCAACCTCCTCCCCTTAGTCGTAACTTCCGGTCTGAGGGTGAATGTGGGAACAGCTTTGTCATTGGTGATTTCGAGCAATTTTACCGTGCCGCCGCCAATAGATGCCCACAGATGTCCACTGGGGGATGTTGAAAGGTGATTGCGAACTCTAGCACTAGTTCATTTGTTTACTTTTGGTAAGGATTCGTTGGGTTGGTTGCTCATTGAGTTGCAAATTAAATCAAAACTGTAAAATTGTTGTAAATGAAGGATTCAAAATGTTCTTATCAGCAAATCACTGCACCATTCACCATTTAGACTAACGGTCGGTGGAAAAGTAAAAAAAGAAGGGTTCAGGTGCGTTCCAGTTCGATGTTTTTTTTATTGAATGGGAGATGTGGTCTCATCAACCATCTCAAGGATACTTTAAAACATACACTCTAGAACTGAGCTAGCAATGACTGAGTGGATTTGACCGAATAATATGCACTCTATATTTGCGTGATCATGTGAAATCTATGGGCTATGTAAAACGTGAAGTCAACGTACATTTGATTTCACATACCTTTGCACTTATAATGCATTACTATTGAAATCTGACTGTTGGGAAGTGTTGTTTACGTCTCGCAGATTTTCTTTGCAGTAAATTGTGTAATCGTCTTAGAATAAAAGCTTATTGCTGCATTTGTTTTTCTGACGATAAAAATATTTTTGCGTCCGTTTATTCGATGATAGGCATATTCCTGTGCATATTTCTTGCGATCTGAGTCTATTATAACGAGGATTCCATCGCGACTGAACTTGCTGCAGACGAAGGGCGCCATGATGATACCAGTGTGATCGCGTCGAAAAGAGGTAAAACGTTGGTGTATAAGTGATGCGTGTTCTCGTAGGCCAACCATCGCTTATGTGAATCGAAGACCAAATGAATAGTGCTCAGTTTGATGTGAATAGACGAATTGTCGATGAAATGTTTACTGTGACCAAAATTGTTGTGAAATAAGCGATCGATACTTCTCATTGCATCATTAGCAATGTGGGTTAATTGTGTTTGATCGGCGGGGAAAGTCATTTGTCGGGTGAAACGTCGTTGATGTTTGATAATCTATCGCACATTTGGTAACATAGAGGAGGGGCGCATAGTTTTGTTGGCTGTCAATAAGTCTAAAGTGAAATTCGTCTCAGCTGACGATAGCAATGATTTACTCGCATATAAAAGCCGGGTTGCAGATGTAGTGCTCACATTTGCGTACATCGGTTTTGCTTGCCGATGTCTTGTTTTCGTGACTTGGTTGTGCGACGTTTATCGACTTTGTATGATTTCCCTACAATTGCTGGATACTATGCAGTCAACATATGTTATATGTGGATTTCCCTTTCTTCGTCTTTTCTTTTTTTTACTTTTTTGTTTTTGACGCATTATCGATGTATATCGCATTTGGATTGATACGTTTTTTATCAAAATTCAAGTTTTTATTTGCAACCTTTCATACTTAGGAAATGCAGTACATTGACTGGTTGATTGTTTTCACTGTTTTGTGCTAATTAATCTTGAATGTTCTAATTTTTGATGTAATCGTGCGGATCGAAACTAAGATAGGCCGAAACCTTTTTGCACTATTTGCAAATATTTCTAGGGTCATGTATTTTTAAATCCGCATATATAGCTAATGAGGTAGGATGAGAGGAGATTGGAAAACGTTTCGTCGGATGTTGCTGATCTAATCCCATTAACTGGTCTATTGTTGTACCAAAAGTAATATCTGTAATCAGCATTAACGCAGACATGTGTATAATTTGTTTGTTTTCAATAACCTTGAATTAGACAACATCTGCAGAAATAGATACAATCAGGATCGCAGCTTTGAAGTAATCAATAAAAGTGAGAGGTCCTTTCTTTGATTTTAACATCTCTATAATTCGTAGTTCGAGATCAGAGTTTACAATAACACTGATCTATTTTCCTCATAAAGTCAGTCGATTCTCTTATGTAAGCAGAAGGCTACAAGCCTTATTAATTTCGAGTATGTATAATCGTTAGCAATAGTTAATCACTATGCGTCTTCCTTAGGTTGAACTATCCCTAAATGACTTCTTTTTGGTCACATTGTTTGGTAGTTTAGCGATTTAAGCGATCTATAACCTGATTCAGGACGAACAAGCATACGATACGGTTCCATTGAAAAATGCGGTCGTATTGCTTGTGATTTTGAAATCTTTCAGTCTTTAAGCAATCCAATTATTTGATGCTCTTTGAATGGCTTATATCGGCGCCTCCATTACAAAAACGGGTCAATTCCTTTAAACACTTGTTTCCTATACATCGTTATTGTTTATGCTCATCAGGTTGTTCCAAAGTGAAGCGTTTACTGATAGTTGGCATGAAAAAACAATTTGAACGCCTAGGTTAGAAACTTTCCTCTATATTTTATACGGTTATCGTTTTCAATTTTTCCTTAAATCCTCATCGCTAAGCATCTCCAAATATCTCGCATCGTCGATAAGTTGATCGCTCATTGTGCAAAATCTATAGTATGCTGCTTTCCTATTTATATTCTGCAGTGGCAATATTATTGGTGCTTTCGTCTGTCGACTGATTTCAACTTGAGATAGTGACAGATGATATCTAAGTGAACTTTGTTCTTGCAGATCATTTTTTACATGCGTTGAATGCAACTGTATTATGAAACTACGCGAAGTGAAACGATTATTGATGTCGCTGAAAACGAGGGCTTCATTTTCAGTGAGTCTGCTTTCCTTTGATGCTACCTGCACTTCTGTAAATATACACTACCAAGTGGTTAAGTTACGGTTTTTAGCTAACCCATTCATTAAAACAAAATTTTCCTTATCCCTTGAACCATGGGATGATTGGATTGCCCGATCGGACGATTGGATTGCCCGATCGGACGATTGGATTGCCCGATTAACGATTGGATTGCCCGTTCGGACGGTTGGATTTCCCGATCGGACGATTGCGTTGCCCGATCGGACGATTGGATTGCCCAATCGGACGGTTGGATTGCCCGACCGGACAACTGGATTGCCCGACCGGACGATCGGTCGATTGGTTATGATAGTATTTTCAAAAAAAGATCAGACTGCTGGGTATCATGTTCACATTGATTCATGAAAAACCCTTTATGCTATAGCTTATAGCGTTTTTTTTTTTGGTAGATCGAATGCGTATCATACGAGTTTGATCATAAGTGCTCTTATATTGTTGACCTGCATAAATGTTGATAATTGTAACGTGGCTGCTTAGTTGTATCTTCCTACCCCACTACAAATTTCCCATTCTGTCAACGCAAAGAGCATTTCGACGTGCTGTTTGAGCATCTTTAGTCACTAACTGCTACCTTTGAAATATAAGTATACAGTGGCCTGTGTACTGCTAATCTTTTATGGGGCAGAGGAAAAGAAGAGGGAGGAGTTGAAAATTTTGTAGTTAGAGTGGAACTTCGACTTAGTGCTCCCAGCAGTCAGTTATATGGAGTTAGGCGATAGCTTTTATAGTTGATGGTTTATAAGGTGTCACTACAACAATCTAAATTTTCGACTCCTCGTTACCATATTTTGTGAATTTTTGAACACAAACATCAATGTTTAGACCACGATGGAAATTTTATGTCAATAATTCGGGTTGTTATTACTGAGTGCGCCAAATTCAAGTATAGAAGTGATACATGTTAGAATGGTTGGTGATGAGGTTATGTGTCCCAAAATGTGAGAAAATTATATATTAACTCCTCTATCTACTTCGGTCTCTCCTCCTCGAATATGCGCCCTCCCACCCCCTTCCCCTCCAAAATGGTGAACCAATGATCCTTGTGGCCTATAAGTAAGGTTTTACGGCTTGATCTTAAGGCTAGATCTTGCCATGACTTCATGTTATATTTAACGTTTTAACGATTTCGCGTTATTATAACCACACTCCCGCCATCTCTTGCGTGGGCAGTGACTTCATCTTCGCTCATTGAGTCACATCGCCCACTTTGTACCAACTGCGCTTCGCAATCAGCAATGTGATATCAATGCTTTTTTTAATGAATCCTTTTTGAAATTGTCTAGAAAATAAGCTAGAATGATATGATATTATCCTTAGTTCTTATACCTGCATATTTATTTCCGCTGACCAAGTATCTTTATTTATTAAAATTGTATGGGAGTAAGTTCAAGAAGATTTGTTAAGGTGACAGGTTCTTGCCCGTTCCTTTTATAGCATATGAATACTATATTGGTACTGTTGAATATGTATAGATGTTATGATTTTTGCGGTTTCCTGTGACTACATTTTGTATAGATTTATTGCACTAAGTGAAAATTTCGTTTTTAAAGACGACTGCTGATTAATTCGGTTCAAGTTTTATGTGTATTAGACCAAAGAGCTGAAGCAAATTCTTATCGTAAATGGTTAATGCAAGTCGTATTGATGCATATAAGTAGTGTTTATTCATATTATCATGAAAGCTGCCTCATTTTTTATTGTATCGTGTTATAATATCGTAGAGCACTATATATGCCACTTGGCATGCGTATCGTGTAACTTGGTTTAGCGCTTGGTTTAGAACCTTTAGGTAATCGGAAGAGTTTTTTCTCCTTTTTTTGCAATATCTTCTGGACGATGCTGGGCTACATTATGCTGCGACCGCAAAAAACCGTTTATGATTGCTGTGTTTCGCAACTGGAAGTCCCCCCCCCTTATTCTATTACTATACTTCTGAGTGGTATATATGCAGTTAAATGTTTGCATATACGATGAGGCAGTCATAAATGATAAACTTTAAGGCATTGTTGTAGAATTGTAAGAGTTTTGTTATTACAACAAAGAATAGCAGGCGCAGGTGAGAAGAGGTAAAGTGAGGTGCTTAGGCCCTGACCGTTGCTCAGTTTTTACTATACTATGTGAATAAGTGACATTCCTTCTAATGTATATTCCTTTCAATAGCTTTCATGTAGTGAAGAAATTCGTTCCTCGCGTATCATTCAAAAGGTTACCGCATGAAAGGGCTATGTTTCGAATATGTTTTCACTCAAGGGTACTCAAATTTTGCGTTGAGGCATGATCGACCTGAAATTAACCTTGAGGGTGATAAAAATATTTTTGCAGTAGCAACAACAAGCGAAGATGGTGAAGTGCAATCTAATGCACAACGTTATCAGAAGGAATTGGTCGCTGAGCAGCAATCAAGTCTCTCGGCTAGGATCAGCGAGCGTATGTGTAAGGTAAACGTTCATTTTTGTTTTTATTTATATACCATTTGTGCGTTAATTTATTTGTTTCGAATAAAGAGGTGGCGGGGAGGGGTATAAGGAATTTTCAGGAAACGTTTGGCAACAAGAATGTGTTTATTGAAATATTGAGGAATATTTTACTTATGGTGATGAAGATCTATCGATGTGCTCACTTATGCATATATGAAATTGTTACCTGCAATATTCAAAGATGAGCTTGCCTCCTCCCTTCTTCGCTCCCTTCTGGATGTCCCATCCCACATCATCCTTGAAGGACGAAGGCACCACTCAACAAATAGTTGCGTTTCTAAAATATACGGGGAGCGCCGAATTAAATGATGTAAAGAGGAAGAAGGTAAGAGAGTTTCAGTCGTCCCATTTATAAATTATTTTTATATTCAGAAGTTTACATATCTGAATCATTGAGGTTTTTAAGCTAACTCGACTAATCTCTGATAGGATTGCTTTGTTAGAACAAAAGTTATTTCTAAAATTCGGATAATAGGAGAACTTAAATTAATTTTCACCGTTTTTTGTGTGTCTCTGAGATAAAACTAAACGGGGTAGGAGTGAGCTATGTTGAGAAACAAGGGGTCAAAATAGGTGAAAAGGGGGCTATGCTGACGAAATAAAGGGTCGAACCGGGTGGGAGGTTGGCTATACTGAGGGAATAGAGGGTAAAAGAGGTGGGAGGAGGGCCATGCTGAGGACATAAAAAGTCGAATTAGATGGGGTGGGGGCTATATTGGCGAAAAAAGGCAAACTAGGTGGGAGGAGACATATACTGAGGGAATAAAGGGACAAACTAGATGGGAGGAGGGCTATAGTGAGGAAATGAACGGTCAAATTAGATGGGAGAAGCGCTACACTGAGGAAATAAAGGGTCAAAATAGATGGGAGAGGGCTATACTGAGGAAATGAACGGTCAAATTAGATGGGAGAAGCGCTACACTGAGGAAATAAAATGTCAAATTATATGGGAGGAGACCTATACTGAGGAAGTAAAGGGTCAAATTATATGGGAGGAGGGCTATACTGAGGAAATAAAGGGTCAAACTAGATTCGAGGAGGGCCGTACTGAAGAAATGAAGGGCCAAATTGGATGGGAGAAGGGCTATACTGAAGAAATGAAGGGTCAAATTAGATGGGAGGAGAGCTATACTGACTAAATAAAGGCTCAAATTAGATGGGAGGAGGGCTATACTGAGAAAATAAAGGGTCAAACTAGATGGGAGGAGGGCTATCTGAGGAAATAAAGGGTCAAACTAGATGGGAGGAGGACTATACTGAGGAAATAAAGGGTCAAATTATATGGGAGGAGGGCTATACTGAGGAAATAAAGGATCAAACTAGATGGGAGGAGGGATGTCTGAGGAAATAAAGGGTCAAATTAAATGGGAGGAGGGCCACACTGAGGAAATAAAGGGTCAAGTTAGATGGGAGAAGGGCTATACTGAGGAAATGAAGGGTGAAATTAGATGGAAGGAGGGCTATACTGAGGAAATAAAGGGTCAAATTAGATGGGAGGAGGGCTATACTGAGGAAATAAAGGATCAAACTAGATGGGAGGAGGGCTATGCTGAGGAAATAAAGGGTCAAACTAGATGGGAGGAGGGCTATACTGAGGAAATGAAGGGTGAAATTAGATGGGAGGAGGGCTATACTGAGGAAATAAAATGTCAAATTATATGGGAGGAGACATATACTGAGGGAATAAAGGGTCAAACTAGATGGGAGGAGGGCTATACTGACTAAATAAAGGCCCAAATTAGATGGGAGAAGGGCTATACTGAGGAAATAAAGGGTCAAATTGAATGGGAGGAGGGCTATACTGAGGAAATGAACGGTCAAATTAGATGGGAGAAGCGCTACACTGAGGAAATAAAATGTCAAATTATATGGGAGGAGACCTATACTGAGGAAGTAAAGGGTCAAATTATATGGGAGGAGGGCTATACTGAGGAAATAAAGGGTCAAACTAGATTCGAGGAGGGCCGTACTGAAGAAATGAAGGGCCAAATTGGATGGGAGAAGGGCT
This sequence comes from Baylisascaris procyonis, assembly GCA_037389465.1. Lineage (NCBI taxonomy): Eukaryota > Metazoa > Nematoda > Chromadorea > Rhabditida > Ascarididae > Baylisascaris > Baylisascaris procyonis. The sequence continues at coordinate 391,355 of JAZARR010000234.1, read as the reverse complement.
ATACTGAAGAAATGAAGGGTCAAATTAGATGGGAGGAGAGCTATACTGACTAAATAAAGGCTCAAATTAGATGGGAGGAGGGCTATACTGAGAAAATAAAGGGTCAAACTAGATGGGAGGAGGGCTATCTGAGGAAATAAAGGGTCAAATTATATGGGAGGAGGGCTATACTGAGGAAATAAAGGATCAAACTAGATGGGAGGAGGGATGTCTGAGGAAATAAAGTGTCAAATTAAATGGGAGGAGGGCCACACTGAGGAAATAAAGGGTCAAGTTAGATGGGAGAAGGGCTATACTGAGGAAATGAAGGGTGAAATTAGATGGAAGGAGGGCTATACTGAGGAAATAAAGGGTCAAATTAGATGGGAGGAGGGCTATACTGAGGAAATAAAGGATCAAACTAGATGGGAGGAGGGCTATGCTGAGGAAATAAAGGGTCAAACTAGATGGGAGGAGGGCTATACTGAGGAAATGAAGGGTGAAATTAGATGGGAGGAGGGCTATACTGAGGAAATAAAATGTCAAATTATATGGGAGGAGACCTATACTGAGGAAATAAAGGGTCAAACTAGATGGGAGGAGGGCCATACTGAAGAAATAAAGGGTCAAACTAGACGGGAGGAGGGCTATACTGAGGAAATAAAGGGTCAAACTAGATGGGAGGAGGGCTATACTGAGGAAATAAAGGGTCAAATTAAATGGGAGGAGGGCTGTACTGAGAAAATAAAGGGTCAAACTAGATGGGGGAAGGGCTATACTGAGGAAATAAAGGGTCAAATTAGATGGGAGAAGCGCTATACTGAGGAAATAAAGGGTCAAAATAGATGGGAGGAGGGCTATACTGAGGAAATAAAGGGTCAAACTAGATGGGAGGAGGGCTATACTGAGGAAATAAAGGGTCAAGTTAGATGGGGGAAGGGCTATGCTGAGGAAATGAAGGGTGAAATTAGATGGGAGGAGGGCTATACTGAGGAAATAAAGGGTGAAATTGGATGGGAGGAGGGCTATACTGAGAAAATAAAGGGTCAAACTAGATGGGAGGAGGGCTATCTGAGGAAATAAAGGGTCAAACTAGATGGGAGGAGGACTATACTGAGGAAATAAAGGGTCAAATTATATGGGAGGAGGGCTATACTGAGGAAATAAAGGATCAAACTAGATGGGAGGAGGGCTGTCTGAGGAAATAAAGGGTCAAATTAAATGGGAGGAGGGCCATACTGAGGAAATAAAGGGTCAAGTTAGATGGGAGAAGGGCTATACTGAGGAAATGAAGGGTGAAATTAGATGGGAGGAGGGCTATACTGAGGAAATAAAGGGTCAAATTAGATGGGAGGAGGGCTATACTGAGGAAATAAAGGATCAAACTAGATGGGAGGAGGGCTATGCTGAGGAAATAAAGGGTCAAACTAGATGGGAGGAGGGCTATACTGAGGAAATGAAGGGTGAAATTAGATGGGAGGAGGGCTATACTGAGGAAATAAAATGTCAAATTATATGGGAAGAGGGCTATACTGAGGAAATAAGGGGTCAAAATAGATGGGAGGAGGGCTATACTGAGGAAATGAAGGGTCAAATTAGATGGGGGGAGGGCTATACTGAGGAAATAAAATGTCAAGTTATATGGGAGGACACCTATACTGATGAAATAAAGGGTCAAAATAGATGGGAGGAGGGCTATACTGAGGAAATGAAGGGTCAAATTAGATGGGAGGAGGGCTATACTGAGGAAATAAAATGTCAAATTATATGGGAGGAGACCTATACTGAGGAAATAAAGGGTCAAACTAGATGGGAGGAGGGATGTCTGAGGAAATAAAGTGTCAAATTAAATGGGAGGAGGGCCATACTGAGGAAATAAAGGGTCAAGTTAGATGGGAGAAGGGCTATACTGAGGAAATGAAGGGTGAAATTAGATGGGAGGAGGGCTATACTGAGGAAATAAAGGGTCAAATTAGATGGGAGGAGGGCTATACTGAGGAAATAAAGGATCAAACTAGATGGGAGGAGGGCTATGCTGAGGAAATAAAGGGTCAAACTAGATGGGAGAAGGGCTATACTGAGGAAATGAAGGGTGAAATTAGATGGAAGGAGGGCTATACTGAGGAAATAAAGGGTCAAATTAGATGGGAGGAGGGCTATACTGAGGAAATAAAGGATCAAACTAGATGGGAGGAGGGCTATGCTGAGGAAATAAAGGGTCAAACTAGATGGGAGGAGGGCTATACTGAGGAAATGAAGGGTGAAATTAGATGGGAGGAGGGCTATACTGAGGAAATAAAATGTCAAATTATATGGGAGGAGACCTATACTGAGGAAATAAAGGGTCAAACTAGATGGGAGGAGGGCCATACTGAAGAAATAAAGGGTCAAACTAGACGGGAGGAGGGCTATACTGAGGAAATAATGGGTCAAACTAGATGGGAGGAGGGCTATACTGAGGAAATAAAGGGTCAAATTAAATGGGAGGAGGGCTGTACTGAGAAAATAAAGGGTCAAACTAGATGGGGGAAGGGCTATACTGAGGAAATAAAGGGTCAAATTAGATGGGAGAAGCGCTATACTGAGGAAATAAAGGGTCAAAATAGATGGGAGGAGGGCTATACTGAGGAAATAAAGGGTCAAACTAGATGGGAGGAGGGCTATACTGAGGAAATAAAGGGTCAAGTTAGATGGGGGAAGGGCTATGCTGAGGAAATGAAGGGTGAAATTAGATGGGAGGAGGGCTATACTGAGGAAATAAAGGGTGAAATTAGATGGGAGGAGGGCTATACTGAGAAAATAAAGGGTCAAACTAGATGGGAGGAGGGCTATCTGAGGAAATAAAGGGTCAAACTAGATGGGAGGAGGACTATACTGAGGAAATAAAGGGTCAAATTATATGGGAGGAGGGCTATACTGAGGAAATAAAGGATCAAACTAGATGGGAGGAGGGCTGTCTGAGGAAATAAAGGGTCAAATTAAATGGGAGGAGGGCCATACTGAGGAAATAAAGGGTCAAGTTAGATGGGAGAAGGGCTATACTGAGGAAATGAAGGGTGAAATTAGATGGGAGGAGGGCTATACTGAGGAAATAAAGGGTCAAATTAGATGGGAGGAGGGCTATACTGAGGAAATAAAGGATCAAACTAGATGGGAGGAGGGCTATGCTGAGGAAATAAAGGGTCAAACTAGATGGGAGGAGGGCTATACTGAGGAAATGAAGGGTGAAATTAGATGGGAGGAGGGCTATACTGAGGAAATAAAATGTCAAATTATATGGGAAGAGGGCTATACTGAGGAAATAAGGGGTCAAAATAGATGGGAGGAGGGCTATACTGAGGAAATGAAGGGTCAAATTAGATGGGGGGAGGGCTATACTGAGGAAATAAAATGTCAAGTTATATGGGAGGACACCTATACTGATGAAATAAAGGGTCAAAATAGATGGGAGGAGGGCTATACTGAGGAAATGAAGGGTCAAATTAGATGGGAGGAGGGCTATACTGAGGAAATAAAATGTCAAATTATATGGGAGGAGACCTATACTGAGGAAATAAAGGGTCAAACTAGATGGGAGGAGGGCTATACTGAGGAAATAAAGGGTCAAATTAAATGGGAGGAGGGCTATACTGAGAAAATAAAGGGTCAAACTAGATGGGAGGAGGGCTATACTGAGGAAATAAAGGGTCAAACTAGATGGGAGGAGGAACTGAGGAAATAAAGGGTCAAATTATATGGGAGGAGACCTATACTGAGGAAACAAAATGTCAAATTAGATGGGAGGAGGGCTATACTGAGGAAATAAAGGGTCAAACTAGATGGGAGGAGGGCCATACTGAGGAAATAAAGGGTCAAACTAGATGGAAGGAGGGCTACACTGAGGAAATAAAGGGTCAAATTGAATGGGAGGAGGGCTATACTGACTAAATAAAGGCCCAAATTAGATGGGAGAAGGGCTATACTGAGGAAATAAAGGGTCAAATTGAATGGGAGGAGGGCTATACTGAGGAAATAAATTGTCGAACTAGATGGGAGATTGGCTATACTGAGGAAATGAAGTGTCAAGTTAGATGGGAGGAGACCTATACTGAGGAAATAAAATGTCAAATTATATGGGAAGAGGGCTATACTGAGGAAATAAGGGGTCAAAATAGATGGGAGGAGGGCTATACTGAGGAAATGAAGGGTCAAATTAGATGGGGGGAGGGCTATACTGAGGAAATAAAATGTCAAGTTATATGGGAGGAGACCTATACTGATGAAATAAAGGGTCAAAATAGATGGGAGGAGGGCTATACTGAGGAAATGAAGGGTCAAATTAGATGGGAGGAGGGCTATACTGAGGAAATAAAATGTCAAATTATATGGGAGGAGACCTATACTGAGGAAATAAAGGGTCAAACTAGATGGGAGGAGGGCTATACTGAGGAAATAAAGGGTCAAATTAAATGGGAGGAGGGCTATACTGAGAAAATAAAGGGTCAAACTAGATGGGAGGAGGGCTATACTGAGGAAATAAAGGGTCAAACTAGATGGGAGGAGGAACTGAGGAAATAAAGGGTCAAATTATATGGGAGGAGACCTATACTGAGGAAATAAAATGTCAAATTAGATGGGAGGAGGGCTATACTGAGGAAATAAAGGGTCAAACTAGATGGGAGTGACCTATACTGAGGAAATAAAGGGTGAAATTAGATGGGAGGAGGGCTGCAATGAGGAAATAAAGGATCAAATTAGATGGGAGGAGGGCTATACTGAGGAAATAAAGGATCAAACTAGATGGGAGGAGGGCTATACTGAGGAAATGAAGGGTGAAATTAGATGGGAGGAGGGCTATACTGAGGAAATAAAATGTCAAATTATATGGGAGGAGACCTATACTGAGGAAATAAAGGGTCAAACTAGATGGGAGGAGGGCCATACTGAGGAAATAAAGGGTCAAACTAGATGGGAGGAGGGCTATACTGAGGAAATAAAGGGTCAAATTAAATGGGAGGAGGGCTATACTGAGGAAATAAATTGTCGAACTAGATGGGAGAATGGCTATACTGAGGAAATGAAGTGTCAAGTTAGATGGGAGGAGACGTATACTGAGGAAATAAAATGTCAAATTATATGGGAGGAGGGCTATACTGAGGAAATAAGGGGTCAAAATAGATGGGAGGAGGGCTATACTGAGGAAATGAAGGGTCAAATTAGATGGGGGGAGGGCTATACTGAGGAAATAAAATGTCAAGTTATATGGCAGGAGACATACTGAGGAAATAAAGGGTCAAAGTAGATGGGAGGAGGGCTATACTGAGGAAATGAAGGGTCAAATTAGATGGGAGGAGGGCTATACTGAGGAAATAAAATGTCAAATTATATGGGAGGAGACCTATACTGAGGAAATAAAGGGTCAAACTAGATGGGAGGAGGGCTGTACTGAGGAAATAAAGGGTCAAATTAAATGGGAGGAGGGCTATACTGAGAAAATAAAGGGTCAAACTAGATGGGAGGAGGGCTATACTGAGGAAATAAAGGGTCAAACTAGATGGGAGGAGGTACTGAGGAAATAAAGGGTCAAATTATATGGGAGGAGACCTATACTGAGGAAATAAAATGTCAAATTATATGGGAGGAGGGCTATACTGAGGAAATGAAGGGTGAAATTAGATGGGAGGAGGGCTATACTGAGGAAATAAAGGGTCAAACTAGATGGGAGGGACCCATACTGAGGAAATAAAGGGTGAAATTAGATGGGAGGAGGACTATACTGAGGAAATAAAGGGTCAAACCAGATGGGAGGAGGGCTATCTGAGGAAATAAAGGGTCAAATTATGTGGGAGGAGGGCTATACTGAGGAAATAAAGGATCAAACTAGATGGGAGGAGGGCTATCTGAGGAAATAAAGGGTCAAACTAGATGGGAGGAGGACTATACTGAGGAAATATAGGATCAAACTAGATGGGAGGAGGGCTATCTGAGGAAATAAAAGATCAAACTAGATGGGAGGAGGGCTATCTGAGGAAATAAAGGGTCAAACTAGATGGGAGGAGGGCTATACTGAGGAAATAAAGGATCAAACTAGATGGGAGGAGGGCCATACTGAGGAAATAAAGGGTCGAATTAGATGGGAGAATGGCTATACTGAGGAAGCGAAGTGTCAAGTTAGATGGGAGAAGGGCCATACTGAGGAAATGAAGGGTGAAATTAGATGGGAGGAGGGCTATACTGAGGAAATGAAGTGTCAAATTATATGGGAAGAGACCTATACTGAGGAAATAAAGGGTCAAATTAAATGGGAGGAGGGCTATACTGAGGAAATGAAGGGTCAAATTAGATGGGAGGAGGGCTATACTGAGGAAATAAAATGTAAAATTATATGGGAGGAGACCTATACTGAGGAAATAAAGGGTCAAACTAGATGGGAGGAGGGCTATACTGAGGAAATAAAGGGTCAAATTAAATGGGAGGAGGGCTATACTGAGAAAATAAAGGGTCAAACTAGATGGGAGGAGGGCGATACTGAGGAAATAAAGGGTCAAACTAGATGGGAGGAGGGCTATACTGAGGAAATAAAGGGTCAAATTATATGGGAGGAGGGCTATACTGAGGAAATAAAGGGTCAAACTAGATTCGAGGAGGGCCGTACTGAAGAAATGAAAGGCCAAATTGGATGGGAGAAGGGCTATACTGAAGAAATGAAGGGTCAAATTAGATGGGAGGAGAGCTATACTGACTAAATAAAGGCCCAAATTAGATGGGAGAAGGGCTATACTGAGGAAATAAAGGGTCAAATTAAATGGGAGGAGGGCTATACTGGGGAAATGAAGGGTCGAATTAGATGGGAGGAGGGCTATGCTGAGGAAATAAAGGGTCAAATTATACGGGAGGAGGGCTATACTGAGGAAATAAAGGGTCAAACTTGGTGGGGAGAGGGCTATAACAAATAAGTGATATCAGCTTCCAAAATCATATCAGAAAGTGATATTTTTGATATCCTCATTTAGCATTTGGTGTCATTTCATATGCCTCTTGCATTCATTCTATGTTTTACTTATTTTTATGAAGCGAACTCGTAATGTCTTTTCCATCCTTTCCATAAGCCATGGCTTTTTGTTTCTCTGTCACAATCTAATTATATCAGGCCTTATGTAGGAAGATCTCTTATTTACGATTTTTCACATGTGATTGAATCCTGTTACATAATTCTGCGGAAATTTTTTGGAAAATGCTTCAAGTTAACCTTCTTATCATTTGATGACCGTTGAAAACGTTGTCAAAAACAGTGATGAACCCATTATTTTCGCTTGGTGGACTTGTCAAATAATGGTTGCCATATGACCCTAAGCTAGACTAAAATACCTGTAACATTTAGCGCGTTGACCATGTGTTTGAATGTCGTTAACGTTGTTTCATCCAGCATAGAATCTCTCCATCGGATTGACTTCAGGCTTTTTGAGATCAAACGATCATCGTTTTGCAGGCGCTTTCACGAATCTCTGGAATCTCACAGATTCTTATACGAGAAAATAGCGAAGATTGGTTGTAATAACTGGTGCAGCATACGATTGCAATGGCGATGGCATCGTTGATACGAGGTTTCATAAGAATTTCATTTTATAGTCATTGTTGTACACTTCTACAAATTTTAACTGCGAGCGCATATCGCAGTAATGTATGTCTGTTTGTATACACACTTATGATGCCTATGTATGTATGTCTGCCTCTCTGACCTTTAGTGTCATTTGGAAAACCACTGAAATTAAAGAGATTTGAAGGTGAAAGATTTGCTGCATTCTCTAATGGGTGTTTTTCCATCACACACTCTTCGGGTCACATAAAAAATAAATGTTTGTGAAGAACTTACGCGGTCAGTTGGATCGATTTGAATGTGAGGGCATTATTTTGTATTTCTTTAAATAAATCTTTTCTATCATTTATCAGATCTTTCATGAAAGTGGTTGATTAAATGAGGGGAACGCAACGGTCCTGACAAGTTTCTCCATCTGTTTATACCTGCTTGTATCTAAAGTTAACATAATCAAAGAAATTAGACTTTTGCGATAACAGGGTGGGAATTAGCTGAGGAAAGTCGAATGAAAAAGGTCACTTTCTTGCGCTTTTTCGAGGCTAGAGAACAATAAATTGAGTGCTGCATGAATGCGCAAATAGTACAGTGCTACGAGAGAGAATCAATTTTCTATAGAGCTGCATTTTGAATTGCTGAAGTGGAAGAGGTACACCACAAGTGGATAGAACTCTGTGAAAATCATTCATTACTTCATCAAAGCACGACGAAGTATTGTGATGAATGATCTAAAACTCATCGATAACAGTGATTGGACAGCGATCAAATTGGAGCTTATTCTTCGGGAACGCTAACATAGAATATTGATAAAAATTAAGTTTTTTTTTTCACCGTAGATCATTTTAATATTTGCGCGGTTCTTTTCAGGAGGAGGTCGATAATGGTGTCCGTTCACATATCCTCCGCATTTTGATGCAGTGTGATGACGCAGAATGGTCTCGAAACGAAGTGGTATGCGAAAGGCCGCAAACTACGAAAATTCTTGCGTATACCTTCTCTCATCTGGGCGAATATCTCATTGCTTGGTTAGTCCTTTTCACTTTCTTCAGTGCTTCCTTCTGTCTACTAAATTGAACCCTCCAGAAATGTCTTCCATATACATCGAGGGATTTATTAGGGTCATCACGATCGTTCTAGAATGATTATCATAAATGCAATCGAGCAAAATTAGCTGCAAACTTTAGCATTTATTCTTAAAATTATATTCATATCGAAGGAAATTCCAGAAGTAAATAAAACCGTTAAGCTGAATATAGCTCCCAACATTGTGTTATTTGCATCCACAAATTGAATTTCTTACACTAATTTTATTGTTTATTCGAAGACATAATAACCTAATGGTTACTGAAATGAACCAACAAAGATTGGCATTAGATCCCCGAGTGTGGTAGCATTTTTTGGTGGCGATGTAGAAAATAAAGGCTTAGGTTTTGGTATGAAGCAACAATCCGAGTGTGTTGATTTTGTAGGATTTTGCTATGAAGCAGTAAAAATAATCTTAGGATTTGCCGATTGTTTTAAAAAACTGCTGGCGACTTTCGTATATTTAAATACTGAAATTATTCTTTTTCATCACTAAGCAATATCAGAGATATCGATACCATCTTTCGCAAACATCATTCAGTACAAGTATTTTACTGATGCGTCGATGTTTCCGGTGTACTTTTAGCGTATTAGTCGATGGTGAAGTTGGAGAGGTATGTAAGAGTGGTAACGGTGATGTTGCTGTCTGGAAAGTTAGTGGGGGAAAGGGAAGGGAACGGTGACGACAATGGAGTTTTGAAACCCGCCTGGTCACCCGTGTTCGCTCGCCTCTCGAAATTGCCCATTTATTACTTTGCTAGCAAGAGTGTAGGTAGCCCAAAAGCCTTATCACGATCGCCACATCCAGTGTTCACCGATCTGGCCTCAGCACATCTGATCCACAAGAAATTCTTAAATTGGGCGTTGTAGCTCTTTTTTCATGAATTGGCTACAGCATTTGCTTGCAGCAACCAATGGAGTATTTGTCAACGAATGTAGCTCGAGTTCGAGATACAGAGCTACTCACTCTTTTCGAATTCTTCACCGATCGTTCGAAATTCGACGATTTGTTGGCGGTTCGTCTTCGAACATCATTCGCTGCGAAGCTGCGGACGTTATGAGGATTTCATCTCTCCGATGATTGTACCTCCTCCATTTATATCACATATTGTCCTTCAGGGGTCTGTCTTTTAATGGTTTTTTCTGCACTCCTTTTGAATTTCTATGCATATTTTTATAAAAATGCAAGCAGGTGGCATCATTTTCGTGTCTGTTTACATCGTTTATTTGCATCTTTGGCTCGGCGGTTTCAACTGGCATTTTGAGGAGGCTGTGGCGACGAAATTTTGTGGAGTCAATAAGAACAGGATGTTGTGGAATTTACTTACGCCAGTGCTTGTAATGCCCGAAATATGGAATTTTAAATGTGGGTCTGCACAAGCGGCTAATTTTAGGAAGCCGTATTGATAGAGCATTCTTAGGTATAGAGACGTGAAAAATAAGTGAAAAAACATTGAGTGTGGGACATGTTTATATCTTTGTCTTTAATAGCCGACATCAGTATTTAGCCATTGTTACATCGTTTAGGTCTCGTTACACATCTCTTTCATGCCTGTTAATGCCCGTTCACAAAGCGATATTACCCCCGAGCTATGATATGCTGTAACTTAAACAGTGCTGCTATTATTTACATCGATTTCGCCGAAATATTGGTTCCGCAGTGAATTGATCCGAGTGCGGTAGCCCATAAAAGAAGAAAGATGCAGATAGTCTGTCAGCAACCTCCTCCCCTTAGTCGTAACTTCCGGTCTGAGGGTGAATGTGGGAACAGCTTTGTCATTGGTGATTTCGAGCAATTTTACCGTGCCGCCGCCAATAGATGCCCACAGATGTCCACTGGGGGATGTTGAAAGGTGATTGCGAACTCTAGCACTAGTTCATTTGTTTACTTTTGGTAAGGATTCGTTGGGTTGGTTGCTCATTGAGTTGCAAATTAAATCAAAACTGTAAAATTGTTGTAAATGAAGGATTCAAAATGTTCTTATCAGCAAATCACTGCACCATTCACCATTTAGACTAACGGTCGGTGGAAAAGTAAAAAAAGAAGGGTTCAGGTGCGTTCCAGTTCGATGTTTTTTTTATTGAATGGGAGATGTGGTCTCATCAACCATCTCAAGGATACTTTAAAACATACACTCTAGAACTGAGCTAGCAATGACTGAGTGGATTTGACCGAATAATATGCACTCTATATTTGCGTGATCATGTGAAATCTATGGGCTATGTAAAACGTGAAGTCAACGTACATTTGATTTCACATACCTTTGCACTTATAATGCATTACTATTGAAATCTGACTGTTGGGAAGTGTTGTTTACGTCTCGCAGATTTTCTTTGCAGTAAATTGTGTAATCGTCTTAGAATAAAAGCTTATTGCTGCATTTGTTTTTCTGACGATAAAAATATTTTTGCGTCCGTTTATTCGATGATAGGCATATTCCTGTGCATATTTCTTGCGATCTGAGTCTATTATAACGAGGATTCCATCGCGACTGAACTTGCTGCAGACGAAGGGCGCCATGATGATACCAGTGTGATCGCGTCGAAAAGAGGTAAAACGTTGGTGTATAAGTGATGCGTGTTCTCGTAGGCCAACCATCGCTTATGTGAATCGAAGACCAAATGAATAGTGCTCAGTTTGATGTGAATAGACGAATTGTCGATGAAATGTTTACTGTGACCAAAATTGTTGTGAAATAAGCGATCGATACTTCTCATTGCATCATTAGCAATGTGGGTTAATTGTGTTTGATCGGCGGGGAAAGTCATTTGTCGGGTGAAACGTCGTTGATGTTTGATAATCTATCGCACATTTGGTAACATAGAGGAGGGGCGCATAGTTTTGTTGGCTGTCAATAAGTCTAAAGTGAAATTCGTCTCAGCTGACGATAGCAATGATTTACTCGCATATAAAAGCCGGGTTGCAGATGTAGTGCTCACATTTGCGTACATCGGTTTTGCTTGCCGATGTCTTGTTTTCGTGACTTGGTTGTGCGACGTTTATCGACTTTGTATGATTTCCCTACAATTGCTGGATACTATGCAGTCAACATATGTTATATGTGGATTTCCCTTTCTTCGTCTTTTCTTTTTTTACTTTTTTGTTTTTGACGCATTATCGATGTATATCGCATTTGGATTGATACGTTTTTTATCAAAATTCAAGTTTTTATTTGCAACCTTTCATACTTAGGAAATGCAGTACATTGACTGGTTGATTGTTTTCACTGTTTTGTGCTAATTAATCTTGAATGTTCTAATTTTTGATGTAATCGTGCGGATCGAAACTAAGATAGGCCGAAACCTTTTTGCACTATTTGCAAATATTTCTAGGGTCATGTATTTTTAAATCCGCATATATAGCTAATGAGGTAGGATGAGAGGAGATTGGAAAACGTTTCGTCGGATGTTGCTGATCTAATCCCATTAACTGGTCTATTGTTGTACCAAAAGTAATATCTGTAATCAGCATTAACGCAGACATGTGTATAATTTGTTTGTTTTCAATAACCTTGAATTAGACAACATCTGCAGAAATAGATACAATCAGGATCGCAGCTTTGAAGTAATCAATAAAAGTGAGAGGTCCTTTCTTTGATTTTAACATCTCTATAATTCGTAGTTCGAGATCAGAGTTTACAATAACACTGATCTATTTTCCTCATAAAGTCAGTCGATTCTCTTATGTAAGCAGAAGGCTACAAGCCTTATTAATTTCGAGTATGTATAATCGTTAGCAATAGTTAATCACTATGCGTCTTCCTTAGGTTGAACTATCCCTAAATGACTTCTTTTTGGTCACATTGTTTGGTAGTTTAGCGATTTAAGCGATCTATAACCTGATTCAGGACGAACAAGCATACGATACGGTTCCATTGAAAAATGCGGTCGTATTGCTTGTGATTTTGAAATCTTTCAGTCTTTAAGCAATCCAATTATTTGATGCTCTTTGAATGGCTTATATCGGCGCCTCCATTACAAAAACGGGTCAATTCCTTTAAACACTTGTTTCCTATACATCGTTATTGTTTATGCTCATCAGGTTGTTCCAAAGTGAAGCGTTTACTGATAGTTGGCATGAAAAAACAATTTGAACGCCTAGGTTAGAAACTTTCCTCTATATTTTATACGGTTATCGTTTTCAATTTTTCCTTAAATCCTCATCGCTAAGCATCTCCAAATATCTCGCATCGTCGATAAGTTGATCGCTCATTGTGCAAAATCTATAGTATGCTGCTTTCCTATTTATATTCTGCAGTGGCAATATTATTGGTGCTTTCGTCTGTCGACTGATTTCAACTTGAGATAGTGACAGATGATATCTAAGTGAACTTTGTTCTTGCAGATCATTTTTTACATGCGTTGAATGCAACTGTATTATGAAACTACGCGAAGTGAAACGATTATTGATGTCGCTGAAAACGAGGGCTTCATTTTCAGTGAGTCTGCTTTCCTTTGATGCTACCTGCACTTCTGTAAATATACACTACCAAGTGGTTAAGTTACGGTTTTTAGCTAACCCATTCATTAAAACAAAATTTTCCTTATCCCTTGAACCATGGGATGATTGGATTGCCCGATCGGACGATTGGATTGCCCGATCGGACGATTGGATTGCCCGATTAACGATTGGATTGCCCGTTCGGACGGTTGGATTTCCCGATCGGACGATTGCGTTGCCCGATCGGACGATTGGATTGCCCAATCGGACGGTTGGATTGCCCGACCGGACAACTGGATTGCCCGACCGGACGATCGGTCGATTGGTTATGATAGTATTTTCAAAAAAAGATCAGACTGCTGGGTATCATGTTCACATTGATTCATGAAAAACCCTTTATGCTATAGCTTATAGCGTTTTTTTTTTTTGGTAGATCGAATGCGTATCATACGAGTTTGATCATAAGTGCTCTTATATTGTTGACCTGCATAAATGTTGATAATTGTAACGTGGCTGCTTAGTTGTATCTTCCTACCCCACTACAAATTTCCCATTCTGTCAACGCAAAGAGCATTTCGACGTGCTGTTTGAGCATCTTTAGTCACTAACTGCTACCTTTGAAATATAAGTATACAGTGGCCTGTGTACTGCTAATCTTTTATGGGGCAGAGGAAAAGAAGAGGGAGGAGTTGAAAATTTTGTAGTTAGAGTGGAACTTCGACTTAGTGCTCCCAGCAGTCAGTTATATGGAGTTAGGCGATAGCTTTTATAGTTGATGGTTTATAAGGTGTCACTACAACAATCTAAATTTTCGACTCCTCGTTACCATATTTTGTGAATTTTTGAACACAAACATCAATGTTTAGACCACGATGGAAATTTTATGTCAATAATTCGGGTTGTTATTACTGAGTGCGCCAAATTCAAGTATAGAAGTGATACATGTTAGAATGGTTGGTGATGAGGTTATGTGTCCCAAAATGTGAGAAAATTATATATTAACTCCTCTATCTACTTCGGTCTCTCCTCCTCGAATATGCGCCCTCCCACCCCCTTCCCCTCCAAAATGGTGAACCAATGATCCTTGTGGCCTATAAGTAAGGTTTTACGGCTTGATCTTAAGGCTAGATCTTGCCATGACTTCATGTTATATTTAACGTTTTAACGATTTCGCGTTATTATAACCACACTCCCGCCATCTCTTGCGTGGGCAGTGACTTCATCTTCGCTCATTGAGTCACATCGCCCACTTTGTACCAACTGCGCTTCGCAATCAGCAATGTGATATCAATGCTTTTTTTAATGAATCCTTTTTGAAATTGTCTAGAAAATAAGCTAGAATGATATGATATTATCCTTAGTTCTTATACCTGCATATTTATTTCCGCTGACCAAGTATCTTTATTTATTAAAATTGTATGGGAGTAAGTTCAAGAAGATTTGTTAAGGTGACAGGTTCTTGCCCGTTCCTTTTATAGCATATGAATACTATATTGGTACTGTTGAATATGTATAGATGTTATGATTTTTGCGGTTTCCTGTGACTACATTTTGTATAGATTTATTGCACTAAGTGAAAATTTCGTTTTTAAAGACGACTGCTGATTAATTCGGTTCAAGTTTTATGTGTATTAGACCAAAGAGCTGAAGCAAATTCTTATCGTAAATGGTTAATGCAAGTCGTATTGATGCATATAAGTAGTGTTTATTCATATTATCATGAAAGCTGCCTCATTTTTTATTGTATCGTGTTATAATATCGTAGAGCACTATATATGCCACTTGGCATGCGTATCGTGTAACTTGGTTTAGCGCTTGGTTTAGAACCTTTAGGTAATCGGAAGAGTTTTTTCTCCTTTTTTTGCAATATCTTCTGGACGATGCTGGGCTACATTATGCTGCGACCGCAAAAAACCGTTTATGATTGCTGTGTTTCGCAACTGGAAGTCCCCCCCCCTTATTCTATTACTATACTTCTGAGTGGTATATATGCAGTTAAATGTTTGCATATACGATGAGGCAGTCATAAATGATAAACTTTAAGGCATTGTTGTAGAATTGTAAGAGTTTTGTTATTACAACAAAGAATAGCAGGCGCAGGTGAGAAGAGGTAAAGTGAGGTGCTTAGGCCCTGACCGTTGCTCAGTTTTTACTATACTATGTGAATAAGTGACATTCCTTCTAATGTATATTCCTTTCAATAGCTTTCATGTAGTGAAGAAATTCGTTCCTCGCGTATCATTCAAAAGGTTACCGCATGAAAGGGCTATGTTTCGAATATGTTTTCACTCAAGGGTACTCAAATTTTGCGTTGAGGCATGATCGACCTGAAATTAACCTTGAGGGTGATAAAAATATTTTTGCAGTAGCAACAACAAGCGAAGATGGTGAAGTGCAATCTAATGCACAACGTTATCAGAAGGAATTGGTCGCTGAGCAGCAATCAAGTCTCTCGGCTAGGATCAGCGAGCGTATGTGTAAGGTAAACGTTCATTTTTGTTTTTATTTATATACCATTTGTGCGTTAATTTATTTGTTTCGAATAAAGAGGTGGCGGGGAGGGGTATAAGGAATTTTCAGGAAACGTTTGGCAACAAGAATGTGTTTATTGAAATATTGAGGAATATTTTACTTATGGTGATGAAGATCTATCGATGTGCTCACTTATGCATATATGAAATTGTTACCTGCAATATTCAAAGATGAGCTTGCCTCCTCCCTTCTTCGCTCCCTTCTGGATGTCCCATCCCACATCATCCTTGAAGGACGAAGGCACCACTCAACAAATAGTTGCGTTTCTAAAATATACGGGGAGCGCCGAATTAAATGATGTAAAGAGGAAGAAGGTAAGAGAGTTTCAGTCGTCCCATTTATAAATTATTTTTATATTCAGAAGTTTACATATCTGAATCATTGAGGTTTTTAAGCTAACTCGACTAATCTCTGATAGGATTGCTTTGTTAGAACAAAAGTTATTTCTAAAATTCGGATAATAGGAGAACTTAAATTAATTTTCACCGTTTTTTGTGTGTCTCTGAGATAAAACTAAACGGGGTAGGAGTGAGCTATGTTGAGAAACAAGGGGTCAAAATAGGTGAAAAGGGGGCTATGCTGACGAAATAAAGGGTCGAACCGGGTGGGAGGTTGGCTATACTGAGGGAATAGAGGGTAAAAGAGGTGGGAGGAGGGCCATGCTGAGGACATAAAAAGTCGAATTAGATGGGGTGGGGGCTATATTGGCGAAAAAAGGCAAACTAGGTGGGAGGAGACATATACTGAGGGAATAAAGGGACAAACTAGATGGGAGGAGGGCTATAGTGAGGAAATGAACGGTCAAATTAGATGGGAGAAGCGCTACACTGAGGAAATAAAGGGTCAAAATAGATGGGAGAGGGCTATACTGAGGAAATGAACGGTCAAATTAGATGGGAGAAGCGCTACACTGAGGAAATAAAATGTCAAATTATATGGGAGGAGACCTATACTGAGGAAGTAAAGGGTCAAATTATATGGGAGGAGGGCTATACTGAGGAAATAAAGGGTCAAACTAGATTCGAGGAGGGCCGTACTGAAGAAATGAAGGGCCAAATTGGATGGGAGAAGGGCTATACTGAAGAAATGAAGGGTCAAATTAGATGGGAGGAGAGCTATACTGACTAAATAAAGGCTCAAATTAGATGGGAGGAGGGCTATACTGAGAAAATAAAGGGTCAAACTAGATGGGAGGAGGGCTATCTGAGGAAATAAAGGGTCAAACTAGATGGGAGGAGGACTATACTGAGGAAATAAAGGGTCAAATTATATGGGAGGAGGGCTATACTGAGGAAATAAAGGATCAAACTAGATGGGAGGAGGGATGTCTGAGGAAATAAAGGGTCAAATTAAATGGGAGGAGGGCCACACTGAGGAAATAAAGGGTCAAGTTAGATGGGAGAAGGGCTATACTGAGGAAATGAAGGGTGAAATTAGATGGAAGGAGGGCTATACTGAGGAAATAAAGGGTCAAATTAGATGGGAGGAGGGCTATACTGAGGAAATAAAGGATCAAACTAGATGGGAGGAGGGCTATGCTGAGGAAATAAAGGGTCAAACTAGATGGGAGGAGGGCTATACTGAGGAAATGAAGGGTGAAATTAGATGGGAGGAGGGCTATACTGAGGAAATAAAATGTCAAATTATATGGGAGGAGACATATACTGAGGGAATAAAGGGTCAAACTAGATGGGAGGAGGGCTATACTGACTAAATAAAGGCCCAAATTAGATGGGAGAAGGGCTATACTGAGGAAATAAAGGGTCAAATTGAATGGGAGGAGGGCTATACTGAGGAAATGAACGGTCAAATTAGATGGGAGAAGCGCTACACTGAGGAAATAAAATGTCAAATTATATGGGAGGAGACCTATACTGAGGAAGTAAAGGGTCAAATTATATGGGAGGAGGGCTATACTGAGGAAATAAAGGGTCAAACTAGATTCGAGGAGGGCCGTACTGAAGAAATGAAGGGCCAAATTGGATGGGAGAAGGGCTATACTGAAGAAATGAAGGGTCAAATTAGATGGGAGGAGAGCTATACTGACTAAATAAAGGCTCAAATTAGATGGGAGGAGGGCTATACTGAGAAAATAAAGGGTCAAACTAGATGGGAGGAGGGCTATCTGAGGAAATAAAGGGTCAAATTATATGGGAGGAGGGCTATACTGAGGAAATAAAGGATCAAACTAGATGGGAGGAGGGATGTCTGAGGAAATAAAGTGTCAAATTAAATGGGAGGAGGGCCACACTGAGGAAATAAAGGGTCAAGTTAGATGGGAGAAGGGCTATACTGAGGAAATGAAGGGTGAAATTAGATGGAAGGAGGGCTATACTGAGGAAATAAAGGGTCAAATTAGATGGGAGGAGGGCTATACTGAGGAAATAAAGGATCAAACTAGATGGGAGGAGGGCTATGCTGAGGAAATAAAGGGTCAAACTAGATGGGAGGAGGGCTATACTGAGGAAATGAAGGGTGAAATTAGATGGGAGGAGGGCTATACTGAGGAAATAAAATGTCAAATTATATGGGAAGAGGGCTATACTGAGGAAATAAGGGGTCAAAATAGATGGGAGGAGGGCTATACTGAGGAAATGAAGGGTCAAATTAGATGGGGGGAGGGCTATACTGAGGAAATAAAATGTCAAGTTATATGGGAGGACACCTATACTGATGAAATAAAGGGTCAAAATAGATGGGAGGAGGGCTATACTGAGGAAATGAAGGGTCAAATTAGATGGGAGGAGGGCTATACTGAGGAAATAAAATGTCAAATTATATGGGAGGAGGGCTATACTGAGGAAATAAAGGGTGAAATTGGATGGGAGGAGGGCTATACTGAGAAAATAAAGGGTCAAACTAGATGGGAGGAGGGCTATCTGAGGAAATAAAGGGTCAAACTAGATGGGAGGAGGACTATACTGAGGAAATAAAGGGTCAAATTATATGGGAGGAGGGCTATACTGAGGAAATAAAGGATCAAACTAGATGGGAGGAGGGCTGTCTGAGGAAATAAAGGGTCAAATTAAATGGGAGGAGGGCCATACTGAGGAAATAAAGGGTCAAGTTAGATGGGAGAAGGGCTATACTGAGGAAATGAAGGGTGAAATTAGATGGGAGGAGGGCTATACTGAGGAAATAAAGGGTCAAATTAGATGGGAGGAGGGCTATACTGAGGAAATAAAGGATCAAACTAGATGGGAGGAGGGCTATGCTGAGGAAATAAAGGGTCAAACTAGATGGGAGGAGGGCTATACTGAGGAAATGAAGGGTGAAATTAGATGGGAGGAGGGCTATACTGAGGAAATAAAATGTCAAATTATATGGGAAGAGGGCTATACTGAGGAAATAAGGGGTCAAAATAGATGGGAGGAGGGCTATACTGAGGAAATGAAGGGTCAAATTAGATGGGGGAGGGCTATACTGAGGAAATAAAATGTCAAGTTATATGGGAGGACACCTATACTGATGAAATAAAGGGTCAAAATAGATGGGAGGAGGGCTATACTGAGGAAATGAAGGGTCAAATTAGATGGGAGGAGGGCTATACTGAGGAAATAAAATGTCAAATTATATGGGAGGAGACCTATACTGAGGAAATAAAGGGTCAAACTAGATGGGAGGAGGGATGTCTGAGGAAATAAAGTGTCAAATTAAATGGGAGGAGGGCCATACTGAGGAAATAAAGGGTCAAGTTAGATGGGAGAAGGGCTATACTGAGGAAATGAAGGGTGAAATTAGATGGGAGGAGGGCTATACTGAGGAAATAAAGGGTCAAATTAGATGGGAGGAGGGCTATACTGAGGAAATAAAGGATCAAACTAGATGGGAGGAGGGCTATGCTGAGGAAATAAAGGGTCAAACTAGATGGGAGAAGGGCTATACTGAGGAAATGAAGGGTGAAATTAGATGGAAGGAGGGCTATACTGAGGAAATAAAGGGTCAAATTAGATGGGAGGAGGGCTATACTGAGGAAATAAAGGATCAAACTAGATGGGAGGAGGGCTATGCTGAGGAAATAAAGGGTCAAACTAGATGGGAGGAGGGCTATACTGAGGAAATGAAGGGTGAAATTAGATGGGAGGAGGGCTATACTGAGGAAATAAAATGTCAAATTATATGGGAGGAGACCTATACTGAGGAAATAAAGGGTCAAACTAGATGGGAGGAGGGCCATACTGAAGAAATAAAGGGTCAAACTAGACGGGAGGAGGGCTATACTGAGGAAATAATGGGTCAAACTAGATGGGAGGAGGGCTATACTGAGGAAATAAAGGGTCAAATTAAATGGGAGGAGGGCTGTACTGAGAAAATAAAGGGTCAAACTAGATGGGGGAAGGGCTATACTGAGGAAATAAAGGGTCAAATTAGATGGGAGAAGCGCTATACTGAGGAAATAAAGGGTCAAAATAGATGGGAGGAGGGCTATACTGAGGAAATAAAGGGTCAAGTTAGATGGGGGAAGGGCTATGCTGAGGAAATGAAGGGTGAAATTAGATGGGAGGAGGGCTATACTGAGGAAATAAAGGGTGAAATTAGATGGGAGGAGGGCTATACTGAGAAAATAAAGGGTCAAACTAGATGGGAGGAGGGCTATCTGAGGAAATAAAGGGTCAAACTAGATGGGAGGAGGACTATACTGAGGAAATAAAGGGTCAAATTATATGGGAGGAGGGCTATACTGAGGAAATAAAGGATCAAACTAGATGGGAGGAGGGCTGTCTGAGGAAATAAAGGGTCAAATTAAATGGGAGGAGGGCCATACTGAGGAAATAAAGGGTCAAGTTAGATGGGAGAAGGGCTATACTGAGGAAATGAAGGGTGAAATTAGATGGGAGGAGGGCTATACTGAGGAAATAAAGGGTCAAATTAGATGGGAGGAGGGCTATACTGAGGAAATAAAGGATCAAACTAGATGGGAGGAGGGCTATGCTGAGGAAATAAAGGGTCAAACTAGATGGGAGGAGGGCTATACTGAGGAAATGAAGGGTGAAATTAGATGGGAGGAGGGCTATACTGAGGAAATAAAATGTCAAATTATATGGGAAGAGGGCTATACTGAGGAAATAAGGGGTCAAAATAGATGGGAGGAGGGCTATACTGAGGAAATGAAGGGTCAAATTAGATGGGGGGAGGGCTATACTGAGGAAATAAAATGTCAAGTTATATGGGAGGACACCTATACTGATGAAATAAAGGGTCAAAATAGATGGGAGGAGGGCTATACTGAGGAAATGAAGGGTCAAATTAGATGGGAGGAGGGCTATACTGAGGAAATAAAATGTCAAATTATATGGGAGGAGACCTATACTGAGGAAATAAAGGGTCAAACTAGATGGGAGGAGGGCTATACTGAGGAAATAAAGGGTCAAATTAAATGGGAGGAGGGCTATACTGAGAAAATAAAGGGTCAAACTAGATGGGAGGAGGGCTATACTGAGGAAATAAAGGGTCAAACTAGATGGGAGGAGGAACTGAGGAAATAAAGGGTCAAATTATATGGGAGGAGACCTATACTGAGGAAACAAAATGTCAAATTAGATGGGAGGAGGGCTATACTGAGGAAATAAAGGGTCAAACTAGATGGGAGGAGGGCCATACTGAGGAAATAAAGGGTCAAACTAGATGGAAGGAGGGCTACACTGAGGAAATAAAGGGTCAAATTGAATGGGAGGAGGGCTATACTGAGGAAATAAATTGTCGAACTAGATGGGAGATTGGCTATACTGAGGAAATGAAGTGTCAAGTTAGATGGGAGGAGACCTATACTGAGGAAATAAAATGTCAAATTATATGGGAAGAGGGCTATACTGAGGAAATAAGGGGTCAAAATAGATGGGAGGAGGGCTATACTGAGGAAATGAAGGGTCAAATTAGATGGGGGGAGGGCTATACTGAGGAAATAAAATGTCAAGTTATATGGGAGGAGATCTATACTGATGAAATAAAGGGTCAAAATAGATGGGAGGAGGGCTATACTGAGGAAATGAAGGGTCAAATTAGATGGGAGGAGGGCTATACTGAGGAAATAAAATGTCAAATTATATGGGAGGAGACCTATACTGAGGAAATAAAGGGTCAAACTAGATGGGAGGAGGGCTATACTGAGGAAATAAAGGGTCAAATTAAATGGGAGGAGGGCTATACTGAGAAAATAAAGGGTCAAACTAGATGGGAGGAGGGCTATACTGAGGAAATAAAGGGTCAAACTAGATGGGAGGAGGAACTGAGGAAATAAAGGGTCAAATTATATGGGAGGAGACCTATACTGAGGAAATAAAATGTCAAATTAGATGGGAGGAGGGCTATACTGAGGAAATAAAGGGTCAAACTAGATGGGAGTGACCTATACTGAGGAAATAAAGGGTGAAATTAGATGGGAGGAGGGCTGCACTGAGGAAATAAAGGGTCAAATTAGATGGGAGGAGGGCTATACTGAGGAAATAAAGGATCAAACTAGATGGGAGGAGGGCTATCCTGAGGAAATGAAGGGTGAAATTAGATGGGAGGAGGGCTATACTGAGGAAATAAAATGTCAAATTATATGGGAGGAGACCTATACTGAGGAAATAAAGGGTCAAACTAGATGGGAGGAGGGCCATACTGAGGAAATAAAGGGTCAAACTAGATGGGAGGAGGGCTATACTGAGGAAATAAAGGGTCAAATTAAATGGGAGGAGGGCTATACTGAGGAAATAAATTGTCGAACTAGATGGGAGAATGGCTATACTGAGGAAATGAAGTGTCAAGTTAGATGGGAGGAGACCTATACTGAGGAAATAAAATGTCAAATTATATGGGAGGAGGGCTATACTGAGGAAATAAGGGGTCAAAATAGATGGGAGGAGGGCTATACTGAGGAAATGAAGGGTCAAATTAGATGGGGGGAGGGCTATACTGAGGAAATAAAATGTCAAGTTATATGGCAGGAGACATACTGAGGAAATAAGGGGTCAAAGTAGATGGGAGGAGGGCTATACTGAGGAAATAAAATGTCAAATTATATGGGAGGAGACCTATACTGAGGAAATAAAGGGTCAAACTAGATGGAAGGAGGGCTACACTGAGGAAATAAAGGGTCAAATTGAATGGGAGGAGGGCTATACTGAGGAAATAAATTGTCGAACTAGATGGGAGATTGGCTATACTGAGGAAATGAAGTGTCAAGTTAGATGGGAGGAGACCTATACTGAGGAAATAAAATGTCAAATTATATGGGAAGAGGGCTATACTGAGGAAATAAGGGGTCAAAATAGATGGGAGGAGGGCTATACTGAGGAAATGAAGGGTCAAATTAGATGGGGGGAGGGCTATACTGAGGAAATAAAATGTCAAGTTATATGGGAGGAGACCTATACTGATGAAATAAAGGGTCAAAATAGATGGGAGGAGGGCTATACTGAGGAAATGAAGGGTCAAATTAGATGGGAGGAGGGCTATACTGAGGAAATAAAATGTCAAATTATATGGGAGGAGACCTATACTGAGGAAATAAAGGGTCAAACTAGATGGGAGGAGGGCTATACTGAGGAAATAAAGGGTCAAATTAAATGGGAGGAGGGCTATACTGAGAAAATAAAGGGTCAAACTAGATGGGAGGAGGGCTATACTGAGGAAATAAAGGGTCAAACTAGATGGGAGGAGGAACTGAGGAAATAAAGGGTCAAATTATATGGGAGGAGACCTATACTGAGGAAATAAAATGTCAAATTAGATGGGAGGAGGGCTATACTGAGGAAATAAAGGGTCCAACTAGATGGGAGGAGGGCTATACTGAGGAAATGAAGGGTGAAATTAGATGGGAGGAGGGCTATACTGAGGAAATAAAATGTCAAATTATATGGGAGGAGACCTATACTGAGGAAATAAAGGGTCAAACTAGATGGGAGGAGGGCCATACTGAGGAAATAAAGGGTCAAGTTAGATGGGAGGAGACGTATACTGAGGAAATAAAATGTCAAATTATATGGGAGGAGGGCTATACTGAGGAAATAAGGGGTCAAAATAGATGGGAGGAGGGCTATACTGAGGAAATGAAGGGTCAAATTAGATGGGGGGAGGGCTATACTGAGGAAATAAAATGTCAAGTTATATGGCAGGAGACATACTGAGGAAATAAAGGGTCAAAGTAGATGGGAGGAGGGCTATACTGAGGAAATGAAGGGTCAAATTAGATGGGAGGAGGGCTATACTGAGGAAATAAAATGTCAAATTATATGGGAGGAGACCTATACTGAGGAAATAAAGGGTCAAACTAGATGGGAGGAGGGCTGTACTGAGGAAATAAAGGGTCAAATTAAATGGGAGGAGGGCTATACTGAGAAAATAAAGGGTCAAACTAGATGGGAGGAGGGCTATACTGAGGAAATAAAGGGTCAAACTAGATGGGAGGAGGTACTGAGGAAATAAAGGGTCAAATTATATGGGAGGAGACCTATACTGAGGAAATAAAATGTCAAATTATATGGGAGGAGGGCTATACTGAGGAAATGAAGGGTGAAATTAGATGGGAGGAGGGCTATACTGAGGAAATAAAGGGTCAAACTAGATGGGAGGGACCCATACTGAGGAAATAAAGGGTGAAATTAGATGGGAGGAGGACTATACTGAGGAAATAAAGGGTCAAACCAGATGGGAGGAGGGCTATCTGAGGAAATAAAGGGTCAAATTAGATGGGAGGAGGGCTATACTGAGGAAATAAAGGATCAAACTAGATGGGAGGAGGGCTATACTGACTAAATGAATAGTGAAATTAGATGGGAGGAGGGCTATACTGAGGAAATAAAATGTCAAATTATATGGGAGGAGACCTATACTGAGGAAATAAAGGGTCAAACTAGATGGGAGGAGGGCCATACTGAGGAAATAAAGGGTCAAACCAGATGGGAGGAGGGCTATCTGAGGAAATAAAGGGTCAAATTAGATGGGAGGAGGGCTATACTGAGGAAATAAAGGATCAAACTAGATGGGAGGAGGGCTATCTGAGGAAATAAAGGGTCAAACTAGATGGGAGGAGGACTATACTGAGGAAATATAGGATCAAACTAGATGGGAGGAGGGCTATACTGAGGAAATGAAGTGTCAAATTATATGGGAAGAGACCTATACTGAGGAAATAAAGGGTCAAATTAAATGGGAGGAGGGCTATACTGAGGAAATGAAGGGTCAAATTAGATGGGAGGAGGGCTATACTGAGGAAATAAAATGTAAAATTATATGGGAGGAGACCTATACTGAGGAAATAAAGGGTCAAACTAGATGGGAGGAGGGCCATACTGAAGAAATAAAGGGTCAAACTAGACGGGAGGAGGGCTATACTGAGGAAATAATGGGTCAAACTAGATGGGAGGAGGGCTATACTGAGGAAATAAAGGGTCAAATTAAATGGGAGGAGGGCTGTACTGAGAAAATAAAGGGTCAAACTAGATGGGGGAAGGGCTATACTGAGGAAATAAAGGGTCAAATTAGATGGGAGAAGCGCTATACTGAGGAAATAAAGGGTCAAAATAGATGGGAGGAGGGCTATACTGAGGAAATAAAGGGTCAAACTAGATGGGAGGAGGGCTATACTGAGGAAATAAAGGGTCAAGTTAGATGGGGGAAGGGCTATGCTGAGGAAATGAAGGGTGAAATTAGATGGGAGGAGGGCTATACTGAGGAAATAAAGGGTGAAATTAGATGGGAGGAGGGCTATACTGAGAAAATAAAGGGTCAAACTAGATGGGAGGAGGGCTATCTGAGGAAATAAAGGGTCAAACTAGATGGGAGGAGGACTATACTGAGGAAATGAAGGGTCAAATTAGATGGGAGGAGGGCTATACTGAGGAAATAAAATGTCAAATTATATGGGAGGAGACCTATACTGAGGAAATAAAGGGTCAAACTAGATGGGAGGAGGGCTATACTGAGGAAATAAAGGGTCAAATTAAATGGGAGGAGGGCTATACTGAGAAAATAAAGGGTCAAACTAGATGGGAGGAGGGCTATACTGAGGAAATAAAGGGTCAAATTAGATGGGGGGAGGGCTATACTGAGGAAATAAAATGTCAAGTTATATGGCAGGAGACATACTGAGGAAATAAATTGTCAAAGTAGATGGGAGGAGGGCTATACTGAGGAAATGAAGGGTCAAATTAGATGGGAGGAGGGCTATACTGAGGAAATAAAATGTCAAATTATATGGGAGGAGACCTATACTGAGGAAATAAAGGGTCAAACTACATGGGAGGAGGGCTGTACTGAGGAAATAAAGGGTCAAATTAAATGGGAGGAGGGCTATACTGAGAAAATAAAGGGTCAAACTAGATGGGAGGAGGGCTATACTGAGGAAATAAAGGGTCAAACTAGATGGGAGGAGGTACTGAGGAAATAAAGGGTCAAATTATATGGGAGGAGACCTATACTGAGGAAATAAAATGTCAAATTATATGGGAGGAGGGCTATACTGAGGAAATGAAGGGTGAAATTAGATGGGAGGAGGGCTATACTGAGGAAATAAAGGGTCAAACTAGATGGGAGGGACCCATACTGAGGAAATAAAGGATCAAACTAGATGGGAGGAGGGCTATCTGAGGAAATAAAGGGTCAAACTAGATGGGAGGAGGACTATACTGAGGAAATAAAGGATCAAACTAGATGGGAGGAGGGCTATCTGAGGAAATAAAAGATCAAACTAGATGGGAGAAGGGCTATCTGAGGAAATAAAGGGTCAAACTAGATGGGAGGAGGGCTATACTGACGAAATAAAGGATCAAACTAGATGGGAGGAGGGCCATACTGAGGAAATAAAGGGTCGAATTAGATGGGAGAATGGCTATACTGAGGAAGCGAAGTGTCAAGTTAGATGGGAGAAGGGCCATACTGAGGAAATGAAGGGTGAAATTAGATGGGAGGAGGGCTATACTGAGGAAATGAAGTGTCAAATTATATGGGAAGAGACCTATACTGAGGAAATAAAGGGTCAAATTAAATGGGAGGAGGGCTATACTGAGGAAATGAAGGGTCAAATTAGATGGGAGGAGGGCTATACTGAGGAAATAAAATGTAAAATTATATGGGAGGAGACCTATACTGAGGAAATAAAGGGTCAAACTAGATGGGAGGAGGGCCATACTGAGGAAATAAAGGGTCAAATTAAATGGGAGGAGGGCTATACTGAGAAAATTAAGGGGTCAAACTAGATGGGAGGAGGGCGATACTGAGGAAATAAAGGGTCAAACTAGATGGGAGGAGGGCTATACTGAGGAAATAAAGGGTCAAATTAAATGGGAGGAGGGCTATACTGAGAAAATAAAGGGTCAAACTAGATGGGATAAGGGCTATACTGAGGAAATAAAGGGTCAAATTAAATGGGAGGAGGGCTATACTGAGGAAATAAAGGGTCAAACTAGATGGGAGGAGGACTATACTGAGGAAATAAAGGGTCAAATTATATGGGAGGAGGGCTATACTGAGGAAATGAAGGGTCAAACTAGATGGGAGGAGGACTATACTGAGGAAATAAAGGGTCAAATTATATGGGAGGAGGGCTATACTGAGGAAATAAAGGGTCAAACTAGATGGGAGGAGGGCGATACTGAGGAAATAAAGGGTCAAACTAGATGGGAGGAGGGCTATACTGAGGAAATGAAGGGTCAAATTATATGGGAGAAGGGCTATACTGAGAAAATAAAGGGTCAAACTAGATGGGAGGAGGGCTATACTGAGGAAATAAAGGGTCAAATTAAATGGGAGGAGGGCTATACTGAGGAAATAAAGGGTCAAACTAGATGGGAGGAGGACTATACTGAGGAAATAAAGGGTCAAATTATATGGGAGGAGGGCTATACTGAGGAAATAAAGGATCAAACTAGATGGGAGGAGGGCTGTCTGAGGAAATAAAGGGTCAAATTAAATGGG
This sequence comes from Baylisascaris procyonis, assembly GCA_037389465.1. NCBI lineage: Eukaryota > Metazoa > Nematoda > Chromadorea > Rhabditida > Ascarididae > Baylisascaris > Baylisascaris procyonis. The sequence continues at coordinate 363,849 of JAZARR010000234.1, read as the reverse complement.
AGGAGGGCCATACTGAGGAAATAAAGGGTCAAGTTAGATGGGAGAAGGGCTATACTGAGGAAATGAAGGGTGAAATTAGATGGGAGGAGGGCTATACTGAGGAAATAAAGGGTCAAATTAGATGGGAGGAGGGCTATACTGAGAAAATAAAGGGTCAAACTAGATGGGAGGAGGGCTATCTGAGGAAATAAAGGGTCAAATTATATGGGAGGAGGGCTATACTGAGGAAATAAAGGATCAAACTAGATGGGATAAGCGCTATACTGAGGAAATAAAGGGTCAAATTAAATGGGAGGAGGGCTGTACTGAGAAAATAAAGGGTCAAACTAGATGGGAGGAGGGCTATACTGAGGAAATAAAGGGTCAAATTAAATGGGAGGAGGGCTATACAGCGGAAATAAAGGGTCAAACTAGATGGGAGGAGGACTATACTGAGGAAATAAAGGGTCAAATTATATGGGAGGAGGGCTATACTGAGGAAATAAAGGATCAAACTAGATGGGAGGAGGGCTGTCTGAGGAAATAAAGGGTCAAATTAAATGGGAGGAGGGCCATACTGAGGAAATAAAGGGTCAAGTTAGATGGGAGAAGGGCTATACTGAGGAAATGAAGGGTGAAATTAGATGGGAGGAGGGCTATACTGAGGAAATAAAGGGTCAAATTAGATGGGAGGAGGGCTATACTGAGAAAATAAAGTGTCAAACTAGATGGGAGGAGGGCTATCTGAGGAAATAAAGGGTCAAATTATATGGGAGGAGGGCTATACTGAGGAAATAAAGGATCAAACTAGATGGGAGGAGGGCTATGCTGAGGAAATAAAGGGTCAAACTAGATGGGAGGAGGGCTATACTGAGGAAATGAAGGGTGAAATTAGATGGGAGGAGGGCTATACTGAGGAAATAAAATGTCAAATTATATGGGAGGAGACCTATACTGAGGAAATAAAGGGTCAAACTAGATGGGAGGAGGGCCATACTGAGGAAATAAAGGGTCAAACTAGATGGGAGGAGGGCTATACTGAGGAAATAAAGGGTCAAATTAAATGGGAGGAGGGCTATACTGAGGAAAGAAATTGTCGAACTAGATGGGAGAATGGCTATACTGAGGAAATGAAGTGTCAGGTTAGATGGGAGGAGACCTATACTGAGGAAATAAAATGTCAAATTATATGGGAAGAGGGCTATACTGAGGAAATAAGGGGTCAAAATAGATGGGAGGAGGGCTATACTGAGGAAATGAAGGGTCAAATTAGATGGGGGGAGGGCTATACTGAGGAAATAAAATGTCAAGTTATATGGGAGGAGACCTATACTGATGAAATAAAGGGTCAAAATAGATGGGAGGAGGGCTATACTGAGGAAATGAAGGCTCAAATTAGATGGGGGGAGGGCTATACTGAGGAAATAAAATGTCAAATTATATGGGAGGAGGGCTATACTGAGGAAATAAAGGGTCAAATTAAATGGGAGGAGGGCTATACTGAGAAAATAAGGGGTCAAACTAGATGGGAGGAGGGCTGTCTGAGGAAATAAAGGGTCAAATTAAATGGGAGGAGGGCCATACTGAGGAAATAAAGGGTCAAGTTAGATGGGAGGAGACCTATACTGAGGAAATAAAATGTCAAATTAGATGGGAGGAGGGCTATACTGAGGAAATAAAGGGTCAAACTAGATGGGAGTGACCTATACTGAGGAAATAAAGGGTGAAATTAGATGGGAGGAGGGCTGCACTGAGGAAATAAAGGGTGAAATTAGATGGGAGGAGGGCTATACTGAGGAAATAAAGGATCAAACTAGATGGGAGGAGGGCTATACTGAATAAACAAAGGGTCAAATTAAATGGGAGGAGGGCTATACTGAGAAAATAAAGGGTCACACTAGATGGGAGGAGGGCTATACTGAGGAAATAAAGGGTCAAACTAGATGGGAGGAGGTACTGAGGAAATAAAGGGTCAAATTATATGGGAGGAGACCTATACTGAGGAAATAAAATGTCAAATTAAATGGGAGGAGGGCTATACTGAGGAAGTGAAGGGTGAAATTAGATGGGAGGAGGGCTATACTGAGGAAATAAAGGGTCAAACTAGATGGGAGGGACCCATACTGAGGAAATAAAGGGTGAAATTAGATGGGAGGAGGACTATACTGAGGAAATAAAGGGTCAAACCAGATGGGAGGAGGGCTATCTGAGGAAATAAAGGGTCAAATTATGTGGGAGGAGGGCTATACTGAGGAAATAAAGGATCAAACTAGATGGGAGGAGGGCTATCTGAGGAAATAAAGGGTCAAACTAGATGGGAGGAGGACTATACTGAGGAAATAAAGGATCAAACTAGATGGGAGGAGGGCTATCTGAGGAAATAAAGGATCAAACTAGATGGGAGGAGGGCTATCTGAGGAAATAAAGGGTCAAACTAGATGGGAGGAGGGCTATACTGAGGAAATAAAGGATCAAACTAGATGGGAGGAGGGCCATACTGAGGAAATAAAGGGTCGAATTAGATGGGAGAATGGCTATACTGAGGAAGCGAAGTGTCAAGTTAGATGGGAGAAGCGCTATACTGAGGAAATGAAGGGTGAAATTAGATGGGAGAATGGCTATACTGAGGAAATGAAGGGTCAAATTAGATGGGAGGAGACCTATACTGAGGAAATAAAATGTCAAATTATATGGGAGGAGACCTATACTGAGGAAACAAAGGGTCAAACTAGATGGGAGGAGGGCTATACTGAGGAAATAAAGGGTCAAATTAAATGGGAGGAGGGCTATACTGAGAAAATAAAGGGTCAAACTAGATGGGAGGAGGGCTATACTGAGGAAATAAAGGGTCAAACTAGATGGGAGGAGGTACTGAGGAAATAAAGGGTCAAATTATATAGGAGGAGACCTATACTGAGGAAATAAAATGTCAAATTATATGGGAGGAGGGCTATACTGAGGAAATGAAGGGTGAAATTAGATGGGAGGAGGGCTGCACTGAGGAAATAAAGGGTCAAATTAGATGGGAGGAGGGCTATACTGAGGAAATAAAGGGTCAAACCAGATGGGAGGAGGGCTATCTGAGGAAATAAAGGGTCAAATTATGTGGGAGGAGGGCTATACTGAGGAAATAAAGGATCAAACTTGATGGGAGGAGGGCTATCTGAGGAAATAGAGGGTCAAACTAGATGGGAGGAGGACTATACTGAGGAAATAAAGGATCAAACTAGATGGGAGGAGGGCTATCTGAGGAAATAAAGGATCAAACTAGATGGGAGGAGGGCTATACTGAGGGAATAGAGGGTAAAAGAGGTGGGAGGAGGGCCATGCTGAGGACATAAAAAGTCAAATTAGATGGGCTGGGGGCTATATTGGCGAAAAAAGGCAAATTAGGTGGGAGGAGACATATACTGAGGGAATAAAGGGTCAAACTAGATGGGAGGAGGGCTATACTGAGGAAATGAACGGTCAAATTAGATGGGAGAAGCGCTACACTGAGGAAATAAAATGTCAAATTATATGGGAGGAGACCTATACTGAGGAAGTAAAGGGTCAAATTATATGGGAGGAGGGCTATACTGAGGAAATAAAGGGTCAAACTAGATTCGAGGAGGGCCGTACTGAAGAAATGAAGGGCCAAATTGGATGGGAGAAGGGCTATACTGAAGAAATGAAGGGTCAAATTAGATGGGAGGAGAGCTATACTGACTAAATAAAGGCTCAAATTAGATGGGAGAAGGGCTATACTGAGGAAATAAAGGGTCAAACTAGATGGGAGGAGAACTATACTGAGGAAATGAAGGGTCAAATTATATGGGAGAAGGGCTATACTGAGAAAATAAAGGGTCAAACTAGATGGGAGGAGGGCTATACTGAGGAAATAAAGGGTCAAACTAGATTCGAGGAGGGCCGTACTGAAGAAATGAAAGGCCAAATTGGATGGGAGAAGGGCTATACTGAAGAAATGAAGGGTCAAATTAGATGGGAGGAGAGCTATACTGACTAAATAAAGGCCCAAATTAGATGGGAGAAGGGCTATACTGAGGAAATAAAGGGTCAAATTAAATGGGAGGAGGGCTATACTGGGGAAATGAAGGGTCGAATTAGATGGGAGAAGGGCTATACTGAGGAAATGAAGGGTGAAATTAGATGGGAGGAGGGCTATACTGAGGAAATAAAGGGTCAAATTAGATGGGAGGAGGGCTATACTGAGAAAATAAAGGGTCAAACTAGATGGGAGGAGGGCTATCTGAGGAAATAAAGGGTCAAATTATATGAGAGGAGGGCTATACTGAGGAATAAAGGATCAAACTAGATGGGATAAGCGCTATACTGAGGAAATAAAGGGTCAAATTAAATGGGAGGAGGGCTATACTGAGAAAATAAAGGGTCAAACTAGATGGGAGGAGGGCTATACTGAGGAAATAAAGGGTCAAATTAAATGGGAGGAGGGCTATACTGAGGAAATAAAGGGTCAAATTATATGGGAGGAGGGCTATACTGAGGAAATAAAGGATCAAACTAGATGGGAGGAGGGCTGTCTGAGGAAATAAAGGGTCAAATTAAATGGGAGGAGGGCCATACTGAGGAAATAAAGGGTCAAGTTAGATGGGAGAAGGGCTATACTGAGGAAATGAAGGGTGAAATTAGATGGGAGGAGGGCTATACTGAGGAAATAAAGGGTCAAATTAGATGGGAGGAGGGCTATACTGAGAAAATAAAGGGTCAAACTAGATGGGAGGAGGGCTATCTGAGGAAATAAAGGGTCAAATTATATGGGAGGAGGGCTATACTGAGGAAATAAAGGATCAAACTAGATGGGAGGAGGGCTATGCTGAGGAAATAAAGGGTCAAACTAGATGGGAGGAGGGCTATACTGAGGAAATGAAGGGTGAAATTAGATGGGAGGAGGGCTATACTGAGGAAATAAAATGTCAAATTATATGGGAGGAGACCTATACTGAGGAAATAAAGGGTCAAACTAGATGGGAGGAGGGCCATACTGAGGAAATAAAGGGTCAAACTAGATGGGAGGAGGGCTATACTGAGGAAATAAAGGGTCAAATTAAATGGGAGGAGGGCTATACTGAGGAAATAAATTGTCGAACTAGATAGGAGAATGGCTATACTGAGGAAATGAAGTGTCAGGTTAGATGGGACGAGACCTATACTGAGGAAATAAAATGTCAAATTATATGGGAAGAGGGCTATACTGAGGAAATAAGGGGTCAAAATAGATGGGAGGAGGGCTATACTGAGGAAATGAAGGGTCAAATTAGATGGGGGGAGGGCTATACTGAGGAAATAAAATGTCAAGTTATATGGGAGGAGACCTATACTGATGAAATAAAGGGTCAAAATAGATGGGAGGAGGGCTATACTGAGGAAATGAAGGGTCAAATTAGATAACGGGAGGGCTATACTGAGGAAATAAAATGTCAAATTATATGGGAGGAGGGCTATACTGAGGAAATAAAGGGTCAAATTAAATGGGAGGAGGGCTATACTGAGAAAATAAGGGGTCAAACTAGATGGGAGGAGGGCTATACTGAGGAAATAAAGGGTCAAACTAGATGGGAGGAGGAACTGAGGAAATGAAGGGTCAAATTAGATGGGGGGAGGGCTATACTGAGGAAATGAAATGTCAAATTATATGGGAGGAGGGCTATGCTCAGGAAATAAAGGGTCAAATTATATGGGAGGAGACCTATACTGAGGAAATAAAATGTCAACTTAGATGGGAGGAGGGCTATACTGAGGAAATAAAGGGTCAAACTAGATGGGAGTGACCTATACTGAGGAAATAAAGGGTGAAATTAGATGGGAGGAGGGCTGCACTGAGGAAATAAAGGGTCAAATTAGATGGGAGGAGGGCTATACTGAGGAAATGAAGGGTCAAATTAAATGGGAGGAGGGCTATACTGAGAAAATAAAGGGTCACACTAGATGGGAGGAGGGCTATACTGAGGAAATAAAGGGTCAAACTAGATGGGAGGAGGTACTGAGGAAATAAAGGGTCAAATTATATGGGAGGAGACCTATACTGAGGAAATAAAATGTCAAATTAAATGGGAGGAGGGCTATACTGAGGAAGTGAAGGGTGAAATTAGATGGGAGGAGGGCTATACTGAGGAAATAAAGGGTCAAACTAGATGGGAGGGACCCATACTGAGGAAATAAAGGGTGAAATTAGATGGGAGGAGGACTATACTGAGGAAATAAAGGGTCAAACCAGATGGGAGAAGGGCTATCTGAGGAAATAAAGGGTCAAATTATGTGGGAGGAGGGCTATACTGAGGAAATAAAGGATCAAACTAGATGGGAGGAGGGCTATCTGAGGAAATAAAGGGTCAAACTAGATGGGAGGAGGACTATACTGAGGAAATAAAGGATCAAACTAGATGGGAGGAGGGCTATCTGAGGAAATAAAGGATCAAACTAGATGGGAGGAGGGCTATCTGAGGAAATAAAGGGTCAAACTAGATGGGAGGAGGGCTATACTGAGGAAATAAAGGATCAAACTAGATGGGAGGAGGGCCATACTGAGGAAATAAAGGGTCGAATTAGATGGGAGAATGGCTATACTGAGGAAGCGAAGTGTCAAGTTAGATGGGAGAAGCGCTATACTGAGGAAATGAAGGGTGAAATTAGATGGGAGAATGGCTATACTGAGGAAATGAAGGGTCAAATTAGATGGGAGGAGACCTATACTGAGGAAATAAAATGTCAAATTATATGGGAGGAGACCTATACTGAGGAAACAAAGGGTCAAACTAGATGGGAGGAGGGCTATACTGAGGAAATAAAGGGTCAAATTAAATGGGAGGAGGGCTATACTGAGAAAATAAAGGGTCAAACTAGATGGGAGGAGGGCTATACTGAGGAAATAAAGGGTCAAACTAGATGGGAGGAGGTACTGAGGAAATAAAGGGTCAAATTATATGGGAGGAGACCTATACTGAGGAAATAAAATGTCAAATTATATGGGAGGAGGGCTATACTGAGGAAATGAAGGGTGAAATTAGATGGGAGGAGGGCTGCACTGAGGAAATAAAGGGTCAAATTAGATGGGAGGAGGGCTATACTGAGGAAATAAAGGGTCAAACCAGATGGGAGGAGGGCTATCTGAGGAAATAAAGGGTCAAATTATGTGGGAGGAGGGCTATACTGAGGAAATAAAGGATCAAACTAGATGGGAGGAGGGCTATCTGAGGAAATAGAGGGTCAAACTAGATGGGAGGAGGACTATACTGAGGAAATAAAGGATCAAACTAGATGGGAGGAGGGCTATCTGAGGAAATGAAGGATCAAACTAGATGGGAGGAGGGCTATCTGAGGAAATAAAGGGTCAAATTAAATGGGAGGAGGGCTATACTGAGAAAATAAGGGGTCAAACTAGATGGGAGGAGGGCTATACTGAGGAAATAAAGGGTCAAACTAGATGGGAGGAGGAACTGAGGAAATAAAGGGTCAAATTATATGGGAGGAGACCTATACTGAGGAAATAAAATGTCAAATTAGATGGGAGGAGGGCTATACTGAGGAAATAAAGGGTCAAACTAGATGGGAGTGACCTATACTGAGGAAATAAAGGGTGAAATTAGATGGGAGGAGGGCTGCACTGAGGAAATAAAGGGTGAAATTAGATGGGAGGAGGGCTATACTGAGGAAATAAAGGATCAAACTAGATGGGAGGAGGGCTATACTGAATAAATAAAGGGTCAAATTAAATGGGAGGAGGGCTATACTGAGAAAATAAAGGGTCACACTAGATGGGAGGAGGGCTATACTGAGGAAATAAAGGGTCAAACTAGATGGGAGGAGGTACTGAGGAAATAAAGGGTCAAATTATATGGGAGGAGACCTATACTGAGGAAATAAAATGTCAAATTAAATGGGAGGAGGGCTATACTGAGGAAGTGAAGGGTGAAATTAGATGGGAGGAGGGCTATACTGAGGAAATAAAGGGTCAAACTAGATGGGAGGGACGCATACTGAGGAAATAAAGGGTGAAATTAGATGGGAGGAGGACTATACTGAGGAAATAAAGGGTCAAACCAGATGGGAGGAGGGCTATCTGAGGAAATAAAGGGTCAAATTATGTGGGAGGAGGGCTATACTGAGGAAATAAAGGATCAAACTAGATGGGAGGAGGGCTATCTGAGGAAATAAAGGGTCAAACTAGATGGGAGGAGGACTATACTGAGGAAATAAAGGATCAAACTAGATGGGAGGAGGGCTATCTGAGGAAATAAAGGATCAAACTAGATGGGAGGAGGGCTATCTGAGGAAATAAAGGGTCAAACTAGATGGGAGGAGGGCTATACTGAGGAAATAAAGGATCAAACTAGATGGGAGGAGGGCCATACTGAGGAAATAAAGGGTCGAATTAGATGGGAGAATGGCTATACTGAGGAAGCGAAGTGTCAAGTTAGATGGGAGAAGCGCTATACTGAGGAAATGAAGGGTGAAATTAGATGGGAGAATGGCTATACTGAGGAAATGAAGGGTCAAATTAGATGGGAGGAGACCTATACTGAGGAAATAAAATGTCAAATTATATGGGAGGAGACCTATACTGAGGAAACAAAGGGTCAAACTAGATGGGAGGAGGGCTATACTGAGGAAATAAAGGGTCAAATTAAATGGGAGGAGGGCTATACTGAGAAAATAAAGGGTCAAACTAGATGGGAGGAGGGCTATACTGAGGAAATAAAGGGTCAAACTAGATGGGAGGAGGTACTGAGGAAATAAAGGGTCAAATTATATGGGAGGAGACCTATACTGAGGAAATAAAATGTCAAATTATATGGGAGGAGGGCTATACTGAGGAAATGAAGGGTGAAATTAGATGGGAGGAGGGCTGCACTGAGGAAATAAAGGGTCAAATTAGATGGGAGGAGGGCTATACTGAGGAAATAAAGGGTCAAACCAGATGGGAGGAGGGCTATCTGAGGAAATAAAGGGTCAAATTATGTGGGAGGAGGGCTATACTGAGGAAATAAAGGATCAAACTAGATGGGAGGAGGGCTATCTGAGGAAATAGAGGGTCAAACTAGATGGGAGGAGGACTATACTGAGGAAATAAAGGATCAAACTAGATGGGAGGAGGGCTATCTGAGGAAATAAAGGATCAAACTAGATGGGAGGAGGGCTATCTGAGGAAATAAAGGGTCAAACTAGATGGGAGGAGGGCTATACTGAGGGAATAGAGGGTAAAAGAGGTGGGAGGAGGGCCATGCTGAGGACATAAAAAGTCAAATTAGATGGGGTGGGGGCTATATTGGCGAAAAAAGGCAAATTAGGTGGGAGGAGACATATACTGAGGGAATAAAGGGTCAAACTAGATGGGAGGAGGGCTATAGTGAGGAAATGAACGGTCAAATTAGATGGGAGAAGCGCTACACTGAGGAAATAAAGGGTCAAAATAGATGGGAGAGGGCTATACTGAGGAAATGAACGGTCAAATTAGATGGGAGAAGCGCTACACTGAGGAAATAAAATGTCAAATTATATGGGAGGAGACCTATACTGAGGAAGTAAAGGGTCAAATTATATGGGAGGAGGGCTATACTGAGGAAATAAAGGGTCAAACTAGATTCGAGGAGGGCCGTACTGAAGAAATGAAGGGCCAAATTGGATGGGAGAAGGGCTATACTGAAGAAATGAAGGGTCAAATTAGATGGGAGGAGAGCTATACTGACTAAATAAAGGCTCAAATTAGATGGGAGAAGGGCTATACTGAGGAAATAAAGGGTCAAACTAGATGGGAGGAGAACTATACTGAGGAAATGAAGGGTCAAATTATATGGGAGAAGGGCTATACTGAGAAAATAAAGGGTCAAACTAGATGGGAGGAGGGCTATACTGAGGAAATAAAGGGTCAAACTAGATTCGAGGAGGGCCGTACTGAAGAAATGAAAGGCCAAATTGGATGGGAGAAGGGCTATACTGAAGAAATGAAGGGTCAAATTAGATGGGAGGAGAGCTATACTGACTAAATAAAGGCCCAAATTAGATGGGAGAAGGGCTATACTGAGGAAATAAAGGGTCAAATTAAATGGGAGGAGGGCTATACTGAGGAAATAAAGGGTCAAATTATACGGGAGGAGGGCTATACTGAGGAAATAAAGGGTCAAACTTGGTGGGGGGAGGGCTATAACAAATAAGTGATATCAGCTTCCAAAATCATATCAGAAAGTGATATTTTTGATATCCTCATTTAGCATTTGGTGTCATTTCATATGCCTCTTGCATTCATTCTATGTTTTACTTATTTTTATGAAGCGAACTCGTAATGTCTTTTCCATCCTTTCCATAAGCTATGGCTTTTTGTTTCTCTGTCACAATCTAATTATATCAGGCCTTATGTAGGAAGATCTCTTATTTACGATTTTTCACATGTGATTGAATCCTGTTACATAATTCTGCGGAAATTTTTTGGAAAGCTTCAAGTTAACCTTCTTATCATTTGATGACCGTTGAAAACGTTGTCAAAAACAGTGATGAACCCATTATTTTCGCTTGGTGGACTTGTCAAATAATGGTTGCCATATGACCCTAAGCTAGACTAAAATACCTGTAACATTTAGCGCGTTGACCATGTGTTTGAATGTCGTTAACGTTGTTTCATCCAGCATAGAATCTCTCCATCGGATTGACTTCAGGCTTTTTGAGATCAAACGATCATCGTTTTGCAGGCGCTTTCACGAATCTCTGGAATCTCACAGATTCTTATACGAGAAAATAGCGAAGATTGGTTGTAATAACTGGTGCAGCATACGATTGCAATGGCGATGGCATCGTTGATACGAGGTTTCATAAGAATTTCATTTTATAGTCATTGTTGTACACTTCTACAAATTTTAACTGCGAGCGCATATCGCAGTAATGTATGTCTGTTTGTATACACACTTATGATGCCTATGTATGTATGTCTGCCTCTCTGACCTTTAGTGTCATTTGGAAAACCACTGAAATTAAAGAGATTTGAAGGTGAAAGATTTGCTGCATTCTCTAATGGGTGTTTTTCCATCACACACTCTTCGGGTCACATAAAAAATAAATGTTTGTGAAGAACTTACGCGGTCAGTTGGATCGATTTGAATGTGAGGGCATTATTTCGTATTTCTTTAAATAAATCTTTTCTATCATTTATCAGATCTTTCATGAAAGTGGTTGATTAAATGAGGGGAACGCAACGGTCCTGACAAGTTTCTCCATCTGTTTATACCTGCTTGTATCTAAAGTTAACATAATCAAAGAAATTAGACTTTTGCGATAACAGGGTGGGAATTAGCTGAGGAAAGTCGAATAAAAAAGGTCACTTTCTTGCGCTTTTTCGAGGCTAGAGAACAATAAATTGAGTGCTGCATGAATGCGCAAATAGTACAGTGCTACGAGAGAGAATCAATTTTCTATAGAGCTGCATTTTGAATTGCTGAAGTGGAAGAGGTACACCACAAGTGGATAGAACTCTGTGAAAATCATTCATTACTTCATCAAAGCACGACGAAGTATTGTGATGAATGATCTAAAACTCATCGATAACAGTGATTGGACAGCGATCAAATTGGAGCTTATTCTTCGGGAACGCTAACATAGAATATTGATAAAAATTAAGTTTTTTTTTCACCGTAGATCATTTTAATATTTGCGCGGTTCTTTTCAGGAGGAGGTCGATAATGGTGTCCGTTCACATATCCTCCGCATTTTGATGCAGTGTGATGACGCAGAATGGTCTCGAAACGAAGTGGTATGCGAAAGGCCGCAAACTACGAAAATTCTTGCGTATACCTTCTCTCATCTGGGCGAATATCTCATTGCTTGGTTAGTCCTTTTCACTTTCTTCAGTGCTTCCTTCTGTCTACTAAATTGAACCCTCCAGAAATGTCTTCCATATACATCGAGGGATTTATTAGGGTCATCACGATCGTTCTAGAATGATTATCATAAATGCAATCGAGCAAAATTAGCTGCAAACTTTAGCATTTATTCTTAAAATTATATTCATATCGAAGGAAATTCCAGAAGTAAATAAAACCGTTAAGCTGAATATAGCTCCCAACATTGTGTTATTTGCATCCACAAATTGAATTTCTTACACTAATTTTATTGTTTATTCGAAGACATAATAACCTAATGGTTACTGAAATGAACCAACAAAGATTGGCATTAGATCCCCGAGTGTGGTAGCATTTTTTGGTGGCGATGTAGAAAATAAAGGCTTAGGTTTTGGTATGAAGCAACAATCCGAGTGTGTTGATTTTGTAGGATTTTGCTATGAAGCAGTAAAAATAATCTTAGGATTTGCCGATTGTTTTAAAAAACTGCTGGCGACTTTCGTATATTTAAATACTGAAATTATTCTTTTTCATCACTAAGCAATATCAGAGATATCGATACCATCTTTCGCAAACATCATTCAGTACAAGTATTTTACTGATGCGTCGATGTTTCCGGTGTACTTTTAGCGTATTAGTCGATGGTGAAGTTGGAGAGGTATGTAAGAGTGGTAACGGTGATGTTGCTGTCTGGAAAGTTAGTGGGGGAAAGGGAAGGGAACGGTGACGACAATGGAGTTTTGAAACCCGCCTGGTCACCCGTGTTCGCTCGCCTCTCGAAATTGCCCATTTATTACTTTGCTAGCAAGAGTGTAGGTAGCCCAAAAGCCTTATCACGATCGCCACATCCAGTGTTCACCGATCTGGCCTCAGCACATCTGATCCACAAGAAATTCTTAAATTGGGCGTTGTAGCTCTTTTTTCATGAATTGGCTACAGCATTTGCTTGCAGCAACCAATGGAGTATTTGTCAACGAATGTAGCTCGAGTTCGAGATACAGAGCTACTCACTCTTTTCGAATTCTTCACCGATCGTTCGAAATTCGACGATTTGTTGGCGGTTCGTCTTCGAACATCATTCGCTGCGAAGCTGCGGACGTTATGAGGATTTCATCTCTCCGATGATTGTACCTCCTCCATTTATATCACATATTGTCCTTCAGGGGTCTGTCTTTTAATGGTTTTTTCTGCACTCCTTTTGAATTTCTATGCATATTTTTATAAAAATGCAAGCAGGTGGCATCATTTTCGTGTCTGTTTACATCGTTTATTTGCATCTTTGGCTCGGCGGTTTCAACTGGCATTTTGAGGAGGCTGTGGCGACGAAATTTTGTGGAGTCAATAAGAACAGGATGTTGTGGAATTTACTTACGCCAGTGCTTGTAATGCCCGAAATATGGAATTTTAAATGTGGGTCTGCACAAGCGGCTAATTTTAGGAAGCCGTATTGATAGAGCATTCTTAGGTATAGAGACGTGAAAAATAAGTGAAAAAACATTGAGTGTGGGACATGTTTATATCTTTGTCTTTAATAGCCGACATCAGTATTTAGCCATTGTTACATCGTTTAGGTCTCGTTACACATCTCTTTCATGCCTGTTAATGCCCGTTCACAAAGCGATATTACCCCCGAGCTATGATATGCTGTAACTTAAACAGTGCTGCTATTATTTACATCGATTTCGCCGAAATATTGGTTCCGCAGTGAATTGATCCGAGTGCGGTAGCCCATAAAAGAAGAAAGATGCAGATAGTCTGTCAGCAACCTCCTCCCCTTAGTCGTAACTTCCGGTCTGAGGGTGAATGTGGGAACAGCTTTGTCATTGGTGATTTCGAGCAATTTTACCGTGCCGCCGCCAATAGATGCCCACAGATGTCCACTGGGGGATGTTGAAAGGTGATTGCGAACTCTAGCACTAGTTCATTTGTTTACTTTTGGTAAGGATTCGTTGGGTTGGTTGCTCATTGAGTTGCAAATTAAATCAAAACTGTAAAATTGTTGTAAATGAAGGATTCAAAATGTTCTTATCAGCAAATCACTGCACCATTCACCATTTAGACTAACGGTCGGTGGAAAAGTAAAAAAAGAAGGGTTCAGGTGCGTTCCAGTTCGATGTTTTTTTTATTGAATGGGAGATGTGGTCTCATCAACCATCTCAAGGATACTTTAAAACATACACTCTAGAACTGAGCTAGCAATGACTGAGTGGATTTGACCGAATAATATGCACTCTATATTTGCGTGATCATGTGAAATCTATGGGCTATGTAAAACGTGAAGTCAACGTACATTTGATTTCACATACCTTTGCACTTATAATGCATTACTATTGAAATCTGACTGTTGGGAAGTGTTGTTTACGTCTCGCAGATTTTCTTTGCAGTAAATTGTGTAATCGTCTTAGAATAAAAGCTTATTGCTGCATTTGTTTTTCTGACGATAAAAATATTTTTGCGTCCGTTTATTCGATGATAGGCATATTCCTGTGCATATTTCTTGCGATCTGAGTCTATTATAACGAGGATTCCATCGCGACTGAACTTGCTGCAGACGAAGGGCGCCATGATGATACCAGTGTGATCGCGTCGAAAAGAGGTAAAACGTTGGTGTATAAGTGATGCGTGTTCTCGTAGGCCAACCATCGCTTATGTGAATCGAAGACCAAATGAATAGTGCTCAGTTTGATGTGAATAGACGAATTGTCGATGAAATGTTTACTGTGACCAAAATTGTTGTGAAATAAGCGATCGATACTTCTCATTGCATCATTAGCAATGTGGGTTAATTGTGTTTGATCGGCGGGGAAAGTCATTTGTCGGGTGAAACGTCGTTGATGTTTGATAATCTATCGCACATTTGGTAACATAGAGGAGGGGCGCATAGTTTTGTTGGCTGTCAATAAGTCTAAAGTGAAATTCGTCTCAGCTGACGATAGCAATGATTTACTCGCATATAAAAGCCGGGTTGCAGATGTAGTGCTCACATTTGCGTACATCGGTTTTGCTTGCCGATGTCTTGTTTTCGTGACTTGGTTGTGCGACGTTTATCGACTTTGTATGATTTCCCTACAATTGCTGGATACTATGCAGTCAACATATGTTATATGTGGATTTCCCTTTCTTCGTCTTTTCTTTTTTTTACTTTTTTGTTTTTGACGCATTATCGATGTATATCGCATTTGGATTGATACGTTTTTTATCAAAATTCAAGTTTTTATTTGCAACCTTTCATACTTAGGAAATGCAGTACATTGACTGGTTGATTGTTTTCACTGTTTTGTGCTAATTAATCTTGAATGTTCTAATTTTTGATGTAATCGTGCGGATCGAAACTAAGATAGGCCGAAACCTTTTTGCACTATTTGCAAATATTTCTAGGGTCATGTATTTTTAAATCCGCATATATAGCTAATGAGGTAGGATGAGAGGAGATTGGAAAACGTTTCGTCGGATGTTGCTGATCTAATCCCATTAACTGGTCTATTGTTGTACCAAAAGTAATATCTGTAATCAGCATTAACGCAGACATGTGTATAATTTGTTTGTTTTCAATAACCTTGAATTAGACAACATCTGCAGAAATAGATACAATCAGGATCGCAGCTTTGAAGTAATCAATAAAAGTGAGAGGTCCTTTCTTTGATTTTAACATCTCTATAATTCGTAGTTCGAGATCAGAGTTTACAATAACACTGATCTATTTTCCTCATAAAGTCAGTCGATTCTCTTATGTAAGCAGAAGGCTACAAGCCTTATTAATTTCGAGTATGTATAATCGTTAGCAATAGTTAATCACTATGCGTCTTCCTTAGGTTGAACTATCCCTAAATGACTTCTTTTTGGTCACATTGTTTGGTAGTTTAGCGATTTAAGCGATCTATAACCTGATTCAGGACGAACAAGCATACGATACGGTTCCATTGAAAAATGCGGTCGTATTGCTTGTGATTTTGAAATCTTTCAGTCTTTAAGCAATCCAATTATTTGATGCTCTTTGAATGGCTTATATCGGCGCCTCCATTACAAAAACGGGTCAATTCCTTTAAACACTTGTTTCCTATACATCGTTATTGTTTATGCTCATCAGGTTGTTCCAAAGTGAAGCGTTTACTGATAGTTGGCATGAAAAAACAATTTGAACGCCTAGGTTAGAAACTTTCCTCTATATTTTATACGGTTATCGTTTTCAATTTTTCCTTAAATCCTCATCGCTAAGCATCTCCAAATATCTCGCATCGTCGATAAGTTGATCGCTCATTGTGCAAAATCTATAGTATGCTGCTTTCCTATTTATATTCTGCAGTGGCAATATTATTGGTGCTTTCGTCTGTCGACTGATTTCAACTTGAGATAGTGACAGATGATATCTAAGTGAACTTTGTTCTTGCAGATCATTTTTTACATGCGTTGAATGCAACTGTATTATGAAACTACGCGAAGTGAAACGATTATTGATGTCGCTGAAAACGAGGGCTTCATTTTCAGTGAGTCTGCTTTCCTTTGATGCTACCTGCACTTCTGTAAATATACACTACCAAGTGGTTAAGTTACGGTTTTTAGCTAACCCATTCATTAAAACAAAATTTTCCTTATCCCTTGAACCATGGGATGATTGGATTGCCCGATCGGACGATTGGATTGCCCGATCGGACGATTGGATTGCCCGATTAACGATTGGATTGCCCGTTCGGACGGTTGGATTTCCCGATCGGACGATTGCGTTGCCCGATCGGACGATTGGATTGCCCAATCGGACGGTTGGATTGCCCGACCGGACAACTGGATTGCCCGACCGGACGATCGGTCGATTGGTTATGATAGTATTTTCAAAAAAAGATCAGACTGCTGGGTATCATGTTCACATTGATTCATGAAAAACCCTTTATGCTATAGCTTATAGCGTTTTTTTTTTTTTTGGTAGATCGAATGCGTATCATACGAGTTTGATCATAAGTGCTCTTATATTGTTGACCTGCATAAATGTTGATAATTGTAACGTGGCTGCTTAGTTGTATCTTCCTACCCCACTACAAATTTCCCATTCTGTCAACGCAAAGAGCATTTCGACGTGCTGTTTGAGCATCTTTAGTCACTAACTGCTACCTTTGAAATATAAGTATACAGTGGCCTGTGTACTGCTAATCTTTTATGGGGCAGAGGAAAAGAAGAGGGAGGAGTTGAAAATTTTGTAGTTAGAGTGGAACTTCGACTTAGTGCTCCCAGCAGTCAGTTATATGGAGTTAGGCGATAGCTTTTATAGTTGATGGTTTATAAGGTGTCACTACAACAATCTAAATTTTCGACTCCTCGTTACCATATTTTGTGAATTTTTGAACACAAACATCAATGTTTAGACCACGATGGAAATTTTATGTCAATAATTCGGGTTGTTATTACTGAGTGCGCCAAATTCAAGTATAGAAGTGATACATGTTAGAATGGTTGGTGATGAGGTTATGTGTCCCAAAATGTGAGAAAATTATATATTAACTCCTCTATCTACTTCGGTCTCTCCTCCTCGAATATGCGCCCTCCCACCCCCTTCCCCTCCAAAATGGTGAACCAATGATCCTTGTGGCCTATAAGTAAGGTTTTACGGCTTGATCTTAAGGCTAGATCTTGCCATGACTTCATGTTATATTTAACGTTTTAACGATTTCGCGTTATTATAACCACACTTCCGCCATCTCTTGCGTGGGCAGTGACTTCATCTTCGCTCATTGAGTCACATCGCCCACTTTGTACCAACTGCGCTTCGCAATCAGCAATGTGATATCAATGCTTTTTTTAATGAATCCTTTTTGAAATTGTCTAGAAAATAAGCTAGAATGATATGATATTATCCTTAGTTCTTATACCTGCATATTTATTTCCGCTGACCAAGTATCTTTATTTATTAAAATTGTATGGGAGTAAGTTCAAGAAGATTTGTTAAGGTGACAGGTTCTTGCCCGTTCCTTTTATAGCATATGAATACTATATTGGTACTGTTGAATATGTATAGATGTTATGATTTTTGCGGTTTCCTGTGACTACATTTTGTATAGATTTATTGCACTAAGTGAAAATTTCGTTTTTAAAGACGACTGCTGATTAATTCGGTTCAAGTTTTATGTGTATTAGACCAAAGAGCTGAAGCAAATTCTTATCGTAAATGGTTAATGCAAGTCGTATTGATGCATATAAGTAGTGTTTATTCATATTATCATGAAAGCTGCCTCATTTTTTATTGTATCGTGTTATAATATCGTAGAGCACTATATATGCCACTTGGCATGCGTATCGTGTAACTTGGTTTAGCGCTTGGTTTAGAACCTTTAGGTAATCGGAAGAGTTTTTTCTCCTTTTTTTGCAATATCTTCTGGACGATGCTGGGCTACATTATGCTGCGACCGCAAAAAACCGTTTATGATTGCTCTGTTTCGCAACTGGAAGTCCCCCCCCCCTTATTCTATTACTATACTTCTGAGTGGTATATATGCAGTTAAATGTTTGCATATACGATGAGGCAGTCATAAATGATAAACTTTAAGGCATTGTTGTAGAATTGTAAGAGTTTTGTTATTACAACAAAGAATAGCAGGCGCAGGTGAGAAGAGGTAAAGTGAGGTGCTTAGGCCCTGACCGTTGCTCAGTTTTTACTATACTATGTGAATAAGTGACATTCCTTCTAATGTATATTCCTTTCAATAGCTTTCATGTAGTGAAGAAATTCGTTCCTCGCGTATCATTCAAAAGGTTACCGCATGAAAGGGCTATGTTTCGAATATGTTTTCACTCAAGGGTACTCAAATTTTGCGTTGAGGCATGATCGACCTGAAATTAACCTTGAGGGTGATAAAAATATTTTTGCAGTAGCAACAACAAGCGAAGATGGTGAAGTGCAATCTAATGCACAACGTTATCAGAAGGAATTGGTCGCTGAGCAGCAATCAAGTCTCTCGGCTAGGATCAGCGAGCGTATGTGTAAGGTAAACGTTCATTTTTGTTTTTATTTATATACCATTTGTGCGTTAATTTATTTGTTTCGAATAAAGAGGTGGCGGGGAGGGGTATAAGGAATTTTCAGGAAACGTTTGGCAACAAGAATGTGTTTATTGAAATATTGAGGAATATTTTACTTATGGTGATGAAGATCTATCGATGTGCTCACTTATGCATATATGAAATTGTTACCTGCAATATTCAAAGATGAGCTTGCCTCCTCCCTTCTTCGCTCCCTTCTGGATGTCCCATCCCACATCATCCTTGAAGGACGAAGGCACCACTCAACAAATAGTTGCGTTTCTAAAATATACGGGGAGCGCCGAATTAAATGATGTAAAGAGGAAGAAGGTAAGAGAGTTTCAGTCGTCCCATTTATAAATTATTTTTATATTCAGAAGTTTACATATCTGAATCATTGAGGTTTTTAAGCTAACTCGACTAATCTCTGATAGGATTGCTTTGTTAGAACAAAAGTTATTTCTAAAATTCGGATAATAGGAGAACATAAATTAATTTTCACCGTTTTTTGTGTGTCTCTGAGATAAAACTAAACGGGGTAGGAGTGAGCTATGTTGAGAAACAAGGGGTCAAAATAGGTGAAAAGGGGGCTATGCTGACGAAATAAAGGGTCGAACCGGGTGGGAGGTTGGCTATACTGAGGGAATAGAGGGTAAAAGAGGTGGGAGGAGGGCCATGCTGAGGACATAAAAAGTCGAATTAGATGGGGTGGGGGCTATATTGGCGAAAAAAGGCAAACTAGGTGGGAGGAGACATATACTGAGGGAATAAAGGGTCAAACTAGATGGGAGGAGGGCTATAGTGAGGAAATGAACGGTCAAATTAGATGGGAGAAGCGCTACACTGAGGAAATAAAGGGTCAAAATAGATGGGAGAGGGCTATACTGAGGAAATGAACGGTCAAATTAGATGGGAGAAGCGCTACACTGAGGAAATAAAATGTCAAATTATATGGGAGGAGACCTATACTGAGGAAGTAAAGGGTCAAATTATATGGGAGGAGGGCTATACTGAGGAAATAAAGGGTCAAACTAGATTCGAGGAGGGCCGTACTGAAGAAATGAAGGGCCAAATTGGATGGGAGAAGGGCTATACTGAAGAAATGAAGGGTCAAATTAGATGGGAGGAGAGCTATACTGACTAAATAAAGGCTCAAATTAGATGGGAGGAGGGCTATACTGAGAAAATAAAGGGTCAAACTAGATGGGAGGAGGGCTATCTGAGGAAATAAAGGGTCAAACTAGATGGGAGGAGGACTATACTGAGGAAATAAAGGGTCAAATTATATGGGAGGAGGGCTATACTGAGGAAATAAAGGATCAAACTAGATGGGAGGAGGGATGTCTGAGGAAATAAAGGGTCAAATTAAATGGGAGGAGGGCCACACTGAGGAAATAAAGGGTCAAGTTAGATGGGAGAAGGGCTATACTGAGGAAATGAAGGGTGAAATTAGATGGAAGGAGGGCTATACTGAGGAAATAAAGGGTCAAATTAGATGGGAGGAGGGCTATACTGAGGAAATAAAGGATCAAACTAGATGGGAGGAGGGCTATGCTGAGGAAATAAAGGGTCAAACTAGATGGGAGGAGGGCTATACTGAGGAAATGAAGGGTGAAATTAGATGGGAGGAGGGCTATACTGAGGAAATAAAATGTCAAATTATATGGGAGGAGACCTATACTGAGGAAATAAAGGGTCAAACTAGATGGGAGGAGGGCCATACTGAGGAAATAAAGGGTCAAACTAGATGGGAGGAGGGCTATACTGAGGAAATAAAGGGTCAAATTAAATGGGAGGAGGGCTGTACTGAGAAAATAAAGGGTCAAACTAGATGGGGGAAGGGCTATACTGAGGAAATAAAGGGTCAAATTAGATGGGAGAAGCGCTATACTGAGGAAATAAAGGGTCAAAATAGATGGGAGGAGGGCTATACTGAGGAAATAAAGGGTCAAACTAGATGGGAGGAGGGCTATACTGAGGAAATAAAGGGTCAAGTTAGATGGGGGAAGGGCTATGCTGAGGAAATGAAGGGTGAAATTAGATGGGAGGAGGGCTATACTGAGGAAATAAAGGGTCAAATTAGATGGGAGGAGGGCTATACTGAGAAAATAAAGGGTCAAACTAGATGGGAGGAGGGCTATCTGAGGAAATAAAGGGTCAAACTAGATGAGAGGAGGACTATACTGAGGAAATAAAGGGTCAAATTATATGGGAGGAGGGCTATACTGAGGAAATAAAGGATCAAACTAGATGGGAGGAGGGCTGTCTGAGGAAATAAAGGGTCAAATTAAATGGGAGGAGGGCCATACTGAGGAAATAAAGGGTCAAGTTAGATGGGAGAAGGGCTATACTGAAGAAATGAAGGGTGAAATTAGATGGGAGGAGGGCTATACTGAGGAAATAAAGGGTCAAATTAGATGGGAGGAGGGCTATACTGAGGAAATAAAGGGTCAAACTAGATGGGAGGAGGAACTGAGGAAATAAAGGGTCAAATTATATGGGAGGAGACCTATACTGAGGAAATAAAATGTCAAATTAGATGGGAGGAGGGCTATACTGAGGAAATAAAGGGTCAAACTAGATGGGAGTGACCTATACTGAGGAAATAAAGGGTGAAATTAGATGGGAGGAGGGCTGCACTGAGGAAATAAAGGGTGAAATTAGATGGGAGGAGGGCTATACTGAGGAAATAAAGGATCAAACTAGATGGGAGGAGGGCTATACTGAATAAATAAAGGGTCAAATTAAATGGGAGGAGGGCTATACTGAGAAAATAAAGGGTCACAGTAGATGGGAGGAGGGCTATACTGAGGAAATAAAGGGTCAAACTAGATGGGAGGAGGTACTGAGGAAATAAAGGGTCAAATTATATGGGAGGAGACCTATACTGAGGAAATAAAATGTCAAATTAAATGGGAGGAGGGCTATACTGAGGAAGTGAAGGGTGAAATTAGATGGGAGGAGGGCTATACTGAGGAAATAAAGGGTCAAACTAGATGGGAGGGACCCATACTGAGGAAATAAAGGGTGAAATTAGATGGGAGGAGGACTATACTGAGGAAATAAAGGGTCAAACCAGATGGGAGGAGGGCTATCTGAGGAAATAAAGGGTCAAATTATGTGGGAGGAGGGCTATACTGAGGAAATAAAGGATCAAACTTGATGGGAGGAGGGCTATCTGAGGAAATAAAGGGTCAAACTAGATGGGAGGAGGTACTGAGGAAATGAAGGGTCAAATTAGATGGGAGGAGACCTATACTGAGGAAATAAAATGTCAAATTATATGGGAGGAGACCTATACTGAGGAAACAAAGGGTCAAACTAGATGGGAGGAGGGCTATACTGAGAAAATAAAGGGTCAAATTAAATGGGAGGAGGGCTATACTGAGAAAATAAAGGGTCAAACTAGATGGGAGGAGGGCTATACTGAGGAAATAAAGGGTCAAACTAGATGGGAGGAGGTACTGAGGAAATAAAGGGTCAAATTATATGGGAGGAGACCTATACTGAGGAAATAAAATGTCAAATTATATGGGAGGAGGGCTATACTGAGGAAATAAAGGGTCAAATTAGATGGGAGGAGGGCTATACTGAGGAAATAAAGGGTCAAACCAGATGGGAGGAGGGCTATCTGAGGAAATAAAGGGTCAAATTATGTGGGAGGAGGGCTATACTGAGGAAATAAAGGATCAAACTAGATGGGAGGAGGGCTATCTGAGGAAATAGAGGGTCAAACTAGATGGGAGGAGGACTATACTGAGGAAATAAAGGATCAAACTAGATGGGAGGAGGGCTATCTGAGGAAATAAAGGATCAAACTAGATGGGAGGAGGGCTATCTCAGGAAATAAAGGGTCAAACTAGATGGGAGGAGGGCTATACTGAGGGAATAGAGGGTAAAAGAGGTGGGAGGAGGGCCATGCTGAGGACATAAAAAGTCAAATTAGATGGGGTGGGGGCTATATTGGCGAAAAAAGGCAAATTAGGTGGGAGGAGACATATACTGAGGGAATAAAGGGTCAAACTAGATGGGAGGAGGGCTATAGTGAGGAAATGAACGGTCAAATTAGATGGGAGAAGCGCTACACTGAGGAAATAAAGGGTCAAAATAGATGGGAGAGGGCTATACTGAGGAAATGAACGGTCAAATTAGATGGGAGAAGCGCTACACTGAGGAAATAAAATGTCAAATTATATGGGAGGAGACCTATACTGAGGAAGTAAAGGGTCAAATTATATGGGAGGAGGGCTATACTGAGGAAATAAAGGGTCAAACTAGATTCGAGGAGGGCCGTACTGAAGAAATGAAGGGCCAAATTGGATGGGAGAAGGGCTATACTGAAGAAATGAAGGGTCAAATTAGATGGGAGGAGAGCTATACTGACTAAATAAAGGCTCAAATTAGATGGGAGAAGGGCTATACTGAGGAAATAAAGGGTCAAACTAGATGGGAGGAGAACTATACTGAGGAAATGAAGGGTCAAATTATATGGGAGAAGGGCTATACTGAGAAAATAAAGGGTCAAACTAGATGGGAGGAGGGCTATACTGAGGAAATAAAGGGTCAAACTAGATGGGAGGAGGGCCATACTGAGGAAATAAAGGGTCGAATTAGATGGGAGAATGGCTATACTGAGGAAGCGAAGTGTCAAGTTAGATGGGAGAAGCGCTATACTGAGGAAATGAAGGGTGAAATTAGATGGGAGAATGGCTATACTGAGGAAATGAAGGGTCAAATTAGATGGGAGGAGGTACTGAGGAAATAAAGGGTCAAATTATATGGGAGGAGACCTATACTGAGGAAATAAAATGTCAAATTAAATGGGAGGAGGGCTATACTGAGGAAGTGAAGGGTGAAATTAGATGGGAGGAGGGCTATACTGAGGAAATAAAGGGTCAAACTAGATGGGAGGGACCCATACTGAGGAAATAAAGGGTGAAATTAGATGGGAGGAGGGCTATACTGAGGAAATAAAGGGTCAAACTAGATGGGAGTGACCTATACTGAGGAAATAAAGGGTGAAATTAGATGGGAGGAGGGCTGCACTGAGGAAATAAAAGGTGAAATTAGATGGGAGGAGGGCTATACTGAGGAAATAAAGGATCAAACTAGATGGGAGGAGGGCTGTACTGAATAAATAAAGGGTCAAATTAAATGGGAGGAGGGCTATACTGAGAAAATAAAGAGTCACACTAGATGGGAGGAGGGCTATACTGAGGAAATGAAGGGTCAAATTAGATGGGAGGAGGTACTGAGGAAATAAAGGGTCAAATTATATGGGAGGAGACCTATACTGAGGAAATAAAATGTCAAATTAAATGGGAGGAGGGCTATACTGAGGAAGTGAAGGGTGAAATTAGATGGGAGGAGGGCTATACTGAGGAAATAAAGGGTCAAACTAGATGGGAGGGACCCATACTGAGGAAATAAAGGGTGAAATTAGATGGGAGGAGGACTATACTGAGGAAATAAAGGGTCAAACCAGATGGGAGGAGGGCTATCTGAGGAAATAAAGGGTCAAGTTATGTGGGAGGAGGGCTATACTGAGGAAATAAAGGATCAAACTAGATGGGAGGAGGGCTATCTGAGGAAATAAAGGGTCAAACTAGATGGGAGGAGGACTATACTGAGGAAATAAAGGATCAAACTAGATGGGAGGAGGGTTATCTGAGGAAATAAAGGATCAAACTAGATGGGAGGAGGGCTATACTGAGGAAATGAAGGGTGAAATTAGATGGGAGAATGGCTATACTGAGGAAATGAAGGGTCAAATTAGATGGGAGGAGACCTATACTGAGGAAATAAAATGTCAAATTATATGGGAGGAGACCTATACTGAGGAAACAAAGGGTCAAACTAGATGGGAGGAGGGCTATACTGAGGAAATAAAGGGTCAAATTAAATGGGAGGAGGGCTATACTGAGAAAATAAAGGGTCAAACTAGATGGGAGGAGGGCTATACTGAGGAAATAAAGGGTCAAACTAGATGGGAGGAGGTACTGAGGAAATAAAGGGTCAAATTATATGGGAGGAGACCTATACTGAGGAAATAAAATGTCAAATTATATGGGAGGAGGGCTATACTGAGGAAATAAAGGGTCAAACCAGATGGGAGGAGGGCTATACTGAGGAAATAAAGGATCAAACTAGATGGGAGGAGGGCTATCTGAGGAAATAGAGGGTCAAACTAGATGGGAGGAGGACTATACTGAGGAAATAAAGGATCAAACTAGATGGGAGGAGGGCTATCTGAGGAAATAAAGGATCAAACTAGATGGGAGGAGGGCTATCTGAGGAAATAAAGGGTCAAACTAGATGGGAGGAGGGCTATACTGAGGGAATAGAGGGAAAAGAGGTGGGAGGAGGGCCATCCTGAGGACATAAAAAGTCAAATTAGATGGGGTGGGGGCTATATTGGCGAAAAAAGGCAAATTAGGTGGGAGGAGACATATACTGAGGGAATAAAGGGTCAAACTAGATGGGAGGAGGGCTATAGTGAGGAAATGAACGGTCAAATTAGATGGGAGAAGCGCTACACTGAGGAAATAAAGGGTCAAAATAGATGGGAGAGGGCTATACTGAGGAAATGAACGGTCAAATTAGATGGGAGAAGCGCTACACTGAGGAAATAAAATGTCAAATTATATGGGAGGAGACCTATACTGAGGAAGTAAAGGGTCAAATTATATGGGAGGAGGGCTATACTGAGGAAATAAAGGGTCAAACTAGATTCGAGGAGGGCCGTACTGAAGAAATGAAGGGCCAAATTGGATGGGAGAAGGGCTATACTGAAGAAATGAAGGGTCAAATTAGATGGGAGGAGAGCTATACTGACTAAATAAAGGCTCAAATTAGATGGGAGAATTACTATACTGAGGAAATAAAGGGTCAAACTAGATGGGAGGAGAACTATACTGAGGAAATAAAGGGTCAAACTAGATGGGAGAAGCGCTATACTGAGGGAATGAAGGGTGAAATTAGATGGGAGGAGGGCTATACTGAGGAAATAAAGGGTCAAATTAGATGGGAGGAGGGCTATACTGAGAAAATAAAGGGTCAAACTATATGGGAGGAGGGCTATACTGAGGAAATAAAGGGTCAAATTAAATGGGAGGAGGGCTATACTGAGAAAATAAAGGGTCAAACTAGATGGGAGGAGGGCTATACTGAGGAAATAAAGGGTCAAGCTAGATGAGAGGAGGAACTGAGGAAATAAAGGGTCAAATTATATGGGAGGAGACCTATACTGAGGAAATAAAATGTCAAATTAGATGGGAGGAGGGCTATACTGAGGAAATAAAGGGTCAAACTAGATGGGAGTGACCTATACTGAGGAAATAAAGGGTGAAATTAGATGGGAGGAGGGCTGCACTGAGGAAATAAAGGGTCAAATTAGAAGGGAGGAGGGCTATACTGAGGAAATAAAGGATCAAACTAGATGGGAGGAGGGCTATACTGAGGAAATGAAGGGTGAAATTAGATGGGAGGAGGGCTATACTGAGGAAATAAAACGTCAAATTATATGGGAGGAGACCTATACTGAGGAAATAAAGGGTCAAACTAGATGGTAGGAGGGCCATACTGAGGAAATAAAGGGTCAAACTAGATGGGAGGAGGGCTATACTGAGGAAATAAAGGGTCAAATTAAATGGGAGGAGGGCTATACTGAGGAAATAAATTGTCGAACGAGATGGGAGAATGGCTATACTGAGGAAATGAAGTGTCAAGTTAGATGGGAGGAGACCTATAGTGAGGAAATAAAATGTCAAATTATATGGGAGGAGGGCTATACTGAGGAAATAAGGGGTCAAAATAGATGGGAGGAGGGCTATACTGAGGAAATGAAGGGTCAAATTAGATGGGGGGAGGGCTATACTGAGGAAATAAAATGTCAAGTTATATGGGAGGAGACCTATACTGAGGAAATAAAGGGTCAGAGTAGATGGGAGGAGGGCTATACTGAGGAAATGAAGGGTCAAATTAGATGGGAGGAGGGCTATACTGAGGAAATAAAATGTCAAATTATATGGGAGGAGACCTATACTGAGGAAATAAAGGGTCAAACTAGATGGTAGGAGGGCTGTACTGAGGAAATAAAGGGTCAAATTAAATGGGAGGAGGGCTATACTGAGAAAATAAAGGGTCAAACTAGATGGGAGGAGGGCTATACTGAGGAAATAAAGTTTCAAACTAGATGGGAGGAGGTACTGAGGAAATAAAGGGTCAAATTATATGGGAGGAGACCTATACTGAGGAAATAAAATGTCAAATTATATGGGAGGAGGGCTATACTGAGGAAATGAAGGGTGAAATTAGATGGGAGGAGGGCTATACTGAGGAAATAAAGGGTCAAACTAGATGGGAGGCACCCATACTGAGGAAATAAAGGGTGAAATTAGATGGGAGGAGGAATATACTGAGGAAATAAAGGGTCAAACCAGATGGGAGGAGGGCTATCTGAGGAAATAAAGGGTCAAATTATGTGGGAGGAGGGCTATACTGAGGAAATAAAGGATCAAACTAGATGGGAGGAGGGCTATCTGAGGAAATAAAGGGTCAAACTAGATGGGAGGAGGACTATACTGAGGAAATAAAGGATCAAACTAGATGGGAGGAGGGCTATCTGAGGAAATAAAGGGTCAAACTAGATGGGAGGAGGGCTATACTGAGGAAATAAAGGATCAAACTAGATGGGAGGAGGGCCATACTGAGGAAATAAAGGGTCGAATTAGATGGGAGAATGGCTATACTGAGGAAATGAAGTGTCAAATTATATGGGAAGAGACCTATACTGAGGAAATAAAATGTCAAATTATATGGGAGGAGGGCTATACTGAGGAAATAAAGGGTCAAAATAGATCGGAGGAGGGCTATACTGAGGAAATGAAGGGTCAAATTAGATGGGAGGAGGGCTATACTGAGGAAATAAAATGTAAAATTATATGGGAGGAGACTTATACTGAGGAAATAAAGGGTCAAACTAGATGGGAGGAGGGCTATACTGAGGAAATAAAGGGTCAAATTAAATGGGAGGGGGCTATACTGAGAAAATAAAGGGTCAAACTAGATGGGAGGAGGGCGATACTGAGGAAATAAAGGGTCAAACTAGATGGGAGGAGGGCTATACTGAGGGAATAAAGGGTCAAATTAAATGGGAGGAGGGCTATACTGAGAAAATAAAGGGTCAAACTAGATGGGATAAGGGCTATACTGAGGAAATGAAGGGTCAAATTATATGGGAGAAGGGCTATACTGAGAAAATAAAGGGTCAAACAAGATGGGAGGAGGGCTATACTGAGGAAATAAAGGGTCAAAATAGATGGGAGGAGGGCTATACTGAGGAAATAAAGGGTCAAACTAGATGGGAGGAGGGCTATACTGAGGAAATAAAGGGTCAAGTTAGATGGGGGAAGGGCTATACTGAGCAAATGAAGGGTGAAATTAGATGGGAGGAGGGCTATACTGAGGAAATAAAGGGTCAAATTAGATGGGAGGAGGGCTATACTGAGAAAATAAAGGGTCAAACTAGATGGGAGGAGGGCTATCTGAGGAAATAAAGGGTCAAACTAGATGGGAGGAGGACTATACTGAGGAAATAAAGGGTCAAATTATATGGGAGGAGGGCTATACTGAGGAAATAAAGGATCAAACTAGATGGGAGGAGGGCTATGCTGAGGAAATAAAGGGTCAAACTAGATGGGAGGAGGGCTATACTGAGGAAATGAAGGGTGAAATTAGATGGGAGGAGGGCTATACTGAGGAAATAAAATGTCAAATTATATGGGAGGAGACCTATACTGAGGAAATAAAGGGTCAAACTAGATGGGAGGAGGGCCATACTGAGGAAATAAAGGGTCAAACTAGATGGGAGGAGGGCTATACTGAGGAAATAAAGGGTCAAATTAAATGGGAGGAGGGCTATACTGAGGAAATAAATTGTCGAACTAGATGGGAGAATGGCTATACTGAGGAAATGAAGTGTCAAGTTAGATGGGAGGAGACCTATACTGAGGAAATAAAATGTCAAATTATATGGGAAGAGGGCTATACTGAGGAAATAAGGGGTCAAACTAGATGGGAGGAGGAACTGAGGAAATAAAGGGTCAAATTATATGGGAGGAGACCTATACTGAGGAAATAAAATGTCAAATTAGATGGGAGGAGGGCTATACTGAGGAAATAAAGGGTCAAACTAGATGGGAGTGAGTTATACTGAGGAAATAAAGGGTGAAATTAGATGGGAGGAGGGCTGCACTGAGGAAATAAAGGGTGAAATTAGATGGGAGGAGGGCTATACTGAGGAAATAAAGGATCAAACTAGATGGGAGGAGGGCTATACTGAATAAATAAAGGGTCAAATTAAATGGGAGGAGGGCTATACTGAGAAAATAAAGGGTCACACTAGATGGGAGGAGGGCTATACTGAGGAAATAAAGGGTCAAACTAGATGGGAGGAGGTACTGAGGAAATAAAGGGTCAAATTATATGGGAGGAGACCTATGCTGAGGAAATAAAATGTCAAATTAAATGGGAGGAGGGCTATACTGAGGAAGTGAAGGGTGAAATTAGATGGGAGGAGGGCTATACTGAGGAAATAAAGGGTCAAACTAGATGGGAGGGACCCATACTGAGGAAATAAAGGGTGAAATTAGATGGGAGGAGGACTATACTGAGGAAATAAAGGGTCAAACCAGATGGGAGGAGGGCTATCTGAGGAAATAAAGGATCAAACTAGATGGGAGGAGGGCTATCTGAGGAAATAAAGGGTCAAACTAGATGGGAGGAGGGCTATACTGAGGAAATAAAGGATCAAACTAGATGGGAGGAGGGCCATACTGAGGAAATAAAGGGTCGAATTAGATGGGAGAATGGCTATACTGAGGAAGCGAAGTGTCAAGTTAGATGGGAGAAGCGCTATACTGAGGAAATGAAGGGTGAAATTAGATGGGAGAATGGCTATACTGAGGAAATGAAGGGGTCAAATTAGATGGGAGGAGGCCTATACTGAGAAATAAAATGTCAAATTATATGGGAGGAGACCTATACTGAGGAAACAAAGGGTCAAACTAGATGGGAGGAGGGCTATACTGAGGAAATAAAGGGTCAAATTAAATGGGAGGAGGGCTATACTGAGAAAATAAAGGGTCAAACTAGATGGGAGGAGGGCTATACTGAGGAAATAAAGGGTCAAACTAGATGGGAGGAGGTACTGAGGAAATAAAGGGTCAAATTATATGGGAGGAGACCTATACTGAGGAAATAAAATGTCAAATTATATGGGAGGAGGGCTGCGCTGAGGAAATAAAGGGTCAAATTAGATGGGAGGAGGGCTATACTGAGGAAATAAAGGGTCAAACCAGATGGGAGGAGGGCTATCTGAGGAAATAAAGGGTCAAATTATGTGGGAGGAGGGCTATACTGAGGAAATAAAGGATCAAACTAGATGGGAGGAGGGCTATCTGAGGAAATAGAGGGTCAAACTAGATGGGAGGAGGACTATACTGAGGAAATAAAGGATCAAACTAGATGGGAGGAGGGCTATCTGAGGAAATAAAGGATCAAACTAGATGGGAGGAGGGCTATCTGAGGAAATAAAGGGTCAAACTAGATGGGAGGAGGGCTATACTGAGGGAATAGAGGGTAAAAGAGGTGGGAGGAGGGCCATGCTGAGGACATAAAAAGTCAAATTAGATGGGGTGGGGGCTATATTGGCGAAAAAAGGCAAATTAGGTGGGAGGAGACATATACTGAGGGAATAAAGGGTCAAACTAGATGGAAGGAGGGCTATAGTGAGGAAATGAACGGTCAAATTAGATGGGAGAAGCGCTACACTGAGGAAATAAAGCGTCAAAATAGATGGGAGAGGGCTATACTGAGGAAATGAACGGTCAAATTAGATGGGAGAAGCGCTACACTGAGGAAATAAAATGTCAAATTATATGGGAGGAGACCTATACTGAGGAAGTAAAGGGTCAAATTATATGGGAGGAGGGCTATACTGAGGAAATAAAGGGTCAAACTAGATTCCAGGAGGGCCGTACTGAAGAAATGAAGGGCCAAATTGGATGGGAGAAGGGCTATACTGAAGAAATGAAGGGTCAAATTAGATGGGAGGAGAGCTATACTGACTAAATAAAGGCTCAAATTAGATGGGAGAAGGGCTATACTGAGGAAATAAAGGGTCAAACTAGATGGGAGGAGAACTATACTGAGGAAATTAAGGGTCAAATTATATGGGAGAAGGGCTATACTGAGAAAATAAAGGGTCAAACTAGATGGGAGGAGGGCTATACTGAGGAAATGAAGGGTCAAACTAGATGGGAGGAGGGCCATACTGAGGAAATAAAGGGTCGAATTAGATGGGAGAATGGCTATACTGAGGAAGCGAAGTGTCAAGTTAGATGGGAGAAGCGCTATACTGAGGAAATGAAGGGTGAAATTAGATGGGAGAATGGCTATACTGAGGAAATGAAGGGTCAAATTAGATGGGAGGAGGTACTGAGGAAATAAAGGGTCAAATTATATGGGAGGAGACCTATACTGAGGAAATAAAATGTCAAATTAAATGGGAGGAGGGCTATACTGAGGAAGTGAAGGGTGAAATTAGATGGGAGGAGGGCTATACTGAGGAAATAAAGGGTCAAACTAGATGGGAGGGACCCATACTGAGGAAATAAAGGGTGAAATTAGATGGGAGGAGGACTATACTGAGGAAATAAAGGGTCAAACCAGATGGGAGGAGGGCTATCTGAGGAAATAAAGGGTCAAATTGTGTGGGAGGAGGGCTATACTGAGGAAATAAAGGATCAAACCAGATGGGAGGAGGGCTATCTGAGGAAATAAAGGGTCAAATTAGATGGGAGGAGGGCTATACTGAGGAAATAAAATGTAAAATTATATGGGAGGAGACTTATACTGAGGAAATAAAGGGTCAAACTAGATGGGAGGAGGGCTATACTGAGGAAATAAAGGGTCAAATTAAATGGGAGGGGGGCTATACTGAGAAAATAAAGGGTCAAACTAGATGGGAGGAGGGCGATACTGAGGAAATAAAGGGTCAAACTAGATGGGAGGAGGGCTATACTGAGGGAATAAAGGGTCAAATTAAATGGGAGGAGGGCTATACTGAGAAAATAAAGGGTCAAACTAGATGGGATAAGGGCTATACTGAGGAAATGAAGGGTCAAATTATATGGGAGAAGGGCTATACTGAGAAAATAAAGGGTCAAACAAGATGGGAGGAGGGCTATACTGAGGAAATAAAGGGTCAAACTAGATGGGAGGAGGGCTATACTGAGGAAATAAAGGGTCAAATTAAATGGGAGGAGGGCTATACTGAGAAAATAAATTGTCAAACTAGATGGGGGAAGGGCTATACTGAGGAAATAAAGGGTCAAATTAGATGGGAGAAGCGCTATACTGAGGAAATAAAGGGTCAAAATAGATGGGAGGAGGGCTATACTGAGGAAATAAAGGGTCAAACTAGATGGGAGGAGGGGTATACTGAGGAAATAAAGGGTCAAGTTAGATGGGGGAAGGGCTATACTGAGCAAATGAAGGGTGAAATTAGATGGGAGGAGGGCTATACTGAAGAAATAAAGGGTCAAATTAGATGGGAGGACGGCTATACTGAGAAAATAAAGGGTCAAACTAGATGGGAGGAGGGCTATCTGAGGAAATAAAGGGTCAAACTAGATGGGAGGAGGACTATACTGAGGAAATAAAGGGTCAAATTATATGGGAGGAGGGCTATACTGAGGAAATAAAGGATCAAACTAGATGGGAGGAGGGCTGTCTGAGGAAATAAAGGGTCAAATTAAATGGGAGGAGGGCCATACTGAGGAAATAAAGGGTCAAGTTAGATGGGAGAAGGGCTATACTGAGGAAATGAAGGGTGAAATTAGATGGGAGGAGGGCTATACTGAGGAAATAAAGGGTCAAATTAGATGGGAGGAGGGCTATATTGAGAAAATAAAGGGCCAAACTAGATGGGAGGAGAGCTATCTGAGGAAATAAAGGGTCAAATTATATGGGAGGAGGGCTATACTGAGGAAATAAAGGATCAAACTAGATGGGAGGAGGGCTATGCTGAGGAAATAAAGGGTCAAACTAGATGGGAGGAGGGCTATACTGAGGAAATAAAGGGTCAAATTAGATGGGAGGAGGGCTATATTGAGAAAATAAAGGGCCAAACTAGATGGGAGGAGAGCTATCTGAGGAAATAAAGGGTCAAATTATATGGGAGGAGGGCTATACTGAGGAAATAAAGGGTCAAACTAGATGGGAGGAGGGCCATACTGAGGAAATAAAGGGTCAAACTAGATGGGAGGAGGGCTATACTGAGGAAATAAAGGGTCAAATTAAATGGGAGGAGGGCTATACTGAGGAAATAAATTGTCGAACTAGATGGGAGAATGGCTATACTGAGGAAATGAAGTGTCAAGTTAGATGGGAGGAGACCTATACTGAGGAAATAAAATGTCAAATTATATGGGAAGAGGGCTATACTGAGGAAATAAGGGGTCAAAATAGATGGGAGGAGGGCTATACTGAGGAAATGAAGGGTCAAATTAGATGGGGGAGGGCTATACTGAGGAAATAAAATGTCAAGTTATATGGGAGGAGACCTATACTGATGAAATAAAGGGTCAAAATAGATGGGAGGAGGGCTATACTGAGGAAATGAAGGGTCAAATTAGATGGGGGGAGAGCTATACTGAGGAAATAAAATGTCAAATTATATGGGAGGAGACCTATACTGAGGAAATAAAGGGTCAAACTAGATGGGAGGAGGGCTATACTGAGGAAATAAAGGGTCAAATTAAATGGGAGGAGGGCTATACTGAGAAAATAAAGGGTCAAACTAGATGGGAGGAGGGCTATACTGAGGAAATAAAGGGTCAAACTAGATGGGAGGAGGAACTGAGGAAATAAAGGGTCAAATTATATGGGAGGAGACCTATACTGAGGAAATAAAATGTCAAATTAGATGGGAGGAGGGCTATACTGAGGAAATAAAGGGTCAAACTAGATGGGAGTGACCTATACTGAGGAAATAAAGGGTGAAATTAGATGGGAGGAGGGCTGCACTGAGGAAATAAAGGGTGAAATTAGATGGGAGGAGGGCTATACTGAGGAAATAAAGGATCAAACTAGATGGGAGGAGGGCTATACTGAATAAATAAAGGGTCAAATTAAATGGGAGGAGGGCTATACTGAGAAAATAAAGGGTCACACTAGATGGGAGGAGGGCTATACTGAGGAAATAAAGGGTCAAACTAGATGGGAGGAGGTACTGAGGAAATAAAGGGTCAAATTATATGGGAGGAGACCTATACTGAGGAAATAAAATGTCAAATTAAATGGGAGGAGGGCTATACTGAGGAAGTGAAGGGTGAAATTAGATGGGAGGAGGGCTATACTGAGGAAACAAAGGGTCAAACTAGATGGGAGGGACCCATACTGAGGAAATAAAGGGTGAAATTAGATGGGAGGAGGACTATACTGAGGAAATAAAGGGTCAAACCAGATGGGAGGAGGGCTATCTGAGGAAATAAAGGGTCAAATTATGTGGGAGGAGGGCTATACTGAGGAAATAAAGGATCAAACTAGATGGGAGGAGGGCTATCTGAGGAAATAAAGGGTCAAACTAGATGGGAGGAGGACTATACTGAGGAAATAAAGGATCAAACTAGATGGGAGGAGGGCTATCTGAGGAAATAAAGGATCAAACTAGATGGGAGGAGGGCTATCTGAGGAAATAAAGGGTCAAACTAGATGGGAGGAGGGCTATACTGAGGAAATAAAGGATCAAACTAGATGGGAGGAGGGCCATACTGAGGAAATAAAGGGTCGAATTAGATGGGAGAATGGCTATACTGAGGAAGCGAAGTGTCAAGTTAGATGGGAGAAGCGCTATACTGAGGAAATGAAGGGTGAAATTAGATGGGAGAATGGCTATACTGAGGAAATGAAGGGTCAAATTAGATGGGAGGAGGCCTATACTGAGGAAATAAAATGTCAAATTATATGGGAGGAGACCTATACAGAGGAAACAAAGGGTCAAACTAGATGGGAGGAGGGCTATACTGAGGAAATAAAGGGTCAAATTAAATGGGAGGAGGGCTATAATGAGAAAATAAAGGGTCAAACTAGATGGTAGGAGGGCTATACTGAGGAAATAAAGGGTCAAACTAGATGGGAGGAGGTACTGAGGAAATAAAGGGTCAAATTATATGGGAGGAGACCTATACTGAGGAAATAAAATGTCAAATTATATGGGAGGAGGGCTGCACTGAGGAAATAAAGGGTCAAATTAGATGGGAGGAGGGCTATACTGAGGAAATAAAGGGTCAAACCAGATGGGAGGAGGGCTATCTGAGGAAATAAACGGTCAAATTATGTGGGAGGAGGGCTATACTGAGGAAATAAAGGATCAAACTAGATGGGAGGAGGGCTATCTGAGGAAATAGAGGGTCAAACTAGATGGGAGGAGGACTATACTGAGGAAATAAAGGATCAAACTAGATGGGAGGAGGGCTATCTGAGGAAATAAAGGATCAAACTAGATGGGAGGAGGGCTATCTGAGGAAATAAAGGGTCAAACTAGATGGGAGGAGGGCTATACTGAGGGAATAGAGGGTAAAAGAGGTGGGAGGAGGGCCATGCTGAGGACACAAAAAGTCAAATTAGATGGGGTGGGGGCTATATTGGCGAAAAAAGGCAAATTAGGTGGGAGGAGACATATACTGAGGGAATAAAGGGTCAAACTAGATGGGAGGAGGGCTATAGTGAGGAAATGAACGGTCAAATTAGATGGGAGAAGCGCTACACTGAGGAAATAAAGCGTCAAAATAGATGGGAGAGGGCTATACTGAGGAAATGAACGGTCAAATTAGATGGGAGAAGCGCTACACTGAGGAAATAAAATGTCAAATTATATGGGAGGAGACCTATACTGAGGAAGTAAAGGGTCAAATTATATGGGAGGAGGGCTATACTGAGGAAATATAGGGTCAAACTAGATTCGAGGAGGGCCGTACTGAAGAAATGAAGGGCCAAATTGGATGGGAGAAGGGCTATGCTGAAGAAATGAAGGGTCAAATTAGATGGGAGGAGAGCTATACTGACTAAATAAAGGCTCAAATTAGATGGGAGAAGGGCTATACTGAGGAAATAAAGGGTCAAAGTAGATGGGAGGAGAACTATACTGAGGAAATGAAGGGTCAAATTATATGGGAGAAGGGCTATACTGAGAAAATAAAGGGTCAAACTAGATGGGAGGAGGGCTATACTGAGGAAATAAAGGGTCAAACTAGATGGGAGGAGGGCCATACTGAGGAAATAAAGGGTCGAATTAGATGGGAGAATGGCTATACTGAGGAAGCGAAGTGTCAAGTTAGATGGGAGAAGCGCTATACTGAGGAAATGAAGGGTGAAATTAGATGGGAGAATGGCTATACTGAGGAAATGAAGGGTCAAATTAGATGGGAGGAGGTACTGAGGAAATAAAGGGTCAAATTATATGGGAGGAGACCTATACTGAGGAAATAAAATGTCAAATTAAATGGGAGGAGGGCTATACTGAGGAAGTGAAGGGTGAAATTAGATGGGAGGAGGGCTATACTGAGGAAATAAAGGGTCAAACTAGATGGGAGGGACCCATACTGAGGAAATAAAGGGTGAAATTAGATGGGAGGAGGGCTATACTGAGGAAATAAAGGGTCAAACTAGATGGGAGTGACCTATACTGAGGAAATAAAGGGTGAAATTAGATGGGAGGAGGGCTGCACTGAGGAAATAAAGGGTGAAATTAGATGGGAGGAGGGCTATACTGAGGAAATAAAGGATCAAACTAGATGCGAGGAGGGCTATACTGAATAAATAAAGGGTCAAATTAAATGGGAGGAGGGCTATACTGAGAAAATAAAGGGTCACACTAGATGGGAGGAGGGCTATACTGAGGAAATGAAGGGTCAAATTAGATGGGAGGAGGTACTGAGGAAATAAAGGGTCAAATTATATGGGAGGAGACCTATACTGAGGAAATAAAATGTCAAATTAAATGGGAGGAGGGCTATACTGAGGAAGTGAAGGGTGAAATTAGATGGGAGGAGGGCTATACTGAGGAAATAAAGGGTCAAACTAGATGGGAGGGACCCATACTGAGGAAATAAAGGGTGAAATTAGATGGGAGGAGGACTATACTGAGGAAATAAAGGGTCAAACCAGATGGGAGGAGGGCTATCTGAGGAAATAAAGGGTCAAATTGTGTGGGAGGAGGGCTATACTGAGGAAATAAAGGATCAAACCAGATGGGAGGAGGGCTATCTGAGGAAATAAAGGGTCAAATTATGTGGGAGGAGGGCTATACTGAGGAAATAAAGGATCAAACTAGATGGGAGGAGGGCTATCTGAGGAAATAGAGGGTCAAACTAGATGGGAGGAGGACTATACTGAGGAAATAAAGGATCAAACTAGATGGGAGGAGGGCTATCTGAGGAAATAAAGGATCAAACTAGATGGGAGGAGGGCTATCTGAGGAAATAAAGGGTCAAACTAGATGGGAGGAGGGCCATACTGAGGAAATAAAGGGTCGAATTAGATGGGAGAATGGCTATACTGAGGAAGCGAAGTGTCAAGTTAGATGGGAGAAGCGCTATACTGAGGAAATGAAGGGTGAAATTAGATGGGAGAATGGCTATACTGAGGAAATGAAGGGTCAAATTAGATGGGAGGAGACCTATACTGAGGAAATAAAGGGTCAAACTAGATGGGAGGAGGGCTATACTGAGGAAATAAAGGGTCAAATTAAATGGGAGGAGGGCTATACTGAGAAAATAAAGGGTCAAACTAGATGGGAGGAGGGCTATACTGAGGAAATAAAGGGTCAAACTAGATGGGAGGAGGTACTGAGGAAATAAAGGGTCAAATTATATGGGAGGAGACCTATACTGAGGAAATAAAATGTCAAATTATATGGGAGGAGGGCTATACTGAGGAAATGAAGGGTGAAATTAGATGGGAGGAGGGCTGCACTGAGGAAATAAAGGGTCAAATTAGATGGGAGGAGGGCTATACTGAGGAAATAAAGGGTCAAACCAGATGGGAGGAGGGCTATCTGAGGAAATAAAGGGTCAAGTTATGTGGGAGGAGGGCTATACTGAGGAAATAAAGGATCAAACTAGATGGGAGGAGGGCTATCTGAGGAAATAGAGGGTCAAACTAGATGGGAGGAGGACTATACTGAGGAAATAAAGGATCAAACTAGATGGGAGGAGGGCTATCTGAGGAAATAAAGGATCAAACTAGATGGGAGGAGGGCTATCTGAGGAAATAAAGGGTCAAACTAGATGGGAGGAGGGCTATACTGAGGGAATAGAGGGTAAAAGAGGTGGGAGGAGGGCCATGCTGAGGACATAAAAAGTCAAATTAGATGGGGTGGGGGCTATATTGGCGAAAAAAGGCAAATTAGGTGGGAGGAGACATATACTGAGGGAATAAAGGGTCAAACTAGATGGGAGGAGGGCTATAGTGAGGAAATGAACGGTCAAATTAGATGGGAGAAGCGCTACACTGAGGAAATAAAGGGTCAAAATAGATGGGAGAGGGCTATACTGAGGAAATGAACGGTCAAATTAGATGGGAGAAGCGCTACACTGAGGAAATAAAATGTCAAATTCTATGGGAGGAGACCTATACTGAGGAAGTAAAGGGTCAAATTATATGGGAGGAGGGCTATACTGAGGAAATAAAGGGTCAAACTAGATTCGAGGAGGGCCGTACTGAAGAAATGAAGGGCCAAATTGGATGGGAGAAGGGCTATACTGAAGAAATGAAGGGTCAAATTAGATGGGAGGAGAGCTATACTGACTAAATAAAGGCTCAAATTAGATGGGAGAAGGGCTATACTGAGGAAATAAAGGGTCAAACTAGATGGGAGGAGAACTATACTGAGGAAATGAAGGGTCAAATTATATGGGAGAAGGGCTATACTGAGAAAATAAAGGGTCAAACTAGATGGGAGGAGGGCTATACTGAGGAAATAAAGGGTCAAACTAGATGGGAGGAGGGCTATACTGAGGAAATAAAGGGTCAAATTAAATGGGAGGAGGGCTATACTGAGAAAATAAAGGGTCAAACTAGATGGGGGAAGGGCTATACTGAGGAAATAAAGGGTCAAATTAGATGGGAGAAGCGCTATACTGAGGAAATAAAGGGTCAAAATAGATGGGAGGAGGGCTATACTGAGGAAATAAAGGGTCAAACTAGATGGGAGGAGGGCTATACTGAGGAAATAAAGGGTCAAGTTAGATGGGGGAAGGGCTATACTGAGGAAATGAAGGGTGAAATTAGATGGGAGGAGGGCTATACTGAGGAAATAAAGGGTCAAATTAGATGGGAGGAGGGCTATACTGAGAAAATAAAGGGTCAAACTAGATGGGAGGAGGGCTATACTGAGGAAATAAAGGGTCAAATTAAATGGGAGGAGGGCTATACTGAGAAAATAAAGGGTCAAACTAGATGGGAGGAGGGCTATACTGAGGAAATAAAGGGTCAAACTAGATGGGAGGAGGTACTGAGGAAATAAAGGGTCAAATTATATGGGAGGAGACCTATACTGAGGAAATAAAATGTCAAATTAAATGGGAGGAGGGCTATACTGAGGAAGTGAAGGGTGAAATTAGATGGGAGGAGGGCTATACTGAGGAAATAAAGGGTCAAACTAGATGGGAGGGACCCATACTGAGGAAATAAAGGGTCAAATTAGATGGGAGGAGGGCTATACTGAGGAAATAAAGGGTCAAACTAGATGGGAGGAGGGCTATACTGAGAAAATAAAGGGTCAAACTAGATGGGAGGAGGGCTATACTGAGGAAATAAAGGGTCAAATTATATGGGAGAAGGGCTATACTGAGAAAATAAAGGGTCAAATTATATGGGAGGAGACCTATACTGAGGAAATAAAATGTCAAATTATATGGGAGGAGGGATATACTGAGGAAATGAAGGGTGAAATTAGATGGGAGGAGGGCTATACAGAGGAAATAAAGGGTCAAACTAGATGGGAGGGACCCATACTGAGGAAATAAAGGGTGAAATTAGATGGGAGGAGGACTATACTGAGGAAATAAAGGGTCAAACCAGATAGGAGGAGGGCTATCTGAGGAAATAAAGGGTCAAATTATGTGGGAGGAGGGCTATACTGAGGAAATAAAGGATCAAACTAGATGGGAGGAGGGCTATCTGAGGAAATAAAGGGTCAAACTAGATGGGAGGAGGACTATACTGAGGAAATAAAGGATCAAACTAGATGGGAGGAGGGCTGTCTGAGGAAATAAAGGGTCAAATTAAATGGGAGGAGGGATATACTGAGGAAATGAAGGGTGAAATTAGATGGGAGGAGGGCTATACTGAGGAAATAAAATGTCAAATTATATGGGAGGAGGGCTATACTGAGGAAATGAAGGGTGAAATTAGATGGGAGGAGGGCCATACTGAGGAAATAAAGGGTCAAACTAGATGGGAGTGACCTATACTGAGGAAATAAAGGGTGAAATTAGATGGGAGGAGGGCTGCACTGAGCAAATAAAGGGTCAAATTAGATGGGAGGAGGGCTATACTGAGGAAATAAAGGATCAAACTAGATGGGAGGAGGGCTATACTGAGGAAATGAAGGGTGAAATTAGATGGGAGGAGGGCTATACTGAGGAAATAAAATGTCAAATTATATGGGAGGAGACCTATACTGAGGAAATAAAGGGTCAAACTAGATGGGAGGAGGGCTATACTGAGGAAATAAAGGGTCAAATTAAATGGGAGGAGGGCTATACTGAGGAAATAAATTGTCGAACTAGATGGGAGAATGGCTATACTGAGGAAATGAAGTGTCAAGTTAGATGGGAGGAGACCTATACTGAGGAAATAAAATGTCAAATTATATGGGAGGAGGGCTATACTGAGGAAATAAGGGTTCAAAATAGATGGGAGGAGGGCTATACTGAGGAAATGAAGGGTCAAATTAGATATGGGGAGGGCTATACTGAGGAAATAAAATGTCAAGTTATATGGGAGGAGACCTATACTGAGGAAATAAAGGGTCAAAGTAGATGGGAGGAGGGCTATACTGAGGAAATGAAGGGTCAAATTAGATGGCAGGAGGGCTATACTGAGGAAATAAAATGTCAAATTATATGGGAGGAGACCTATACTGAGGAAATAAAGGGTCAAACTAGATGGGAGGAGGGCTGTACTGAGGAAATAAAGGGTCAAATTAAATGGGAGGAGGGCTATACTGGGAAAATAAAGGGTCAAACTAGATGGGAGGAGGGCTATACTGAGGAAATAAAGGGTCAAACTAGATGGGAGGAGGTACTGAGGAAATAAAGGGTCAAATTATATGGGAGGAGACCTATACTGAGGAAATAAAATGTCAAATTATATGGGAGGAGGGATATACTGAGGAAATGAAGGGTGAAATTAGATGGGAGGAGGGCTACACAGAGGAAATAAAGGGTCAAACTAGATGGGAGGGACCCATACTGAGGAAATAAAGGGTGAAATTAGATGGGAGGAGGACTATACTGAGGAAATAAAGGGTCAAACCAGATGGGAGGAGGGCTATCTGAGGAAATAAAGGGTCAAATTATGTGGGAGGAGGGCTATACTGAGGAAGTAAAGGATCAAACTAGATGGGAGGAGGGCTATCTGAGGAAATAAAGGGTCAAACTAGATGGGAGGAGGACTATACTGAGGAAATAAAGGATCAAACTAGATGGGAGGAGGGCTATCTGAGGAAATAAAGGATCAAACCAGATGGGAGGAGGGCTATCTGAGGAAATAAAGGGTCAAACTAGATGGGAGGAGGGCTATACTGAGGAAATAAAGGATCAAACTAGATGGGAGGAGGGCCATACTGAGGAAATAAAGGGTCGAATTAGATGGGAGAATGGCTATACTGAGGAAGCGAAGTGTCAAGTTAGATGGGAGAAGGGCTATACTGAGGAAATGAAGGGTGAAATTAGATGGGAGGAGGGCTGTACTGAGGAAATAAAGGGTCAAATTAAATGGGAGGAGGGCTATACTGAGAAAATAAAGGGTCAAACTAGATGGGAGGAGGGCTATACTGAGGAAATAAAGGGTCAAACTAGATGGGAGGAGGTACTGAGGAAATAAAGGGTCAAATTATATGGGAGGAGACCTATACTGAGGAAATAAAATGTCAAATTATATGGGAGGAGGGATATACTGAGGAAATGAAGGGTGAAATTAGATGGGAGGAGGGCTATACTGAGGAAATGAAGGGTCAAATTAGATATGGGGAGGGCTATACTGAGGAAATAAAATGTCAAGTTATATGGGAGGAGACCTATACTGAGGAAATAAAGGGTCAAAGTAGATGGGAGGAGGGCTGTACTGAGGAAATAAAGGGTCAAATTAAATGGGAGGAGGGCTATACTGGGAAAATAAAGGGTCAAACTAGATGGGAGGAGGGCTATACTGAGGAAATAAAGGGTCAAACTAGATGGGAGGAGGTACTGAGGAAATAAAGGGTCAAATTATATGGGAGGAGACCTATACTGAGGAAATAAAATGTCAAATTATATGGGAGGAGGGATATACTGAGGAAATGAAGGGTGAAATTAGATGGGAGGAGGGCTACACAGAGGAAATAAAGGGTCAAACTAGATGGGAGGGACCCATACTGAGGAAATAAAGGGTGAAATTAGATGGGAGGAGGGCTATACTGAGGAAATAAAGGGTCAAACCAGATGGGAGGAGGGCTATCTGAGGAAATAAAGGGTCAAATTATGTGGGAGGAGGGCTATACTGAGGAAATAAAGGATCAAACTAGATGGGAGGAGGGCTATCTGAGGAAATAAAGGGTCAAACTAGATGGGAGGAGGACTATACTGAGGAAATAAAGGATGAAACTAGATGGGAGGAGGGCTATCTGAGGAAATAAAGGATCAAACTAGATGGGAGGAGGGCTATCTGAGGAAATAAAGGGTCAAACTAGATGGGAGGAGGGCTATACTGAGGAAATAAAGGATCAAACTAGATGGGAGGAGGGCCATACTGAGGAAATAAAGGGTCGAATTAGATGGGAGAATGGCTATACTCAGGAAGCGAAGTGTCAAGTTAGATGGGAGAAGGGCTATACTGAGGAAATGAAGGGTGAAATTAGATGGGAGGAGGGCTATACTGAGGAAATGAAGTGTCAAATTATATGGGAAGAGACCTATACTGAGGAAATAAAATGTCAAATTATATGGGAGGAGGGCTATACTGAGGAAATAAAGGGTCAAAATAGATCGGAGGAGGGCTATACTGAGGAAATGAAGGGTCAAATTATATGGGAGGAGACCTATACTGAGGAAATAAAATGTAAAATTATATGGGAGGAGACCTGTACTGAGGAAATAAAGGGTCAAATTAAATGGGAGGAGGGCTATACTGAGAAAATAAAGGGTCAAACTAGATGGGAGGAGGGCGATACTGAGGAAATAAAGGGTCAAACTAGATGGGAGGAGGGCTATACTGAGGAAATAAAGGGTCAAATTAAATGGGAGGAGGGCTATACTGGGGAAATGAAGGGTCTAATTAGATGGGAGGAGGGCTATACTGAGGAAATAAAGGGTCAAATTATACGGGAGGAGGGCTATACTGAGGAAATAAAGGGTCAAACTAGGTGGGAGGAGGGCTATAACAAATAAGTCATATCAGCTTCCAAAATCATATCAGAAAGTGATATTTTTGATATCCTCATTTAGCATTTGGTGTCATTTCATATGCCTCTTGCATTCATTTTATGTTTTACTTATTTTTATGAAGCGAACTCGTAATGTCTTTTCATCCTTTCCATAAGCCATGGCTTTTTGTTTCTCTGTCACAATCTAACTATATCAGGCGTTGTGTAGGAAGATCTCTTATTTACGATTTTTCACATGTGATTGAATCCTGTTACATAATTCTGCGGAAATTTTTTTGAAAAATGCTTCAAGTTAACCTTCTTATCATTTGATGACCGTTGAAAACGTCAGAAACAGTGATGAACCCATTATTTTCGCTTGGTGGACTTGTCAAATAATGGTTGCCATATGACCCTAAGCTAGACTAAAATACCTGTAACATTTAGCGCGTTGACCATGTGTTTGAATGTCGTTAACGTTGTTTCATCCAGCATAGAATCTCTCCATCGGATTGACTTCAGGCTTTTTGAGATCAAACGATCATCGTTTTGCAGGCGCTTTCACGAATCTCTGGAATCTCACAGATTCTTATACGAGAAAATAGCGAAGATTGGTTGTAATAACTGGTGCAGCATACGATTGCAATGGCGATGGCATCGTTGATACGAGGTTTCATAAGAATTTCATTTTATAGTCATTGTTGTACACTTCTACAAATTTTAACTGCGAGCGCATATCGCAGTAATGTATGTCTGTTTGTATACACACTTATGATGCCTATGTATGTATGTCTGCCTCTCTGACCTTTAGTTTCATTTGGAAAACCACTGAAATTAAAGAGATTTGAAGGTGAAAGATTTGCTGCATTCTCTAATGGGTGTTTTTCCATCACACACTCTTCGGGTCACATAAAAAATAAATGTTTGTGAAGAACTTACGCGGTCAGTTGGATCGATTTGAATGTGAGGGCATTATTTCGTATTTCTTTAAATAAATCTTTTCTATCAT
Organism: Baylisascaris procyonis; assembly: GCA_037389465.1. Taxonomy (NCBI): domain Eukaryota; kingdom Metazoa; phylum Nematoda; class Chromadorea; order Rhabditida; family Ascarididae; genus Baylisascaris; species Baylisascaris procyonis. Next base: position 319,322 of record JAZARR010000234.1, on the reverse strand, counting down.
TTATCAGATCTTTCATGAAAGTGGTTGATTAAATGAGGGGAACGCAACGGTCCTGACAAGTTTCTCCATCTGTTTATACCTGCTTGTATCTAAAGTTAACATAATCAAAGAAATTAGACTTTTGCGATAACAGGGTGGGAATTAGCTGAGGAAAGTCGAATAAAAAAGGTCACTTTCTTGCGCTTTTTCGAGGCTAGAGAACAATAAATTGAGTGCTGCATGAATGCGCAAATAGTACAGTGCTACGAGAGAGAATCAATTTTCTATAGAGCTGCATTTTGAATTGCTGAAGTGGAAGAGGTACACCACAAGTGGATAGAACTCTGTGAAAATCATTCATTACTTCATCAAAGCACGACGAAGTATTGTGATGAATGATCTAAAACTCATCGATAACAGTGATTGGACAGCGATCAAATTGGAGCTTATTCTTCGGGAACGCTAACATAGAATATTGATAAAAATTAAGTTTTTTTTTTCACCGTAGATCATTTTAATATTTGCGCGGTTCTTTTCAGGAGGAGGTCGATAATGGTGTCCGTTCACATATCCTCCGCATTTTGATGCAGTGTGATGACGCAGAATGGTCTCGAAACGAAGTGGTATGCGAAAGGCCGCAAACTACGAAAATTCTTGCGTATACCTTCTCTCATCTGGGCGAATATCTCATTGCTTGGTTAGTCCTTTTCACTTTCTTCAGTGCTTCCTTCTGTCTACTAAATTGAACCCTCCAGAAATGTCTTCCATATACATCGAGGGATTTATTAGGGTCATCACGATCGTTCTAGAATGATTATCATAAATGCAATCGAGCAAAATTAGCTGCAAACTTTAGCATTTATTCTTAAAATTATATTCATATCGAAGGAAATTCCAGAAGTAAATAAAACCGTTAAGCTGAATATAGCTCCCAACATTGTGTTATTTGCATCCACAAATTGAATTTCTTACACTAATTTTATTGTTTATTCGAAGACATAATAACCTAATGGTTACTGAAATGAACCAACAAAGATTGGCATTAGATCCCCGAGTGTGGTAGCATTTTTTGGTGGCGATGTAGAAAATAAAGGCTTAGGTTTTGGTATGAAGCAACAATCCGAGTGTGTTGATTTTGTAGGATTTTGCTATGAAGCAGTAAAAATAATCTTAGGATTTGCCGATTGTTTTAAAAAACTGCTGGCGACTTTCGTATATTTAAATACTGAAATTATTCTTTTTCATCACTAAGCAATATCAGAGATATCGATACCATCTTTCGCAAACATCATTCAGTACAAGTATTTTACTGATGCGTCGATGTTTCCGGTGTACTTTTAGCGTATTAGTCGATGGTGAAGTTGGAGAGGTATGTAAGAGTGGTAACGGTGATGTTGCTGTCTGGAAAGTTAGTGGGGGAAAGGGAAGGGAACGGTGACGACAATGGAGTTTTGAAACCCGCCTGGTCACCCGTGTTCGCTCGCCTCTCGAAATTGCCCATTTATTACTTTGCTAGCAAGAGTGTAGGTAGCCCAAAAGCCTTATCACGATCGCCACATCCAGTGTTCACCGATCTGGCCTCAGCACATCTGATCCACAAGAAATTCTTAAATTGGGCGTTGTAGCTCTTTTTTCATGAATTGGCTACAGCATTTGCTTGCAGCAACCAATGGAGTATTTGTCAACGAATGTAGCTCGAGTTCGAGATACAGAGCTACTCACTCTTTTCGAATTCTTCACCGATCGTTCGAAATTCGACGATTTGTTGGCGGTTCGTCTTCGAACATCATTCGCTGCGAAGCTGCGGACGTTATGAGGATTTCATCTCTCCGATGATTGTACCTCCTCCATTTATATCACATATTGTCCTTCAGGGGTCTGTCTTTTAATGGTTTTTTCTGCACTCCTTTTGAATTTCTATGCATATTTTTATAAAAATGCAAGCAGGTGGCATCATTTTCGTGTCTGTTTACATCGTTTATTTGCATCTTTGGCTCGGCGGTTTCAACTGGCATTTTGAGGAGGCTGTGGCGACGAAATTTTGTGGAGTCAATAAGAACAGGATGTTGTGGAATTTACTTACGCCAGTGCTTGTAATGCCCGAAATATGGAATTTTAAATGTGGGTCTGCACAAGCGGCTAATTTTAGGAAGCCGTATTGATAAAGCATTCTTAGGTATAGAGACGTGAAAAATAAGTGAAAAAACATTGAGTGTGGGACATGTTTATATCTTTGTCTTTAATAGCCGACATCAGTATTTAGCCATTGTTACATCGTTTAGGTCTCGTTACACATCTCTTTCATGCCTGTTAATGCCCGCTCACAAGGCGATATTACCCCCGAGATGAGAGTGTTCAGTCCCTCACCCATCCTTCGCCACCGCCAAACTATGATATGCTGTAAATTAAACAGTGCTGCTATTATTTACATCCATTTTGCCGAAATATTGGTTCCGCAGTGAATTGATCCGAGTGCGGTAGCCGATAAAAGAAGAAAGATCCAGATAGTCTGTCTGCAACCTCCTCCCCTTAGTCGTAAGTTCTGGTCTGAGGGTGACTGTGGGAACAGCTTTGTCATTGGTGATTTCGAGCAATTTTACCGTGCCGCCGCCAATAGATGCCCACAGATGTCCACTGGGGGATGTTGAAAGGTGATTGCGAACTCTAGCACTAGTTCATTTGTTTACTTTTGGTAATAATTCGTTGGGTTGGTTGCTTATTGAGTTGCAAATTAATTCAAAACTGTAAAATTGCTGTAGATGAAGGATTCAAATTGTTTTTATCAGCAAATCACTGCACCATTCACCATTTAGACTAACGGTCGGTGGAAAAGTAAAAAAAGAAGGGTTCAGGTGCGTTCCAGTTCGATGTTTTTTTTATTGAATGGGAGGTGTGGTCTCATCAACCATCTCAAGGATACTTTAAAACACACTCTAGAACTGAGCTAGTAATGACTGAGTGGATTTGACCGAATAATATGCACTCTATATTTGCGTGATCATGTGAAATCTATGGGCTATGTAAAACGTGAAGTCAACGTACATTTGATTTCACGTACCTTTGCACTTATAATGCATTACTATTGAAATCTGACTGTTGGGAAGTGTTGTTTACGTCTCGCAGATTTTCTTTGCAGTAAATTGTGTAATCGTCTTAGAATAAAAGCTTATTGCTGCATTTGTTTTTCTGACGATAAAAATATTTTTGCGTCCGTTTATTCGATGATAGGCATATTCCTGTGCATATTTCTTGCGATCTGAGTCTATTATAACGAGGATTCCATCGCGACTGAACTTGCTGCAGACGAAGGGCGCCATGATGATACCAGTGTGATCGCGTCGAAAAGAGGTAAAACGTTGGTGTATAAGTGATGCGTGTTCTCGTAGGCCAACCATCGCTTATGTGAATCGAAGACCAAATGAATAGTGCTCAGTTTGATGTGAATAGACGAATTGTCGATGAAATGTTTACTGTGACCAAAATTGTTGTGAAATAAGCGATCGATACTTCTCATTGCATCATTAGCAATGTGGGTTAATTGTGTTTGATCGGCGGGGAAAGTCATTTGTCGGGTGAAACGTCGTTGATGTTTGATAATCTATCGCACATTTGGTAACATAGAGGAGGGGCGCATAGTTTTGTTGGCTGTCAATAAGTCTAAAGTGAAATTGATCTCAGTTGACGGTAGAAATGATTTACTCGCATATAAAAGCCGGTTAGTAGGTGGTTGCAGATGTAGTGCTCACATTTGCGTACATCGGTTTTGCTTGCCGATGCCCTGTTTTCGTGACTTGGTTGTGCGACGTTTATCGACTTTGTATGATTTCGCTACAATTGCTGGATACTATGCAGTCAGCATATGTTATATGTGGATTTCCCTTCGTCTTTATTTTTTTATTTTTTTGTTTTTGACGCATTATCGATGTATATCGCATTTGGATTGATACGTTTTTTATCAAAATTCAAGTTTTTATTTGCAACCTTTCATACTTAGGAAATGCAGTACATTGACTGGTTGATTGTTTTCACTGTTTTGTGCTAATTAATCTTGAATGTTCTAATTTTTGATGTAATCGTGCGGATCGAAACTAAGATAGGCCGAAACCTTTTTGCACTATTTGCAAATATTTCTAGGGTCATGTATTTTTAAATCCGCATATATAGCTAATGAGGTAGGATGAGAGGAGATTGGAAAACGTTTCGTCGGATGTTGCTGATCTAATCCCATTAACTGGTCTATTGTTGTACCAAAAGTAATATCTGTAATCAGCATTAACGCAGACATGTGTATAATTTGTTTGTTTTCAATAACCTTGAATTAGAAACATCTGCAGAAATAGATACAATCAGGATCGCAGCTTTGAAGTAATCAATAAAAGTGGGAGGTTCTTTCTTTGGTTTTAACATCTCTATAATTCGTAGTTCGAGATCAGAGTTTACAATAACACTGATCTATTTTCCTCATAAAGTCAGTCGATTCTCTTATGTAAGCAGAAGGTTGCAAGCCTTATTAATTTCGAGTACGTATAATCGTTAGCAATGGTTAATCACTATGCGTCTTCCTTAGGTTGAACTATCCCTAAATGACTTCTTTTTGGTCACCTTATTTGGTAGTTTAGCGATTTAAGCGACCTATAACCTGATTCAGGACGAACAAGCATACGATACGGTTCCATTGAAAAGTGCGGTCGTATTGCTTGTGATTTTGAAATCTTTCAGTCTTTAAGCAATCCAATTATTTGATGCTCTTTGAATGGCTTATATCGGCGCCTCCATTACAAAAACGGGTCAATTCCTTTAAACACTTGTTTCCTATACATCGTTATTGTTTATGCTCATCAGGTTGTTCCAAAGCGAAGCGTTTACTGATAGTTGGCATGAAAAGCAACTTAAACGCCTAGGTTAGAAACTTTCCTCTATATTTTATACGGTTATCATTTTCAATTTTTCCTTAAATCCTCATCGCTAAGCATCTCCAAATATCTCGCATCGTCGATAAGTTGATCGCTCATTGTGCAAAATCTATAGTGTGCCACTTTCCTATTTATATTCTGCAACGCAATATTATTTGTGGCTTTCGTCCGTCGACTGATTTCAACTTGAGATAGTGACAGATGGTATCCAAGTCAACTTGGTTTTTGCAGATCATTTTTTATATGCGTTGAGTGCAATTGTAGTATGAATCTACGAGAAGTGCGATCGGTTATTGATGTCGCTGAAAACGAGGGCTTCGTTTTCAGTAACTATGCTTTCCTTTGATTCTACCTGCACTTCTGTTAATATACAGTACCGGGCGGTTAAGTTACGATTTTTAGCTAACCCATTGATTAAAACAAAATTTTCCTTATCCCTTGAACCATGGGACGATTGGATTACCCAACCGGATGGTTGGATTGCCCAACCGGATGGTTGAATTACCCAACCGGGTGGTTGGATTGCCCAACCGGATGGTTGGATTGCCTAACCGGATGGTTGGATTGCCCAACCGGATGGTTGGATTGCTCAGCCGGATAGTTGGATTGCCCAACCAGACGGTTGGATTTCCCAACCAGACGGTTGGATTTCCCGTTCGGACGATTAGGTCGCCCGGTCGGACGATTGGATTGCCCGACCGAGTGATTGGAGTGCTCGATCGGACGATTGGATTACCCGATCGGAAGATTGGGTTGCCCTATCTATCGGACGGTCGGATTGCCCGACCGGACAACTGGATTGCCCGACCGGACGATCGGACGCATGTTTCATGATTAGCATCATTTGTGCCTCTCTGTCTCTCACGTCTATGAAGTGAAATAAAACCATTGCTGAATTGCTCGTAATGCCTCAATGCCGGGCCGATTCTAACGTCGCAGCGCTGCAGTACACTGATACTGTCATCTATCAATTTTAGGGCATTGCGAAAAGGGTTATGAAATTGCGCAGTATAGTGATATCACTCCATCCAATTGGTGGGGATTGTTGCTTACCACCCGTATGCCTGGTAACAATTTCGGGGTCAATATTTGCCATCCCTTTCGTCACTGTGACTTTAAGCGGTATCGTTGAGCTTTTGACGTTGGCCTGGTTGGGATACCTGGAATGTGTGGGATATCTGATATTGATACGCAAAATGCCTGAGATAACGAAAGGCAGAAAGTGGTTTATCTTTTGCAAGTGCAGCAATATTATTTCCGCTTTCGTCTGTCGACTAATTTCAATTTGAGATAATGACAGATGGTATCTAAATGAACCATGTTTTTGCTGATTATTTTTTGTATACGTTGAGTGCAATCGTATTATGAAACTGCAAGAAATGCAAATCATTGGAATTTTCCCAATTATTTTTGGTAAGATGATGATGTTGATACACTCGTCAGCCAAACTGATTTTGAGTGGGATTAATATGAATGAAGCAGTTTATTTATTAAGTCATTCTCTTATTTTATCGATACAATTGATCCTTTCCTGTTAGAGATGCCCCTCTCTTATCCCTCTAGAAATGCCTCCAGGAGTACTCCTCCTCCCGTCCATCCACACAATCGAAAACTCGAGTGTAAGTTCTGACCCTCCAAGAACCTAGCTGCTAATGGCCCATTGTCAGCCCGAAAGTATTTGATTGCATTAATAGTCATTGTAAACGTATTTTATGTGCTGTATATATTGCGTGATAGATACTCACAGTAAAGCAAGCTAGAGGAAGGGAAGTGTAGCAATAAAATAATGGAAACGAAATAGTACTTCGCATCCCTCTGCTTTATTTAACAGTATCAAAGTTTACGTCATGTGTTTAAGGATTGAACTGATTCAAATCCCATTTAACGTGTACTGAAGTTAGATCTATTTGTTGTATCGGGCGTATTGCTTGTACATATAGGTCGAATCGGTTAGGAGGCAGATTCTACTGAAATTTTAAATGAATAATGAGATTTTGGTGGGATAAAGTGGAACAGAAGAGAAGTAAAAATGTATTGATTAAATTCGAAGTAGTGAAGCTATGGTGGAGTTGGAGCAGTGCAAATAGATCTTATTACTATTGAGCTAATACTGTAATAAAGGGGACAGAGTGATAAAAAAGAGGAGCCATCAGCGACCAAATTTGTCGGCAAAGCATCCCTAAAGAAAAATTAAATATGGTATTATGTAAGTGGAAGGAGTACGTAATGAGAAGTGAAGGGAGTCTCTAACTGCGCACTATGAAACGATTACGTACACCGCAATTCTAAGAGAATGGCTTAAGAAATAAACTGTTCCGTTCATATTAATCCCATTGAAAATCAGATTCTTTGATGAGAGTATCAACGTTGTCATCTCATAGAAAGTAATTGGGAATATTCCAATGATTTGCACTTCTTTACTTTCATAATGCAATTCCACCCAACTTATATAAAAAAAAGGTTCACCAAAAACAATTGATTTAGTGATCATCAATCAATATCTCAAGTGAAAACAGGAAAACACAAAAAAATAATGCCTGCCTAATGATCCGTTGAGAGAATAAGAAGGAGAGAAAGGGAGAAATTGCTTATCTATTCATTTGACGGATACTAAGAGTTCTTCTCGTTCCTCTTTAATTTTCAATTACAACGATTTCCTTTGTTGTGTCTAGTGAACAGTTTAGTGAAAATTGTGTTTTTTTTATTTGAAACATTAGAATGTCGCTGGAAGTGCAATGCACAATAATACATCAACGTCAAATCACAGGCATTGATGTTTGTAGTTTTCATTTGTATAAATGCTTGGCTAAAGTTTTTATTACTAAATTTATAAGTTTGCAAAAAATTGTTGAACATTGAATACCGAAGGCATTCTTCGATAATTTGTGTTCGACTGTTTTTCTCTTTCCTTTATTTCTTTTCAGAACTGTTTACCGTTATTTGGTCAGCCGAACTTGCCGCCTATTGTTTACCATTTGATCTGTCGAAATTGCTTGACTTCTATTTCTGAATTGAATACAATATTGACTCCTCTAGGGAATGGATTTTTTGATTTTCCCGCTGTGATGCCTAACTTAGATCATCATTTTATACTCGGCAAGGCCATCCCTCCTACAGCCTGCATTTGATCTAATCAGATCAAATCACTGCAAATTTTCGTTGAGACCAGCGAGTATAGAATTATCTATATCTAAATACATATATCCCCTCATTTAACGGTTTTTTAAAATTCGATCGTTGAATCTAATATGGTTGATGTTTTTTCATTATTATGCCTCCTTAATTTCCAGCCGTTCTTATTCAGGTTGCACTTTATTACCACCTGCGTCCATCGAATAAAAGTCGTTTGTGCGAAACAAATTTGTTGCTCGAATCGATATACTCGTAGATTGACGTTTGTTTAATGCGCGCTCACTTCGACGTGCATCGTAGATTGCGCATCGTTGCCGAGTTCTTGTTTTCTTGCTTTGGGGTACACCCACACACTTCTACAACACACCCGTTCCACAGTCATCAACTCTTTCATCACTCCCACTTCAGATTGGCGTGAACTGTTCGTTAACCACCCAATTGGTTTCAAGTAAACCCTCATAGTATTTTCGATAATTATGTAATGTTTTCTTTAGAATATATTTTATTTTCTGCTTTATTATTGTTGATTATAAATGATGCTCTATAGTTTTAAATAAACTTATAGATTGTTCAACTTTGCATGATCTTATGCAAGTTTATAAAGATGAATTGAAGAGGTGTTTGTTTTCCAAAAATCCAAAGAAAGCCAACCCTCAAAGAGAAGGGGGCTTTCTTTGAAGCTATACGGTGCAGTTGCGGTATGCAATATTGTTAGATGGTTGGGTTTTGATCAGGAGGCGTGATCAGTATTGAACCATCGAGAAAACAACACTAAAATTGATCTTAGTTCGTTGCCGTTAAGCAATGATACTTGGCGTCAAGGCAACGAACAGAAAGTCGTATGAATCTCATTTGCCGATTTTCTATGCCTCCAATCGGCAGTCATATATCTAAATGTGTTCGATACTGAAAAAGATAGATAGGAAGCATTGAGGGGGTATCGTTTAGTTATCAGTTTACTCATTCAATTAATTATATGTTTCACCTTTACCTCACTTAGGTTTAGAAAGGTTTTTATTCTTACGTTTAGAAAGTAATATTGTGTATTCTTATCGTTGTGTAATAATTTAAACAATTTCGATTTCAAAAATTAACAGTATCTGTGCATAATGTTTATAGTCGTGAAAGGTGGACAATTTAGGAATTTTGTAATAGAAGGGAAGCTGGTTTCCCGAAGTTTGTTTCCCTGAAAAAAATTAGTACGAATGGTTGAGAGGGAGACGTGGAGGAAGATGGCCACATATTTGAGATACTACGTTGGGTTAACTCGTGGCACCATAAAAGTGAATATAGAGGATTTTGACAAATTGCTTTAAGATTCTCTTTGAAACTTGAATTGAAATGTAGATTAGTTATTAGTAAAAGGTAGTGAAAGGTAAAACTAAATGAGTTAGTACTGATATGATTTTCACTGATAGTGCAGTTAGTGGTAACGATATTGAGGATTGCGTTCATTTATTGAATAATAAGCGTTCATTGGTGGCGTTTCTTCATAGATATCCCATCGTACGAATATACGGAAGTGTTCTCCCACCATTCGTTTTGTTCTTTACACAATCGTTGAGCAGTTGTATAATCCCAAATGCACCTATGGAGATTACTTTCTGTATTTTAGGCATTTGATTGTCATGTCATTATCCATCCATTAGTATTATATAATTCCCATTCCTACCTGAAATCGCTTCAATAGGCAAATAAATCTTCATTTATGCCTAATATATTTGCATCGTTCAACTGCTTGTGTTTATTTGATCATTCATTGCCGGTCGTATTTACGATCAATCGTTGATTAAATTTCGTTTTATGAATGATGCCGACTCTAATGTCTGCAATAATTTATTTGAAGATTGCAGCATTGCTTCAGAATTGCATCCTACTAATCAGTGTCAATGAATTCGGTAAAGGCGAACATTGAACGATTGCGGTTGCGAGAATCTCAACGTGTGTGCACCAAAAGTGGTGAGGTGCAAGGTTTCGGGATGCGTTGCAAGAAAGGGCTTGTCAACGTTTTCCTCGGCATTCCATATGCAAAACCACCTATCGGCCCACTCAGGTTCAAGGTGACATTCATAAAATTTCATTTTCTAGTCTCAAATATTTGCTAGAAATAGTAAGAGTTATTACTAATGTGCATAATGCTTAGCGATATGTAGTACCCAGTAATAAAAAAGCAGACCATTAACCACCATAAAAGGCTTCGAGAAATTAAATATGTGGTACTCTTTTTTAAGTACAGTATTCTGGGATTTCATATTGCTTATAACACATAATAATATGTGCTTTTGTTTGTTCGATGTTGATTGATTTTGTTTGATTAGCTATATTACACCTTCATACACAATTATATCTAAATAGGTCTTCAAGTTGACTCATTTATGATCGTTGTTAAGTTTCGTGAATAGTGCATTAGCGAAAAGAAGTCGGCATTCTTCCGATATTCTCTTAGTATCGTGTATGTCTTACGATCCTCAGATAGCAAAACAGCGAATTATTAGTGGGGGAATAGCGAAAAATAGCGAAAATAAGCTCATCTTTGGAATTATTAGATTGAAATGTCGAATATTATTTTCACGATGAATTTCGATGAAAAAAGAAATTCATCTCTCATATTCTCTCTTATAGTCTTCCATTCTATGATGCTGACCAGTAGAATGGCAGGAAACTTAAACGCATGAAAGTTGCGCATTCCATTATTGCACTTGCCATATTCTTACCTGTGCTAGATTCGAACAATGGGGCATCACTCGCATTAAAAAAATAGTGCCCTATGCCCCTAGTTTGGGTAAAGGGCATAGGGCACTACTTTTTCCAACACGGGCAAGAGGCGATAGGCATCACTTGCCTAGTGTGGGTAAAGGGCATAGGGCACTACTTTTTCCAACACGGGCAAGAGGCGATAGGCATCACTTGCCTAGTGTGGGTAAAGGGCATAGGGCACTACTTTTTCCAACACGGGCAAGAGGCGATAGGCATCACTTGCCTAGTGTGGGTAAAGGGCAGAGGGCACTACTTTTTCCAACACGGGCAAGAGGCGATAGGCATCACTTGCCTAGTGTGGGTAAAGGGCATAGGGCACTACTTTTTCCAACACGGGCAAGAGGCGATAGGCATCACTTGCCTAGTGTGGGTAAAGGGCATAGGGCACTACTTTTTCCAACACGGGCAAGAGGCGATAGGCATCACTTGCCTAGTGTGGGTAAAGGGCATAGGGCACTACTTTTTCCAACACGGGCAAGAGGCGATAGGCATCACTTGCCTAGTGTGGGTAAAGGGCATAGGGCACTACTTTTTCCAACACGGGCAAGAGGCGATAGGCATCACTTGCCTAGTGTGGGTAAAGGGCATAGGGCACTACTTTTTCCAACACGGGCAAGAGGCGATAGGCATCACTTGCCTAGTGTGGGTAAAGGGCAGAGGGCACTACTTTTTCCAACACGGGCAAGAGGCGATAGGCATCACTTGCCTAGTGTGGGTAAAGGGCAGAGGGCACTACTTTTTCCAACACGGGCAAGAGGCGATAGGCATCACTTGCCTAGTGTGGGTAAAGGGCAGAGGGCACTACTTTTTCCAACACGGGCAAGAGGCGATAGGCATCACTTGCCTAGTGTGGGTAAAGGGCAGAGGGCACTACTTTTTCCAACACGGGCAAGAGGCGATAGGCATCACTTGCCTAGTGTGGGTAAAGGGCATAGGGCACTACTTTTTCCAACACGGGCAAGAGGCGATAGGCATCACTTGCCTAGTGTGGGTAAAGGGCAGAGGGCACTACTTTTTCCAACACGGGCAAGAGGCGATAGGCATCACTTGCCTAGTGTGGGTAAAGGGCAGAGGGCACTACTTTTTCCAACACGGGCAAGAGGCGATAGGCATCACTTGCCTAGTGTGGGTAAAGGGCAGAGGGCACTACTTTTTCCAACACGGGCAAGAGGCGATAGGCATCACTTGCCTAGTGTGGGTAAAGGGCATAGGGCACTACTTTTTCCAACACGGGCAAGAGGCGATAGGCATCACTTGCCTAGTGTGGGTAAAGGGCAGAGGGCACTACTTTTTCCAACACGGGCAAGAGGCGATAGGCATCACTTGCCTAGTGTGGGTAAAGGGCAGAGGGCACTACTTTTTCCAACACGGGCAAGAGGCGATAGGCATCACTTGCCTAGTGTGGGTAAAGGGCAGAGGGCACTACTTTTTCCAACACGGGCAAGAGGCGATAGGCATCACTTGCCTAGTGTGGGTAAAGGGCAGAGGGCACTACTTTTTCCAACACGGGCAAGAGGCGATAGGCATCACTTGCCTAGTGTGGGTAAAGGGCATAGGGCACTACTTTTTCCAACACGGGCAAGAGGCGATAGGCATCACTTGCCTAGTGTGGGTAAAGGGCAGAGGGCACTACTTTTTCCAACACGGGCAAGAGGCGATAGGCATCACTTGCCTAGTGTGGGTAAAGGGCAGAGGGCACTACTTTTTCCAACACGGGCAAGAGGCGATAGGCATCACTTGCCTAGTGTGGGTAAAGGGCATAGGGCACTACTTTTTCCAACACGGGCAAGAGGCGATAGGCATCACTTGCCTAGTGTGGGTAAAGGGCAGAGGGCACTACTTTTTCCAACACGGGCAAGAGGCGATAGGCATCACTTGCCTAGTGTGGGTAAAGGGCAGAGGGCACTACTTTTTCCAACACGGGCAAGAGGCGATAGGCATCACTTGCCTAGTGTGGGTAAAGGGCAGAGGGCACTACTTTTTCCAACACGGGCAAGAGGCGATAGGCATCACTTGCCTAGTGTGGGTAAAGGGCATAGGGCACTACTTTTTCCAACACGGGCAAGAGGCGATAGGCATCACTTGCCTAGTGTGGGTAAAGGGCAGAGGGCACTACTTTTTCCAACACGGGCAAGAGGCGATAGGCATCACTTGCCTAGTGTGGGTAAAGGGCAGAGGGCACTACTTTTTCCAACACGGGCAAGAGGCGATAGGCATCACTTGCCTAGTGTGGGTAAAGGGCAGAGGGCACTACTTTTTCCAACACGGGCAAGAGGCGATAGGCATCACTTGCCTAGTGTGGGTAAAGGGCAGAGGGCACTACTTTTTCCAACACGGGCAAGAGGCGATAGGCATCACTTGCCTAGTGTGGGTAAAGGGCATAGGGCACTACTTTTTCCAACACGGGCAAGAGGCGATAGGCATCACTTGCCTAGTGTGGGTAAAGGGCAGAGGGCACTACTTTTTCCAACACGGGCAAGAGGCGATAGGCATCACTTGCCTAGTGTGGGTAAAGGGCATAGGGCACTACTTTTTCCAACACGGGCAAGAGGCGATAGGCATCACTTGCCTAGTGTGGGTAAAGGGCATAGGGCACTACTTTTTCCAACACGGGCAAGAGGCGATAGGCATCACTTGCCTAGTGTGGGTAAAGGGCAGAGGGCACTACTTTTTCCAACACGGGCAAGAGGCGATAGGCATCACTTGCCTAGTGTGGGTAAAGGGCAGAGGGCACTACTTTTTCCAACACGGGCAAGAGGCGATAGGCATCACTTGCCTAGTGTGGGTAAAGGGCAGAGGGCACTACTTTTTCCAACACGGGCAAGAGGCGATAGGCATCACTTGCCTAGTGTGGGTAAAGGGCATAGGGCACTACTTTTTCCAACACGGGCAAGAGGCGATAGGCATCACTTGCCTAGTGTGGGTAAAGGGCATAGGGCACTACTTTTTCCAACACGGGCAAGAGGCGATAGGCATCACTTGCCTAGTGTGGGTAAAGGGCAGAGGGCACTACTTTTTCCAACACGGGCAAGAGGCGATAGGCATCACTTGCCTAGTGTGGGTAAAGGGCATAGGGCACTACTTTTTCCAACACGGGCAAGAGGCGATAGGCATCACTTGCCTAGTGTGGGTAAAGGGCATAGGGCACTACTTTTTCCAACACGGGCAAGAGGCGATAGGCATCACTTGCCTAGTGTGGGTAAAGGGCAGAGGGCACTACTTTTTCCAACACGGGCAAGAGGCGATAGGCATCACTTGCCTAGTGTGGGTAAAGGGCATAGGGCACTACTTTTTCCAACACGGGCAAGAGGCGATAGGCATCACTTGCCTAGTGTGGGTAAAGGGCATAGGGCACTACTTTTTCCAACACGGGCAAGAGGCGATAGGCATCACTTGCCTAGTGTGGGTAAAGGGCAGAGGGCACTACTTTTTCCAACACGGGCAAGAGGCGATAGGCATCACTTGCCTAGTGTGGGTAAAGGGCATAGGGCACTACTTTTTCCAACACGGGCAAGAGGCGATGCATCACTTGCCTAGTGTGGGTAAAGGGCAGAGGGCACTACTTTTTCCAACACGGGCAAGAGGCGATAGGCATCACTTGCCTAGTGTGGGTAAAGGGCAGAGGGCACTACTTTTTCCAACACGGGCAAGAGGCGATAGGCATCACTTGCCTAGTGTGGGTAAAGGGCATAGGGCACTACTTTTTCCAACACGGGCAAGAGGCGATAGGCATCACTTGCCTAGTGTGGGTAAAGGGCAGAGGGCACTACTTTTTCCAACACGGGCAAGAGGCGATAGGCATCACTTGCCTAGTGTGAGTAAAGGGCAGAGGGCACTACTTTTTCCAACGCGGGCAAGAGGCGATAGGCATCACTTGCCTAGTGTGGGTAAAGGGCAGAGGGCACTACTTTCTCCAATGCGGGCAAGAGGCGATAGGCATCACTTGCCTAGTGTGGGTAAAGGGCAGAGGGCACTACTTTTTCCAACGCGGGCAAGAGGCGATAGGCATCACTTGTCTAGTGTGGGTAAAGGGCAGAGGGCACTACTTTTTCCAACGCGGGCAAGAGGCGATAGGCATCACTTGTCTAGTGTGGGTAAAGGGCAGAGGGCACTACTTTTTCCAACGCGGGCAAGAGGCGATAGGCATCACTTGTCTAGTGTGGGTAAAGGGCAGAGGGCACTACTTTTTCCAACGCGGGCAAGAGGCGATAGGCATCACTTGTCTAGTGTGGGTAAAGGGCAGAGGGCACTACTTTTTCCAACGCGGGCAAGAGGCGATAGGCATCACTTGCATAGTGTGGGTAAAGGGCAGAGGGCACTACTTTTTCCAACGCGGGCAAGAGGCGATAGGCATCACTTGTCTAGTGTGGGTAAAGGGCAGAGGGCACTACTTTTTCCAACGCGGGAAGAGGCGATAGGCATCACTTGCCTAGTGTGGGTAAAGGGCAGAGGGCACTACTTTTTCCAACGCGGGCAAGAGGCGATAGGCATCACTTGCATAGTGTGGGTAAAGGGCAGAGGGCACTACTTTTTCCAACGCGGGCAAGAGGCGATAGGCATCACTTGCATAGTGTGGGTAAAGGCTCCACGTTGACTCTGGAGCGCACCAGTGTGCTGTGTACTCCTTACAGAACATTGATGCTTCGCGGTGTACAAAAATTGAAAATTTCATTTTTCTTCTCTTTTTCCCACATTCTGTCTTTTTCACATCCCTTGGTCGAATGTTGTTTTTCTCTCTCAAAATTTGTTTGCACATTACTCATGCCAACTCTATTTGAAATCCATTCTGATGGGATATTTCTCTAATTGTAATCATAGGAAATTGTCAAGTTGCCATTGCTGTCGGGGTCGGAAACAAGTGATCAGTAAATTGAATAGTTAAGGCCTTGAACCTTAAACACCCATTTGCTTGCTTCCTGGAGAGTATTTTCCTATCCGTGCATATATTAGGTAAAGGGTTTGGTGATTGTGAATTTTTTTTTAATAGAAAACAGAACCGGTGGATCCATGGAGCGGTGTGTTATTGTGTACAAAATATCGAAGTCGATGTCCACAGAAGGATTTTATTTGGGACAAACTCGAGCTGAGGACTCCGAAAAGCGAGGATTGCCTTTATTTAAATATTATGGCTCCGAATTGGAAACCACCACCCGATCAGGTGCACATTAATATCTTTTACCCCAAATTTGTAATTGCAGTTGATTCGATCAATATTTCGACGCTATTCGCGTTTTACCTGGGACTGGTATCATTTCTCCTTTCATTCCCTACGATTGAATTGAAATGGAAATGCGTGACAAAGGGAAAACGATTTTCGGCTTCATTTTATATTCTAGTATATAATGAAAACTGGCATGTCTAGTCTGTCAGCTTATTCAGGTAAGTTTATTAGTGATGAACGTTAAACAACAATGGAATCCAGTTGGGTCTCACAGAAATCACTTTATTTATTCATTTAAAACTAGTAGGATACGAAAAAGAAAGGAAGGGTGATTCCTAATTTATGAATTCTCAGTTTCATTTCTCTTCCCCTCCACTTCACTCGCCCCCCTCCCTCCTCATCTGTTTATTCCCATATTAAATTTTCAGCCAAACGGTTTTGCGGTGATGTTCTACATACACGGTGGAGGATACCTCGTGGACTCGGCAGTGAAATATCGCTACTGGGATATTGTAAGGTTGGTATTCATTGTCTATTTGTAGGCCATTCACATCAAACAAGTCGATGTTGAGTCCAGCATTGAGCTTAATATTGCAAAACTTTTATGGGAAGGTTATTGCTTTTGCATTTTATGGGAAAGGCATCACCGTATTGGCGGGTATCAAACGATAAACGGCGAATCACCCAAACGTTTTTCAGAAATCGAAAAATGATTTGATAATGGCGAGGTGGTGGAAACGTTAAGAGAGATCAATTGTTTCGCAAACTTCATATCAGTCTGTCAGTTTTTAAATGGATCAATTTGCCTAGGTTTTCGAAAGTTTTTTAAATAATTTATGTTGGCGCAGGGATTTGGTCCACTGATAAAAATGCGTATTGTTATGCCTGACCTGACGTATTCCTTCGCTTTCCTAATATTATTCCTAGAAAACTCGACCAGGTGTTCTTCATTTTTAAGCATTTTCCTCTTATTTTGATTATAACCACCGATTTTTATTTTCTTCAAGCATTTAAGGTTACTGTCTCCACGTGACGTTATCGTCGTAACAATACAATATCGACTTGGATATCTCGGCTATTTTTCAACAGCAGACGAAAATTGCATCGGCAATTTTGGTCTTTGGGATCAGGTTTGCAGCCAGACTTTTATCTAGGACATCTCAATATTCCCCAACTTAATTATAAATATCATGTGTGTTTACCTGCCTGAGGGAAGAGAGGGTTTAGACCAACTGTTTTCACCGTAAGGATGGTGAAAGAAATTATAATAGAGACGTAGGACATTTGTGCGCCTAATCCTGGTGATATGCATTAAGGGTATTCACCACAAAGACGCCATATTGTTGAGTAGGGGTTTATCCCATGCACAAATTTGCATCCATTACCTTGTACCTTCATAGGATGTTCATTTCGGAAAGAAGCACGAGTGAAATTTAATCTCTTCAGTATATTATTCATTATTATTCGCTAGCTAATTGCATCCGCCGTTGCAAACCAAAATCTCTTCAAAGAGTGGACATTAATGTAAGCATGAATGTGGTCACTCTTGAATATTTTCACTCTTGACGTGAGGGGTACTGGAGTATTTCGATAGGTCTTCAGAAGAGAAGAGGCAGTCCAGAACATTCAAAGAAAAGCCGTCATCCATACTAATTATTAAATGTTTAGGTAACAGCACTGAAATGGGTCAGCGAGAACATCAAATATTTTGGTGGCGACCCCGGAAGGATTACCGTCGCAGGCCAAAGCGCTGGTGCCGCCTCCGCCGATCTTCTTTCGCTTTCTCCATATAGTCGAGGTAAAGCCAACGGGGCATTCTTACCTATTATATGAGTGGGAATTTTAATCGAACAAATACTCTAAGATGGAGAATCGAAGTTTGAAACGGTTTCCGCATCAAGAATTATCGGACCCATACAGGAGCTTATTAACTGGCATATAAATATTCCTCCGAATTCCTTGCAGTTGTGTATTGTTTTTGCTTCGATCGTCTCGCTGAGTCTCTCATTATGAAGGTAGAATCATCTAAAAGGGGACATGATTGACTCGTCTTTTTTTCTTATTTATCTATTAGCTGATACATTAATTTGACTGCAGTGATTTGATAACTACTTGCTGACGGTCTATGAGATTGGTATAAACGCGTCGTTTTTCAGTGCCTGTTGTAAGGGATTGCGAAAAGCTTGCCGGAACTCCATCTGCTATATATATATGAACGTGTATGTCTATCTATGCCTCCCTCTTATTTAAAATCGGAGACCGAAGAAGCTTATATATTATGAACCGATGGGATTATATTTGATTTTTAGGCACTCCAAAGAATTTATGATTACTTAACGATGCCACCGATCTAACAAATTAAATTTTTTCTGCTGGCAAGATAGATGTAAGGGAAATCGACCCCCAGGATGAGCATTGAATTCCTGAGAAGTTGATGTTTTTTGTTTTGAATATTCGGACATTTTTGGTCGACATATGGTTGCCTCAGCAAATATTCATAAAAAGCACATAGCATGGCGAGCAACATGGCGCGTTTTACCATTTGTTTTTGTGTGGCATATTTCACGTATAAATGCTGTGTTGCCTTATATCTTTATAAAGATTGATGAGTCGACACGAAGATAATTGACAGCGTTACAATGTTTTTGATTGTAGATCTATTCGAGCGATTGATCTTGATGGGTGGCAACGCCGAATGTCATTGGGCTGTAACGGATGCAAATATTGTTGCCGAATATTGCCTCAAGCACGCGAGAAAGCTTGGCTGGCAAGGTATGCTATTATAGTTGCTATGAGATTCACATATCAGATAATTCACCAGCTGAGAGGTTAATTTGTATTATTGGGAGAGTCGGTCCTATCTGCTTTGGGAGTTTCTAGTCATTTAGTCATTGATCAATATTGATTGGATCGAAAGAATAAGAGAGCAGCCAGTCTTCTCATATGTGACAAATAGTTTATAATTTTGGCGGTGAATGGGAACAGTTGTGAATATTCTATTTCCACAATAAATTAATAAAATGTTGCATGTTAAACCATGTGAATAGAAATGCTGCTATTCTTTCTTTTCATTCAATCTTCAGGTGAACATACCTGTGCCTCTTTAGTATGTCCCTATATATGTATCTCCGCGATCATCCTAACTATAAGAGGTAGAACGTTGAATTTCGGGCTCTTGTAATGAATACTGTGGTGGGAATCCCCGTTTTATAGTTCTTCACGATTCATCCTCATCTTTTCTACGAATTACTGACACATAAATTGTCATAAGATTTGCCAGTTGTATCTATCGTAAAACCAATCGGATGCATACAAAAACAAATTTTGGGGGATTTGTTTTTGGATGCATCTAGTTGGTTTTGCATGGGTTTGGTTTTCGGTTGGTTTTGCATGCATTCATGGGTTTGCAATGGGCGATGTGCATAACCGATCGCTGCCTTATGAGAATACGTTATAAGGTGAAACGCTAAAGCACATGCTGCGTTAGCCGTATAGTGCGTCCCTGAGGTTTGTTCTCTTTTAGTTGGTTCCTATCGAAGTTTGAGCGAGAGCCCTATAGAGACCTATGCAACTCTAACTGAATAAAAGGCTGAATGTTTTCCAAAATGTTATGTGAAAAAATTTATGCAAAAATGCGTGATGTCTTATTAACTAATCAATATTTAAGGCACTGAGAACGACAAGATGATGGATTATTTGCGGAAATTACCGGATTATAAATTTGGTGATACGATGATTGGCAATAAAATGATCTTCGATGATTTAATTTTGCCTCTTACGCCAGTTATTGACGGTGATCTGCTACCAGCACCGATACGACAATTACGAGAAGAGGCTCAACCCAAACCGACGATTATTGGTGTCACCGAAAACGAAGGCCTCCTTTTCAGTAAGTCTGCATCCTTTTGATTCTACCTGCTTATTTTACTGAAGTTTCCCACTTACCATCGCGAATCTTTATTTCCTTTGTTCTCGCTTACCATATTTGTTTTAACGGTAGAGTAAGAAAATTTCATGATGCATTACTTCTATAAATTTAGAGTGTTGGGTGGTTAAGTTGTTATAGGATTTTCATCTAACCCAATCATTGAAGCACTAAAATTTTCCTTATTCTTTGGACCATAAACGATCGTGACGTTGTAAATTGAATCGTTTAAGTGTCACGGATCGAACTGCAAAGATATGTAAATATTTTTATGTTACAGTCGTAAAAAACTCTATCTGATTATGCAAAACGGTATAATCTTGCAGCCAATTTATATTATCATCTGAATCTGAATGAGATTAAAATATTTGAATGTAACATATTGTATTGATCGTATTTTCCTTATATCATCGTCAAAAAGATAATTCATGGAAGGATGACTTAGAATGCACTTGAATGAAGTAACTCAAAGCAATACCGCCGCTAATTTTTTTATTCGATCTATAGTCATAATAGAATAGGTTTTGGTATGTTTTAGCTGGTAATTTAGCAGCACTCGTTGAGTGGATTATCGCCTGTGATAAAAGGACCATCTGCGGTTTATCCAGTACTTTTCTATAATATATTTTATTATTTGAAAGCGTAGTTGTATTTCTATAGTCCTCATGCCATGCATTATGCACCCTTTTGTATCAAATTTCTATCTTTTGGTCGAAATTTTCTCTGTTAGGCTTTTCATCATCACAGAAATTGGCGATTATTAACACGTTAAGGTGCGCTATTTATAGCTGCGATCGGCAGAATGGCTTGTGACAAAAATGAGGTGGAACGAAGTATACGACGATTATCAATGCGTCTAGAGGGCAGTGGAATCGACATCTGTTCGGTTGTGAAGCTCGTCTATGGTTATGACGAGCAAAAAACATATAGTCGACGAGATATCAAGAAAATTTTTGTGATGGTTTGCCTTTCCTTTCTTTATTTATCGTTATCTTGGATGTTGCTGATAGACTTGATCATCTTTTGGAAAATATACTTGAGAGAGTTAAATTATAAAACAATATTTAGATGATTTTAGTATTATATGTGCTGTAAACATCGACTAGTTTCATATTGTTTTTTCTTTGCAAACTATGCAAAATGTTGTGCTGAAGTTGCACAAAGTCGAAATTTACCTGAGAATTGCATTGCACTGTTGCATTCTTATAATTGCATTTCTGTTTAACTCATCGAATAAGTAAGTCACTGCGATCGTTTCAACGTTTTAAAACCTCAGCTTACCAAGCCGACGGGTCACTTGAATATCAACCTTCAGAGAGATTTTATTGGAGTTGTAGGAGATGACTGATATTCGGGTCTTTATTGGCTTACTGACTTATTTATTTACTTATAAGCAAAAATATCGGACTAAATCACTTCCAAAAAATGCAAAAATCTGTTTACTTATCATCCCTTCTCTTAGAATGCATCATTCTACGTCATCAATGTTTTCGTTATCTCCTTTGGACATATAAAAATAGCTTATTTAGATGTCTAGAAATGTGATGTTTACGTGAATTCCATGAGAAGGGAGAGGAGGAAGAGGGAGGCAGCAGTTGTCTGACCCTTAAAATGGAGTATTTTCCACTGCTTAATGGGAGAAAATAGTCGAGAAAATAAGTTCCGCTATCTGTCGTTCTTTTCTGGAAATTTGTATAGGCAGTGATCCTTTTTGAAAAAGCTAGGTTATTCCTATGGAAAGGGCGTACGTTCACTCACCTGCGGTAGATATGAAATAGTGTAAATGAACGATGATGTAGAATGGCGATTTGCTTAAGCAGGGGGTCTGCGAGAAATAAATAAAGTCGATTGAGATGGGTGCATTTTTAGCCTTTTATATCTCTCTGTAGCATTCTATTTATACACAACCTTATAGACTCGTCAGGGGTTTGCATTGTGTTTAAACTAGAAGTGATGGGACCTAAACAAGAAATAATGGATAAGGGGGCATCCATACTAGTTTAGTGGGTGAAGCACTTGCTTGGTGAGGGGATCGTCCCGAGTTCGTCCTCGTCTATGTGCATCACTCCATCGTTTCATTGTTTTAGATGACCGACGACGTCGTTAGTAACTATGCGTGTGCGATGTGTACGTCTCTATTGGTGAAGAAACACGTACCTGTATATATGTTTTCTTTCGAGCATTTCAACCCGTTCAGTTATGGCGTTATAAATTGGCTTATGCCCTTCAGTGGTTAGTCTTCTACCTTCTTCACCTTTATGCACAACTATATCAAATGTGTTCTGGTGGAGGGGACATTTGAATAAATATACAAATCGGTTTTATATTGACATGTTAGGGATTTATATTACAGCTGTGGATAGAATTGTCTAATCAGTTTGGCTTGCTTCTTAGTGATAGCTTGGACCACTCATGGCGATAACTAAGGTTCTCATTCTGCTATAAACATTTGCGTGTGAAAACACCACGAAATTCCGATGCCATATTTTGATGTATGACAGGATCACATTATTTGACGTTGCATCATTCTTTTTTGAAGTACTGCAACGCTTCGTTGGTTTAGTGACTTGAATTTCAAAAAGCGCATGTCGTATTGGTTTCGCCGATGTGCTTCCCTGTTTTTTATTTTTGAAGATTGTTTATGTGACTATCTGAAGGCACTTGATGTGCACTACTGATTTTTACTTTATTTGAATAAATTGCAGCCGCAACACATGCCACCGAGTTGAATTATTTGTTCGATGCGAATGTCTTTGTTATGCCCTACTTCAAAACCTCGGACGACAGGCGTGTTTCGAATGTAATGATACGGCTATGGACAAGTTTCGTAAAATATGGGTAACGTTTCATTATATACCATGTGATTTAGTGAATATTATTGTGCGTTGATGAAAATTGCCCACCAAAAATGCGCAGTGGCTGTAATGAAAAAGAGATAAGGCATCAGTTGAATCAAACACTAAGGTCATGTATATAAATTTTGAATTTATTACTGATAATGCAGCGAATGCATAGACCAATCGTGTAGATATTTTATGGGTTTCGATATATTCAGCACTATTCTATAAACGTTGAAACGTCCAAAAGTCATGACTGTGTTCAACAATTTCAGTGATCCGAACAAGAGCACAGATCCGACCGATGAAGAGCTAAATTTTGTATGGGAAGCGGTGAGCGAAGAAGAAGAGGAACGCCATTTATGTATTTCAAAGCGTACAGGAATGCGAACTCAATTTAAAGAAGGTAGATTAAAATTATTGAGGGGAATGCTTGGTGAAAAATTTTCCATCTTTCATAATGCACGAATTTGCTCTCATTTAGCACTTGATAAAATTGCAGCAAACAAGAAGGGCAATTGAACAACTCTGCTATAATCATCTCTCTTTGATAGATGGGTAAATGCCCACTCATATAATTTCAAGCTGGGAGGTCCATAAAGATTTCCGATAGGAGTTGGCTTTGTTTTATTTGATGACTTTGTTTTTGTGCATTGATGAAATAATTAGAAATAGCGAAAAGACATTTTTTTCATTTCGCTCAAAATGATATCATGTGCGACGTGCGCTTTATTCGCTATTTTTGTTGTCATGGACATATACAGGCGTTTCAAATTCAGATGTCATCGCCGTCATTGTAGTGGGCATAGGGAGTAGGTTTACATTCTGCGCATTACCTCACGAGAAAAGGGTTGAGAGATCGGAATATTTGGAATTTTAAAAAGTTAAGTGATAAAAGTCGTATAAATTCTTTGTCTTCCGATACACTGATATCACACGGCAAGACGGGGGGGGGGGAAGGGGGAGGCGTTGGTTAGATTGAGTCGTCTACGCAAGATTGGAGTTAGCGTGAATTGATGGGATAACCAGTCTTGGAGTTGTGCCAAAAAACGTAGCGGTCTTGGAATTATGCCAATAAACGTTCGCTTCTAAAGCCAAAAAATTACGAAATATCTTGAAAAGCGCTTTTATCTGTCACATCGGCAATAGCATCTAAAAGTTAGTTCGATGATTGTGCTACTGACCACGTGCTTTGAAATGTGCGTCCTATTTACTTGTCGAATAGAGTTTAACTTGTGCCTTTAGTAGATATGTATATGTAGTAGTATGAAATGTGATATTTACAAATGTGTTAGAGATTATACTTTGATTTTTATAGTTTAATGTGCAGAAAATTTGCCCTAGCTTTTGTAGTCTTAAGATTGTATCAAATATGCGTTGGAAAATATGAAATATGCTGATGTAATGTTTTGTGTATTGATATGCGTCAATATTGTTTGATGTTTTGAGAAATAATATAGTTTTTTTTTGTTTGTTTTATAGAAAATTGTGATTTTTGTGAACGTTTAAAGAGATTTGTGAATAAATCGATTCAAATTCACACATCTCAATAATGGCTATTGATCAGTCAGACATTTTAAACGTTGTTTTAACGCTGAATGGTATATTTGGTGCAAATGTATTTCCTCCCTTATTAAAGTAGATTGAAATTTCCTAGCGAACCTCATTGATCCCGAATATATCGGATTTTGACGACGTTGAAGTTCGATGCATTCGAGATTGTTTGATTCAGTTATATGAGTGAAAATGACCATATTAGCGGTCAGTGAATGACCATCAATAGCGGTCGTTATTGTCCGATAACGAAGAAAACTATTTATTAATGGAGATCTTGGCTATAATTGATGTATTTCATTTGAATACTTAGATGGTTGCTATACTTTTTTAGAATTTTCCATTAAAAGATTTCTTGAAAATTGCTGTTAGGAAATTTTGCAAAAAATGGGATTGTAGCTGTGAATGATTCAATTGTTGTCATTAAATTTATATTACACCAAATATACCGTTGAAAAAAGAAGTTTTTGATCATATTCGATTGCATTTACTGTACAAAAGTTTTTAAATTTGTTTGTTTTTATTCATTATATGAACGATGCGATCGTTTTATGCTCTCAAGGATGCTGTGCATTTTTTGCATTTTTTTTCACATTTCACTTATTAGTAGATTTCACTTATTGTTTCGTTATTAAGGTATTTTATGCAAATTTATCATTTGAAAATGAATTTCAGCTGTGTTATAATCTGTGCTATGATATTATTATTATCAAATAAATGTGATTATCGCATCTTTCTTTAAATAAATCCACAAAAAAGTTACATACTTTCATATATTTGAAGCAGTGTCCTATATTGGCAAACGCTTTTAGAAAGGATTTCTTTTTATTTGCGTTATGATTATGGAAATGAATGAATCGAAGCCTTAAAAGAAGATAGTTGAACATTTTTGCCAATTTTATATGTAATATATATGCGACATTGTGCTCACCAAGTCCTTTCTTATGTGGCTTTTATTCGACTTAATACAGATGTTGTATTTAAGGATTTTTTTTTTTAAATATTTAGAGCAAAATTCTGAATGGAATAACACAAAATGTGCTTTTTTGCAAGCTTGCTTGCTGAATTATTTACTTGCATTGACATTTTAGAATAATGAAACAGTGGATTTTAATGCATTTCCTAATCGCATGAATTGTTAATGATAAATAAGAATTCATCTTTCTTTTGCACCTATTTTGTTACGCTAAAATTTGCATATGCGCTTAAATGTGTTTACTAATTTTGGAGGGTCACTGTAAGGTGTGGTTTACTATGTGGAATATGCATACATTTCATATAAACAGGGTAGATGCAGACATACATTCTCATAGACACAATTTCCCATAAAAAGCATTCTCGTAATAAAAAGATTCTCTTACAATCGGTAAAAATATTAGAATTTTTTGAATAAAAGTTGTGCACTATTCGTTCCATCTGTACATTCGAATATTCGTTCGCCATTAGTATCGAGCCATTCGTCGTGTTTAATTTCATAGAGCAATTTATAGCCATGTTTTTTGAGTAACTGAAACAAGAAAATCATCATTTATAGTGATCTTAGTGATCAGACATATAAGAAAACATTTCGAATAATTTTTTATTGCTATTATGTAACAGGTTTTAGAGACCCAAAGGTGCATTTTTTTGTATACCTCAATTAGGCAATATCAATTAAAATGGTGAATGAAGGCGTTTATTGGGGCGTATAGAAATAAACTTAGAAAATTATTCCACTTGAAGTGTCTTTTTTAATTGCTAAAACTGTTCACTGAATCGTACCAGATAGTTTTACTATACTCTACTGCTAGCAAATTTTATGATTGAATTATTTCAAACGAGAATTGATAGATTTTTTTTGAATTTTCCATCAACGGAAATTTATGAAAACCATAAAATTTAATGCGCTAAGTTCCTAAAAAATATTTGAGTGATCTTTATATAGTTTATTTAATAAGATAAAATCATCAAAGCAAACCGTTTGTGATTTGAATGCAGTTGCCTCAGTAATGACCCCTTGGATGCCTCTATGCTTCAGTTGTTCCTCATCAACGTTGAGTAATTTCTTCATAAGCCCTCTACGTAGGTATTGCTGATGCGTTGAGATGATTAGTAAAGACATCAAGCTGCGAGCCTCAGGATCTAGTTGGCGCCATATCTGAAAGATCAAGTACCATTAGATATGTTAAAATAAAGTACCATTAGATGTGCTAATTTTTACTGAATAACGATTAAAAAATAATAATTTTGGGGTTACTAGAAGAGAGATGAAAGTATTTAGTAGTGAATGTCATTTGCGTTGAGATTATTATTAACTGCGCACTTAACTGCTGCTTAAGTAAGTAATACGATGCTTGAGTATTAAAGCAAATACCACTTGACGATAGCAGATAGGATCTAAAATCCAACAAAACGGTTGCTTCAAAGCTCTATATCCAATGGGATAATTATTGTGGATTAATGCGTTTCATTGCAAAGCTTTCATCGTTGAATATAGCTTGACCGAATTTTTTTGCAATCCCAGAAGTAGATGTGATACTTAGACTTACTGAGTTATTTAGAGTGATAGAAGTAATTGTTTAGTATCTTTTCTCCTTTTTATGTTTATCTAATATGACATATACCGTTTAAAATCTATGCGCCCCTAACTGAAACAGCTAAACAAATAGGAAAGTTTTGTGTTTAGTTGCGTAAAATTTCTTCGATTTTCATGTGGTAGTTACTAAGCTCATCTTGTATCTTTCAAATTTTTCATCAACTTTATATTGTTTTTCAAGAGAAGTGATTTTTTTCAATAAATCTTTACACTATTTTCAGTAGATTTTCGAAGGAAAAATGCGTAATATGTTTGTTAGAATCTATAATCTCTATCAAAGCAACATTGTTCGTTTATTTTTTCTTCGTATGTTTTTTATATCTAGTGGACTAACTTTTCCATCTCGGGTCATAGTATTTACAAAGACCCATCATATTTTCCCTTTAAGAGCCTAGAATAGATGGTATAATTTGGAATACTAAATACTAAAGTATAGTTTTAAGAAAGCAGTAATGGTAAAGAATAGGTTGCATTATTAAGTTGTAAAATCATTAATTAACCTGTGATTCCAATGCGCTTAAAATTCTGGTCACTTCATAAGCACTTTTGGGAAGATGTTTCATCGTAGATTTACTTATTGAATCGATACCACTGAAGACACCGCTAATCTATAATTACTGAAGTAAAATTTGCTGAAAATAATGAGCACATATAAGTGTATTTTTCTATTACATTTAAGTTTGCGAAATACAAATTTTAAGAAATAACGGTTACTTCATATATACTTTAGCCCCTTTTTTGCATTTGAAAATGCGATGAATGTGCAGATGACCTTTAAACGATTCTTAGTTGTTTGCTGAGAAGATAACGATACTAGAAGCTGTGAAACGACATACCATTTTCACACTGCTCTTTAATATTATACTTTTTTACGATTGTTTAATAGATAGCTTTGCAGCATATCTACATATATTGGATAGAGAAATACTAAGAGTAATGATATTATACTCACGTATAGGAAATATACAAATAAGTTTCTTAGTGATTAAGGTGCTAGAATTACCATGTAGTCATATATAGACATATAGACATAGAGATACGATGGCATACACGCAGAGCATAGGTGAAATTATATGCGTTTTGGTGAAAAGCAACAAAATTACATGAAATTGAGGGGAACTAGTCAGTTTTATTTGAGGCATTAACTGGAATGTTGTTTTCTGCTTCAAAGCGAAATCATATTATATGCAATTTCGCTTTACTCAGTTTGACATTTCCGCCAATTCTTAAGTGGAAAATTTTCGAATCTAAATTCAAAAGCTATTAGTGGTTGGATAGCGATCCCGTTTATACCTACCTCATCACCATTCGGGCGTTCAATGATTGAACATAGCCGTACTGCAATGATTTCGTTCGTGCACGTTCTAAAGGCATAGGATAAGGATGAGCTTAACGCTGCTTTGACCACCTCTGCAAAATCCATAATTCCGACACCTAATGATATCACGATTTATTTCTTGCTAAATTTTTATAAAAAATCAACATATACCGAATCATTAAAATAGTTAACAAATTTTGATGATAAATGATGAGTTCATAGAAATTAAATTGTAATTTACAGATTTTTTTTTTTTTTTTTTTTGCTGATCGCAAAAAGGAATCCAATTATTTAATTCATCGACGAGATTACGGGAAATATTGAGCCATCTAAGCTTTCCAAAAATTTCGTAGATGAGAATTCAGCATTCATAATTAACTCATAGTTGTTTGCACTTGTTTTCATTCGTCATTTAACATCGGAAATATTCATATTTCGATTTGCTTGAAGGTATTTGTTCGTTGTTTGCATCCTCAGCCATAATCTATAATAGGAAAGCAGATGAAACATTTGAAACCTTACTGACACCTCTAGATTTTTCAAGTGCATTTTTACGTCAATCTGTTGAACTGTCGGCAAATTCGATTGTCGATAAGATAAATTCGAATGAATTTCGCAGTTCTATTGATGGATTAGCCATGATTGGTAGACAGGGCGAATAGGTAGACTGGCCATAAATACTTAAAGCCATTGGCCATAAATTTGATTGGCCATAAGGAGTAGATTGGCCATATATGGCGTAAATCATTTATTTATCCGTTAGATGGAGCAAATAAGCAAAGAAACGTTCGAATGAGAACCGATTGGGCGCTAACTCTGCATGTAAACTTTTTGATCGTGAACATACATCTAATGGCCATTATCAGTACTTAGATGACGTGGTGAATTCAATGTTAGCCCGTGATAAGAAATTTAGATTCGATCACCTTTTCAAAGTTTACCCATTTGGTAAAGTTTGAAAAGGTATTCGATATTATCTAATATATTAATAATGAACGATTATTCTATATGAAATGATAACCTTCATTCATATTCCATGCATCTTTTGCAGTCATTGCAGTTGCTTTGGCGAGTGGTTCGTGAGGTATAAATTGATTTATGAGATATTCCATAACGGCGTTAAAATCATTCGGTACCAATTTACATAGACGCAAACCATCGAAAACAGCCGAATCACTTTTTTGCATCTGAAATATTTGGCGCAATGAATTCCACCTTAAAGAGACAATATTCATGCAAATTGAAGACGTGGGCTTTTGATGGATCAAAAAAAACTTGCAGAGGCATTTTATATATATATATATATATATATATATATATATATATATATATATATATATATATATATATATATATATATGTTTTACTCATACTTCTTTTGTTCATCTCAATATATTTTTTCTACTAATATATTTTTTCATTTAAGAAATTCGAGCAGATGTAGCTATAAAGTTCAAGATCAAATTGAGTTATTTACGAAACGAAGAAAGAATAAGAGAGAAGCGCCATATGAAGATGGTTATGACTGAGAGCACTTTAGCAAATAGAATCAGAGGCGTTATTGAATTGTGTGCTTTGGCACTACATTACGTCCGGCTGTCACTTTCACCTGTTTCTATCGTTGAAGCATTTAGTTGTGTTTACACAATGGATTCCATATAAATATTATTACTTAAGTCGCTCCTAATTTATTGGCACTTACTATTACTTAATATTATTTATTTATTTATTTAAATTTATTTGCATTACTATTACTAATTTTAATACTAATTCAACTTTTGATTACTATCAGCATATATATATATATATATATATATATATATATATATATATATATATATATATATATATATATATATATATATATATATATATATATATACATATTATAGTTTTTCACCATTTTCCTGAGTGTTATATAGTAGTCATTAGGCACATTAGACCTTTCATCAGTTTTTCTAATAGATCACATATTTCAAATATTTTAAATTTCGTTTTGCGAAAAATGGTATAAAATTTTTCTGTTACATATTGTTCATAAAAAACTAAATTTTAAGGAAAATCGAGACGAGTTGTTTCTTGTACTATGGTCAGAAGAAATATGATCGAGCTTTTTGAACGAGAATGACGACAATCGGCAATGCAGATGCATCAACTGTTACACTGCAAACGATTCATCGATTCGCATTGCACCTTTGGTTTGATCTCTCAGAATTTCATATTTTTTTCATTGTTCGCTATATTTTTTGTTGTATAAACTTGTCAATATTTTACAATTTAATTTGTTCGTATGCTTATAACTTGGAAACTTGTTCATAACATGAACTGGGAAACGTTCTTTGATTTTATTAATTTACACGAGAAGAATTCACTATTCTCACTGAAATAGAGAGTAGATTTAGGGGCTATAAAGGTTGAATTCCATAAGCTTCAGTATTTCATTTAGTGTTGATTTTGAAATAGTGGTGATGTCAACTTCGGTGATTGGAAAAACTATACTTTGATATTGTAGTTTGATGCTTCATGCAATGCTGTTTTATTCAACTACTCTCAGATCAATAGCTAAAATAGGAAACGCAGATAACTGAGCATCAAAGAGCAATGTAAATGATCTTTGCAAGAGCAACATGTAAATGCTCGAAAGATGCCTTAAGATAACACAACGTGACGCACCATTTGCTTCATTGGGTATAAAAGTATTGCTATGGTTGCTGTGCCATTCCCATTGGTTTTGTTCACTTCAGCCATAGATGAGTTCCCATCCTCTATATTCTTCTCCAAACTCCCTTAGTGCATTCATTTCTTCTTCCCCTCGTGTCACTCCCAACCAGTCTAAATTTAAAAGAAGATTGATCTATATGGCAACGGTTGCATTTTCTGAGTTAACTGTAAGAACATTTCCTTGTGCTATTAACAACTATTATTAATATTGGCAGTTATTGAATAGTTAACGAGTATTTCCATGACGATAGCGAAGTCGTTGACACTTAACGATCGTCGAGATAAAATATTTCTTTGTTCAAATAATATTTTTGGTATTTACGAATTTCAAACTGTGAATTTGAATTTCAGAAGCGATAAGTGACACATGCAACTTTGAGTTTCAAGTTGTAGATATTGTTTGATCTGTTTCTTCTTTTTACTAACTCATTATTCGTCATATTTTGTGCCATTCATTGAGAGTTTCAGCGAAGTGCTCTGTAAAGTTTAGTCACCTGGTTTCGCTGCTTCGTCTTTCACTACCAGTTGTCTTCTAGGATTAGGTTTAAACCTACGTCGATCCGCGTGTGTGATTTTGTACCGGTCATTATCGGCCAGTTGAATTAACCGATAGCTGGGAAGTGGGATAGTCGAACAAGTTGGCTTAGTTGGCTTTTATATAGTCCTTTTAAACAATATTGCTTGTTTGCTTCAGTAAGCAGTATAACTAGACTAGTTCAAGGGAGTGTCAGGTAGAGAAGAATTGCTTTTAGAATGAAATTGAAGGCTGCAGTTAACTTTCGATTGCTTTGACAAGTTGACACCTGATAGGGTGCACAATTATTGACAGCTTTTATTGCATGATTCCAACTAGCTGCGAGCCAGCTTTCCCTTAATCAACCCAACAATTTACTGTTCCTAACCAATAGAAGATTTTTAAGGAACTAGTGAAGTGGCCTTGAACGTTTAGCCAAAAGAAATATATGAAGACATGAGAAACAGTACGAGTCGTTTTGAGAGATTATTTACATTTGAATACTAGTAATATGGAGTAATTTATATTATTGTATAATGTTTGTGAAGATATTTTGAAGTGTGTAACGATTAGAATGCATTATGTTCTTCGTCATAGTCCGTGATGGTGGTTGTTCAGTTTGGCGAATGGATAGGGCTGAGGTTGTTCGCTCTCATTGTGAAATTTCGGTGCTGGCAATCCCCTGTTATTGATAGTTGGTCTTTTCGTAACAGATGCGTGGAATGGAATGAATTTGCTTAGAGCTTCTTTTATGAAAGGGTTAAATGGTATGAAACAGTGACGGGGTATGATGCGTAATGATGCTAGAAGATGACAAAAATTACTTTTTTTGCCGCAGTTAGTGCAACAAGACTGTATCAAAGGAAATTTTGAACTACATGCTGTCGCTTTGTCCCATTTCGAAGGTTGCTTGGGTACCAGGCTAGCACCTTTATTCGTATATTTGCCTTGAGGATCTCCAACTTGATCGTAATCTCCATCTGACAGAAAAAATTCAGTGAAAAGCAATTTTAAATTTGTTGATAATTTCACTGATTTCGGGCTCCCTAAATTCTCGACATGGAGAGATCGAGTTGCCGATTCTTTTTTTACTTGCGAATATTTTTCAACGAGTTAGCTGCATTGACTCATGGTTATTGCCTTGGTATGTTGTCGTATGTGCAAGGATAAGCGCTTCAATATCTGTATATATCTGTTAAGCCGATATGAACTGTAGAAGAAATATTTATATTATTTTAATCATGTTTGATTTAATTTGCTGATTTCATTTCGATCGATAGCACAACCCAACCCCTTTCTCGTTTCCTTCCACCCCCCCCCCCCCCCTCCCATTCTATTGTAAGACAGTGGATTCGTAGGTGAGTGGTAATTTCTAAATTGCGAGGAATAGTGAAATTGAAACGCATGTTCATCAGTTCATCAAATGTGTGTGTTGAAATGATCGAAATTGTTTAGAGAATGCGATGGGCAATCTAAAATTTATGAGGGATGCTTTCACCCGGCTGTCTACATTAAACCTGTTAAAGCTGTTTACAACCTGTTTGCAAATAATTTTTGTGAGAAGTTGTTCAAGTATTACTTATCATGTGAAGTTTTATTCTAATATATGAATTTGGTTTTTATTTCCTTTGAAATCTGCGTTTATAACCTAAAATTTTTCACTAATGTTACTGATACATTATTAATATCATAGGCATATTGCTCGTATTAGTTGTATATTACTATCATCACATGTATATTGTGCCACCTGTAATTTACTCATAACTACTTTACATGTATATAAATATTGCTTAACCTTGCATCTTTGTCACCTTTGTTTGAAGGATCGCTGTCCACATAGATAAATACTTTAGAAGGTTTTTGTGCAAATGGAGTACGCTGAAAAATGTCTAGAGCAATATTGGAAGCCTTTCTAATAGTGATTTAATGTAATATGAAATTAAAGTTTCGTTTATCAAAAACTATTTATCCTCTCATTAATGATATGCAAATTATTGAAGACCCAATTGAAAGTCATCAACGTTTTTTGAAGATATCGAATATTAATTTCTGAAATTCGAGTTGAGGGGTGATAATTGAGGAAGGTTATATGCAGGGAATTTGTTGTTGTGACCTTTGAATCGGCAGCGCCAAACAAACAGATACGTAACCCACACGTGACGGTTTTGTAATGGGAATATGGGAATCCTCAATGCTAAACTGTCTATTCCATCCGATGTTATGAAGCAGTCTTGGTATCTGAACGCCCCTTTCTGAAGCTTTGAATAATTCGCTCTTTTTTCTCATGTTTCACAAAGTGCGCATTGGTGTATCGGATAAGATGGGGTCGGGAAAGAGGGTTTAAAAAAACTCAGTCTATCAAATTTTACTCTTATATTTTGGTTCTTTCCCCCTCCCAAATATTGGGGAAATAAACCTGC
This sequence comes from Baylisascaris procyonis, assembly GCA_037389465.1. Taxonomy (NCBI): domain Eukaryota; kingdom Metazoa; phylum Nematoda; class Chromadorea; order Rhabditida; family Ascarididae; genus Baylisascaris; species Baylisascaris procyonis. The sequence continues at coordinate 285,516 of JAZARR010000234.1, read as the reverse complement.
ATAAGGATGTCACCTGCATATTTGTATCAAGTCCGCAAGCTATTTAAAAAATGTCCATGCACATACATGCACAATATCCTTTTTCTTATTTGATTTGTCTAACACCTGCAAACTTTGCTGTGATAGGTGCACTGCTAGGTTACACCGCTGCATTATGTGATGGTTTGCTCTTCTAAGTGGTCTTGTGTTTGCCGAATACCTTGATGCGACTCCAGGAGCGTATTTTCAAAAACTCCAGGAGCGTATTTTCATCAACGTTAAGGATTAGGCTCCAGCAGTCTTTATTATCTGACCTCTAGCTTGAGTCTGATGTGCTGGGCAAGATAGCTTGGATTTTTCCTCTCTTCCGCGCAAATTTTATGATCTGATGATCGTATAGGTCGCAAAAAAGGTGAAGAGTTAGTGCTAATTTACGGTTCTTTTGTAGATCAAATTAAAACGTTGAGGTAGAACATGTTTGAATAGTGAAACAGTGAAAGTTGCCCATTTTCGGCACCGAATACTGTCAACAAATTTTTCATAGATTTTTTATAGATTCCGGAAGACGTCTAAAGAGAACGAACACTGAATTTGTCCGTGATATAGTTGTTTTGAAAATTTCCGTTTCCTGTCCGGAAATTCCACATGCGGTCTTGCTTGTAATTCTATCAAGTGGTCGATTGACGGAAACAGTTGATGATAAGGCCTGTTAATGGTGATTAAGTTATATGTGTGAAGGGTCGTCGAGCTCATAATTGTTGGTCGATGCATGATGATCTGTTTTTCTGCATTTTATATCAATAATTAGGTTGTATTGTCAGTTAGAATGTGTTGCACTGTCTGTATCCGATACGTTCAAGTGAGTGTACATGCGTCAGATACCTTCAAGCAAGTGTGCCTATGTCCGATATCTTTGAGCGTACCTTCAAGTAAATGTTCCTATTATTTGTTGTTTTTTAGCATCAAACAACTGCGTTAGGATCAACAAGACATTCGCCGCCGATGCGCGGATATGGGTGCTAAATCAAGGTAATTGTTTCATTTCATCCTTCAGATTTATATCGGATTATAGCCATTAAAACATCAAAGTTTTTATAAGTAGGGTATTGAATATAAACGCTGTGCATGGCTCAGTCTAGATGGAAGATTGTTGAAGTATTGCTGTGACATTCTTTCCATTGCTGCGCAGATATTCGTTGATATGGGAGGAAGGGGAGAGGGATCGGCTGACCATCGCTATTCGAGAGAGCTTTGGTGGCCGAAGTATATAATTTTGATGGAGAATAATATCTTGTTAGTGAGGGTAAATAGTGCCTAATTGAATTTTTTGCATTTCCCGTCGATAACTCGAATTGTTCTAACCAACGAAAAAAGTTTCTGTGTGATGGATATAAAAGTGAATTGAGTTGCCCGCAGTTCTACTGTCGTTCTATAAGATTGGTTGCAATTTAGCAATACTAGACCCAACGAAGGTGGGAGGGAGAGGGGGGCTGGGATGAGGAGGAAGTGCACAACTGTCCGTTTCACATCCGTTTCGGAATTTTTCCTTTCTGCCTGAGTCTCTCCAGTTTGGGTTTCTCGTCATGGATCTTCAGATTATCCAAGGAATATAGAGTTTTAGCGGTTTTTTTAGTGATCATTGTGTATATAAAAAAATTTGTTTATTATGCGAAAGCCCGGTTGTGGTGAATAGCCAGAGAGGAAGAGTGACATATTTTTGTGCTTAAGGGTATAAGCTCGATCCATCAATGTTGCAACCAGGCAGAGATTTTTTGTTAAAATAAATGCTGCCAACTGCTTATATATTCTTTGATTAATTATGATGCAGCAAGTTGAAAAGTATCTTCTTGGAATCACCATTCCTGAACACTTCCCTATAGCTTCAAGTAAATGTTTCATAAATAATATAATAAGCTGAAGTTCTTTTAAGGTACGTAATCGTGCAATTAGCAAGCGTAATATCTGGCACTACTCGTGTATGGGTACGTGAACGTGCTGCCGAAAAGTTTTCTGGTATTTTCTACGATCCAGCAAGTAAGCTGATCTTTCGTTACAATCTCATAGACATATTTCGAATTTGCGATTAGAGGCTTGTTGGATCTGAGGTGTCAAAAAAGATGAGGAAGGGGTTCGAGATTTTGATATAAAACAAGGTAGTTTTCTTAATAGAGATGAACTAAGATTTTTTAGTTCACAATATATTTTTCAAAAAAAATTTCAGTACGAGCAGTGATAATTTAGAAAGTTCTGTATTCAATTACTTTCAAGAAGAAGAGAGGGAGCGGTAAATCAAAAGAAGGTGAGAGGAAAAGAAGAGCACTAAACCTCAGAATCTAGTTGTATCATTGAATATTAACATAAAAACAGAAAGATTTTAGGCGGCTGCAAATATATTTTAGTCACATTCTATGTTTATTTCTCTGGCAACCTCATTTTTATCGTTTTCTGCAATCCTATGGCCGACGAAAAAGATCCTAAGATGCCTTTTTATACGCATTACTTGTCTAGATATCAAAATTTCGTGCGATTTTTTCGTATTTGCTCTACAAAACGCATTATGTTGATCTCTTATCTATGCATATTTGTATCTGTATGTTTGTCTGGTGGTTTCACTTCGAGCTGCAGCTAAAGCTCGAGTTAGGTGTTTTAATGTATATATTGATAGAACGTCTATGGTACTTTGCATATTTACGGATAGGGTGCGATCTTTAATAGGGGGGAGAAACTCAAATCAGCTTGTTAAAGTAATGGTCGTTGTGGAAGTGTGATCATTTGCAGTCGGTCGAAACGTTCTTTTCGAGGAGACGCGACGTATAAAAGGCAAATCGGATTTACCGAAAAGGGTGAAGAAGATGTTTAATATTGAATGAATAATTGAATTGCTGATGAAAAGTGTTTTTATTTTTGTTGTTTATCGTCATTCATTGATATGCTGATAAGCATGTAGCAATTCGTCTATTAAGTGTGATCAACATTATCGATCGGTCGTTTATCATTGTCTTATTGAAATGATCCAAACATCTTTGATATTGTGGTGATGTTATTTCGAAGGATTTATAGCATGAAGATGAGTATATATCCTTTTTTGTTCGATGCAATATCTTCCATCGTCTTGTTCCCCCTCCCCCTTCCCCTCCCCCTCCCCCTCCCCACTCCCCCCCCCCGCTGTTTCCTTCATGTATTCTTTTTTGAGATTAAAGTCTGATTGTTGGGCATAAATGCGTTGAGAATTTTTTCATTTAGATATGTTTAGTTGAAATTTATTGTCGTAAGGGAAGAGTTCACTAAGTTTTGAGTGCGAGGATCGTCTGAGAGTTCATTTGTTCATCTTTTACCAACTGGAAATTAGATAATAGGAAATTGAACCATCCTTTATTTATGAATGATGTTACAACATCTTTATGCAGATATTGCTCTCTCATTCTTGCTCAGATGAATATTTTAATGACCACCCGTTTCATGTAGATCGCAAAATGTATTGCTTGTTTATGGTATGATAAAAGTTTTTTCATTGTATAGGTATGGAGTGCACCTAAAATGTTATAAATTGAAGCCTATCTTCCTGTTGAATTGCATGGGTTCTTGAGGTGATCTAATCGTTTTTTGTTTTTTTTTTTTTTTTGTAAGCATTTTATCGATTGTTCCACATCACAAATAAACTTTTAAGTTACATATCGTTGAGTCTTTCTATGGTATAGGACCATCTTACTCGTATCGAGACGTTACTACCTCCATAATGCGGTGAATACAACAGTTTGTCGTTGCATGTGTTTTTGTTAACATTGTTTTTGTATACATCCGCCTATCCTTTGGTTTATATGTGCTAATTAGACAGCCATAACAATGAAGTTTAGTGGATGTATTCTACACATTAGATGACTTTGACCTCATCTTGTCCCTAATGGTCACACTTATGAGTTATGGCTTATATGCAACGGATTGTTGCTGCCCCAGAAGTTAATTTTTCATTGAAGATTTGAGAAATCAATTGATAATAGAACAAAAAAGCATCACAGACATCATATCATTTGTCTTCTGGTCCACTGAGGTAAGATTCCGCGTTTAATTTGTTGTTTAAAATTTTTTTCTCACTGAGACCTAAAAAGCAGGATTCTGATTCCATGAGTCCCTTCTGATCCCATGAATCCCTTCTGACCCCATGAATGGAGAGGAGTCTCCATATCAACCACCTCCTCAGCCTTTGTCTTTCTTCCATCTCCTCACGCCTTGTCCTTCTACCTGCTCACCCCTTGTTCTACCCTTTCCTGAGCCACTATTTACCAGTATCGCGAATTTGTATCGGTTTTGAAACCAGTCGCTTGTAAGCAAATAGCCGGAAAGTATTGTCTTGCAGCATAGTCCCAAAGAAAAGAGATCAACGATGTCGCAAGTGGAAATGCAGAAGATCGAAGGTCGCACTACCAGTTTAGCGATTGCAGCCGCGGTGATATGCGTACTATTGACGGCGCTGATTGTATGGCTAAAGAGGAGATTCGTGCGTCGTGCCAATACTGTGCTAATCGTTGGTCTCAATGATGCTGGCAAAACGATTCTCTTCTCGAAACTCATCAATCAAGGTTTGTGAATGTTTTTTTATAGTTCATCCTTTATAAACTACTCAGGTGGGTATAATGTTCACGTGGGATAAGAGTGCTACCTGGGTTGCATTGTAGAGGTGAGGTGAGAATGTCACCTTAGCTTTGAAGTTGTGCAAAACTAACTAAAATTCACTAATGTATTCACTTTCAGTGGGGTATGGCATATGTTACTACGTAGTTTAGACGTACTGTAGTTAATACTTTTGCGTTTGTAAGAGCTATTTCGTCTAGCACTTGTTTGCGGACAGCGATATGGTGATGTACGATTAATGTCGTCTGTGCTTGTTTGAAACAGTGATGTTTCACTCATTTTGGTGATGCTTTTATTTAATTGATTCACTTAATTTTGATTATTTAACCAATTTTAATTCAGGATATTATATTGTACAAAATTGCGCTTATTTCTTAGAGTTATATAGGTTGCATATTTTAAAATCTCCAGCCGAACAGTACTTTACTTTATATGTTTCCACGGGTCAATTTAAGATTGTATCATTTCTACTATCTGCTTAATTATAATTTTTTAGAACACACTCCACACACCTACTCATCTCTAAAGGAGAACGTCTATGATGGTTTTATGGATGCAGCCGGCAACGAACTGACGTTGATTGATTTCCCGGGAGCTGAAAGGCTGCGAAAACAACTTTTCACCAACTACTTTCAACAGGTTACTATCTTTTTTCCCAGAATTATCGTGATTTGCGGAAAGTGATATTTCGTTGCCATTTTGATATAGACCCGTAGTTTAGTGTTTACTCGATAAATCCTTGTGCTGTTGTTTGATGCCGAGATATAAGTACGAAGAATTTCGACCTGGAAAGGTGCGGGAAGGTAAAGCTGAAGGTGCTGCTGCCTGTATACGTGATGCCACCTGCTTTAGACGCCCGAGTCAGCATAAATTCTATCGTAGTAAGTGGGTATTACATCGGTCGCTGATTATTATTGTTGCATCCGCTTGCATCTGACGCATCGCCGAAGATGATAACTGCTAGGGCGTCAGTGTTTGATGCATATTTTAAAAATTCTTTGCATGAGCTCTTAGTGCGGAATATTTGTGCAGTTATATACGTTCTTGAATATTTTTAGCTCATCGTTGTGCTGCATTGTTCGACCCACATCAGAGATAAAGTTTTTAAGGGAAGTTAATAATACAGTGCGTTAGAAAGTAATATAGTAAAGTAAAGTGCTCTTGAGGCTGTTTTCTATAAGTACATTTGTACGTGTGATAGAGCTTAGCCTCGAAATTGCTCTTAAGAGTGCAGTTGTGATGGCATTGTTTAGATAACTCATAGTTTGATGGTTTCATCGGTGTTTAATTTATGCTGTTTCAAGTATAACATATATATATATATATATATATATATATATATATATATATATTAGTAAAACCAAGGTGTAGTAGGTGTTAACTGGCGAATACCTGCTTGAATATTGGACATCTTCGCCGATTCACAGCAGTAGGTTATTACAATGCGATTTGAATTATGAGGTGTTGCAGAGGCGATCGAATCTCAGAGGAATATTGTTCTTGGTTGACAGTGCGACGTTTAGCAAGAGGGCACGAGATGTCGCCGAGTTCCTATACGATGTGCTTTACGAGTCGGCAAGGAAGGTATCCGTGCTGGTGGCGTGCAATAAACAGGATAATTCCCTTGCGAAGAGCTCACAGGTGACATGTTATTGATCTACTTAGTTCATCTGGTTGACAAATGTTGTTCGGGGAATGAGCTTACGGATTTTCAGGATTTCCCAATTTTCGGCTTCCTGACTAACAGATCCGACATAGTTGGTGGGCCATACTGGTAGAATGTCATTTAGGAACCGGCTTAGAGTTGAGAGGGGGAAGGGAATAGGGGATGAATAGTTGATATATTTAACGTTGAAGGTTTGTGTTGTTTGTGGTTTAGCTTGAATACTGCAATCGTCACAGTTGGAATTGCTTGCCTGAATTAGAATAGTAAGTGAAACGTTTGTGGTTGGTTGTGCTTAGTGATGAACAAATAAAGTGTTCCATAAGATTGTGAATGTGAAGTGATATTATCACCAAGAATAGGACCAAATGGAAGTCGACAGATCTGTGCCGATCCTGGGCGAATGGACGGATCACCAGCTGATCAGATGATTATCACTAAGAATAAATTCTGCTTTAGATGAATGATTTGCATTTTTAGTGTGGTTGGTGTTTTATGCCTATTTTATTCTCGTCATTAACGTCGGATGAATGCTATTCTCAGGTGTATTCATAAGTTACTTTTGATTCCTTAGTTAATTATAAGTGGCTTACCGTTAAGCTTGTTTATGAAAAGAGAGGTTAATTTATATGGATTTTTTGAACGGTTCCGACCGGCGCAGCTGAAACTCTCTTGAGAAAGTAATCTTGTGAAATAGACTACTTGAAATATATATGAAGTCGTTGAGATGGAGAATTTTTTGGGGGATCGATGTGTCTTATGGCGAAGTATTCTTATAGCTGAGTGTTCTTTTTAATTGCATCAAATCCTTTCATTTTCACCTCAAGTCGAGAGGTAGTGCTATCTTTATGCACCTCGGGAGGTACTATCTTTGTACACCTCAAGAGGTAGTGCTATTTTTATTCACCTCGAGAGGTAATCCCATCTTTGTGCACGTCGAGAAGTAGTTTTGGTGCCAAGTTATTGTTACTAGTATTGTTTTATAATTTCACGCAATATCAGTTGCTTTATTCGTGAGCTTGTTATTATTATTGTCGTATTTATTGTCATTGTTAGAATTCTTATCATTAGTGCTGTTATTTATTATGAAATATTTGAAGGCAATTCGAGGCGCATTAGAAAGAGAATTTGGTCTAATAAACGGAACACGTGAAGCGGCATTGGAAAGTACGGCCGGAGATAGCAAGAAAAGAATCCTCACTGATACAGGTGAGAATTGTTATTTCATTTTTATTTATATTAGAAATATCGGTTTATAATTTTAAATACAATGGAAACTATCTTCATTTTTGCATTTATTTTGTTGCTGTATTGTTAAGTAGCTCTCTTTTTTTGAACATAACTCGACTGCTCAGAAATTCTTTCTTTTTATTTTATTTAAGGTCATCGCATTATTTTGAGATAAAGGAAACCATAAATAGTAGTGGAAGTATATAAATGAATGGGGGAGTGAACAAGAGATAGTAAGCAACACATATATGCAAGAATATTCAGAAAAAAAGTTTAAATGGATTCGAATATATCGATGAAATGAGGTGGATCAGATGGATAATAATGTGGAAAATGGGAACAAAATTTTTGAGGGAGAAAAAAAGGTGAAAAAGAAAATGCAAAAAGTGTTTATCTACGAATTTGAAACCTTAAAGGTGTAGGAATGATTTTTCTATATTATGCAACAATAAAAGATTCAAGAGATCTGCATGAAAAATATAGGAAAAAAACCTGGAAACATTCTTTTCGCTGTGGAATTTGATCTGTCTCCTGCTAGAAGTTCTATAATTGATGCTTAATGCATATTTTCATTTTTGAATTATATTTGCATATATATCAGGCTTTGGATGCACTGTTGGATTCGCTATTTATGATTCGATTTAATTCTTTTTGGCTTATTAATTTGCTAATTTGTTGATTTCGCTATTGGGTAATCGGTCGTTTTGTTTGTTTGTTTGTTTGTTTGTTTTTTGTTGATCGTTAGGTAATTGCACTGTTAATTTCGCTGTTGCATTTTTTTACATATAAGTAAAACATTCTCTATTGCAATATTTAAGCGGATTTCTTATTAAATAACGAATTTATGATTTGCATGTTATCGTGTTTTCTATATTTGATGGCAATGGGGGAGTGGGGGGTTAGGGAGGGTATAGGTGGTATGAGGAAATGGCTCTTTGCAAAAACCGCATATATGCGCATGTTCTGGTTAATCACCCGTTTATATTCAATCTCAGTGGTCAGTGAAATGTGAGAGCAGATATACATCAGTGTACATTATGTCAGATGATTTAATAATTTGATGCACTATCGATAGATTTTCAATTTTTTGTTGATTTGTTGGTCATTAATCTTGGCATTATGTACCAACGTACATCCTCTTCATATAAGTTAATATCTGATGGGAAATTATACCGCATTGGAAACCAGAAGAGAACGTATCATTGATGTGATACTAATTGAAAGTCTAGATGGAGGGGGGGGGGCGGAGGAAGGGGAGAGGGGACAAATAATTTTTGTGGGGTAGTAAATGACGAAGTGCCGTTCACATATGTCTCTCCTATCAGTTCAGTAATTGAAGTTCAGCCATAACTAATGGCATAGATCTGGAATTTGCATATAGACTAATATATACTTTCAGGGAGAAACTTTCAATGGAACGATTTGCATTCTCCTCGAATAGAGTTCTTGGAGTGCTGCGTTGCACCACAACACGAAAGTGGCGAATCGGTTGACCTGGAAGGGATTCACAAGTGGGTCAACTCGTTATAGTTCCATATCCTGATGCACTTCGAATGTGATTGCTTGTTGTTGTTTGTTGGGAAGGGGAGGGAAGGAGGTAGAAGTTTTATATTCTGTAGAAGAACGAGTGTGAGGGTGACAAAGTCGTTGGAATAGAAGAAATTTTCCTTGCATTGTGCACTAGATTTAAAAAAGGCGGATAAGGCGGACAGGGGGTTGATCCCTTTTTTACAAAAGGTAAACACTGTATTTTGGAAACCTCAGAGGTAATCTTCCGATAGCTAGAATAAAATCTCAACTTTTTGGTAGTTAAGAGGCGTATTTGCAGATTTTGCTTACGGAAAAGGCTGAGTGTTAAATAGTTTCTGTCAAGTTTTTAATGTAGTGTTGTGGTGCTTCATGGAATTGAATAGGCCATTGATGTCTTCTCCAGGAATTCCTATATGTTGGAATTGGGTGTCGCTCAAAATTCACTTCATATAGAGGTTTGATTCATACATGAAATATGGACGTCTGCAAAGGTTTTATCTGAAAGTGGTCGTTTTGTTTTTCTTGTCTTCATCAAAAAGTTTGGTGATGCAAGATCAATTTTTTAGTCGGGCGGTGTAGGATCAATTTTGTAGTCGGGGGGGGTGGGGTGCAAGACCAGTTTTGTAGTCGGGTGGTGCAAGATCAATTTTGTAGTCGGGCGGTGCAGGATTAATTTTATAGTCGGATGGTACAAGATCAATTTTATAGTCGGGCGGTGCAAGATCAATTTTGTAGTCGGGCTTTGCAAGATCAATTTTGTAGTCGGGCGGTGCAAGATCAATTTTGTAGTTGGATGGTACAAGATCAGTTTTGTAGTCGGGTGGTGCAAGATCATTCTGTTCTTTTGACTGGTGATGTTGCTCATTCCATTGTGTTTCTAAGGTTCTTATTCCTCTATCAGCCATTGTATATTTCATTGCATCAGAGTGGTTGGCTGCGTATGGGTTGTTGCTTTATCTTCTTCATTATTTCAATTGCTTTTATCAGAAGTGTTCTTTTATTCGTTCGTAGTTATCAGCCCTTTCATCTAATTTTCTTTTATCTAATATGAGGTGATAAAGTGATATTATGAGCCTATATATTCATTGTTCAGATGCTTCAGATTTTGGAAAACCTTTGCGCCTTTCTAACGTTCTAGTGGGGAAGTATTGTATGGAGCTTTTGCTGGAGCTGAATTATTTGTCTTAGCGAAGTCTAAAATATATCTGAATTGGTTGCTGAATTTGTATGGCGATTGTACATGGAGATGACGTTCTTTTTGCCATTGCACATTTCCGCCATAAAACACGAGTGAGCTCCAAGAGCATTTCTTGGCTCCGATAGCTAAACCCGAACAAATGTCACTCGGCAGGGAAATGAGACTATTCGCATCTTGCCGTGCTCCTATTCTGAATAATATCAAGAAATTCAAGTCATCTCTGTGGCGCATATTATCTGGCGCAAACCAAGTAATAAGGATTGTTATAATGGCATCCTTATATGCTTCGCTAATCGGTAATGTGTATGGATTGGTTGTATTGATGCTAAGATGTCTTTAATAAATTTTTGGGATCAGTTATTAGATCATTGAGTAATTTTTTCGCCAAATGTCCCAGTCATAATTTTTATTGACAGCTGAGGGTGGTATAGATTGCAGTTCTTATTGACAGCTAGAAATGGTATAAGTTATATTTCTGCATACTACGGTTTTTGGTGGATATGCCTACATTTGTTATTTACAACTTTCTTTCAAAACTTGTCTGTTGACTTCGTTTCCACTCTGGCATGACTTCACTTCTGGGGTTGTTTCTATGAGATCCTGTGCATTGTATGAAGTGAAGAGTGAGAAGTGTTTTCAGGGTACACGTTTGTGGGGTACTTTTTTTTAAAGCGTGGATAAAACGATGCCTGGCCTTTAAGCATATCCATCACACGTCTGTTATTAAGGTTTTTAGGTGGAAAAGCTAGCGGTCAAAATCCACGTGTTATATGCGTTTTCCTGCTACCGTTTTATTTCGCTTTTGGGATTTGGAGGAGGTCTGACTATATGCTGGATGAGTTCAGACAAGATGGGTCTTATGAAACTTGGCACTCTGATGAGGCAAAATTTTGCGCTATTATTCTGTTTTTAAGCACATGCACCCAGAAAAATACAACGATTTCAAAGCATCTGAGATGTGAGTGTAGGAAGAATCTTTCGTAATAAAACATGATGGTTGCTCACTTGAAAATCCAGCAATCTCTTCATGTATTGTGGAACTTTTCTCAGGCGTAAGCTTCCATGTTGTAAAAAGTTTTAAAAGTGTTTCCGAAAAGTGAATATATGCAGGAATTTCCGAAAACAGCTCTGTTAGAAGTTCGTATTTTACGAGACGTTAGAATGCAAAATGGAGTGCGGATGCAATTTACGGCAAACATCTGGCTGGCTTAAATATGCGAACAGGTTGCTATAACAGGTGGCGTCACCACTTGAGTACCGATCGGCGAAAAGCATTCTTACTTGATGCATTAATGCGCCATATGGCCTTGTCGCATGAGCTGAAAGGTGTTTCGCCAGCTCATTTTCAATTGGCATCATTTGCCGGCATTGCATTTCTGTCTATTGGATGCCGTTGATGCAAGAAACGTTCCTATGCTCTTCAACATTTCATACCGCATAATGTATTCTTGTTGAGGTAAAGTGGTCAATTTGTCACATTAGTGGTGATTTCTCGCACATAGAATAGTAAAATTGGGAATTGGAAATATAAATTTTGATTGTTTTCTGCGATCGCTTTTCTCAATAAGAACGTGACGTCGTGGTCCTTATATTGCTCTCTTCTAAAGACTATAGGTAGCGAAATTTAAGAGCAAATAGAGACTATTCACGACGTATTCCACAAAATATTTATAGAAAGATAGAGCTATAAGTATTATGGTAAACGGAATGAGTAATCAGGAAGGTTATGGTGACTGTTTCATTCAATTAGCCGAACTCATTATCAGTGCCCTAAACTGGCTTCTTTACCGTTTTCCGGATACGTTTATACGCCGGTTGTGAGCCTATGCATAGTGGTAAGCGTTTGCCTTCTGAATTCACAGTTGATGTTAATTCTAGACTGTTCTTTATCTCTTATTGCGGTGACAAGTTAACTCTTAATATTGAATGCGGTGTAATCTTCTAAACAAATATTTGGTATTTGATGCGATGATATAGCATTCCGAACATGACATACTTATGATAGCACTAAACGCGTTTTCTTGCGCCTAGCTTGCATTCCGACGTGTGACAATTGCGCCCCTGAGGTGCGACAGTTGCGCCTTTGAGCAATTAAGCGTCGATTTGAGACTTTGGCTGCTTTTTAACATAACACTTCACATTTTAATATAACGCAACACTTTATCACATTCCTCGATACTGTATAGCGTATAGCATAGCGATCTCCAATTGGCGCGTTTGTTGTGTGGCTATATAGCTATATACCGTGGCTGTGCTAGTGGTGCAATTTACGAATGGAGGAATTCCGTTTAATTTGGCGAATTTGATGTGCTATACAAATTCATGAAAACAATATTATGTGGATTGATTTATGCATATTTGCATATCTCTGCATAATGCTTCTAAATTGATGCCATAAAAATGTATCATTAAATTGAAATATTTGATAAAGTTTATAGAATGTTGATCGATTTTTCGTTGAATTTTGATCTATTGCGAGTTCCCTAGCAACGAAATTTGTTGTTGATAGCGCTTTGTATAAGAAACATTCGCCTCTGATGACGGTAGTTTATTTCTTTTCGTTTATGTGAGATTCTTTTCGATTTCACAGATAGTACCCTTTTGGTTGTTCTTCTGCAATATTATGCGTCGATTTTTTTGTTTACTGGTTTTCTGAGTTAATCATTAGGTTCTTATTGTAACGTCAGACAGAAAAAGAGAACAAAAAACGTCAGTTGTTTATTTGTTTGTTTATTTATTTGTATTTATATTTATATTTACTTATACTTATATTTATGCTCGACCGATATTTCGATGGATGCTAATGAAATATTTTACAAATTTTTGGAATTTCAAATTGAGATATTTAAGTGTTAATATGCGAACATTGGTGGTAAGGAAAGGTAGAGCCGCGTGGCCTGGCCAGTAGATTCAGTTGAGTTGTGTTCACTACCGGTTTATCAGTGTTTCATCGTTTCTTTTCAAGGTTTCCATTGATTGCATATAAAAAATCTCGAAATACTCCACAGCTGTCAATAAGATGGCGGAACATTTCATCTAAATTAGAGGTGAACGAGTAAAAGTGGTTTTTGTTGTGTAGACGTTTCAATGCCTGCAACTAGTGGCGGCGAATGCAAAACGATGAATAAAATCATCACTACTCTCAATCATGGCGCTTCTGGTTTCGTTGCATAGATAACTTTTCTGTGATGCGTTTTGATAGTTTGCGGCACATTTCTTTTCTATGCTCTCAGCATGGGAAGATCCTCTTCTTCTAATATTGACTCTTCGATTTGGATTCAGTTGGCTAATTGAAACTAATTTTGAGCTCACATTTTTGAGGCCTAATGACTACGACCGATAGGGACCTCTATTTCCAAAATAAATGATGAAGCGGAGGGGAGCGGAGAAAAGAGAGAACGTTCATGTATCTTGTTAGCAATAGTTTAAGAGCTATTTTTCCGCCAACTTTTAAATTTCTTTGGCTCAAGTGATCTAATCAACTTTCGCGCGAATAGTTAGAAATTGAAAAAGTGGGCAGGAAACTCAGATCTACTTCGTCGTTCGCCGATAACCATACGGGTCCTATCCTAATATTTAAAGATAATAAATGCTTTATCTTTGTTTTTGGCTGAAATTTTGTTTTTTTTTGTCTCTGGAGCATGATCCATTTATCTTTATAGACCCTTAGGCCAATGCGGTGGGTAAAAGATTTCAAGAAAGAGGTGCTAGCATGAGTTGTTGTGCATTTTGTTGCTAGTTACTAGTTGACGAATGCTAACGAATGACGATACAATAACGCAATTGCTTTGCTGCATTCACTAAGGTTGCCAGCTAAAGAAAGAAGCCAACAAAGCTCTATTTTATTCTCGTCTAATCTCTAATTTCTTTTCATCTGAAGTGATTTTCATTTCATTCGAGCCTTTTCTCTTCTTTTACTTCCCTCTTTTTTTTGAGCTCATCTCAAAGTTGCAAACGATTATTAATGGTCACCTCCGATATTAAAAAAATTTCAAACCAACGGCAGTAGTTTTTATCACTTCCTCATCTTATTGTTATGCACTTCTATCCCAAAATTTATTACTGAACCTTCATACTTATCAGTTTTTAATTAGAAATTAATCTATTTGGTAGTAGTTGCCGTAATGTTTGTCTGTGTCTGTCTGCCAATATCTCAATGATTAGCATATTCAATAAGATTTGTTCTGTTCGGTGGTTTAGTTTATTATGAACTCAATCGTTGCAGTTAGCGATGTATCTGAATATTCGACTCGATCGAATAGTATCCTCTTACTAGAAATGAAAAATTTTTATTTCTCATGGAAAAATGCATTTATTTTTGTTATACATTTAACGACCCATTTGTGACATATTGCACTTTATTAGTGGCGAATGGCATTTGTGTGTGCATAATGATACTCGTTAATGTTTTGGTGGTACGCTATTTCCAGGTCTAAAGGACGTTTTGCATCATTGAATATTTCATGCTGTTGCCAGCCGGTTGGCTGGCTAGCTTTCTCTTTCACGTCCATTCCAATGAATCTATTTTACCGCATTTTTTTCGATCGTTCTAGCCTTTTTTAAAATCAACATCTCTTTCCCTTTTTCGCCGCATTCTCTCTTTTCTCCCTCTTTTTCTTTTCCTGTCTCTTTCTTTTTCTCTTCCTCTTTCTTCTTCTCTTTCCCTCTTGCTCTTGCTAGCTCTTTGAATTTTTTTATTTCTTCACTCAATAACTTCTGGCTGCTCACAGTTGTTATCTGTCTCCAGAATTATGCATACAATTACAAAAAAAAAATAGAACAAACAAATACTATAAAAGTCTTCCAGTATAATCCAACCATACGCTAAGTGAAAGATGAAGTTTGAATTACCTTAATACGAAACATTTTTCTCATATTACTGCTTCACATAAACTGTTATTGACAGCTTTTTCTTTAAAAAATTACTTTCTTTCTTTAGTGTCTACATTTCTCGCATTGATTTTTACTCAGTTGTTACATTAAAGAAACTTATACTCTTCGATATACGTCATTGATCGCAAATTGAATTAAATGATTGACGCATTTTGCTACTACAAATCAATGGTGAATTTCTCTACTCTTATTGTGCCACCCATCTGGTTGAATTTCTTTTTAATGATAAATGAAGAGTATCAACGAAGCTTTCAAGTAGAAATTAGATGATCATTCCATTTTAATTAAGAGTTTCCCGCGAATAAATCCTCTCTGATGCTATGTTCATTACTATGCGTAATTAAGCATTAGTGCTTTCCTAACATTACCCCACTCATTGCCGAAAGAACATCTGCCTGCCTATAGCATATTGGACATTCAGGAATTTTTACGTGAAACTTTTCTCCCACTTTTTGGCGAAACTTGAGGCGATACAAGTTTCTTACTGCCAGCTGGTTGGAAATTAGATGATATAAGTTTCTTATTGCCAGCTGGTTGGAAATTATCTTCTTTTTTTGCTGAGACATGTCGGAATTGAAAATTTGAAATTGTCAAGTCGCTAAAGCGACTCTTCTTTCTAATAGTGGAATTTAAAATTTTGCCGAACGCCATTCTTCGATTACGAGAAAAAAACGTCTTTTTTCAATGACATTATTTTTATTTCGTGTATAGCTGTCACATAGATGTTCCCATCTCCTTTACATCGTGTCGCTGATTGTTGATAGATTTTTTGGGAACCATATTTAGCATATATTTCTTTAAAACTTATGCAGTCTAAAAATTCTTCGTTTTTAATGGTTTTTTCTTCGAATTTCCTTTTGAAATTTGTCGAATTATGTTCTGCTAATAAAGTTTCTTTACTTTCTAACAGTTGTTTGATATCCTTAAATTTTGGAAGGCATTTTCAAAAAGTCGCTGGAAGATTTAAGGGAGATTATGAGAGGAGTTGCCCTTTTGCAGGCCATTCACTTGAACTCTTTTGCCTTCTCATACTGAAAGACCGAGTTGTCAGCTATTGTCCACTCGTGTTTTTTTTCGCATTTAACTGTGTTCTTGATTGATATTTAAAGAAGCATAGAGCTGAATTTACATCTTATAGAATGCCTTTTTTTCAAAGGAATAAGTGAGATTGCCCAAGGGAATCGGTTAACAAAGAGCAGAGTAAAGATCAAATCGTACGTTTTTATGCAACGTCATTAGTACTTCTCAGTTCTCAATGAAAAACATTCGTAAGTTAAAGTTCAGTTCATGAGGCATTTTACTGCTTCGCTATCCTTTGCTTCGTCTTTTCGTTAGTGATTCTCTTTTCCTTCGAGGATATCTGAACAGCAATTCGCTCAGCGAATAAGATGGCCCTTGACTCATAGCTTTGGTCACTTAACCCTATAGCTTTAGTCACCTGATCTATAGCTTTGATCACTTAACTATAGTTTTGGTCAGTTAACCTATATCTTTGGTTACTTAATCTATAGGTTTGGTAAGTCAACAAACCTACCTAGAAGTACCCGTTCATTTATTGTTCATACATATATCTAATAAATCATTTAGGAATACTTTTTAATAAGCGTGATTGAGTGATTGTGTGCTTAAATTATTGCACCATTAAATTATATTATTGAATTAGTGTTGAATTTTAATGAAGAGATTATGACAATAAATACGTTGAAATGCTTTAGGATGTGGTCGATGAGCGAGTTATGTTGATGGCAGCGATCATTCCATTCCTCAGAATACATCGAAATGAGAACGATTACAAAATGGTTCGTTTCATTCCCTCAAATTGCTTTTTTCTTGAAATAATTTCTATCCATTTTTTATTGATTTCCGGTTCGATTCCAATTCCCTAGTTTCTTTAAATTGCTTTGAAACCTAATAGTTCCATGATAATGTCACTCGACAAAATTTATAAAGTAGAGTATTATTTGTGATGCAGTGACAAATTATAGAGAATAAATCAGTGCTTTGTCGTCGAGTAGCGAGCACTATACGAATTTCATCAGTGAAGCGATTTTATATATATATATATATATATATATATACACATATAATTTCACTGTAATTATTGTGCTTAATTTGGCTATACTGTACTTAATTTGTAGTGTTTTTTTCTTTATTGCAAAGAGTTTTCGAATGCAGCAACCACCCCGGTACAAGAGCGGTTGCTGCATTCGAAACTCCTTGATAAGCATTGTCTTTCAATAGTTAGTTATATCATTGGAGGGGAGAACACATATTGAAGATCAACTACAGCAGCTTAGTAAACGAATTTTACTTTGATAGCATTCAATAATCTAAATTCAAAAATTCTTTCAAAAAATTTAAGTTACATTATAGATTCGAATATTTAAGAAATACCCCAAAAATAATTCAATGAAAAGAGCATATTATACGGGTTAATAATGTAATAATTTAAGGAATGTAGTGAAAAATGTGAGTTTTCAGTTGGTCGCAAACTTTATTGCGTTGTCCGGGAGCAATTATTGTGAGTTGGTTATGTCTCTCAACGATATTCGCTTTCGTATCGTTCTTCTTTTTCGAGATCCCTGATTTCTCGAACCCAATTGAGGTATTTAAAATTCATTGTTATCTCACTTCACATTGGCCATAGGTGTTTTCTTTTAAGAGATGGTCCACTTAATGCCACATTTGACGAAGAGCACTCTCCGATTTCTTAACGTCTTCTATTTGAGTCTTAAACAAATGAAATCGTTGAACAACCTGGAAGGTTCAATAAAGTGTAAAAAACTTACTTCCTTTAAGATTTTTTTATTTGAACGATATGTTGAAATGAGGCAGAAATTGGGTCGTTTAAATTTATGCTTTGATTAGTTTGTATTAATATTTCTAGCGTTGAACTAACACACCGTTTATACAATTACTGATCAAGAAAAGGTATAGCAGAGGCAAATTTTCTTAAGGATTTAGTAATGATCCAAAACGTTTTGCTAAAAATACTTCGTCCTGAAGAAGCTAAGAGTTAAATTTTGCTAGAAGGAAATTTTTGCCTTAGGTTATTATATAAAATTTCAATGAAAACTATCGTAAAGCATGTTCCTTATTCATATTATCATTTTAATTTAGTCACTTTTTTGATATTATTTTTTCAACTGAATAAATAAAAATTTCCATTTTAGTTTGCTTCATACTCTATTTTCATGAATGCCTTTATATGATGGAAAATAGGTTGTACAAAAAATGGACATAAAAGAGCTTGTTGGAACGAGAGAGCGAAGGGCAAAAAGGAGAAGGGAGTGGGAATAGGTGAGATATGGAAGAATTTGATATTTAAATCCACATTAGAAATGTCACCTCATTTGAAAGTGAAATATGGTAGTATGAAGAATCGCTTTTTAGGGTTTTGCCACTAAAAACACCGAAATAAGCAATCGAGCATCTAGCTTCCGGTTGCTAAAGAAGGAGCTGCAAAGCGGCAATCAACGAGTATTCTTATCGCCGAATTCGTTGCGCAATGTTCGATCAATTACCACCAATTCTGATCCAATTTCCGAGCACACGTTGCACCGTCTGCCCACAGCAGGTTCGAAATAATATTCTTTATTTTGGGGTGGAATAAAGCTGAACGCTGTTCGGCCTTTAGCTCAGGCCCGAGATTTGGGAACTAGCAGGATCCCGGAGCTCTCGATATAGGATTTGTTGCCATTCTAGGCAGGAAGTGCCATAGTAATATTAATTAAGAAGCTATGCTTGTGGCAACACTATTAGCGCAGCTTTTTACAAGAAACTTTTGTGAATTTTTGTATTAAAAGGATATTAAGATTAAACGTTTTGCTATTTAACCTTCGATATCCACAAAAATGGTTTTCTTTTTCTCGAGCCTTCTTTTTGCACAGCGCTTTAATGCTGTTCTTTTCCCTTTTTATCGGTTTCCATCCTTTGCTTCTTCTGAGTTTAAAAAGAAACTTTTTGAAGTATTTAGATTTAGACGGAGTCTTTCATATATAAATACAAAATTCTAGTCTATAAAAAATCGATCGTATTTCATAAGGATATTTTTTTCAGAAGAAATCGCTGGTCAAGCGCGAATGATAATCAAATTAGATGGCTTCAATGCAAAGGCATTCGAGCAATTGTGTTCTTTCGATGACGAGCTTCATCGCAAAGGATTACTCAATCATGGTAAGTATGAAATTTTTAGCTGCAAAATTTTTGAGTGGTTTTATGAATCAAAAATAATAATAAGCATCAAATAATATAAAAATTTGTGATAAAATATATTTTTAGATGTGAAATGAATAAATTTACTACACTGAAAGTGGGATGTGATTATTTAGAGGATAATTGCTATAAAATATATTCGAATGGGAACAGTCTCAACTATTCCGATATCCTGGCTAACAGCCAAAATTTGATGATTTCTTTCATGTTCAATTATTGTGGAAAGTCGAGAAAATTCAACGAATCTCCTATTTTAATATTTTTGAAAATAGCCAAAATCGAATAAATTTTTTCATGTTATAGTATTTTAGAAGGCAATCAATATTGAGCAAAATTTTTTTATTGTTTTATCTTAGTGTTCGAATTTCAAATGCAAACTGCAGCATTAACCTAATAGAAGTTATTTACGTAATTAAGGAGAACACTGCAAGAAAGATGATCGAGAGGGAAATGTGACCGAATGTTATCCTTCGATACATATCGCTTGGCTTTTCGCTGCTGCTAACAATGGAACGCGCTGCAGTGAAGTTACCGACGAAACTCGGCAGTCAATGATGACCATCTTGGAGCAGTGCTATAGATGGAGCCGGAAAGTCACTACTCTCGAGGTTCGTTCTAAGATAGTTTTTCAAATTTCGTATTAGCGGTATAATTGTAGTTTGGATGCATTGATATCTGGAGTTTGATTCAAGTTTTAACGGATGTTTGAAAGCACTAGCTCATGCTCCAGCCAAGTCAGCAATTGAAAATTTCGTTGAAAATACATGCTGCGAAGTTTCGCTTTCATAGAAATTTTAAAGTTGCACCTGAAGTTTAATTTCGAATGCTTTGTCTTCCGGGCGTAGTCAAGGAAGAAAGCCCTAAATAATTTTATTTTTTGTGCTCAGATGGATTTAATTGGGCTGCATCAGAATTCCGATTTTATTCTGTAATCCGGGAATTTCAGTTGTTTTTGAAACCCCTTCCGGTCCAGTAGTTACAGTACTTGCGCTGGAACTGGGATAACCGGAGTGCCCATTCGGGAGCCTCCGAATTCCGTTGTTTTCGAGTTGATATTTTTGAAAGCCATTTCTAATGCAGCCATAGTGCATAATATCGAATATCAGATTCGGAATGTTGCGGCATGTATTTCATAATAGAACTCAAAAAGGAATAGAGCTCGATTCGTGTATATCATTTCCAGTATTCTTTTTCAAACAGTGTTTAGTTGTTAGTAGTTTCTGGATAACAGTCAACTTATACGACATTTTATTGTATATGATTTTACAAATACCATGAAAAGAATTTTGTGTTATTTGCTACTTGAGAGGTCTGCTGAGCGACAAACTGTGTAATCTGCAGTATTACACCTCGCTTTTTCCCTCTCTCTTCCTTCTCTTTGTCTCTGTATCCAAAAACCCGCCCAAGTAAAATTGCACTTTCAGAGAGGAAGTAACCCGCTCATTCACACTCAACTCGAGAGGAACACATCATAAGGGGAATAGTTTGTTGAAGACGTCATAGGAAAATGCGTTGTCATTGTAATATATGATTGTATTATACTTCAATCCGTATTTTAATTGTAATCGTATTATTTACTAACCCTTCATGGAATTTACAACCCTGGGTGTTTATTCGGAGTCATACTGTAAGAGTATGTGGATTTGTAATGATAATGGCAGCTCGAGCGCATGTTGTAGCCATTCTTCACATGTTTGCTACCTTGAACCTCATAAAGCAAGAGCAACAAATTCAGAGGAGTGATACGAATGATGATGATTCTATTGCGAAGACATGTTCGAAGCAAGCCTACAAATACGCTGTGGATTATTTGTTGCCAACAAATATAGAAGATGGCCTCTATTCGATGTTTATTCTGTCTTATCCAAGCACTGCAATGAAGCATATTATGAATGCAAGTGCGATTATCGATTTAATCGAGCATCATAAAAACGGTAACGAATTTATTTCTTTAACATAATGGATGAATTTTTTTTTTTTTTTTTGATAGTTGTCCATTTTTACGACAGACAGATTCTTCGGAAGAGGATGGTGTTTCAGGATACCTTCATTTAGGAAGACGCAGGTATCCACATCTCGATCGGTGTATCTGCTTCCTGTCAATAATCCCTGCGAGGTTAAATCCATATCCTGATCCACGAAATTTTGCTCGAAGTATTTTTATAATCGACTACTGAAGATAGTGTTCTACAATAAGTTAGGAGTAGGCAGCAAGTTAAGTGTCTATGCAGTATCTATGGAATCATTTCATTAATAATATAATAGAGGTAAAGTTTTACTGGCGAAAACTTTTAAGGCTTGACCTTTCTTTCTCGCAAACGTTTTCCAAGTATGAACTCATGCTTCGATTACAAATCCATAGGAATTTTTCGATAATTTAATGCGAAATTATTGTAGAGGTGATTGGTTTCGATTTCGCAATGAAAGAAGCTCTCTTTGTGAAATATCTCAACACTGACGTGGTCTATGGCTTCGTTGCACTCTTTCTTGTTAGCGCCACATTGCTCTCTTCAACATGTTCGCCTCTCTTCACAATCGCCGTTTTGTTAACCATTGGTTAGTTCGATTATCAATTCCCTTTTCTTTGATTTCATTGAGTCAGTTGTTTTTTACACATCAGTGGTGCGATTTTCTTTTCTTTTTTATATCTTTTTATTATTATGACCGACATATTTGCATATCTAAATGGGCTTAGTCAGATGAGGGATGAGGGATTGTTGATTTTGTTGGCCTAAGGCGATTGATTAATGCGTGCTTTTAAAAAGAAGTGAAGCTAAACTTACATATTAGAATCAAGCCTTAATAATTAGTTCGAAACCTCGCAAATAATTGTGGATTTCCAGCATATGTTAATGAAAAATAAGTTTTTAAAAATCCACTGTGTCTCAAAAATTTTATATTCAAATTAAAGTGAGAGATGTTACGGCAAGATTTTCCCATCCCTTTCCCCTTCTTTGTTGATAAGTAAATTTTGACTTGTGATGATTGATATCATTGAAAATGATTGGATGTCGAGGCAACAGGACGATTGCGATCTAAAGATGTGACCAAATTGCATATAACTAATTAGGTAGATTTCATATTTTCATAAGCGATCGACATCTGTTTCATTCTTTTCTGCATTTCGAATATTTTACATAGTCAACAGGTATTATTAAAGCGATTTAAAGAATTTTTCACTAAAATTTCAAATTTTTGTTCTCACAATCCATTCTCAATTGAGATCAGCGCCATCATTCGGATGGGCCTCGAAATTCGAATCTATCAATAAGATAATCTGAACCTAAATTTTCATATATTTATAACCTGATATTTAATATTCTTGCTCTGTTTATCATGTTTTCAGCTCAGGCGATGATTTGTGCATATTTTACCTATCGTGTTCTCTTTCGTATGGAGTTTTTTCCGTTTATAAGTCTATTGGCCATTGTTCTATTGTTAGGCATTGGCGCTGATGATGCGTTTATCCTTCGTCAAAGTTGGCGCAGAGCTCGGTTCGTTCTTACTGGCTCTTTGTTATATCCTTTTTGTTTAATAATGATTTAAATTATTTCATTTACTTTTATTTAATTAAATCACCTTTATTTAGGATCTATATCAGTTATTTTTTATTCAATACTTATTTGAGCATATTCAATTTTTTATGTCATTTACTTGAAATTCATTCCGAAAATCTCAGCTAACAGTGTGGAGCTTCATAGTCTACCTCGCGCGAGGTCAGGAATAATGCATAAAGAGGCACAATCAATCCACTCATCTTTCTGATGCATTTTCTCAATGGCCTTTTAGTTCGGTATCGAGTACCCATAAATTTTAGAGTATTTCATTGGAACCTTACTGGTTTATCTAGGCACAGTTTAGCTTCGAGTGAATGCAAAAGTTATAAGTCACGCCGCAGGTGATAATTATTAGCGTATGAGATCTGGAATATGGAAATGCTGTTCAATATTCTCGCGAATTGTTGTTTTTTGTTTTCAAGGGATCAGTAGAAGAGCATGTTGACGGATAGCGCTTCAAATTTGAAGCATTTGCTGTCAGATTCCA
Organism: Baylisascaris procyonis; assembly: GCA_037389465.1. Taxonomy (NCBI): domain Eukaryota; kingdom Metazoa; phylum Nematoda; class Chromadorea; order Rhabditida; family Ascarididae; genus Baylisascaris; species Baylisascaris procyonis. The sequence goes on along the minus strand of JAZARR010000234.1, from coordinate 262,135 downwards.
TTTCTATCTTAGACAGTAACTTTCGTTCCCTCATCACCCACTCTATTTTGTGTAACGCTGAATGTAATATGAAAATTTTGATTTGTAAATTTTGATTCTGTTTTTTTTTTCATTGAACAGTATGCCCTTATAATTCAGTGATGCATCGTTCTTTTATAGCCTTTTGTCAATATATAAAATGAATGCACTTATAGTAATACTGCATCCGAAACGCCGCTAGTGAGGTTAATCGAGTGTGCACTGGAGAGATCGTTTGCAACGATGGCTGTCACCAGCGCGACAACAATTTGCGCTCTACTCGTGGGTTTTTTCTTTAATTAATAGATCTGATTCCCTATTGATTGATTTGCTGCTTCTATCGAGCCTGTCGGATTGCTTTTATGATCATTTCAAACCGATGATAATGAAGAAAATATCTCCTTGAATAGTTTCTTGTTTTGACCTGGGAACAGTGAATGCGGGAATGTTGCAGTATCCTTCAAGGATTGACCAAATAATAACAAGAATTGATTGTGGTTGGGCGGGAGCGGGAGGGTGAGGGGAGGAGATATGGTATGTTAAGAAGCAGATTCTTGTCCACTTATGGAATCTACAAGATTAGTAGGCGTTTATTCGAGATGAAGTTGCGGCTAGAAATCATAGTCGCAACTTGCGACTGACATCCTAAAGGTGATCCACATATACTATGGCCATATGGTTAATATTAAGCATATTTATAGGCAAACACTGTCTCTCATATAACGGCAGTGAAATGCTTCGGTGTATTTGCTGCTCTTTGTCTTTTATTCAATTTTATACTCATACTTACATGGCTTCCTGCATGTCTGCTTTATCAACACAATCGATACTTGGTACGATTTATTTATATTTTGCCTATTGCTTCAGTATATTACTTGATTCCTCTTATTGCAGTACTCATAAGGAGGTCTCCATGTAAGACATTAGTGGCACTAAGATACACCATTATTTTGATTCTGTTACTGTATTTACATGATTCTATTACTGTATTTCAGTATCAAATCAATAGGTCAGGCATCAGTGACATTGCTCATAGTAATAAGATTGATAGCATTATATAGTAGTGATGTTTAAATAGAGGTAAGTATATAATTTACTTGCTCCCTAATATAGCAGTGTAGAATCTAAGTGTTAACAGCAATTCGAAAAAATTGTAATATTTATCTAACGGGCATAAGATTCAACATCACACTGATTATGCCTAATTGGAATAGTATTTGTACCTTTTTGTGTTCTTATCGCGTAAGCACTATAGTATGGTTGAATTGTCGAATATGCTCGAAATTATGGTGATAACTGATTTAGTTGGGAATTTTCTGTTGTGAAAATTTATGCTTATTTCGAGTTATTTTGAGGTAACAGTAGAGGCGGCATCTCGATGTGCGTGGAAAATTTCACAGAGGGTACGACTGAAACAGCCGTTTGAGAGCGGCTATAAGCAACGATTGGACGATGTCATCGCGTCTATTTTGAGCATATTCATCGCGAGATTGAAATATGTTACAGTTTTTGTATTCGTCTCTCTTTTTATACTCTCGTTGTAAGTACTTCATTCTTTCGTTATTTACCTTTCCATTCAAAATTCTCTACCACTTTATGCGATCGAATTCGAAAAATTCAGTCATTTTTCGAATAGTATTGCAAGAATCTCATAAATAATCTCGAAATTTCCTTCATATGCATTAAGCGAATTGTTTCTCGGATAATGGAAGAGTAAACGTGGTTACTGCCTCATAAAGGACTAACTGTTATTACTATGTATTTCTAGTCTAACATCTTGCGTACTTTATGTCTGTTGATCGTAAGTTAGAAAGTGGGTATTAACGAGTTGTTATTGCAGTTAACTTATCCTTCTCTCATATGAGACGATATTTAAGTAGTATATAATTTATACCAGAGATTTTATGAAAAAAAGTAATCGAAGCAATCGATCCCAACCAAAACAAAAATTATAAATATGCATAGTTTTGATGGGAAATAAGTAAATATTTTCAGGTATATTTTGTTGGTTAATCCAGGTGTTCATCTACCTTCAAAAGACTATTTTCAATATTTTCGAAGTGATCATATCATCGAACAATACGACGCTTTCTACAAACATCGTTTTACGCATGCAAAATCGGTAAGTATCTTATCGTTATAAAAACATCAGTCATACAGATAAAAAATCATTAGTAGCAATAAGTTTGGGACTGAATTATTTTGCAGTTATTAGCAATTTGCAATGCAATAGCAACTGTTTGCAACAATTATTGCAATATTTGCTTGCAAATGCATTAAAGCATCTAACAAGATGTGATCCAGCTAAATCGTCCAATTAGAGTATTTTTGCTCGAATATTATTTATTTTTATTTATCGTTGTTTATTTGAATATTAATGTTGTTGAAATAAAATATGCTTATTCAAAAATGTTAAAATTTATCATAATATTCAAGGATATAAAGTCTTTAAACAAAGGAAATGAAAAATGGAAGTTCACTAAGATCATCACATTTTTTAAATATGGTCTTTTGTTTTATTGGATTTAGCAAATGAAGACTCTTACGGTAATGGTGCTCTAATTTGTATCAGCTAAATCAGATTCTTTTTGTTTGATTGAGGCAAACCAATTAATTATTCACGTAAAGATTTTATTTAGATGCATTCTTTCATAAATTATGAGGCCAAAATTTAATTTGTATACCATTAAGAAAATCTCCTTCGAGCGTTTTTTAAATAAAGAAAAGGATTTCATCGTTGTGAGCAGTGATGTGTTTGAAGATCATATATATATGTATATATATATATGTATATATGTATATATATATATATATATATATATATATATATATATATATATATACATTTTTTTTTCAGAAAACCTTTCCTCTCATTTTTCAACTTGCCTATGGATTCGATCCGTTACACTCATCGCACTACTTCAAGCCGCAGATGACTGAAAAACTCGAAATCTGGCCACGAGCTGAGTTTGGGCTTAACAGTATTGACTCATTGCAAGAACTCAATCGCATCTGCGAACACATCTCAACCTCGGAATTCATCACTGCACTTCCGTTAGCATTTTATTTTCATATATGGCCATTCCTACCACATACTCAAGCATTTCTAACATTCCCGTAGCTAGAATATGCTGCAATATAGGAATATCACTAAAACTATGTACCGTTTATGCTAGAAAGGAAGGCGTATAGTTTGTATAGTTTTATTTTTTTACTTATTTATCTATTTGTCTACTTGCTTGTCTATTTTTATTTATTTCAACATTCTGAACTGGGAAAAGGTAAACTTTTATGCATATGATAGCAAAAAGGAACATTTGAAAGATATTCTATTTCCGAACAGAGACGCAATTTTTGGGGTTAGATTCACTAACCACGATAGAAGCTAGTATTTTCTTTTTGAATATCTTTGGCGGCCGCAATGGTGCAATAACGAATTGCATTATATTGTATATTTTCTTTGCAAGAGGTTTATCGATGCGCTGTGTTTTGATTGTCGATTCTTTCATATCGGATTGTCCTTCAATAATTCATGCCTGGTCACATCTTTTTATTTTTGCTTTATTATTTGTTAAATTTACGGAATATCTTACACAGAAATATGCTAAATTTAATAAAGTCACTTATTGAGTATAATTTATTTAAAAATCTAGACTTTGGAATTTAAGCAAAGTAGTTCGATCTATATTAGAGTGCTGGAAGAGTGGTTTTAAGGTCAACGATAAATGTTTTAGGAGAGGCGTATTCCACCCATCGGCTTGTTTCGTCGACAAGATCCTTGCCTATATGGAACGGCCATGTTCTTTGATACTTACGGATTGCTGTGTTGAAGCGAACACGTCATATCACATCGGTAATTAAACACGCTTATAGAAACTAAATTAGAATCTTCAAAACACCTTATCATCTCCACCTCAGGTTAGAAGTAAGGGTGTAGTTTAGGTGGTGAAAAAAACTTTCATTTCATAATACTGAGGCGAAAGTATGCGTTAATTCAACGCTTAACACAAATCATCACTCTTGAGTGTTTTCCATTATGGTTTAATTTCATTTAAATATTAGTAAATATATAAATTACATTTATGCAAATATTTGCAGGTAATATATCGAGCTGTCTATCGAAGATGTACTCGGAATATGAATTTCTGCTAACACAATCAACAGATTTAAATCTACCATTCGGGCGAGCATTATTCGTTGATGATTTAGAAAATGGTCGAAGATATGGCATACATATTGCGGCATTCTTAACCAATTATACATTTACGCTTGATTTTGTAAAGATGAAACGATATTATCAAATTTTTGATTCTCTTATGAATGTGAGTTGTTTTTTTTTTGAATATTTAAATTTTTTCTTTTATTAGCGAAGGAATTTTTTTGATTAAAATATATATTATTTAAAGAGTTTACAATTTGATTAGGAATAAAGATTAAGAGTATAAATTGCCTAAATATGGATGCATTTTTTGATTATTTTTGATGGATTCTGCGGTTGCACTAAGAAATGTGGCGAATATAATATGATGTAATGCGCAAATTTATGCAAATATGCAAATAACTAAGAGTACACTGTAGTATACTAGAGATTGATAGTTGCTATTGGATCAATAGATTGGAAAGGGGGAGGGGGGGGGAACGTGATATGTCGATGATGATTGTATGTGAAAGAAGAAATCGCCATTTTCTGCTGTATTAGTCAGGGATAATATCCACACCTATGGTCGTTGACGCTGCTTACATGAAAAACATTCAAGCAATTGCATTGATGTTGATGCCTTTCTCTGATCTGAAGATTCTAGCTGTGTGTTGGTTATTGTGATCTCTTAGGCAATATGAGGCGCACACAGGTGGTGGAAAGGAATGAGGTAGAGGGGGCGAAAGAACTAATGGAATAGGCATGTTCATGGCTGATTGGTTTAATTGATTATTAAAAGAAAAGTATTCAACTAAATACAGAAATAGTTATGATTGAGAAGCCTAAAAATAGATGAGTTACCTAAAAATAGGTGAGGTAATCTCACAGATCAGATATTATCCAACCAAAGTGGAAAAATGTGAAGTTTATTTCAGGATGTATTGAAGAACAGCTCTTCATTCTTTCGAAAAGGTTTTTTTCTCACAGAAGCGTTCCAATTTTATGATCTTCAACACTCCCTACTCTATGAGACACTTATTTCGGCACTTATATCTATTGCAATCGCTTTCCTCATCTTATTTATTGTGATTCGAGATTTATTAGTCTGTTTTATTTCTGTACTATCGATCGTCGATGTAATGGTCACTACGGGTGCTATTTTGGTTAGTATATATTTATGAGAGATTTTGTTCAAATTCATAAAATTGCCATTAGCTATCTTGGAGAACCTATCTATTCGTCTAGTGGATCGACTTATTCTCGCAACACAAGTTTGTTTTGTTGATAGTGATGTTTTGTTTCAGTTGAAGTAGTGAATAATATTTCAACCGGGTCTATGCAATCTTGTATCATTCTACATAGAGGTTTACATGTACAGCTCTCCTCCTTTACTCATCACTATCTAGTTAGAAGAGAGATTTCGGCGTTTTTAAATTATTGCCCCTAAAATTAAGTAAGTTTGACGAGCAGAAAAAAGGATGGAAAATTTTGCTAGTTGGGCACATGATTTGGCAAATCATCCAAAAATTTGGAATTTTGATGGCTTTAACGTTTGTTTGGAGCAAATTTTGTTCAAAAAGATGGTCTCCCCCTCTTCCCCTAATAATTTATCGGCAATTGGGAGTATGGTGTAAACCTGTTGCTTCATAGGTTTATTTGCAACGAATCTGCAGCCGAATTATCTCGAAGACATTGTCGGATCGGATATATGTTGTGTTAAAAGATTACCAGTGTTTGATGCATTTGTTAATGGGTTATGAATGAAAACAATTTTTAAATGACAGGTTCTGCTGGGCTGGGAATTGAACGTTATCGAGTCGACGATTGCACTACTTACCGTTGGTCTGTCGTTCGATTTCGTGCTCCATTACGCGCTCGCCTTTTGCAAGAGTTCGGAATTGAAAGGCACTGACAGGTGGGCTATTTCCTGGTCTCTTCGCTATTCAACTGTTTTCCTAGCCCGAGAAGAGATCCCTTTTTGAGATATACACCAGTACTAGCTCACTATCCGCTAGTTAATCAAACGCGATAGGTGAGTTGATGGTGCGACTGGGGGGATGTCTCAATGAGGTGATTTCAAGAAATCATTTCATTTTATCACTTTTTCAAAGCAATTTACTTTTTTTAGGTGGGTGGAGATGGAAGAGGGGAGGGGAGAGGAGGAAATAGTGTAACCGTGCTTCATATTTAACACAAACCCCGCAATACTGCGTAGAACTGTGGCAAAACACTTGACAAGTTAATTTTCACAATCTTGGTATTGTAATAGTGCGTAGAAGTTGGAATATCTTTGTTATATTTCTGTGTTATATTTCTTATCAGGGCAGTGATTATTTGGTTACAACGATTTAAAATCTATGCGCAGCTATTAGTTTCACCACTTATCATACAGAACTCATTTAGTATCTTGATATCCATTAAAAAAACCAACATTCGAATCGCGTTTTCATTTTTTAAAATGCTGATCAGCAATAATTTTCAGAGCAGTGAGATCGATAAACGAAGTAATTTGTCCGGTAACGATGTCGATGCTTACGACATTCGTCACTGGATTTGGCATGATCTTCGCTGATACGCTATGTTTTTTACAGGTATGCCGATTTCATCGTTGCGACCCACTAGGCGTTTTCGGGCGTTAGACATTTATATAATATATAATATATAATATATAATATATAATATATAATATATAATATATAATATATAATATATAACATATAATATATAATATATAATATATAATATATAATATATAATATATAATATATAATATATATATATATATATATATATATATATATATATATATATATATATATATATATATATATATATATATATATATATATAATGTTAAATATACACATATATCTTTTTCGAGGCATCAAAAAGAATTGAATTGTGTGGCTAGATAACGTTATATTCCACACGTCAATTTATAGTCGGTCGTGTTTCCCTCTGAAGGTATTACATTTGTAGATGGAAGCTGAAGCAATTTAGGCTTATCCAAACACCTATTTGACTGCACAATTTATTGATCCACTTGTTCGTCATATATGGGATGTGGACAGTGGATCGTGGGCCATGTATTCCTTTATAGGTCTTCTGAACTTGTCAAGCATTCCCAGTATATCGCTCATTTGTAAAGCGCATGAAATGAGGAACGCCATTAAACGAATAAAAAAGGAATATTACTTCACAGTGGAGTGGATATTCCTCATATTCCACATTCATTTGGCTCAATTGAAGAAAAATTTTAAAAAATACTTGCACTCGAAACTATTTTTGAAAGTTGCATAATTTTGAGAGGACAGTTTTCAGATCGGTTCATTTATGATGCTTATAGCCATATTGGGTTGGCTTATATCGACACTTTTCTTCACTTCTATGCTCGCTTGTTTTGGTTAGCACTAATTTTCTATAAATCTTCTTTGTTCTTTCTCTTTAATGATATTCTTTGCGATCTATGAACAGTATTATTGATAATATATAACTGTTGAAAATTTAATTAAAAGTTAAGAAATTTATTATAGGGGAATCCTCAAAATTCAGAGATCATCTTTTTGATCTCAAAAATTTGCTTCCTGCTCTCATTTGTGCAAGTTCATCATCCATTCAGCGTGTTTAAAAGTTTTCCAATTTCCGTTCCTGAAGCGAATCGATTTCCCAACGAAACGATTTCGGGCTCTCGACGAACATCAAAGATATCAAGGAGTGGCGAGAATTTATACGATAAATGTCTATTGAGCACTTCATCCTTCGAGCAATGTTCTTCGCGTTTCCCAGTACTCGAACAATATGACGGTCGACTTTCGCGATGCTCTCGCTCAGGTATTCATTCGAAACGATCCTCTGGGCAACTATACTATGGAGATATTCGACGTGCCTCAATGCCTGTCGCATTTACCGCTTTCATCAACAGGTACGAATTTACATGGGAGAGTGCTACTGATTTATTGAGTATTATACCACATAGTCAGTAATGCAATGACTACATATGACTAAATGCTACAAGTAGTTTGTTTGATAATAACGAATATGCGATGACCATTTATTGATTCTAATTTGGCTAAAATCGTCGAAGATGATTCGAGCGTCTAGCGAATTTTCCTATTTCCGGGGATCATTTTATATTGCATGTTTCGATGACATTTAAGAATTCATGCAAATTTTATTGGATTATATAGCGCTGCGATAAGTTGTAAATCTCTCGTAGATAGATCCGGTGCAGAGTGGTTTAGCTTCCCGGGTCACATTCGAGAAGATATAAGCAACTTGAAATAACGTTCAACAAGACGATGTACTTCACTAGGTTGTCGACGGTACTGAAGTTTATGCAGCGTGAATTCAAAGGGGTCACTTCTTTAAACGCATCTTAAGTCTAATAGAAACCTATGCTTCTAAATTTGCTTACCCATAATGAAACAGTATCGGCAAAAATGCTACATTTTAACCAATGAACACCTTCAGGACATACAGCATGCCTTAGCTGAATGATAATCCTCTGAATGCTTCGATAATTAACGTTACCTTCTTTATTAAGTTCCAACCTATCGTGATTTTTGTGGGGTGAGGAAAGTTGCATAAAATAAAACGCATCTTATTTACCGTTTAACAGATGCTTTGCTTCTTAAATGAGCTGAGAAGACATCTTGTCATTTTAAGTGGACAACATTCTTTTAAAGGTAGAGAGTGCAGGTGTTTTTGAATGTACATTTATGTCCACTAGTTACAAATTGAAGTGACACCCTTCAATATAACATGAATGATAAGATATTGACTTGTATTTGTTGCATTGCATTATACTAGAACAATATATTAATCTAAAATCCTTTCTTTCTTGTATGTTATCAGAATTGGAAGCTAAACTAAGAGCACAAAATTTGAGCGGTAATAATGCACCTATTTATAGACGACCGTTCACCGGGTCTCTAGAAGATCGTCGAAGAAATTCCAGCATTGTTGACGTATCAAGCCAACACGTCACTAAACGTCCAACGCAATTTGGAGTTCTTGGTTTGACGAGCAAATCGGTTGGATGAGGGCATTCAGCACGATCACGTTCACTTCGAGACGTTATCTAAGCTTTCGATTCACCATACTTTCGACATTAGAATCGGGGTTCTGCAACATCAGAATCGGTCAATTGTAGTATCAGAATATCGCGAAGCAGAAATCTTGCATTCCCGCGACGAAGAAATATCGCGCTCAACGCATCTGACACTTGTGATTCAATTTATGATCTTTTTTCGCAATCAATATGCACATGTTTGCATATCTGAAGATGATTGCACTTCTGATTGCCTTGTTGTTTATGCATTAATCTTATACTTGTTTGTGTTAGTTCACATAAGAAAGATTAAAATAGGCAGGTCGGCGATTTGGAGTGGATAGCTTCTGCCTATTCGGAGTCGCCGATTTACCAGGTCAAGAATTGCTGAAGGGTCGTTTGGATTTTATGGGTTTAATTGCTGAAACATAAAAGAATGTCACTTGAAATCCGAGAGCATTCAAATCGAATTACTTTCTATAATACCTGACCTATGAGGGTGTTTTGCTTGTAGCATTGCAATAAACCGATTCATAAGTACATTCATATAACTGTTATAATGTTGCGGCCTACCATTCCATAGGGTTTGTATTCAATATAGTTGTAATAATTAGTGACAAAGGCTTACTTGCTTATATCGATATTTACTTCTAAATAATATTACCGTTTATTTTCATCCTTATTGATTTATGCGCCCTCATTCAGTGCGTATTATAGAAAGTCGAATTGTTTCAATTGCTTCAGTTATATTTATTTTGCAGTGTTATATCTCTTACCAGAAATGTTGTAAATGGCTCTTCATATGGTCGGAATTTATGCCATAAAATATTGGCATAAATTCTAAGTTGTAGACCCATAAATGCCATAACCTTTCAAAAAAACGTATTGATCGGAGCTTGAGAGGTGGTGGGGTGGGAGGGGTACAAATAGCTGCATACGATACTTGGGGTGTCTTGGCAGTGATCCAAGCACTTTTACGAGCGTTTGTTGTTTACTAGTTCGGAGATCACTATAAATCGATGACAAGAGAATGGTGGCGGAGTCGTGATGGCGCGTCGAGAATGACTGTTAATGTTGTAGTGACGATGCATTCATATAACAGTAGTTTCTCAGAGTAGGTTGTTTGTTGATGATGTGTTTCGATGTTATTTGAATTGTATTATAACGCTAAAAGTTTATATAAATGTGGCACTTTTGATAATCGAATTGATAACAAGTAATATGCATCACTGTTCACATGTTCACCTGGTTTAATTCAATTCAGTTCAAGTGCCACTGCTATTGACCATAAAGTCAGTGTTATTTCTTTTAAGTAACTTTTAATAACTTTCAAGTAATTTTTAAAATAACTTTTGTGTCCATTTGTATCTCTATAAGGCAATAGGTAATTGAATTGAATTAATACAAGTTAGTCTAGTCAATTAGCTCATTTGATAATAGATTAATTCACTATTCTAGATTAACGAGAAAGGCAGTTTTACAAAATCATAATTAGGATATCACCGTTAATAGCGATTGTAGTTCTATTTTATGCGTTGAATGATGATGATGTTGTTTTTAATTTTTGCATGTTCAATTTAGTATATAATTGACACTGAATAACAGCTAGTTTTAGAGTTTGTCTTTCTATGTAAATGCACTCTTCTTGACGTATGGGGTGGCACTGCTATAACGATTGGTTGGCAAGGACGGCCTAGGGGGAGGAATAACAGCGTGTAGGGGAAAATTAAAGCAAAGGAGAATGGATGTGATTCAAAGTGTCTTCTTTTTAGAGTACTTTCAATACTTTACGTGGTAGATAGCCTGTAATCCATCGTTACCTAGTGATCCATTGCCAGCCATTTCCTCACTCGCTGCTATATATCGAATCAAGAGGTCATAAACTGTATTTATTCTTTGAGGTCTTCCGTGTTTGCTCAAAATCAAGCTAGGGCTTTTTTAAAAGAAAGCAATCTGAAGAAGTTAGGGAGTTATTGTGATGCTTGCTTTAAGTGCCATTCGTTAGTGAGTTTAGACTGATGTGAGATGGACACTGCCTCAAACCTATGCGATTGTTTAAAGGGCACGTTGATTGCTAGTCAATGATCTGGTTGCAATACAAAGATGACCTCATTGAACAGTGTCTGCTATCAGGATACGAGTGTTAGGGAGTTATTGTGATGCTTGCTTTAAATGCCATTCGTTAGTGAGTTTAGACTGATGTGAGATGGACACTGCCTCAAACCTATGCGATTGTTTAAAGGGCACGTTGATTGCTAGTCAATGATCTGGTTGCAATACAAAGATGACCTCATTGAACAGTGTCTGCTATCAGGATACGAGTGTTAGGGAGTTATTGTGATGCTTGCTTTAAATGCCATTCGTTAGTGAGTTTAGACTGATGTGAGATGGACACTGCCTCAAACCTATGCGATTGTTTAAAGGGCACGTTGATTGCTAGTCAATGATCTGGTTGCAATACAAAGATGACCTCATTGAACAGTGTCTGCTATCAGGATACGAGTGTTAGGGAGTTATTGTGATGCTTGCTTTAAATGCCATTCGTTAGTGAGTTTAGACTGATGTGAGATGGACACTGCCTCAAACCTATGCGATTGTTTAAAGGGCACGTTGATTGCTAGTCAATGATCTGGTTGCAATACAAAGATGACCTCATTGAACAGTGTCTGCTATCAGGATACGAGTGTTAGGGAGTTATTGTGATGCTTGCTTTAAATGCCATTCGTTAGTGAGTTTAGACTGATGTGAGATGGACACTGCCTCAAACCTATGCGATTGTTTAAAGGGCACGTTGATTGCTAGTCAATGATCTGGTTGCAATACAAAGATGACCTCATTGAACAGTGTCTGCTATCAGGATACGAGTGTTAGGGAGTTATTGTGATGCTTGCTTTAAATGCCATTCGTTAGTGAGTTTAGACTGATGTGAGATGGACACTGCCTCAAACCTATGCGATTGTTTAAAGGGCACGTTGATTGCTAGTCAATGATCTGGTTGCAATACAAAGATGACCTCATTGAACAGTGTCTGCTATCAGGATACGAGTGTTAGGGAGTTATTGTGATGCTTGCTTTAAGTGCCATTCGTTAGTGAGTTTAGACTGATGTGAGATGGACACTGCCTCAAACCTATGCGATTGTTTAAAGGGCACGTTGATTGCTAGTCAATGATCTGGTTGCAATACAAAGATGACCTCATTGAACAGTGTCTGCTATCAGGATACGAGTGTTAGGGAGTTATTGTGATGCTTGCTTTAAATGCCATTCGTTAGTGAGTTTAGACTGATGTGAGATGGACACTGCCTCAAACCTATGCGATTGTTTAAAGGGCACGTTGATTGCTAGTCAATGATCTGGTTGCAATACAAAGATGACCTCATTGAACAGTGTCTGCTATCAGGATACGAGTGTTAGGGAGTTATTGTGATGCTTGCTTTAAATGCCATTCGTTAGTGAGTTTAGACTGATGTGAGATGGACACTGCCTCAAACCTATGCGATTGTTTAAAGGGCACGTTGATTGCTAGTCAATGATCTGGCTGCAATACAAAGATGACCTCATTGAACAGTGTCTGCTATCAGGATACGAGTGTTAGGGAGTTATTGTGATGCTTGCTTTAAGTGCCATTCGTTAGTGAGTTTAGACTGATGTGAGATGGACACTGCCTCAAACCTATGCGATTGTTTAAAGGGCACGTTGATTGCTAGTCAATGATCTGGTTGCAATACAAAGATGACCTCATTGAACAGTGTCTGCTATCAGGATACGAGTGTTAGGGAGTTATTGTGATGCTTGCTTTAAATGCCATTCGTTAGTGAGTTTAGACTGATGTGAGATGGACGCTGCCTCAAACCTATGCGATTGTTTAAAGGGCACGTTGATTGCTAGTCAATGATCTGGTTGCAATACAAAGATGACCTCATTGAACAGTGTCTGCTATCAGGATACGAGTGTTAGGGAGTTATTGTGATGCTTGCTTTAAGTGCCATTCGTTAGTGAGTTTAGACTGATGTGAGATGGACACTGCCTCAAACCTATGCGATTGTTTAAAGGGCACGTTGATTGCTAGTCAGTGATCTGGTTGCAATACAAAGATGACCTCATTGAACAGTGTCTGCTATCAGGATACGAGTGTTAGGGAGTTATTGTGATGCTTGCTTTAAATGCCATTCGTTAGTGAGTTTAGACTGATGTGAGATGGACACTGCCTCAAACCTATGCGATTGTTTAAAGGGCACGTTGATTGCTAGTCAATGATCTGGTTGCAATACAAAGATGACCTCATTGAACAGTGTCTGCTATCAGGATACGAGTGTTAGGGAGTTATTGTGATGCTTGCTTTAAATGCCATTCGTTAGTGAGTTTAGACTGATGTGAGATGGACACTGCCTCAAACCTATGCGATTGTTTAAAGGGCACGTTGATTGCTAGTCAATGATCTGGCTGCAATACAAAGATGACCTCATTGAACAGTGTCTGCTATCAGGATACGAGTGTTAGGGAGTTATTGTGATGCTTGCTTTAAGTGCCATTCGTTAGTGAGTTTAGACTGATGTGAGATGGACACTGCCTCAAACCTATGCGATTGTTTAAAGGGCACGTTGATTGCTAGTCAATGATCTGGTTGCAATACAAAGATGACCTCATTGAACAGTGTCTGCTATCAGGATACGAGTGTTAGGGAGTTATTGTGATGCTTGCTTTAAATGCCATTCGTTAGTGAGTTTAGACTGATGTGAGATGGACGCTGCCTCAAACCTATGCGATTGTTTAAAGGGCACGTTGATTGCTAGTCAATGATCTGGTTGCAATACAAAGATGACCTCATTGAACAGTGTCTGCTATCAGGATACGAGTGTTAGGGAGTTATTGTGATGCTTGCTTTAAGTGCCATTCGTTAGTGAGTTTAGACTGATGTGAGATGGACACTGCCTCAAACCTATGCGATTGTTTAAAGGGCACGTTGATTGCTAGTCAATGATCTGGTTGCAATACAAAGATGACCTCATTGAACAGTGTCTGCTATCAGGATACGAGTGTTAGGGAGTTATTGTGATGCTTGCTTTAAATGCCATTCGTTAGTGAGTTTAGACTGATGTGAGATGGACACTGCCTCAAACCTATGCGATTGTTTAAAGGGCACGTTGATTGCTAGTCAATGATCTGGTTGCAATACAAAGATGACCTCATTGAACAGTGTCTGCTATCAGGATACGAGTGTTAGGGAGTTATTGTGATGCTTGCTTTAAATGCCATTCGTTAGTGAGTTTAGACTGATGTGAGATGGACGCTGCCTCAAACCTATGCGATTGTTTAAAGGGCACGTTGATTGCTAGTCAATGATCTGGTTGCAATACAAAGATGACCTCATTGAACAGTGTCTGCTATCAGGATACGAGTGTTAGGGAGTTATTGTGATGCTTGCTTTAAGTGCCATTCGTTAGTGAGTTTAGACTGATGTGAGATGGACACTGCCTCAAACCTATGCGATTGTTTAAAGGGCACGTTGATTGCTAGTCAATGATCTGGTTGCAATACAAAGATGACCTCATTGAACAGTGTCTGCTATCAGGATACGAGTGTTAGGGAGTTATTGTGATGCTTGCTTTAAATGCCATTCGTTAGTGAGTTTAGACTGATGTGAGATGGACACTGCCTCAAACCTATGCGATTGTTTAAAGGGCACGTTGATTGCTAGTCAATGATCTGGTTGCAATACAAAGATGACCTCATTGAACAGTGTCTGCTATCAGGATACGAGTGTTAGGGAGTTATTGTGATGCTTGCTTTAAGTGCCATTCGTTAGTGAGTTTAGACTGATGTGAGATGGACACTGCCTCAAACCTATGCGATTGTTTAAAGGGCACGTTGATTGCTAGTCAATGATCTGGTTGCAATACAAAGATGACCTCATTGAACAGTGTCTGCTATCAGGATACGAGTGTTAGGGAGTTATTGTGATGCTTGCTTTAAATGCCATTCGTTAGTGAGTTTAGACTGATGTGAGATGGACACTGCCTCAAACCTATGCGATTGTTTAAAGGGCACGTTGATTGCTAGTCAATGATCTGGTTGCAATACAAAGATGACCTCATTGAACAGTGTCTGCTATCAGGATACGAGTGTTAGGGAGTTATTGTGATGCTTGCTTTAAATGCCATTCGTTAGTGAGTTTAGACTGATGTGAGATGGACACTGCCTCAAACCTATGCGATTGTTTAAAGGGCACGTTGATTGCTAGTCAATGATCTGGTTGCAATACAAAGATGACCTCATTGAACAGTGTCTGCTATCAGGATACGAGTGTTAGGGAGTTATTGTGATGCTTGCTTTAAATGCCATTCGTTAGTGAGTTTAGACTGATGTGAGATGGACACTGCCTCAAACCTATGCGATTGTTTAAAGGGCACGTTGATTGCTAGTCAATGATCTGGTTGCAATACAAAGATGACCTCATTGAACAGTGTCTGCTATCAGGATACGAGTGTTAGGGAGTTATTGTGATGCTTGCTTTAAATGCCATTCGTTAGTGAGTTTAGACTGATGTGAGATGGACACTGCCTCAAACCTATGCGATTGTTTAAAGGGCACGTTGATTGCTAGTCAATGATCTGGTTGCAATACAAAGATGACCTCATTGAACAGTATCTGCTATCAAGATACGAGTGAAATATAGGGAATTAATAATGTATGGAGGATAGTGAGGTATAATTGTTGAATGTCTGTTATCGCCAAAAATATGGGCAGAGAGGATATGAGGGATTACTCCTTGGGATATCTATTAGAACAATTTAAGTAAATTAGGGCAGCACTCGCGTCTCACATAGAAACATCCCGTCACATTCATATAGCATTCTGTTAGGGAGATGGACCTCAGGCAATTTTAGATCGCGTCGAAATATCAAACTACATGATCTCTTGTATGCCACATTTCTTGATGCTTTTCGTTTTGAGTTTTACTGTGTTTAGGCTGCAATTGAGTGATCTAAAATTGACCTGAAATCAAAATGATTGAAAACTGAACAAAAATAAATATGACCTGAATTTTTCTTATCACATATGGAACCATGGTTTCAAAAATGTCGCTGCTAATATATATGTGCTTTTTTACAATACAGTGTAATATTTCTGCTTCATTGTTTGCTCGAAGAAATTGTGGTACTTCTAGACCTGGTTGTTCTGAGACGAATCGCTTTTACCACCTTCTTGTTTTGTCCCCCCCCCCTCTCCCATCCCTTCTCACACCTCCCAAAAACGCCACAATAATGCAATTAGAATTGCAGTGCAATAGTGCGTGTGCGTATAACGATATCTCGTCCTGTACTAGATTAGTTGCCCTGCGTTGTGTTTGATCTTATGAGTTCGTAATCTACGATAAAACCGGATATATTAAAGCTGAATTGAATGAGATGGCAGCAGCGACAGGTCTCCGAACGTTAGCAACCGATTTGCTTCGATGGCGTGCTATCCCTGCGTTATGTAACACCACACGCAGCGCACATACTATATGGTATCCGGATGCACAATTCGAGCGTCAATTCAAGGTAACCTGTTTTTGTAATCGATTCACTTGTAGCCTTTCTTTCAATACATGGGGATGTCACTTGATACATTCTTTGAACTTTTAAAACACTTTCACCGGAATAGATAAGAGTGCAAAGGAAGGCCTGCAGTACTAAACGAATGCCAACAAATCGATGAATCTTTCTTGTTGAAAATAAGATTGTTTTTGAGAAGAGTATTGTGGTATCGAATTGTGTTTGAAGGTGGTATAATTGCACAGCAGTAATTTATATCTGTAGAATTATGCGGTGAGGTGATAAGTAATAGGAAAACCTCATACCTTGAGGTAGCAAAACTTTATACCTAGGGGTGATATATCAGACAGGTAAGACAATAAACAAAATTATAGCTCTTTGCAGAAGGGTGGTACATTAGGAACGTTGTGGTTCTCGGAGAGGACAACTCGTTACGACGAACAATTGGGGATGGACAAATTTGAAAAGCTCATGGAGGGTCAACCAATACAATCAGACGATTATGCGGGAAGATTACGCGAGAAGTCACTCGAAAACATGGTACTTAATTTCGGTCCTCAACATCCGGCTGCTCATGGTGTACTTCGACTGGTACTTAAACTAGAAGGCGAGGTAATAACTGAAATATTTTTTGTGTGATTTGGTTGCACACACCTGATCCGTGTTTTACGTGCGTTATTTGGTATACCTGTAAATTGGTGTAATTAAATATAATATGGAGTCATTGAGGAGCGTTTTTAAGATGACGACCTCCAATTCATTAAGTTTTTTTACTTTAATTCATCCTGTTTTACTTATGCCACCCGTACATTTGAAAGTTAGTCAGATTTATGCACCAGTCTCTTAGTTTAAGATGATGGTACTTCGATAGCAAGTATTCATTGTTTTCATGCTTTTCTTTTTGCACAGTCAGAGGGGAAGCTGAAAGGGAACAAAGGTAAGCCCAGGTAAAAGAAGGATGGTTTGATCTCTTGAAGTCGAATAAGAGATTAGGATATTGCGTACAAAATAAAAGCTTAGCGAAATATTCCTATGCAATTTACTTTCTTTAAATTCTGCCTAATGACTGTTTATAGCTGATGCAGTAATCATTGCCTGAATATGGTACTATTAAAGCATATTCAATAGCACAACAACAATTCAAGTATATCAGCTTATTTCTCAACGAATATTTCACATATAATTATCTAGTTTGACACCTCAATTCGTTATGTAATTTTAGTTCGTTATAGAAATAATGTGACCAAGTGCAACTGATATTACTTTATAAAATATATGTTATTTTTAGTTAATGAGATATTAAACTATGCCGATCACATAAGTTGAATTAGATTTTAATTGCGTCTTGAACTATGCAATTCGTGTCCTATTGCAAATTCGTTGCAATGAATATGCAGTGTCGTCGACCGATCAGTTAATCATTAAAGAGTTTTGAATCTTTTTGGCTGTCTGCCAATTATCAGGCAACGCTTAGAGTGACAGTGTTAACCCTTCTATGTGGCTCATTGCGCGCATGTAAGGGTTAACACTTTCTGGCTATCTGCCAAATCTCAGGCAACGCTTATAGCAATAGTGTTAACCCTTATATTTGGCTCACTGCATGGGAGCAGACTGGAATTCATGTTTGCTTTTTGCGTTTATATATGGTCTTTGCTCTTTACTATTTTTTTCTTCGCATACGTTAAAGAAACGCCATTCTGGAATCATTTATTTGCTCTTCTTTCTCCTTCAACCGTTGTTTCACAATCACTATACGTTAAAAAAAGTCGAATTTTGCTCTTTATATACTTTTAATGCAAATATACGTTATATACTTTATTACAAAACCCAAATTGAACTTTTAAATTTAATTTCTTTGTGATTGCAAACAAATTATAAATCTCTTTTCGTTGCAAATTGCGATTCAGCAGGGATCATCAAAGGTTGCATCCAAGTTGAAGGTAATGATTAAGATAAATTACTTTTGTAAGGTTTATCCTGGTTCCTCATTATTCTCCAATCACTAAGAATATGCCGATGATAGTGTATCAAACGACAGTTTGTTTTTGGTTTTTTATTAGTATGGGGATATCCATTTATGTGTTTATTTATTCGCTATTAGGTTTTCAAACATTTTCAAAAGGTTTCGCGAAAAGTTGCAACGTTTTGTAATTACTGGATATGCTGTGATCATATTACCATGATGTGTTCCATGACATAAACTAAAAACTGACAGATCTTATTTGGGTTTCATTTTCCCAGCATATATTTTTTAATTATTAAGATTAATTAATTAATTAATTAATTATTTATTTATTTATTATTTATTTATTTATTAAGAGTTTGTCATGGAGTTTAGAAATTGAAACTAATAAAAAAGTTGAAGATTGTCGCATATAGGTGAATTTTTACAAATGTCTACTTGAAGGTGATAATCAAAGCAACACCACATATTGGACTTCTACATCGAGGTACCGAGAAATTAATCGAGTATAAGACATATATACAAGCATTGCCATATTTCGATCGACTCGATTATATATCGATGATGTGCAATGAGGGTGCATTTGCACTTGGCATCGAAAAATTGCTTGGTATCGATATTCCACCAAGGGCGAAATTTATTCGAAGTATGCTAATTTTTTATTTCTTTTTGATCAATTGTTTGTATTTTTTTAGGTTATTAACTGGATGAAAAATGGAGAGAGAGGGGATAAAGAAAAAGAAAATTGGCATTTTTCTTTTTTGTGGTAAATTCAATTCATCGTAAAATGTCATCATTCAATCCGGCATATAATTATTATATCCGTCGGATTTCCACTTCTGTGATTGTACAGAATAATTGAATAATAATTTTATATCGTTTTTAATGCTATGGCATCTTTATGTCATCATTGTTCTAAACCCATCCTCCAGCTATAGTTTACTATTATTGTTTGTGTTTCTATGAGAGGCGGTGGGAAAGGGGTCATGAAGGCGGCTTGTCTTATTACTCTAATCTTATCAGAATATTCACAGTCTCCATGTAATGCTCTACAGAAAACTGAGAAACCTATTCAACTACACTTCGTTGTACGATGAATTCGCACAGACTTTTCGGATGGAATATTATTTTCATCTTTCCCTGCGATATTTATAATATGGTGCGAACTCTTACCACAAATTTTTGAACGGGGACCTTAGGGCATCTGTTCTTTTTTAATGTTTATATATGATTTTTCTCAGATCTGGGGAAAATATTTATTTTTCCCAAATGTAGTCTTCTATTTTGCATGCAGTTTAATATTGTTGTCTTTTTTGGAGGAATGGATTTCGGGAAGGGAGGGGAGGGGGATGGAAGATTTTATATTCTACGAGATCTATGCAAAATACATATTTTATTCACGTAAACGTAGTGCTTTTCTACTTCTTTTTGCGTAAATTTCAGTAATTCAGTATGAGAAGGAGTGAAATTATGTAAATATGCATAAAAATCAACGAGGGTTTTTTCAGCATTAGTATACGAATTAACACGGCTACAAAACCACATAATGGGTATAACAACGCATGCACTCGACATTGGTGCAATGACGCCTCTCTTCTGGATGTTCGAAGAGCGAGAGAAGCTTTTCGAATTCTCGTTAGTTCTAACACATATATCGTTATGGTCTTTTACTAACTAGACATTTAACGGCTCTAGTAGATCAAGAAAGAATAAAAAATGCATTTAAGATGAAGGGTGATCACCACCTGTAATACTGTCCATTGAGGTATCATCACCTGATAGAAACTTAATAATGAGCGTTCATTACGGTGACATTACAAATAAACCCTGGGGTTGTAAATTTTCTGTCATTGTACTGATGATATGCTAAAGAAAACTTTATTAAGATCATTTTCTTTCTGAAATCTTGATCAATCGCAATAACGGCTTATATTGCATATTGCAGAAAGAATCGTTTTCTGCTCTCGAGAGTTAAAAAAAAAGAGATTTATTAGAAAGGGAGGATTTGTTGAAGTGAGGTTTATTGAAGCTATCATTAAGAAGGGGGTTTATTTGACGACTAACGGTATTTTAAGTAACAGTATATTCGATAGAATCAACGCTATCCCCTTGGGGCAGTCAGCCTGTTGCTCATTAGGTTGTGCAGTTTCATCCACGTGTTTTATTCTATGCAGGTAAAATGCAGAAATCACCTACTTGCAGGGAACGGATATCAGGTGCACGTATGCACGCCAATTATGTACGCCCAGGTGGCGTGGCATGGGATCTACCGTTGGGTTGGATGGACGATGTATACGATTGGGCGGTTAAATTTCCTGAACGAATCGACGAGCTTGAAGACATGCTCACTGAAAATCGTATTTGGAAGGTAAATGCTTTTAGGCTTATTGCTATGTGTCATTTCTAACAAGCCAATCTATGCATGAGACACCTTCTTATGGTGAGCCTTCATTAGGTTTCCGGATTGTTTCCGATTCCCCTCTAACCTCAGATAACATATTGAAGAAATTTTAAGGTTTTATATAAGTATGCTCTTATTTATCTTCTTTCAGTTGTTTTCAGTGGATGTTTGTAGCTGCAGCGACGATACATGTGTTGGGTATAAGTAAATGATTTCAGGCTCGCACAATAGATGTGGGAATTGTAACGGCTAGTGATGCACTCAATTGGGGTTTCTCAGGTGTCATGTTACGTGGCTCGGGTATTAAATGGGATGTACGTAAGACACAGCCGTATGACGCGTATGAGCAACTCGAATTCGACGTGCCCGTTGGAAAGAACGGAGATTGCTACGATCGGTAACATTCTTTATGATTTCAATAAGCAGTAGAAATGTTTCTTTTTTTTTTGAACCACCACATCTGGGACTTAAAATATTATCTGTCTAATAGGCGCATAGTCAGTACCTTACAGGTTATTTATTCAGGTAGGATTTAAAAATAATTTGCTAGGAACTATCACAAGTCAGCAGAAAAAGATCGCAGAACCCTCAATTTCTTCAATGAGCGGAAATTCATATTTTGAAGACAAACTAGAAAGAAAAATGCGATCAAGTGAATATTCGATAATTTGTAATTTCCTTTGAGTAATTTGTAATTGAATTATTACGTTGCGATAAATAATAAAAAATGAGCATATTGCATAATTGTTACAGCTATCTATGTCGAGTGGAAGAGATGCGTCAAAGTCTACGATTAGTACTTCAGTGCCTCAACAAGATGCCATCAGGTGAAATAAAGGTTGATGACCATAAAGTGGTTCCACCGAAACGATCCGAAATGAAGGTTATTTTGCCTTTTATAAAATATTTTCATATTGAACAGGTGAACACATATTAGATGACGAATACAAATATGTGTCTTTCTAATTTATTAGCATTGCGATTGAGATGCCCTAGTAATTTGGCTCATAAGGTTTTAAGGTGTGTACTGATGTTTGTCTGCCTTTTATTTTGAGAATATTTTTTAATTTTTTATGAAGGCATGATGAGTAAAATTTGTTTTCCCTAGCCATACACCATTTTGCGCCAAAGAAGTTGCAGAAATCCACAAAAAAGGACAAAAGAGGATGTTTTTGATTGCAGGAATAGGCGTAACATCCTTGGGAGATTCATATGAAGCACACTTTAAACGTGTTAGCGATTTTTCCTTTCAGAACTAGAAAATCTTTGTTCGTTAATTTTCAAACATTCATACGTTCTAGTGGTAGGCGTTGCTATTTTGCTCTAATTCGTTGAATTCATAGATTTTAAACAATATTTTCAACTCGATGTTCAAAAAAAAATGTTTTTTTAAGGAAAGTATGGAAGCGTTAATACATCATTTCAAATTTTTTACCGAGGGCTTTCAAGTGCCACCTGGTGCTACATATGTACCTGTCGAAGCGCCAAAAGGAGAATTCGGTGTCTACTTGGTGGCCGATGGCACCAGTAAACCCTACCGTTGCTTTCTCAGAGCACCTGGGTAAGGCATGTTTTACCGTCGGTACCGAGTATAAATGTTAACCTGTACCCGAGTGCTTGATCCGGCAACGCTTGTAAGTACAGGAGGGCTTATTCCTTTACGTTGAGTGGAAGGGGGCCTGTCCTGAGATCTGGTGACATACTTTTTACTTAGAATGCTTTTGAAATCGTATATAAAAATTGCATTTGCATGTCTCATTGGCTGCAGTTACCTGACGTGTTACTTGAGGTTATTCGTTAACCATCCAGTCCAACAAACTACTTCGGCGGGCAATAATAGTCTGACTAGGGAAATGTTTTAGCAGTGATGTGAGGAGAGAGATATTAGTGAAAAGCAAAGTGAGCAGTGAGGATTTAGCAGTAATCCGAACTTCAGTCGTTAACCCTTGGTTCGAGGTGACTTATGCATTCGGCAGCTGTCCTATATCATATCATTATGAACTACATACCATACGGTTATCTAGAATTAAATATTACATCACTAAATGTGGTCATTTGAAATATATTTCTTTCAGATTTGCACATTTATCGGTCATTCACGATATATGCTATATGTCATTGATAGCAGACCTAGTCGCCGTGATCGGTACTCTCGATCTCGTCTTTGGTGAAGTGGATCGTTGATTGAGCGACAGTGTGATCTTCTTCTTTCTTTCTACCTTCGTTCTATTCATTTACATACCCATCATTGCGCGATAGAGACACTGAGTAAACTTATTATATTTTAGATAAATTTCTTATAACAAAAAAGGAACATATCATAGATGAGTTAAATACGTTCGTCGTAAAACCAGAACGTCGAACCAGTTTGATCACATTCATTCGTTTATTTAGTGACAATGGATTTTTTAGCCCACTATCCTTTAATGGTTTATCGTTTGTATTTATTGGGGGAAGTGAGGAATTTTGGGGGGGGGGGGTACTACGATGTGAGCGTGCTACAGAATGGCCCAGCGGCCATATACATGTATACATGTGCATAGTTGTCGTCTTAATGGTGAATTGTATTACATTATTTGCGTAAAAAATTGAAATGTAGAGTTCATATTTTAAAAAATTCTTTCTTTTTTTTTTAAATGGAAATTCTTCAAGCCTTTGTAATTTCTTTCACGTTTTCCTAATTTTTCAGTTGTTTTTATATTTTCACCTGTATTCGGGAGGTGAACAATCGAATAGAATGCCTAGCCTTTTTTTGTTGATCATCTGATGTTTTCGAGAATCAGAAACTTGATATTGAGCCTGAGTTCACCTCCAGTTTTATACCTATTGCCCTTTGAAGCTTGTTTACGTTGTATTATTGTTTTAAATGTTGTTTTCACTTAAATTGCTGTAGCTAGTATAAGTGATGTCTGCTCGTTATACCTCATTTCTACCTTTCATTCAACCATACCTTCGGACCTACCTTTGGATGGTGCTAACTTTTGTTTATTACCTCATTTGTTCTTTTGTTTGTTTGGTTATGTAGATACATAAGTGAAGCTTCCTTATTCTGTTTTTTCTTTCTTGTGAAGTAGCGGCTAAAATATTCTTATATTCGTTTCCATACTTTTCTTTTCATCTGTTTCCTTAGGGAGGATGTTTTGCTGCAAAATACCTGAGGGGGACCATAAATCAAAGATGCGCGAGTGAAAGCAGTGATTATATGCTTGAGCATTTTATTAAGGGTTACCTGAGAATAGAATTATTGACGTAATGCTTTTCAGAGAAATTATAATAAATTATGGAATAGTGGATTGACAATGGTAAATTTAATAAAGAGGATAAAAAATAAAAAATTTATTGGGATCATAAAGAAGCTGTAACGATGCCGTTTAGGTCTGAGTTGAAAAAACGAGGCTTGTTGCATACTGAAATGAAGAAAAGATGGGGAAGAAGACTGCGGAGTCGGGGAAATGAAGGTGAAAGGGGAAGGGGATTTGTTACCGGAGAGGGTAAACCCATCTAAATGCCCAAATTATGTTGCCTTATTGATAAAGTATTCATAATAGGTGATACTCTTTACTTATTGATACCCAATCAAAGAGATTGTTAAAGTCTTCCAAGTAAAATGAGGGGATTTGTTCGTTCCAACAGCACCATTTCTATAAAAATAAAAATCCCTTATGAAGTACCACCTTCATCTATTTAAATAGGTTGCAGAAGTTGTTCATGCTGACTTGTAAATCAAGCATTGTTCGATATCTAGTATGTAGTATATAGTATTCACGAAATATAATGTGAGTATATTCGATGATTGCCACATATAAATACGAATAAATCGCGGGGGTAGTGTATGTTTGGAGAGGAAATAAGAGCGCTTGGCGGGTATAGAGAAACATTAGTGCAAAGGAAATGCGCCATAGACCGGGTTTAAAGCATTATCGCCTGGACTTTAATATCTTTGTATTGCTAAAGTATGCATATATTCCTTCATAAAATTTTTGGTCGTTCTTTACCAGCAATTCTTAGCACCATATTTTTTTGGAGTATTGGCTCTTCAAATTGAAAAAAACGCTATAAGTGCTACTTGTTAACTTCTGCGGGAAAGCGCGCCAGCTCTGAAAGTGGCGCGCTTTCCCGCAAAAGAAATCTATAAAGAGGTTTAGAGTGTACAATTCCAGGTCCCGTGCAAGCACTGCAATTGGTATGTATCTACGAGGTCGTATTTAAAGTATTCGATCCCAAAGCGAATCATCAACACTGTAGAGTTGGTGACATTCCAATGCGGACACCTGTTAGTTCATCTTGCTCAACGTTTCTATATTCTATATTTGATTGTTCCAAGCGAGCTGTTCATTGGTGGTAGGATAGGTGTGCTTCACTTTTGAAATTTGTCGTGTATTGGTATTACTTTCGAACATTCGGTCTTTAGTTATTCATTCTTTAGCTGTAATAGCATTTCCGCATTGTTGTAATCAAGGTGAGTTAAGATTGTATTAATCCGTTTATGAGTTTACTAGTATAAGTTTGCAAACACTCAGAATTGTTATTGACAGCCGTATATGGCGGATCAAGGTGGGGCCGCATCGGTGATGATATCGCCCAACGGAAGTACTAGAAGTTTTGGAACGACCGTGCATTTAAAGACCTCATGCGGTTGTTGATCCGCATTGCCGCTCGATGCATTGCTTCTTTGGTGTTAGGGTAGTAGATTTTGTCGAATATGTGCAAGTGTTGTCGGTGATATTAGTATACCTTTCTGAATGAAGACATGTAAAAACATGTTGTCGGTGATATTAGTACACCTTTCTGAATGAAGACATGTAAAAGCAATCTTCTGCGCCCATGTTGAAGATGCTTAACAGTTGTTTCTTCAAACTGTTCTTGGAGGCAGTAAAAGTAGAAATGTCTATATTTCTAACTCTGGCAACCTGTTTACTCCTTCTCAGCCAAAGTTTATCCAACTATATTTCCTCATTGTCAGTTATGTTGGTCGCTCACGGTCTTTATGCTTGTGGGACGAGTTTTCGAGTCATATTTTCTCCGAGTATTGATTTAGTACCATGTGACGTCGTCTTGAGAGAAATGAGATATCCTTTTTCCTGCGGGGACAGCGTCGAGGTGGAGTGAGGGGGGGGGGGCACGATCTTGAAACTAGTCAGCGCAAAGTTTATTCATGCATACTCTTGCAGTTTGATGTTTAAAGGCGCTGAATGGTTTACTTTTGCAGAAAAATGCAGTTTTACTTGTTGGAGTATGCCAGTGTTTTAAGCGGCATTCATAATAGAGATGCGTAAATTGTAAAGAGTTACTTGGTGGTTTTATTTAAATATTATAGTCTTTTTTATTCATAAGGATCAAAGGAAACTGCAATACAGCGGTGTAGGATGTAGGAAAGGAAGGAGGGTTTATGTATATATATATATATATATATATATATATATATATATATATATATATATATATATATATATATATATATATATATATATATATATATATAGACATCGCAAGATCAGAAGTATATTAAGCCACCAGTGAAGTGCAGATCAAAGGGTGCAAGGCGCTTTCTGTTATAGGCAGTGTTATAGTAGACATATGATGTGGAAGACCGGCACACTGCATCATACCACTGTGGAGGCGCTGTGACACTCGTGACCCCGTTTCGCCTTGTACCCTCCTTCCGAATTGTTCAACCCTGCATACCACTCCTTACCCCCTCCCACCCTATACACTCTCCCCGACCTCTTCCTACCCTTTGCCCTATGTAATTCTTGAGCATTACTTTTTAATGGGGAATTGCTTCAATCTACAAACCATTATATTATTGATTTGTATGCTGTAATATTTGAGCCACTCTAGAATTACCATCAGGGTGCTTCCCACCTTTCTTTAGTTAGTGTTTCACTCTGCTGCAGCGTCTACGTTGAGAATTCCGTTTTTAAAAGGTCGTTATGAAGGACGTTTCAAAGATTAGTTGGGCCTTCATGATCGACTAAAAGATGTGTTTCAGTTGCAAGGGGACATGATTGATTACTCTACCTTGAGGGCAGTATATATTGGTCAATCATCCCCCATACAAAGGTATTACCCTCAGAAAACAGCTTGTGGCAACATCGTCTTTAATGTCGATGTATGATTTGCAGAGGGTTGCTGATATAAGTGATGAGGATATGAAATCATTAATGGGCGTTCTGTTGAACATAGGTTATTTGTATTTATGTATTGCGTTGTTTGAGGTTATTACTGTTTATGTGTTGCGTTATTTGTTTTATTCATATGTAGGTAGTTTCTTTCAGATGCAGTTGAAGGATGTCCGTGTTGATCTCGGATGTTGCACTTTGTTCAAACGACCTCACTCGTCTGCTGTTGAGTCCGGCTGCCGAGTGGAGTTTCCAGGCGAGAGTGGCAAATATCGCACAAAGTGGATCCTTAATCGCTCAACACACACAATACCAACTGATTATTACTGTAAGTCCTTTGCCTTATGCTAATTTTTTACGGTATTATTTAAAAAATACTTTTTATATTTTGAAGTTTTTTTTTTTAGAAAAACAATTAACCGCGTAGCGAACATAATATTAGAGGTAAGGAATGTCAGTTATGTGGCGATTTCAAAAGTTCTCTGCAGGGTTTTAATCTACCATTTCAACTGATATTAGGCATGCAGTTTCACTGCCTTCCTGCCTTATTGCGGATTCACAGACCATGCGGATATTGCGAAATATGCAGCGGGTCCACTTTTTATGTAGGTGTGCTTATAAGTGGACGTAAAATAAGCAACATAAATTGGGCACAGCTATGTAAATCTTATGTTTTAAACCTATCGGAAGTCGTGGATTCCATGAGAGAAGCCTTATTGTTGGCAAGATCCAGTGGGAACAATCAATGCCGTCAAAAAGCATGCAATAATTCGCGTTGTATAAAGCATGTCGAAAAACATTCTTTCTTTTATTCTTGAAGGCAAGTAGATATAAAAGAGTTAATTATAATCGTACACCTATGGCTGACAGTATTGTCGGTTGTATGGTGAGTGTCAGTTATAGTGGATGGTAATTGTGCGGTTGATGCATGAACCGTGTATCACTCATCCATTTGGCTGATAATTGAAAAGTATAATATATAAAAATATAGTATATTATGCATGGGAGGGGAATAGTATGTATGGTTGAAGCAGAAGTGCTGTAAAAGATTAGGGTACAGTTTTGATTAATATGTTCACCGAGAACGGGTTCTTCTCACTAAGGGCGTGGTGCACTCCAAATGGCCTTTATAGGGAGTTGATCGATAGCAAACCCTGATCGTAGGATCGCTGTAAAGTTGCACTTTAAAGGTTTTTCAGTGTTTCTTTTTGGAAAGGGGGTATTCTTCGCGCTTTTTCTGCTTTCGCTGTTTTAACGGTACTTGAGAAGGAAATCCACAAGGGCTGTCAACAAATTAGTCGATTTTATTTTGCTTTAGTCGATTTTAGTTTGATATGTTGAAAAACAGTTTTGACTTTCTACCTAAAAGTTACATTTTCAATTAACTTCTTTTACAACCTGGAATAAACTCCTCGGAAGGTTGCTTTCGTGACTGGAGAGGTTGCTAGAGAATAGGCTTTATTCAGGGGAGAAGGAAATTGTTTTTTTAAACACATTTAAAGAGATTACTGCAGCAACCTGTGTACTCCAAATATGTAGAAGAAAACATTTTCCGTTGCTGTAAAGAAAGAGGTTTTTTCATGGGAGTTTAGAGGAAGATTATTGGAAGTGGGAGGTGGGGAGGTACTGAAGGAAAGAGATTTTGTTAGGGAATTAAAGAAAGCAACCAGCGCGGATGATACGGTGGATTCTAATGATGGCTTCATTCGTTTATTGGATAGACATCTAGCAGCCTATTCCTCCAGGTTCTTTTTTTTATTAGATTTATAGGTGAATGTAAGTTGAGCGATGTCAATTTCAGGCACTTCCAAAGAATAGTATCGATTTGGATGAACGCTATTTCTCAATGTGGACTCGATTCAGGGACTTAAATCATCTTTGGTCGCAACTCTCAAAAGTTCATCAACAGGTATTGTTGATTTTCAGTGATTCTGTAATTGCGGGCATAGCGCTTTCAAAGCGTTGGTTGAAAGAGTGGAGGCAGGTTCAATAAGGTTTTAAGGCAACTGCGAGCGTTTGTTTGAATCAGTAAGTAAAACAAGGGTTTGGAAGGATGCGGCAACGAACCGGGTAAAAATTCCCTGAGTTCTGGTAGACAGGTTTCAGAGATAGGAATTACAGGTGTAAACACCTTTTATCTCGATGGGTTACAAACGAAGTACACTGATTGCACACATCAATAGCTAGTGGCCTGTGTGAAAGGTTTGCAGTTCAGGTATTGCATTACTACAATATAAGTTGGTGGCATATTGCAGCTTTACCTTCACGGAACGTTCCCTGCGTTTGCACCACCGAAGTTGTTTGGGAACGCGGAAGCAGCAGTGATAGCCGAAAGGATCGACGCAACCCGGCGTTTCATAAATTTTGTTTTGGCGAACGAGGTGCTGAGGAAGACAAGAGTCCTGCATCAATTCTTTGAGGTACCGTTCTTTGGTTCTACTAGCATGGTCAGATGAATATATTTATTAAAACTGTAGTCACTGTTTAATGCAGTATATTTGGGGTACGTCGGTGGAATAACGGTTCATTCGCATTATGCTTCTTTCCTTTCCGTAACATGGATTCAGGTAGAGGATGAATCTAGGCATTCCAAAAGGCAGGTAGTGGGGGGAGTCTTACAGGTGTATCGTCGAAGAGCTGTAACATAATGTCGTACAGGAAGCGCTTGTTTAGCATTGTCGTTTGCCTCTCATTGCGCTTCGATTGTAACGCAGTACAGTCGCCGAAACGATTCGGCTTTGTGAACCTATATGAAAGTTCGGTACACATGCATCGAATGCCATTGTTCATCTTTGGTGAATTCGTTGGAAACGAGGACCTTCCATTGAATGCTCAGATCTATACTTTTACGTCGTTTCCAGCACCCTTACCCCCTTCCCTCTTTCCCCATTCACTTCCTTAACCATGTTTCACTATTTTGTAAGCTTAGCTTTTTATCTAAGACATGTGCATTCATACTTGAAGTCATTCGTACGTTATATGCATAACGTCTATGCTGATTTATCTTGTAGTGACAAATGTTTATAATAAAACTGTTGCTTTATTCGTTATTTTTTACTGAAGTTGAAAAGGTAGAAGTAATCAGTGATGTATTCAGAGGGAAGAGGCTTTGCAAAAAGAGGTGACAATAGGACAGGGTTGTTAATGAGTAATAGGAGGGGGAAAAATATTTTCAAGTTTTATCGAAATATTTTAATATTTCCAAGTTGAATCTGCGTTTCTTCATTGAAAAATGCAGAAATAGTCTCATGGAAACATTTTCCACTTTCTATCTTCCGTAGCTCAGGATGCCCACATTTGACACCCATATGAGGACTCTCTAAGGTGTTCATCATAATTATATTAAGAAGCGATGTGCTGGACAATTATGGAAGAATCTTCTGCATTTAGAGTCTTCATGGTTTCCTCAACAGTTTAAAGAACCTTTCCCCCTACCGGGTTATATCCCCCTCCCCCTTCTTCCGGTCAAGAAACCCTCCAACACAGCGGTAGTGCTCTTATTGATGTAACATCATACCTGACATATATTCATTTCATTGCGTCGTTGTTATAGTGTGTCGAGGAGGTGCCTTCGCAGGTCGATCCCACGCAGCCGCTCACCTCAACAGTTGCAGCAAGCCACGCTACGCCAGCAACCGTGAGGTACATATTACCCACTCTTCTTGTTGCATATTGATTCCACACTACCTACGTCAGTCTTAGCTTAGGAGGGACTGGAAGCAACGGACGATGTTTTCAAGAGGTTGTTGCCAGCTGGTTACAGTGGATATGAAGGATTCTAAGAATGCTAGAGGAGGAGTTCCTTTAAATGTTTCAGTTTTGGCGGAGGTCAATAAGCATGATTACGATACAAGGTGTGGAGTGGAGTGTTTTACTGTCCTCTTGTAATTTGAGGGGGAGAGGGCTTTCACCACCTGTAATCACGTACATTTGCAATCAAAGTGTTAAGGTTGACACTAGCAGTTGAAGTCCCATAAGCGGCCTACATGTATGCACCTGATCTTGAAATGATGCACATTAATTATAAGAGTGCAGAATATCTCAAGCTTGTACGCCTCAAGCTTCGAGCACAGTGAACAGACGTGTCATGAGTGCATAGGAGAAGATGGTCAGTTGATGTGGAAACTGCTGAGTGGTTCTTTACGGATGTCGTTGTATCGGTGTTCATGCCGGCAAAGCTGATAGTAATTTCTGATATGTGGGGGGGGGGGAGGAAATGAGGAGAGGGAGGGTGGTGATTTGAATTCGGCATCTTCATAATTCCATCAGTTCTTTCCTTATGAATTTCAGGAAAACTTTTTTTTAGAAAATTTCACGCGGTCACATATTGAAAAAGCAAAATCTCAGGTTATTTAGATATGGAAGAATAGGAAGGGAATGCAAATGGGTGGGGTTTTCTGATTCGGATTTGATTATTGGTGATAAGCAGTAACCTCTAATAAGAAGTAACAGTAGCACAGCATTATGATATTAGAAAAAGGTAAATGAAGGAGGTTTTGCCTGCAGTTATCTGTCTAGCAGTCATTTGTTTTGCTTAGTGAAGCCTTTTTATTCGATGAATTGCCTTTGACGTTTTTGCATATATAGAAGGAATCATCCTTTCCTTCTCATCCTACATTCGAAGGTCATAAACGACAATGAAAAAGGCGATCGTTGGAGCAAAAAAGGGATTCGGAGGGAGGGGTGCAGGTTCATTTTTTACTGAACACCTTCAGTGTTTTTTTTTTTGTTACTTAAAGGTTTTATTAGCTTTTAGATTTATTTGAAAAGGTGAACCAAGAATATAAGAGTGAAGCTGATTGTAACAAACTTGATTGCAGAGTGGTGTCATCTGAACAACAAATGGCCGACGGTGAGGTGGAGAGGCGACATCCAGTCGAAGATACCACACCCTCGGCATGCAGCAGTCCACTAACAGAAGTAAATTAAGTTCATTTTATTTTGCTTCAGTTGTTCAGTTATTTGGCCATTCAATTGCTTTTTATTGTGTGATTTTTTTAGTGCTCAAACTTGGCTCGTTTCTTACTCATATGCGCTAGTGTTATATCCGATTGATCTTATTTTTTAGGAAGAAGAGGAAGGGCTCAGTCTTATATAAAGAAACCATAAAATAATAGAGGGTTTCGTAGGTTTTAATTTTTGCTGTGGAGATCTTATCTCCTAGGTATAAAATGAAGTCATTTTATATATCTTTCTCAAGAAATTCAGGATCCATAAAATTTTGAAAAAATTTTATCCTGGTCTGGAACAGGCTCAGGCAGAACGGAAAGGGTTCTTGGTGAACCGGATGTTTTCACTTAGAAGGCCCGTTTTGTCTAGGAAAGAGCCTATTATAGGTTTCTTTACCCGGTGCTTAGAGGAGTGGTTTGCATGTGTATTTTGTCGTTTTTTCGTTATTTAACATGATGAAGGCTTTTGTGAGTTTTTATTTTCTCAGGCTTATTTTTGTATTATTCGCACTTGCCATTTTTCACGGTTTTTCGTTTCAGAGGCGCTTTTATTTTCAGTTTATTTGCTGCTTAGTTTTAATGAGTTTTGTTCTTCTCTATTGGCATGCTTGAGGAGAGGGTAGGGGGAGGGACGAGGGGAGAGGGAGGGAATATCAAGGTGGGAACAGAAGGTAGAGGAAGGTTGTCTCTTGGAAACCCAAATTTTTCTTTTTTTATGCCGCGGTGAAAATTTTTTGTAAGTAAAGGGAAAATGTGCTCTCTCTCCTCGTAAATGCTGAATATGTTTGGGACTGCTAATTTTCCAAGTCTGTGATGTAGCCTCATTTCTGGATGGATTGTTTTGTATATTAATGCACAAATAGCAATTTATGCAATGATCCTTCTGAATAACAGATAATCGTATGCGGATAAGTTTGTTTTAGAAGTTTTGCATATAGGAGGAACAAGAGTTGTTCGATGAGGTAATTTCTTATTTCAATTGAAATGACCACCTTTTTCTGCATCATTTTTGCGTATTTTGAATGAATATTATTCTAATTTCATTGTTTCTGTGTCTATTTCGTTATTGGTATTCATGCCTAGTATGTTTATATGTTCATTGAGATATGTGTTGTTACGTTTGCTTTTTGCAGTGCACTTAACACAAGAGATTGCTTCATTAAACGTTGTTCAGTTGTTTGGAGGGTATACCTTTATCGAATGGACACACCTTTCAAGTATTCTTTAAGAGCTCTTATATAATAAGTGCGGAGTAAATGAGTCGCATAAGTTAATTAATTATGTGAACATTTCCAAAAATGTTTTGCAGTTAAGGGAAATGATTTAATTAGTGAGCAAGATTGCCTTTCTCATTTTTGAGTGCTTGTAAATTGGGCTGCGTGAATATATTTTCGATTGAAGGATCTTATAATCTCAGATTGGGGAAATAGAGGTTGCATGATTACAGCTGTAGATTTGAAGGATATACATGGCTTATCTATCTATCATCTTAACGAACCAAAATCTACCTGTCTTTTTAAAATATGTTTCTGTCAATGAGTCAATGAGGCGCATATTCATGTGATTTGTGGGAAGCTATTCGAATTTTTGGCATCTTGACGAGTGAGAGTTGAGATGAAAGATAGAGAAGGTAAAAGTTTTTTCAAGGGTAGAAGGAGGTTTTATTGAAGAAGGAGCAATTGCAACTCTTAATTAAAGAAATTAGAGTGGGGAGGAGGGAGGGAGGGTCTTTTTTAGGGTTCTTCATTGATGCTCTTAGCTTGACCTTGTTTCCACTTGCGGTGATCGTCGAAATATTCTTTCCCCACTAGTATTTACATATTTTCCAATTATAGGATTTTTCGCCATAATCTGATAGAAATTCCGGTTTTCTTTATATATATGCGCGAAGTAATCCGTTTTGTTACTCGTTAATATTTAATAAAGTAGGGGAGAATGTTGGAATGTACCGTTGTGAAAAAAATGCATTCAATAAAAAAGACAGCAAAGAGAGGAGGTATATCTGAATTTGTCTTCTATTCGATATGTTTGTTGATTATCTTAGTATTGAATGGTTACATATATACGTGGGGGGGATATATATATGTGGGGGGGGGGGATTTTTAGAAGAGAAGGAATTTTAAAGTGCCCAGATAAAGGTAGTTGAGCCGGTGAAGGTCATGGCATCCGTCATTTAACGTTTTGGAATGAGAGGCAAAGAAGTAATGGAATTTTCCGTTGAATTCAAAAAGAAATCGAAAAAAAAAAATAATACAACGAGAAATTCAGCACCAGTTTTTGAGGAGCGGATTGTTTAGAGAAGGTTCAATATAAATGGAGTATGATTATGGGACGTTTAGTGATGAAGCATATGAATGTTTTTGTATACGTTTGTTCTATTTGTTTATAAACAATAAAGGGTTTATTATCAACGAATGCGTTGTCTATTACTAACGCTTCATTTGTGCTGTTTTTTTGCGGCTATCGTATATATATATATGTAATTGTGGACTTTATTTTGTCGTTTCAATTTTGCTATCGATGTGATATGTCAATTATGATAGTTTCATTTATTAATTAATTTGCATGTGAAAAATTTTATAGAATTTTTTACTTGGTTTTTTATTTAACGATGATGTTTAATTGAAATGGTATGTAAATTTTGAAGCGAAATTTAACCAGAAAGGAAATTAAAATTTAAAGAAGGAGGAAAAATGTTATATCTAAATAATAGGGTATAATTGATTGTACCACTTCGAGTATATTATGATTCACGCAGCATTTTTGCCTTTATTTTTCGTCCATTCGGCGGTTTTGTGAATTGGCAATCTCTGTTTCTTTTAATATGCTTCAGAAAGCCAGGATTTTAATGTAGAGCAGATAGCAATATCCGGTGGATTGTTGTATGGGAATTTCTATCGCTGTCTTTTGTAATTCCCTTGATGATGGCTGTATTTTCTGCTTACCGCTGTTTTAACGGAAATAGATTGGAATCAAACGGATTTTTTTATTGGATGATTTTAATAATGAAGTAAGCTTTATGTGAATATGAGGCGACTAATGTAGTAATATACGGTAGGTGAATTGAACACTTGCAAAAGTTTAATGATCTTTGATGATCGCTGATCGACTAGTAATATCGTTTCTATGGGTGCAACTTCAATCGCATAAAGGAACTTATTTCTTTAGTATTAGAGCAATTAGCATGATCCTGTGGGTAAATATTGCAGGTAAAGGCGTTACGTGTGCTTTTCTTTTAGGTTACTCGACAACATGTGCTATTTTGTATAAGCATGTGAATTACGTCGTGGATATGTGTAAATAACATGTCTGAGATGGCTTGAATTAGGTGAGGTGTTCTTTGAAATTGCTGTATACTGTCAGTCTGTATGGCCGACATTGAAAAGGGAGTAGTCTTTTCCTTGAGGGGGAAGGAGAGGGGGAGGGACGAATTTATTGAATATTTCATTGCTGTGGTGTGTCGTATAAATTTTTATTCGTCTTCTACTTTCCTTATCCAAATTTACAGAAGGGGATCACTTCGGGCTGCTGTGTTGTTTTATTGCTGCGCAATGATCTATCAGGGCATTGCCGAATGATCTTGAGGGCAAAATCGAATAAATAATGACTGCAGGGCACATCGGTGACTTCATCTGCGCTGACTATGGCAGAGGCGGCCAGTGTCATTCGAACGTTGTCCGCATCACAGTCGGCGTCTTCTTCTACGCCGTCTTGTATTTTCGACTTTCCTGATGTGCCCATTGAAGTGAGTTTGCTTTGTTAATTTCGATGGAAATTGAAAGATATTCGATGTATGTAGATTAAAAGATGAGCTCTGTTGGATGATCGTTCAAGCCTTTGATCTTTCAAGGTTATTATTTTAGAACTGGGATCAACCAGAAGCTCAGATTAAGTTTCATTTTAGGTATTAGCAAGTTGAAATCCCTCACAAAGTTTTGTGATGACGAGAATATTGCGGACATAAGAGATATGAGCGATCCAGGTTTAAAATATTAGGATAATGCGTAGCTTTTGAATTACAAATATTTGAAACTGGAAATTCTTTTCTTCTTTGCTGCTATTGTTCTTTTTATTTCATTAATAAATAAGCCAAAACGAAAAAGGACGGAGAGGGTCATGCAATGCATTCTCATTGGGTGGGTGGGGGGGGGGGAGGGATAATACCATACCTTCTCCTTGGGTAGGGGTGGGGGGGTTATGCCACGCATTCTCATTGGCTGGGAGGAGGGTTATGCCATGCATTGGGTTCTTACTCTAAATAAAATAGGGGATCTCATACATCATCATTAAAAAGTCTTTTGCGTCAGTGCTGTACCACACTATCAAGGAACGTTGTTGAAGGATCTTCTATGCCACTTTTACTAAGTTGTAAAGTAAAACTAGCTCGAGCTCAGGTCATCAGGTCTAATTCAAAAGAATTTAATAGGTCAGAGCCCAGGTAATTCAACCAGTGATGTTGGCGACTGATTGCAGTCTACGACTACTTCGAGTGGTGAAGCCATGCATGTAGAAGCACATTCACCAATATTATCAGAGCATGGTAGCACATCACCAGAAAGTAATTCGCTGAGAGCAGATAGCATGAGTGGGACGAGTAATGTGCAACAGTCATCGATTATTGAACGAATATTACCAAGGTTTTTTTCATCAAATGGGACGACTACACAACAGCGCCATACTAATGATGAACTACAGGTGAGAATCTACCTTTCGTTTTTGCCACCTTTTTGTTGGTAAAATAAAGCTCGAAGCTGAAATTTAATGTCCAGAAACTTGAGTTTGAGCTTCGTTTTACCTTCATCCCACCTAAAAGTCTCATATAAAAGATTCATTTTTGGAATGTTTTTTTTCGCCGATTGCATTGAGCTGAATCAACTGACATTCATAAATTTACAGGATATTTTGTACAGCTGAATGGAAATATGATGCCTTATTTATATGATTATAAGCGATTGCTGTAGCAGTGGGATGTAGAGACTGCAGATCATTGATAAACTCCACAAAAATGCAAACGGATATAACTACAGTATATGATTCTGCTTATTATAATTTGATGCATAGGAGCTTATCCCCGCTCTATCCGACTTTCTCGACCTCTAGGTGATATTATCATTTACGTTAGATTTTGCACTGAAATTATAAAAAATGGAATTTAAGTATTGATATATTATTTTCAGACACGCAGAGAATCAAGTTTTTATCCTCTACTTGGTGCATCATCACTAACTGGTGCGTCTATTATTTTTCATTATCGCTACTCTTTTTCTCTGCCTTTCTTTCTTTTTGGGTGGATGGATAATGTTATTTAGCTTTTCAGCAATGGCAATGACCTAATGGTGATGGAAGGCAGAAAGGGTTATATTTGATTAGTGAAGGCAGCAGAAAAAGGGCAGGACATAGGTGAATGAGTTTCTTTTCTGTTTTGATGTCTAGGGCCATTGACAACTACTCTAGATGGAAGGGAGGGGGATGGAAGGAGTGGTTACAGAGATGGTCGTGTTTAATGTTTTTAGAACGGGAAACCGTTATGAGTCATTGATTGGATGAATTTTTCGGCATATGGACAGTGACCTCATGTTATCGCATAGCGTGTTATAGTCATCTATGAGGTCGTTGAGTCAGTTCAGCTGGTTTTTATATTTTATTTTCCTTTCATAGATCTACGATGTAGATAGCTTCTGTTCGCGATCGTATACCTCTACTAATTTAACCTTATATTTTTGAGTGATTGTTGAGGAGGAAGCCGGGAGGCAGGTTACACTAATGTCCAATTTTAAATGTTCGATTTTCCCGCAGTGATTGGATGGTGAATAGCTACTCTACGATCCATTTATGAAAGTTTTGATAACACGTAGGGTGCAATATATTTGCGGTGACGACTAACAATACGCTACGAGTGGAACGTCACCTTAAGAATCCATGATCTTGTTGAGGGATAATAGCAAGGTGAAGGGAGGGGAGGACAAGAAATTTGAGTGATTTGTAATTTTTTTATGGTTGGTTGGTGAATTATGGGCATTCATCAAGCAGTTCATAACTTATTTGTAGCAGGTATTAGAATTTTCTCGTGAGAGGGGTTGGGGGAGGAGGTGGAATTGGCTCGTCCGAACAGTGGGGAAAAATTTAAGGTTTTAATGAATTATTAAGAAGGTTTCTTAGCTTTTTTTTAAGATCTCGATCAGTTATTTTTTGTATTTCTTTGTTTTTTGATAACTACCCTATGATCCCCTTCATGATAGGCAGCTTTCTTCTATATCACATGCAAACACTAAACCCTTTGCCTTACTAGTTCTTGGTTCATGAAGCCCATGATACCTGTTAAGGATTCAGTGGTGCCTGTTAAGGATTCAAAGTTTTAGGTAGTGTCTCGCGATTGTCGTCCACTTCTCGATTGGTCGCGACTTCTAGTTCGACGACATCGAGTCATGGTACAGCAAACGTCAACCAACAGAACGACTACCTCGTCCAAGTGGCGCAATTTATTTCGATGGCACAAAAGGCTGAGAGTGAGAAGGGATTCGAACTCGCGTTCCATTGCTATAAAAGCGCTGTCAATGCGCTCTTGCAAGTGAGCGGCCTTCGTTCTTTCAATATCTAACAACTCTTCGGAGTCACTGATTGACTTCAAAAGGAGACGAATGGCTAGCTTTTCATTAGGGAATCTTTCCAATTGGGTTAATGGGTGAAGTGTTTGTGGCGGAAACTGCGGTCATCGGGGAGGGGTATTTGATCTCTCAGTCGTAAACCGAATCTGTTGATCTGAGCTAGTTTGGAAATTCTGATCTAAAAATCGTCCAGAGTCAAGGCGATCCCGTTTTTTCAAAAGTTGACATCGAATCAAGACGATCCCGTTCAAGTTGTAAACCAATTGTCGGTGTTTTAACTATGTGCTGTTTGATGCGATGTCCACAAGCCTTATAATCCAATGTTCGTACACGTTTTATTGTGCTACTTTTGTGTATATATGCCATCTAATATGCAGTAACAGTGAGATTGTATAATAGTACAACATTAGTGATCTAACAACGTTTTATATTCGTAAGACTCTGCTTCTACATAAATAGATATAAAAAGGATCCTCTGCTTCTACATAAATAGATATAAAAAGGATCCCGATTCAAAACACTAAAAATTTTTTTGCCTTCTTTTGGAGGTGGCTTCCTGCTTATGAATCCTCCTGAAACGAATTGTTGAGAGATCTATGGATACTTTCAGGGTGTACAATATGAACGTGACTTATCAAGGCGTGATGCTGTGAGGAAGAAAACGGCGAAGTATTTATTGAGGGCGGAAAAGCTATATCGGTCATACCTCTCATTCGATGGCTCTACATTTGACCTCGATTCGTGGCTTTCGAACACTTTACATGTGAGTTTGACTCTTCATCAAGTATTCTCGTTCCGTCCGACCCAGCGGTTGCTTCTATTCCACATTTTTTTGTTTAGATGTTTGGGATATTCAATAAGTTATGTATCGTTAGGACTCTTTGCAGTGGAAAATAAACAACAACTAAGGCATTAGGGGGGGGGGGAAGGGGAGAATGCATGCATCGTTGTTAAATCGGATAGGTGTGGGTGATTATCACTTAAGCTTTGTGTAATGCTTTAATATAACATTAGAAGTTTCGAGGCTTATGTTGCTTATATGGTTCTTTGTGTATCGAACGTAAAAATGACCTTTATTATAGGATCCGAATCTAATAGCGTTCCAAAGTTCGAACGCGGCATTGAAGACATATCGCGTTGTGGGTATTCTTCCATCGGCAAGTGCTAAGCGCAGGGTTCTTTTGGTTGAGGAGCGCAATGCAGGTATGCCATTCTTCATGGTGGCTGCAAAACTTCCCGGTCGTCACATTTTCTAGCTGTTTCCTTTGGTTATCGACTACGGAAATGCTTGTTTTACACTGGCATTTTATTCTTAATCGTTATAAGGAACATTATTGCAAAAGAGCGCCCTGCTGTTCGTTTGCTATGCGCGCCTTTCAATTTCAACTTCCGGTCATGCTGACATCACTAACCATTCATTAAATTTTGGTTAAATGGCGTAAGAGAGCACTATTTCTAGAACATTCATTTATTTAATGACTTTTGAAAATCTAACTTTGAAAGTTTATATCGGAAGTTTGTGGAAAATCTAAGAAATTAGATACTGCTGAAGTGTCTATGTTTGCCGAAATAGGTCTTTCGTCGACGATTCAGGAAGTGAAACGAAATACGTGATGAAGCTACTAGAGAAGTCGACAAGTGCATGCAGGCAGCGTACATCCACGTCGACGTGCACCACTGTGCCAATGCGTATTGCCAATATGGTGCAACTGCATAAATTCTTTGACACTGACAACTTTATTATTCTTCTGCTTGAATATGTGAAACATGGAACACTTTGGGATTTCTTGGTTTGTTTTATTATTATAATTTTTTATATTTCGATGCTGATTCTCCGGTTTTATGAGAACGTAGAGATTTAACATCGTTGTAGATTGGAAAAATGAAAG
This sequence comes from Baylisascaris procyonis, assembly GCA_037389465.1. Lineage (NCBI taxonomy): Eukaryota > Metazoa > Nematoda > Chromadorea > Rhabditida > Ascarididae > Baylisascaris > Baylisascaris procyonis. The sequence goes on along the minus strand of JAZARR010000234.1, from coordinate 221,462 downwards.
GCATGGAAATGAATTCATGGAACTTGGATTGATAAAATATTTAAGTATTTAAGCGCTCTAATCAAAGTTTAATCCTTTTTTTGGGCTGAAAGGGGGGGGGGGTATTTTCTTGCAGCTTGGCGCGTCTTGAAGCGTATATGAGGATGTTTTCTTCATTTGTAGAAGGCGATCCATTGGAATAACTGGATTGATTTTGCGAACATTTTGATGCACTTCTCTGTTTTTTCTCTAATTGTCATAAGAAACCATTCCTCTCTTTTTTCCACATCTCCAGGTTTTGTTTTCATCTGTCTTTACTCATGACTTTTCTGGAGAAATCCCATATTTATTGGCGGGAAATTTCATATTTTGTAAATCGGTTCCTTAATTATATTATTTTTTCCTTAACTTTCCCGTTCTAGATTTTCACTATCACCGATCTCACTCTTTCTCCTCCAAATCGCTTTCTTTTGCAAATTATTTGTTTTTATAGAAAGAAAATAATTTTATAGGAGGAATATTTCGAAGAATGTACGCAAAGAATTCAAAGTTTTATGGAAGCCGAGCCCTTCAAAGCTGATATTCGCTGTGAAGAAGATCACCGGAAACCGACACTTTCAACCATACCTGATAATGCCAATAACTGCGAGGTGTTCTTGTATAATAAAGTTTTTGTTACGAATGCATATTAGATTCTTGTTGTGTTAAATCTTTGAGATGTCAACTCTGTCAGATATCTATAAAATGAGAGAATTGGGCGGATGTAATGATTTTATGGGGAACCAAATGATCACTGAAATGTTCCAACGGTTATGCTTATTCCCGAATTCTGACCGGCGGAAATGGTTGTAAGAGGGTGGAAGCAAGGTTGTTGTGGTTGTTGGCTTTTCTAAGAAATTTGTAGGTGTCAACTTCAGTCTGTAATTGACGGACTTGTCTAGCATAGAATTAATTGAAGACTACCCGAAAGTTTAACTTCTTTTTGTTGGGAACCTCAATTTCAAATTGTAGATTTGTTTCATATAATGTTTTCCCTTGCCAGAAATGAGGTGCTTTTGCATAGTAAGTTTTATTTACTATTTTTTACTTCTATACTTCAAAATTAAACCCATTGTAAAAGCTCAGTCTTTTAAATTGCTGGTTTATCTACTCCCTCTCTCCCCCCCTCTCTCCCCCCTTCTCTCTCTCTAAGAATATATGATTTCTATAGACATTGAAGACAGCGTTGGATCTCTAAAAGTAATATTCAAAACTGCGATAGTTATGCAATTTCATCTTGACTGTTAGGTTATATAATAACCTATAAATGCAGGTTTTAACATATAAATGCAGGTTATTTTTTTACAAGGCGATATATGTGATGTATTACAGTCTGAATTCATCGTGGAGGATTAACCGATTAGATGGTTATACTGTCAGAAATATTATTGATTAATAAAGGTGATAAAATACTTTGAACTAAAAAAATGCACGATTTGCAAGAAAAGAACAAAGTCTAATGCTGCGGAAATATTATTTCGGGTAGGTAATGATTCAAGCCATTTGAGTGTTTCGATTGTTTTTTCTTAATTAGTTTTAAACGTGCTTGTAATTCTACATATATTTGTCTAATGTAACTAATACATACATATACTGTATTTATATATCTAAGGAGGTGACGACTGGCCCGAGTACTGCCAACGATCTACCTGAGACGCGTGCAAAATCCAACGTCTACGAAGGTATGCTTTGTAGTTTGATGTAATCGACATTCACGTGGTCTACATGTCCTGGGTGGCAGTTGAAAAATGTTTGTTTCACACGGCTTATTTGCAACTCAGAGAGGTGGGCTGGTATGACATAGAGTTAAATTGCAGTGAAAGAGAATGTGCTGGTTTATTAGAATTAAGCAACGGGATGGTTTAATTGCTGGGCGAGAAGAGGTGGAGGTAACTTTTTTGCCACTTCCGGGTTAATCTGAGGCTACAAATGTGATTTCGTACAATCTGTCGAGGGCATTTGCGAAAGCTGATCGACAATAATTCTAGTAATTTCTAATAGCAGAAAACTATTTCTGAGCTGTGTGAATGATTTCATTTTATGCTTTAGGAAGGGAGAATGGTATACGACTTGAATAGAAGAGGAAGAAAGATGTTGTGGGGGACCAGCGCAGCAAAGGGGGGAGGGGGCATAATGCGGCGGTAAATTTTTTGAAAGTTGCGCCCAGATTTAAAGCATTTTCATGTTTAAATGCTTTTCGTTTCGTTTCTTAGTGCCTTTTACGCAATTTTTTTAAAGATATTTCAAATACGTTTGCAGGCAAACATGTCCGATTCTCGGTGGGAGGTGAAGGCGATGAGCCGATGGATCTTGCTGATGAATCGGCATTCGATCAGCTCCTGCGAAAGGTCGTTTAGCTGCTTTTGACCATTTTATGTTTTTATTAATTTCTGTTATTACGCTGCACACCATCTTTCTTTAGTTATACTTCGGGACGTTTTCTTTTGAGTAACCCGTGTATGCCTTCTAATGAAACGGTTTTTAAAAAACATTTCGTATATATCTGTTTACAAATATGTGCGTGTTTGTATCATCCAACGTTTTGACTTGTTTCGGTACCCACTGACTGTCACCCAAACGCAGCTATACTTGGGAAGTTTGAGGAATCTAGAAGGAACTAATGCGAGAAAATTCACTTAGATTGCTTGAGTAGCAAATGCTTTCAGAGCTTTTGCTTTTTTTGCACAATCAGAGTGTAATCAGAGTTTCTCTATTTCTGTACTTATTGTTGTTTTTCTAATAGTGTGCAATATTTGTATATTTACTGCTACCATTATCACTAATATTTTATAGCATATATATTTGAGGTGTTTATTTTGTGCGAGAACAGCAAAAGCGCTTGACATCTCTTTAGATTTATTTATGGCGCTTTTGTCCGACTAGAAACTATTCCGTCGGGATTAGTTCAAAGTCTAGATAGATTTTTCACATGTTTTAGCAGAAGTGGTGATGTAGGTGCTATATGCTTTTATGCTATATATATATATATATATATATATATATATATATATATATATATATATATATATATATATATATATATATATATATATATATATATATATATATATATATATATATATATATATATTTATAATGTAACGTTTATGTTTATATTTATGCATATTGAGCATATCAGCGTTCGAAAAACAACCCACGTGGTCCAACACATTATTGTTTCTGATGGATTTTGAGGCTTAAGCTTTCATCACCACTATTCCAGGCTTCATCCCTGTTGATCTTTGAGGTGGCGCTAAGGTTGGCCTTTTTAATTTCCTCCTTTTGCACCGCCTACGTAGGGGATCACATAAGGACATGAATATTGTGTTTCTCCGTTCAGATGAACATATTTGTGTGATTTTAGAGCTCAGGTAAGATGTCGTTGGATAGTTTCGACAGTGGAGCAAACTATTATGACGTTTCGATGGTGGCTGGCATTAGCGTTGCTTCTCCACAGAACGCCAGTTCCCCACCATTCCAAAGCGTATTACACGATACGATGAGCGTGACGGTAGTCGACTGTTTCAGTTTGGATGAAGAGGCACCGGCACCTGTCAATCTCTCTTGTCGATCCGCAACAAGCAGTTCCAACGCGAGCCGATGTAAGTAATTGTGTTGTTATTTTGAAAGTTTCCTTCAGATGGAGTGATTCTTATCAGCGTGTTGACTATGGGATATAGAGCATAACGAGCACAGAGTTAGGCATGTTTAGTTCTTTGTGGAGGTTTTTTTACCTTTCAGTAAAGATAAACGTCCTGATCAGATGCGAACGATGAGAGATGAGCCAGGATGATTTCTTCTTTTCTTTCTTTTTTGTTTCTGTCATTTTCGTCTCCGTCGACGTCAGAGTTGCACGTCTCAGTGCGTTCTATGAAGGAAACGCATTGCTCAAAAGTGGCATCATAAAGCTCGTTGTGTAGGCTAAACTGTTCGAAAAGGCGTAAGAGTAACCCACGAGGAGGGAGCAGTCGCGTACGGCATCACTACACTTTACTATTATGAGTGAGTGGTTCGTTCCCTCTCTCTCCCTCTCTCCAAAGGGATGTGTGGCCGAAAAATTCCATAAGTATAGGTTGTTTAAAATTTAGTGAAGGTGTATTTAGCATACGCGAATGGGGAGGAAATGATTACGCAAGACGCAGTGCGGCGTGCACGGAACCGTTTGCAGGAGGGTAAGAGGTGGCCACGTAACGAGCATCTACCTGAGTCACTCATTGTGCATTGGATGGCACAACTTGTTAGCGCGGTCTATTTGCTTCATTCACAGGGCGTCACCATTCGGTATATGTTTTATATATTTTATCTTAACATTTCTTTTTGATGTATCGGACGGTCTGCAGTGGTCACAGCAGTTAGAATCGACGGAGTACTGCTGTTTTTAAAATATCATTTGGGGGAAAGCAGGAGGGGGGAATTGAGTCACTTTGGAACTTTTCATCCATAATGCTTTTGAAACTGCCATCGAAAAGCCTTGGTAAATGAATGTTTTCGTTGCATACTTATATATATATATATATATATATATATATATATATATATATATATATATATATATATATATATGTGCATATGAAATTTATTTATTTATTTATTTATTTATTTGCTTATTTATTTATTTAGTTACTTACTTGCACTTTATTTGTTTATTTATTTATTTATGTATTTATGTATTTTTAATCATAATTGCATTTGCATTTATATAAATACGTGAATATACGTAGATGCAAAGATTGGTGATTTGCAGTGATTTGCGGCCAGATAATCTCCTAATAGATGAGGAGGCGAACTTGAAATTGACATACTGCAGTCGATGGACTGACGTAGATGTACGCGATGATGAAGATGCTATAAATAATTGTTACGCTGCACCTGGTATGTGAAGTTTTATCAGTTTTCTAACCTTTTATCGAAGAGGTAAAGAGGTGCGAAAGAGCTTTTATGTTACACTGATATAATTGATGCTAATTGCATGCGATTGTCGAGACTATTCGAGATAATTCCGTCAGAATGCGGGGATATTTTGCGCAGAAAAATTTTTTTCAGCTTTGTAACCTTTGTTTTAGCATATTGGAAGTAAAAATGTATGAGGTGATCATTACATTTGCAATCATTGTGCAAATCGTTTTGTTTAAATTACGAACGATTTTGTTTGCGCTATAATGCTCAGCGAATTATTATTGCTGGAGGTGTTGGTGGTGTTGAGCTGTTCATTCATTCATTTAGAACTGTTATCGGTGACGCAGGTGGTGAATGAAGCGGCGGATCGCTGGTCGATTGGTGCTATAATGTTCGAGCTATTATGTGGACAAAAACTTGGTGGGCTTTGTCTTCATGGTTTGGCAACGGCGATCACAATTCCTATTCCTGAATGTGTCGATATCAGCTTTTCGGCCAGAGATCTGCTTTCTAGGTATGTGAGATTCGTACAGGTCTTCAGTTATTCTCCTGGTGACCAAAAGAATCGTTGCTGTAGGTGGTAGTCAGTGTAAAGTAGGAGGCATTGGTTGTCCTCGTAAGATGAGGCGAAATGGTTTGCAAATGGAACGACACGCTCAAGACCCCTTAATTTCCTGTTATGTTTCCTGAGTTACATGTGACATGCAAGTATTGACATGCGTACATTATTAGGAAGGTAAAGAAAAGAGCAATAATGGATCATCGAAGGTGACAGCAAGTAGAGTTGTGAGCGGATAGCATGTTGGTATTATTATGGTCACTTGTGCATGATTTCACTTTAGCTTTTATGTGCTCTGGTAGGGTGAGGTCTACAATGTAGAACGAGGCTAAAATATAGCCTTTTTTTTGAATATTTGAAAACTTTGGTTGGAATATTCGGAACAAGAGAAAATGCAGATGGGAGATCAATATGAGGCTGTGAAATGTGTAGCTTTCAGCGTTGTCATTTAGACGATAGAAGATTCAGCTGAAGTTTTTATATCCAGCGGAATAGAGTATTGAAATCCAAAGACGTAAATGGTGGAGGAATTATTGTGAATATTTATAAACCCTGTTTTATAAATATTTAATATTACAAATACTTGTAATATTGATGGAGAATAGGAGTACGCTTGTTTAGATTTGTGCATGATATTTTTTCCCGATTACTTGATGAGGGATAGAAAAACCGACACTTCTTCAGTGGAATGCATTCATGCCTCTACCAAATGTGTTTTTCACCTTATCCCTCTGCGTTTCAAAAAATATTCTACTATCAGTTGCAGGAAGGGATGGTTTAAGCCTGCACATGAAGGGAACGCCGATCAATCGGTGAATGTCATAGTGACGATTTATCCCCTTTTGAAGATTCCTAATCTGCCTTATAAGGTACATCATTTATTAACGTTACCGTTACTTTAGGCTATTACTGACGAATCCTCTCGAACGGCTGTCAGATGAAGATCTTCGTGCACATCCGTTTTTTAATGGATGCGATTGGCGTGTCTACGATGGGACGATATCAGGCGAGAGAGAAGTGGTCGAATTCAGCAATGCTGAAGTATTTTCTCATTTCAGTTGTTTGCATGCCGGCATGAGCTTCGCATCGAAAAATGGCTAAAGAAAAGCGCATTGGGTTGAAGATTAGAGTAATACTTTATGAGAAATCCTTTTTGATGTCGTCTTATTGTTTCGTTAATTATGGAAAAGCTTGAATACGTTATTGTGAAATGAATGTCAAATTCCCTAATGGGCCGTTTTTTCCTTTCCTTTTTTTGTGACACATTCTGGGTCTCCTTCTATCCTTATCTTCCCTTCTTAATTTCTCTTTCAACCACGGGGTCAATTTATTCATCAAAGTAAGGTTGAGGCTTCGTTGTTCGCTGTTAATTTGGCCGAGGGTCTTATCCTGCATGTTACCGGGAATGTTTATTGATAACTGAAGAGTTATAGCAAGTTTTCAGGTAACAGAGGGGCGTTTCAAGATGCAAACAGCGGAAACACCATCTTGCGACTATGGAGTACCGAAGTCATTCTCTGAGCCGTTAAGTCCCCACCAACTCATGATGACCGCCGATGTGGAGGAAGGTGTTCATGTCACCTGAATATTATGTTAGTTTTATTACATTTATTTTTTATACGTGGTCATTAGGTATGGGTATAGGTGTAGTCATTAGGCATAGGTATGGATGGGTATGATTCGCCTAGAACCACGACTTACATGGTACAGAAAAGCTGGATGGATAAATAAGTACCATTCAAAATTTAATATTGAGACATTCCCTTCATTGCTCTTCTCCTATCATGAAATAATGGCAGTATTTTTTTTTTTGAAATTTCTGATCTAGATTAGTGGTATCATACGAGGGCGGCCAAATTTAACTCCGACTATACCCAAAATTTGGTTCTGCTGAACGGAAATTGAGAATCCGAAAATTGTAGAGCATGGATGCGTGGGAATTGCAAAGCATTGATATGCGAGGCTGTGAAGGTTGGGAACCCTGATTCTTGGATCTGTTGCGCTTAATGGCACCCAATAAAATTTTGAAATGTGCTCAATGGTTTTTCCAGAGCCAACAGTATTATACGAATACCGTTGAGCTCTGGTGTAGCCCCAATACAGGCGAAAGTTGGAGCGGCATTACTGAGTTAGATTTTGAATTGCTGCCCATAATTTTGATAATTGTCAGTGGGAGTTTGATCTGAAAGGCTTTCGGCTGTGAATTATTCTCCGTAATAGAGGATGAATCCTGTTGATCATCTACCAGCATCGATACCACTAAAGAGAAACACATCGAATAAAACCTTGATCGCGTTCCTCAAAAATTAATCTTTGGTGGGAATGGTCCCAAATTCTACGTGTTCACAAGCAAGGGAATGCAGAGTAATGTAAAAGTAACATAAGTGGTGGGGATTCGGGCAAGTATAGGTTACCCGATGGTGTGGGAAATACAGGTGCTGCATTTTTTGCAGGTCATAATAAGGTATGAAGTGAGATTTCAGGTGCATTGCTGTCGGCGCCTAATATCGAATCTCGCAGCAGCCTAAAAATCGATGTCGAAGTGAGGGCCTTAATGAATCGCTGGATATTATTGCGGTCAGTACCTACATAGACGGTGCTATATGGCCGCGTTTCTTGCTTTGGGGTAATTTCTGTGCCATTATTGTCTGTGACGATTGCGTGGGCGAATTCATGAGCACCCTGATGGGCCATGACCGCGACGTTTCACAGACTATAAAGGAATACATCATTTTCGATAGCCATTCCAGATGAAAATTTGTTATGCGTATTTTAGATCGTTCTTTGGGATGAAATCTCGTTGTGATTATTTTTATGTTACTGCGATTGCCTTTTCTTATTTTTGGTAGTCGACCTGAAATTGTATGTGGGCTGTGTACTGGCTACGACGTTTAGGGAGGGGGGGGGAAGGGTGGTGATGGAAATATTTGCCTTCCGTGCTAAAATGGACACAGGTTGCATACTCACTGCGTCAAAAAGTGACTGCTCAGATCTGATGAAAGCATATTTTAGAGGGATAACGATAAGGCAATTTGAAGTGTTAAACCATATGTGATGTGATTGTGATTTTTATGTGTTTTTCATCAGATTTGATGTTGTAGGTATTTGTTCGTGTGGTAAATTTTGAGAAGGAAGCGGGCAATAAAGCATTTTTATAAAGGTATGATGTTATTTATTCACTTAATGAAGTATCGTTGATCCGAGCCGAAGTTTACTTCAATCGGAGTTTAACGCATGACCATACGAGAACAGGTTGAGCCCGGTCTTTGTTGGGTAGCTGCATTTTGCTCATCTGGATCCTGCGCCGGGTTGAACGGCATTGTCTGTAATCGTGAGCAAAGTGCGGTCGCGTTTCTATTCATAGCGTAACGACATCCACTCACCCTTTCAGCTGTTCAAGCTGCAATTTTGTGATTGTGCTTAGTTGCAAGAACATACGCATGGATTAGTGAATTCCGTATTTTCTGGAAATGTGTAGAAAGCATACACTATTGCTGCAAGATTTCATTTGATCGTTAGTGGGAACAGGACTCGTGTTCAGTAGAGGGGAGAATTGGAAGATGTTTATTTAGTAATCAGAGGCAAAGGAATCCAAATGATGGGGAAGGGTTCGGCAAAGTTTGTTATGTACGGCTGCAAGTACATAGGCTGCAAGGCTAGGAGGTGAAATTTGAGCACGGTTTTATGCAAAGCAGAATAAATTATAGATAAGCAGTGAGTCGAGATATGACTTTTTGCTTGTGATAACTACGCAACATCAAATGTTTGGCACCTTTTATCACCTTGGCGTGCTTGTTCAGCATGAGCGCTCTAGTTGGTGCGGTTGGACCGGACCCCGATCGGGGCTGGTATCAGCTTTGACCTAGAGTTATTGGCATTGGTGTTTCATAGGTGGGTCTACTGAGGCTATTTGAATTAAAGCACATAAATCGTAATTTTATTATATTATTATTTATTATTGCTGTAAAAGATCTTTTATCGTTATTTTATTGTTGCTAGCTTCGTGTGGTATAAAGTGTGGTGCCCATGCATGCACGAATTCATTCGGTCTTTCTCCGGACTGTGTCATTTCATTTCTGTTAATTGTACTTAGCAATGGGTATATATGACTTTTTTGAGAGTTCTATAGTCACCGATGCATCCCTAAGCTCAGTTGCGACTCCTGAATCGAGCGATTTTAATTGCGGATAAGACCTAGTCTGTAGAGGGTGGGGGATTTTACGGCCCACCTACGTGGTCCTGTGGCCCTGGGCCACGCAAAAGGGCCGTAGATTCCCCGACCCCAACCTATGGGTGTTTATGAGAGGAGGGCAACACGTTCAACTTATGAGCAGGTTTTTAATGTGTCGGGGTCGGTGCTTTTGCCATATTTTGCAATGCGAAACCACGTTATGAAAACAGTAAAGTTGCTGCAGAGACTGTGAGATGGGCACCTGTTATTCTTAGGGGCAGGGAAGGAGAAAAAGTCTGCAAAAGGGACCGGTTGTATTCTGATTGACAGACGTCATGTTGACGTTAGTACCGACAGTTGCACCGTGTGTTTATTTGCATGTCTTTGGTGCCGAATTATGAGGAGATTGTCTCATTAAGGGATTTCGAAAATTTGTTTATGATGACAGGTGGGCGTTGCATCCGCTTATTATAGCCAAACGATCTTTTGCTCGCGAAGGAAAAGTCGATTGCAACGACCTCTTGGACCTGTGTATATACTAACGTCAAATATGAGCATGATGTGTGTATATGACTGTGCTAGGATGGATGTATCGTGATATACTTACGACGCACGAATAAGATGTCCCTTCCATCTTTTCTAGGTGGTTTCGGGTAGGACAGACCCATTGGACTTCCATTGCCTTTGGAAAGTTGTCACGCACAAGACTAGCACCGATCACGTTCACTCGTGTCGTTTTCAAATTGAAACCCTACTTTTTATGCATGTCTAGGTGAGGGCAGGGATCAAGCATGTGTTCTTGGCTAGGTTTCCCACCTTCCACCTCTCCGGTCGGGTATATCATGGATCAACTGCCTCACAGTGTGACTAGCACTGATTTATTTCACATTAGCGTGGTGGCAATCTTTGTGGAGAATATTTCCTGTCATTTGTATACATCCTGGCAAGTTGGTCGGGACCAGGGGAGTGGTCGGACGTTTTTAGTATCGGTGAAATGAGATCACTCCTCTAACAGTTGGCTTAGTGTACCTCGAAGGTGTAACAGATGAGTGGTAGATGGTATAATTAATGGGTTTGTATGTGATGGTTGCTTTTAATAGCAGATTTGTTTTGAGAACAACTCAGTGTACTTTGCGGTGCTGAGGGAATTAACGTGACGGAAGCGAAGGAAGTCGGGAATTGTTTCTGTGAAGGTGTAACAGATGTGAAGCATGTGAAGCAAGTCGGGAATGCCGGAAGTATCATTTCTGATCAGTTTCACTATTTATTTGAGAGGCCGAAAATTTCTCTATTTCCGAAATGATGTCTGTGATGTCTGCATGTTCGAAGATCATGCGCTACGCGCTGACTGTCATCTGAATATTTCTGAGGTACCGTTAGAAAGAGAAAAGGGGGAGAAGATAGGATCAAGAAGACGATAGAAGATTCATCTGAAGTTTTTACATCCAGCAGAATAGAGTGTTAGCATCTAAAGACGTAAATAGTGGAGGAATTATTGTGAATATTTATAGACTTTGTTTTATAAATATTTTTAATATTGTAGATGCTTGTATTTATGTAAATGTGAATATTCATAATATTGATCGAGGATAGGAGTATGCTTGTTTAGATCTGTGCACGTAAATTTTCTCTGTTGCCTCATGAGGTCTAGAAAAAACTGACACTTGTTCAGTGATATGGGATTCGTACCTTGACCAAATGTGTTTTTCACCTTACCCCTCTACGTTTGAAAAGATATTCCACCATCAGAATTACGAAGAATGCTTTTCGCGTATACGTTGAAAGGAATGTCGGTCAGTTGGTGAATGTCGTATTGACGATTTATCCCCTTTTGACGATTCGTAATCTGCATTATAAGGTACTTCATTTATTAACGTTACCGTTACTTTAGGCTATCATTGACGAATCCTCTCGAACGGCTGTCAGATGAGGATGTTTGTGCGCATCCGTTTTTAATGGATGCGATTGCCGTATCTACGATGAAGCGATGTCAGGCGAGAAAGGATTCTTCGAATTGGGCAATCCCCAGGTATTTATTTATTTCTTGTTTGCATGCCGGCGTGGACTTTTCATCGATAAATGATTAAAGAAAAACGCATTGGGATGAAGGTTGGAGTAATACTTTATGAGAAATCCTTTTTGATGTTGTCTTGTTGTTTCGTTAATTATGAGAAAGTTTGAATACGTAATTGTGAAGTGGATATCAAATTCCCTGATGGGCCGTTTTTCCTTTCCTTTTTCTGTGACACATTCTTGGTCTCCTCCTATCCTTATCTCCCCTCTTCATTTCTCTTTCAAGCGCGGTGGTCAGTTTATTCATCATAGTAAGGTTGAGGCTTCGTTGTTCGTTGTTCACTTGGCCGAAAGTCTTGTCCTGAATGTAACCGGAAATATTTATTGATAGCTGAAGAGGAATAGTAAATTTTGCAGATAACAGAGGTGCGTTTCAAGATGCAAACAGCGGAAACACCATCTTGCGACTATGGAGTACCGAAGTTAGTGAATTCCGTATTTGCTGGAAATGTGTTTAAAAGCATACGCTATAGCTGCAAGATTTCATTTGATCGTTAGTGGAAACAGGACTCGTGTTCAGTGGAGGGGAGAATTGGAAGATGTTTATTTAGTAATCAGAGGCAAAGGAATCCAAATGAGCAGGGAGGATTCGGCAAAGTTTGTTATTTACGGACAAATAGGCTGCACGACTAGGAAGTAAAATTGTAACACAGTTTTATGCGAACCAGAACAAATTATAGATAAGCAGTAAGTCAAAACAACAAGTTATAGATAAGCAGTAAGGAAAATTGTTTATATGGAATTAGTTTTGAATGGAGTTTGGGGGAGGCTTCTGAGAGGGGAGGTATTGTAAATGTGACTAGAATGATTTTATAAGGGAATCGCGTGTTTTTGTGATTAATGGTAGAAACGAGACAGGAGTGGGTTGTAAAAATTTAGTGTTCAGCAGGAAAGCTGGATTCTTTTATTTTATGGAAGTGAGCTAAATTTTGTTGGTTAGAAGAATGAAGTTTTTTTGCAAGTGCCTAAAGGTTTGTGATAGTGAGAATTAAGAGAGTAAATTTAAAAAAAAAAAAAAACTAGGTCTAGAAGTCTCAACTGAAATCGTGCAAATTTCCGAATATTAAAAAAACCACCAAGGGGGTTGTCGATATTTCCGTTCATTCTCCTATTGATCGTATTTTACAACTTTGATGCAGCACAGCGTTGCGGGTGCTCAATATTGAACGCATATTTGAAAGTGTTCATTTCAATGGTATTTCATATTCTCGGAAATGTCTGTCTTCTTCCATTCAATGTATGCTTACATTTTTGGCTCTTCTGCTCGGGTTGTACAGTGCTGTTTTTATTCGCTTTACATTCTTTTCACTCATCAAAATAGCGCTGCAAAGAGCAGTTTGCTCTCTTTTCACTTGTCTCTTTCCAAATATTTAATTATTTTATCGTTTATACTATTGTACTTGAATTTCACATAATCGAATGTATCGGAATTAAAAAAATATTGTTCGCATTGTTCGATGTCCATTTTTCTCGCATAAAATGCTTTTTTGTTGAGAATTTTTCTATGAGCAGAGGCTAGATTCGTGTGCGGCGCATTTCAGCAATATTGTGGCCAAAACATATGAGGGCTGAGGGTGGCAGAAGGATTGTCACACTGTTTATAGGATTGGAACACAACATTGCAACAGTTTTCTGTCGAGATTTCTTGCATTATTATGGCCGATGTGTTTTTGGTTTTCGAGATATTCCTTACGAGAAGACCGTTCAATGTGGCGTAAGATGCGCAAAATTGGCCGGTGTTGGCCTTTCACTTTGGGTTAGCATTTGGAGTTAGTGAACCTGGCGATGCCATCTGCATTCTTCCTTGAAATTCTTTGATAAGGGTAAATGCAGCGTCATCTACTAATAAATGTTGTTCGTTTACAGTGCTCTTTCAGAGTAAGTAATTATAAGTATTCGAGAGACACTTCTATTTATAAACTTGAAACTCTGAATGAAACGGATTCAAGCAAAAGTAGAAGAAAATCTAGTATAATGACAAGTCTGAAGAGTTTTGCAAACCTGTGCGGACAATCACAGATCGGCAACGACCTTTTCCTCTAAAAAATTGTAAAAATAAGCCATCCATGAACCTTTTCAACGCCGACTACAGTCCTATCTGAGGTCATTATGTGGCCAGATCCTTGAAGGAGATAGAAGCAATGGCCACCTATGAACAACAAGTAATCTACAACAATTGAAAATACCACGTAAAAAAGTCCTTGGAGAACGGAAAGTCGAAGGTCGCCTTTCTAGACTGGTTTACATTGGTCGAATTTTGGTCGAACACTGTTCGAGTTTTGGTCGAACACTGTTCGAATTTTGGTCGAACACTGTTCGAGTTTTGGTCGAACACTGTTCGAATTTTGGTCGAACATTGGTCGAACATTGGTCGAATTTTACTAGAAACATTTGAGAGGTGAAGAGGCAGAAGGTTACACGTAATAGCAGTGGTACAGTCCTTGACTCATAACTTTCAAATCATTCAATACAGTTCACTTGTTTTCGTTGCGAGACCAAACTGGCATTTAAACGTTGTTGAAATAGAAACATCATATCTAAACAGTTCTGTATGACTTTCGAACAATTTAGTCTCCAACAGTTCACTTGTTTTCGTTGCGAGACCAAATTGGCATTTAAACGTTGTTGAATTACAAACGCTACATTTAAACAATTCTCAACGACCTTCGAATAATTTAGTCTCCAACAGTTCACTTGTTTTTGTTGCGAGACCAAATTGGCATTTAAAAGTTGTTGAAATAGAAACATTATATTAAAACAATTCTAAATAACTTTTCAATAATTTATTCTCCCACAGTTCACTTGCTTCTGTTGGGAAATCGAAGATTCATTCAAATGTTGTTGAATTAGAAATGTTATATTCAAACAATTCTTAACGACTTTCGAATAATTTAGTCTGCAACAGTTCACTTGTTTTCGTTACGAAACCGAGGAGGCATTCAAACATTGTTGAATTAGAAACCCTATATTCAAACAATTCTTGATGATTTTCGAATAATTTAGTCTGCAACAGTTCACTTGTTTTCGTTGCGAAACCGAAGATTAATTCAAACGTTGTTGAATTTCAAACGTTATATTCAAAGAATTCGAAACCGAGGAGGCATTCAAACGTTGTTGAATTTGAAACGTTATCTTCAAAAAATTCTTGATGATTTTCGAATAATTTAGTCTGCAACAGTTCACCCGTTTTCATTGTGAAACCGAAGATTAATTCAAACGTTGTTGAATTTCAAACGTTGTATTCAAACAATTCTGAACGATTTTCGAACAATTTAGTTCCCAACAGTTCACCTGTTTTCGTTGCGAAACCGAAGATTCATTCAAACGTTATTGAGTTAGAAACGTCATATGCAAACAATTCTGAATGATTTTCGAATAATTTAGTCTGCAACAGTTCACCTGTTTTCGTTACGAAACCGAGGAGGCATTCAAACATTGTTGAATTAGAAACGCTATACTCAAGCAATTCTTAATGATTTTCGAATAATTTATTCTCCAACAGTTCACTCGTTTTCACTGTGAAACCGAAGATTAATTCAAACGTTGTTGAATTTCAAACGTTCTATTCAAACAATTCTGAACGATTTTCGACAAATTTAGTCCGCAACAGTTCACTTGTTTTCGTTACGAAACCGAGGAGGCATTCAAACATTGCTGAATTAGGAACGGTATATTCAAACAATTCTTGATGATTTTCGAATAATTTAGTCTGCAACAGTTCACTTTTTTTCGTTACGAAACCGAGGAGGCATTCAAACATTGTTGAATTAGAAACGCTATATTCAAACAATTCTTGATGATTTTCGAGTAATTTAGTCTGCAACAGTTCCCTTTTTTTGGCTGCGAAACCGAGGAGGCATTCAAACGTTGCTGAATTGGAAACATTATACTCACGCAATTGTGCATGACTTTCGAACAATTTAGTTTCCAACAGTTCACCTGTTTTCGTTGCGAAACCGAAGATTCATTCAAACGTTATTGAGTTAGAAACGTCATATGCAAACAATTCTGAATGATTTTCGAATAATTTAGTCTGCAACAGTTCACTTGTTTTCGTTACGAAACCGAGGAGGCATTCAAACGTTGCTGAATTGGAAACATTATACTCACGCAATTGTGCATGACTTTCGAACAATTTAGTTTCCAACAGTTCACCTGTTTTCGTTGCGAAACCGAAGATTCATTCAAACGTTATTGAGTTAGAAACGTCATATGCAAACAATTCTGAATGATTTTCGAATAATTTAGTCTGCAACAGTTCACTTGTTTTCGTTACGAAACCGAGGAGGCATTCAAACGTTGTTGAATTGGAAACGTTATACTCAAGCAATTCTTAATGATTTTCGAATAATTTATTCTCCAACAGTTCACTCGTTTTCATTGTGAAACCGAAGATTAATTCAAACGTTGTTGAATTTCAAACGTTCTATTCAAACAATTCTGAACGATTTTCGACAAATTTAGTCCGCAACAGTTCACTTGTTTTCGTTACGAAACCGAGGAGGCATTCAAACATTGCTGAATTAGGAACGGTATATTCAAACAATTCTTGATGATTTTCGAATAATTTAGTTTGCAACAGTTCACTTTTTTCGTTACGAAACCGAGGAGGCATTCAAACATTGTTGAATTAGAAACGCTATATTCAAACAATTCTTGATGATTTTCGAGTAATTTAGTCTGCAACAGTTCCCTTTTTTTGGCTGCGAAACCGAGGAGGCATTCAAACGTTGCTGAATTGGAAACATTATACTCACGCAATTGTGCATGACTTTCGAACAATTTAGTTTCCAACAGTTCACCTGTTTTCGTTGCGAAACCGAAGATTCATTCAAACGTTATTGAGTTAGAAACGTCATATGCAAACAATTCTGAATGATTTTCGAATAATTTAGTCTGCAACAGTTCACTTGTTTTCGTTACGAAACCGAGGAGGCATTCAAACATTGTTGAATTAGAAACGCTATATTCAAACAATTCTTGATGATTTTCGAGTAATTTAGTCTGCAACAGTTCACTTGTTTTCGCTGCGAAACCGAGGAGGCATTCAAACGTTGTTGAATTGGAAACATTATACTCACGCAATTGTGCATGACTTTCGAACAATTTAGTTTCCAACAGTTCACCTGTTTTCGTTGCGAAACGGAAGATTCATTCAAACGTTGTTGAATTTCAAACGTTCTATTCAAACAATTCTGAACGATTTTCGACAAATTTAGTCCGCAACAGTTCACTTGTTTTCGTTACGAAACCGAGGAGGCATTCAAACATTGCTGAATTAGGAACGCTATATTCAAACAATTCTTGATGATTTTCGAATAATTTAGTCTGCAACAGTTCACTTGTTTTCGCTGCGAAGCCGAGGAGGCATTCAAACGTTGTTGAATTGGAAACGTTATACTCAAGCAATTCTTAATGATTTTCGAATAATTTATTCTCCAACAGTTCACTCGTTTTCATTGTGAAACCGAAGATTAATTCAAACGTTGTTGAATTTCAAACGTTCTATTCAAACAATTCTGAACGATTTTCGACAAATTTAGTCCGCAACAGTTCACTTGTTTTCGTTACGAAACCGAGGAGGCATTCAAACATTGCTGAATTAGGAACGGTATATTCAAACAATTCTTGATGATTTTCGAATAATTTAGTCTGCAACAGTTCACTTTTTTTCGTTACGAAACCGAGGAGGCATTCAAACATTGTTGAATTAGAAACGCTATATTCAAACAATTCTTGATGATTTTCGAGTAATTTAGTCTGCAACAGTTCCCTTTTTTTGGCTGCGAAACCGAGGAGGCATTCAAACGTTGCTGAATTGGAAACATTATACTCACGCAATTGTGCATGACTTTCGAACAATTTAGTTTCCAACAGTTCACCTATTTTCGTTGCGAAACCGAAGATTCATTCAAACGTTATTGAGTTAGAAACGTCATATGCAAACAATTCTGAATGATTTTCGAATAATTTAGTCTGCAACAGTTCACTTGTTTTCGTTACGAAACGGAAGATTCATTCAAACGTTGTTGAATTTCAAACGTTCTATTCAAACAATTCTGAACGATTTTCGACAAATTTAGTCCGCAACAGTTCACTTGTTTTCGTTACGAAACCGAGGAGGCATTCAAACATTGCTGAATTAGGAACGCTATATTCAAACAATTCTTGATGATTTTCGAATAATTTAGTCTGCAACAGTTCACTTGTTTTCGTTACGAAACCGAGGAGGCATTCAAACATTGTTGAATTAGAAACGCTATATTCAAACAATTCTTGATGATTTTCGAGTAATTTAGTCTGCAACAGTTCCCTTTTTTTGGCTGCGAAACCGAGGAGGCATTCAAACGTTGCTGAATTGGAAACATTATACTCACGCAATTGTGCATGACTTTCGAACAATTTAGTTTCCAACAGTTCACCTGTTTTCGTTGCGAAACCGAAGATTCATTCAAACGTTATTGAGTTAGAAACGTCATATGCAAACAACTCTGAATGATTTTCGAATAATTTAGTCTGCAACAGTTCACCTGTTTTCGTTACGAAACCGAGGAGGCATTCAAACATTGTTGAATTAGAAACGCTATATTCAAACAATTCTTGATGATTTTCGAGTAACTTAGTCTGCAACAGTTCACTTGTTTTCGCTGCGAAGCCGAGGAGGCATTCAAACGTTGTTCAATTGGAAACGTTATACTCAAGCAATTCTTAATGATTTTCGAATAATTTATTCTCCAACAGTTCACTCGTTTTCATTGTGAAACCGAAGATTAATTCAAACGTTGTTGAATTTCAAACGTTCTATTCAAACAATTCTGAACGATTTTCGACAAATTTAGTCCGCAACAGTTCACTTGTTTTCGTTACGAAACCGAGGAGGCATTCAAACATTGCTGAATTAGGAACGGTATATTCAAACAATTCTTGATGATTTTCGAATAATTTAGTCTGCAACAGTTCACTTTTTTCGTTACGAAACCGAGGAGGCATTCAAACATTGTTGAATTAGAAACGCTATATTCAAACAATTCTTGATGATTTTCGAGTAATTTAGTCTGCAACAGTTCCCTTTTTTTGGCTGCGAAACCGAGGAGGCATTCAAACGTTGCTGAATTGGAAACATTATACTCACGCAATTGTGCATGACTTTCGAACAATTTAGTTTCCAACAGTTCACCTATTTTCGTTGCGAAACCGAAGATTCATTCAAACGTTATTGAGTTAGAAACGTCATATGCAAACAATTCTGAATGATTTTCGAATAATTTAGTCTGCAACAGTTCACTTGTTTTCGTTACGAAACCGAGGAGGCATTCAAACGTTGCTGAATTGGAAACATTATACTCACGCAATTGTGCATGACTTTCGAACAATTTAGTTTCCAACAGTTCACCTGTTTTCGTTGCGAAACCGAAGATTCATTCAAACGTTATTGAGTTAGAAACGTCATATGCAAACAATTCTGAATGATTTTCGAATAATTTAGTCTGCAACAGTTCACTTGTTTTCGTTACGAAACCGAGGAGGCATTCAAACGTTGTTGAATTGGAAACGTTATACTCAAGCAATTCTTAATGATTTTCGAATAATTTATTCTCCAACAGTTCACTCGTTTTCATTGTGAAACCGAAGATTAATTCAAACGTTGTTGAATTTCAAACGTTCTATTCAAACAATTCTGAACGATTTTCGACAAATTTAGTCCGCAACAGTTCACTTGTTTTCGTTACGAAACCGAGGAGGCATTCAAACATTGCTGAATTAGGAACGGTATATTCAAACAATTCTTGATGATTTTCGAATAATTTAGTTTGCAACAGTTCACTTTTTTCGTTACGAAACCGAGGAGGCATTCAAACATTGTTGAATTAGAAACGCTATATTCAAACAATTCTTGATGATTTTCGAGTAATTTAGTCTGCAACAGTTCCCTTTTTTTGGCTGCGAAACCGAGGAGGCATTCAAACGTTGCTGAATTGGAAACATTATACTCACGCAATTGTGCATGACTTTCGAACAATTTAGTTTCCAACAGTTCACCTGTTTTCGTTGCGAAACCGAAGATTCATTCAAACGTTATTGAGTTAGAAACGTCATATGCAAACAATTCTGAATGATTTTCGAATAATTTAGTCTGCAACAGTTCACTTGTTTTCGTTACGAAACCGAGGAGGCATTCAAACATTGTTGAATTAGAAACGCTATATTCAAACAATTCTTGATGATTTTCGAGTAATTTAGTCTGCAACAGTTCACTTGTTTTCGCTGCGAAACCGAGGAGGCATTCAAACGTTGTTGAATTGGAAACATTATACTCACGCAATTGTGCATGACTTTCGAACAATTTAGTTTCCAACAGTTCACCTGTTTTCGTTGCGAAACGGAAGATTCATTCAAACGTTGTTGAATTTCAAACGTTCTATTCAAACAATTCTGAACGATTTTCGACAAATTTAGTCCGCAACAGTTCACTTGTTTTCGTTACGAAACCGAGGAGGCATTCAAACATTGCTGAATTAGGAACGCTATATTCAAACAATTCTTGATGATTTTCGAATAATTTAGTCTGCAACAGTTCACTTGTTTTCGCTGCGAAGCCGAGGAGGCATTCAAACGTTGTTGAATTGGAAACGTTATACTCAAGCAATTCTTAATGATTTTCGAATAATTTATTCTCCAACAGTTCACTCGTTTTCATTGTGAAACCGAAGATTAATTCAAACGTTGTTGAATTTCAAACGTTCTATTCAAACAATTCTGAACGATTTTCGACAAATTTAGTCCGCAACAGTTCACTTGTTTTCGTTACGAAACCGAGGAGGCATTCAAACATTGCTGAATTAGGAACGGTATATTCAAACAATTCTTGATGATTTTCGAATAATTTAGTCTGCAACAGTTCACTTTTTTTCGTTACGAAACCGAGGAGGCATTCAAACATTGTTGAATTAGAAACGCTATATTCAAACAATTCTTGATGATTTTCGAGTAATTTAGTCTGCAACAGTTCCCTTTTTTTGGCTGCGAAACCGAGGAGGCATTCAAACGTTGCTGAATTGGAAACATTATACTCACGCAATTGTGCATGACTTTCGAACAATTTAGTTTCCAACAGTTCACCTATTTTCGTTGCGAAACCGAAGATTCATTCAAACGTTATTGAGTTAGAAACGTCATATGCAAACAATTCTGAATGATTTTCGAATAA
Organism: Baylisascaris procyonis; assembly: GCA_037389465.1. Taxonomy (NCBI): domain Eukaryota; kingdom Metazoa; phylum Nematoda; class Chromadorea; order Rhabditida; family Ascarididae; genus Baylisascaris; species Baylisascaris procyonis. The sequence continues at coordinate 200,537 of JAZARR010000234.1, read as the reverse complement.
TTTAGTCTGCAACAGTTCACTTGTTTTCGTTACGAAACGGAAGATTCATTCAAACGTTGTTGAATTTCAAACGTTCTATTCAAACAATTCTGAACGATTTTCGACAAATTTAGTCCGCAACAGTTCACTTGTTTTCGTTACGAAACCGAGGAGGCATTCAAACATTGCTGAATTAGGAACGCTATATTCAAACAATTCTTGATGATTTTCGAATAATTTAGTCTGCAACAGTTCACTTGTTTTCGTTACGAAACCGAGGAGGCATTCAAACATTGTTGAATTAGAAACGCTATATTCAAACAATTCTTGATGATTTTCGAGTAATTTAGTCTGCAACAGTTCCCTTTTTTTGGCTGCGAAACCGAGGAGGCATTCAAACGTTGCTGAATTGGAAACATTATACTCACGCAATTGTGCATGACTTTCGAACAATTTAGTTTCCAACAGTTCACCTGTTTTCGTTGCGAAACCGAAGATTCATTCAAACGTTGTTGAATTTCAAACGTTCTATTCAAACAATTCTTGATGATTTTCGAATAATTTAGTCTGCAACAGTTCACTTGTTTTCGTTACGAAACCGAGGAGGCATTCAAACATTGCTGAATTAGGAACGCTATATTCAAACAATTCTTGATGATTTTCGAATAATTTAGTCTGCAACAGTTCACTTGTTTTCGCTGCGAAGCCGAGGAGGCATTCAAACGTTGTTGAATTGGAAACGTTATACTCAAGCAATTCTTAATGATTTTCGAATAATTTATTCTCCAACAGTTCACTCGTTTTCATTGTGAAACCGAAGATTAATTCAAACGTTGTTGAATTTCAAACGTTCTATTCAAACAATTCTGAACGATTTTCGACAAATTTAGTCCGCAACAGTTCACTTGTTTTCGTTACGAAACCGAGGAGGCATTCAAACATTGCTGAATTAGGAACGGTATATTCAAACAATTCTTGATGATTTTCGAATAATTTAGTCTGCAACAGTTCACTTTTTTTCGTTACGAAACCGAGGAGGCATTCAAACATTGTTGAATTAGAAACGCTATATTCAAACAATTCTTGATGATTTTCGAGTAATTTAGTCTGCAACAGTTCCCTTTTTTTGGCTGCGAAACCGAGGAGGCATTCAAACGTTGCTGAATTGGAAACATTATACTCACGCAATTGTGCATGACTTTCGAACAATTTAGTTTCCAACAGTTCACCTATTTTCGTTGCGAAACCGAAGATTCATTCAAACGTTATTGAGTTAGAAACGTCATATGCAAACAATTCTGAATGATTTTCGAATAATTTAGTCTGCAACAGTTCACTTGTTTTCGTTACGAAACGGAAGATTCATTCAAACGTTGTTGAATTTCAAACGTTCTATTCAAACAATTCTGAACGATTTTCGACAAATTTAGTCCGCAACAGTTCACTTGTTTTCGTTACGAAACCGAGGAGGCATTCAAACATTGCTGAATTAGGAACGCTATATTCAAACAATTCTTGATGATTTTCGAATAATTTAGTCTGCAACAGTTCACTTGTTTTCGTTACGAAACCGAGGAGGCATTCAAACATTGTTGAATTAGAAACGCTATATTCAAACAATTCTTGATGATTTTCGAGTAATTTAGTCTGCAACAGTTCCCTTTTTTTGGCTGCGAAACCGAGGAGGCATTCAAACGTTGCTGAATTGGAAACATTATACTCACGCAATTGTGCATGACTTTCGAACAATTTAGTTTCCAACAGTTCACCTGTTTTCGTTGCGAAACCGAAGATTCATTCAAACGTTATTGAGTTAGAAACGTCATATGCAAACAACTCTGAATGATTTTCGAATAATTTAGTCTGCAACAGTTCACCTGTTTTCGTTACGAAACCGAGGAGGCATTCAAACATTGTTGAATTAGAAACGCTATATTCAAACAATTCTTGATGATTTTCGAGTAACTTAGTCTGCAACAGTTCACTTGTTTTCGCTGCGAAGCCGAGGAGGCATTCAAACGTTGTTCAATTGGAAACGTTATACTCAAGCAATTCTTAATGATTTTCGAATAATTTATTCTCCAACAGTTCACTCGTTTTCATTGTGAAACCGAAGATTAATTCAAACGTTGTTGAATTTCAAACGTTCTATTCAAACAATTCTGAACGATTTTCGACAAATTTAGTCCGCAACAGTTCACTTGTTTTCGTTACGAAACCGAGGAGGCATTCAAACATTGCTGAATTAGGAACGGTATATTCAAACAATTCTTGATGATTTTCGAATAATTTAGTCTGCAACAGTTCACTTTTTTTCGTTACGAAACCGAGGAGGCATTCAAACATTGTTGAATTAGAAACGCTATATTCAAACAATTCTTGATGATTTTCGAGTAATTTAGTCTGCAACAGTTCCCTTTTTTTGGCTGCGAAACCGAGGAGGCATTCAAACGTTGCTGAATTGGAAACATTATACTCACGCAATTGTGCATGACTTTCGAACAATTTAGTTTCCAACAGTTCACCTATTTTCGTTGCGAAACCGAAGATTCATTCAAACGTTATTGAGTTAGAAACGTCATATGCAAACAATTCTGAATGATTTTCGAATAATTTAGTCTGCAACAGTTCACTTGTTTTCGTTACGAAACCGAGGAGGCATTCAAACGTTGCTGAATTGGAAACATTATACTCACGCAATTGTGCATGACTTTCGAACAATTTAGTTTCCAACAGTTCACCTGTTTTCGTTGCGAAACCGAAGATTCATTCAAACGTTATTGAGTTAGAAACGTCATATGCAAACAATTCTGAATGATTTTCGAATAATTTAGTCTGCAACAGTTCACTTGTTTTCGTTACGAAACCGAGGAGGCATTCAAACGTTGTTGAATTGGAAACGTTATACTCAAGCAATTCTTAATGATTTTCGAATAATTTATTCTCCAACAGTTCACTCGTTTTCATTGTGAAACCGAAGATTAATTCAAACGTTGTTGAATTTCAAACGTTCTATTCAAACAATTCTGAACGATTTTCGACAAATTTAGTCCGCAACAGTTCACTTGTTTTCGTTACGAAACCGAGGAGGCATTCAAACATTGCTGAATTAGGAACGGTATATTCAAACAATTCTTGATGATTTTCGAATAATTTAGTTTGCAACAGTTCACTTTTTTCGTTACGAAACCGAGGAGGCATTCAAACATTGTTGAATTAGAAACGCTATATTCAAACAATTCTTGATGATTTTCGAGTAATTTAGTCTGCAACAGTTCCCTTTTTTTGGCTGCGAAACCGAGGAGGCATTCAAACGTTGCTGAATTGGAAACATTATACTCACGCAATTGTGCATGACTTTCGAACAATTTAGTTTCCAACAGTTCACCTGTTTTCGTTGCGAAACCGAAGATTCATTCAAACGTTATTGAGTTAGAAACGTCATATGCAAACAATTCTGAATGATTTTCGAATAATTTAGTCTGCAACAGTTCACTTGTTTTCGTTACGAAACCGAGGAGGCATTCAAACATTGTTGAATTAGAAACGCTATATTCAAACAATTCTTGATGATTTTCGAGTAATTTAGTCTGCAACAGTTCACTTGTTTTCGCTGCGAAACCGAGGAGGCATTCAAACGTTGTTGAATTGGAAACATTATACTCACGCAATTGTGCATGACTTTCGAACAATTTAGTTTCCAACAGTTCACCTGTTTTCGTTGCGAAACGGAAGATTCATTCAAACGTTGTTGAATTTCAAACGTTCTATTCAAACAATTCTGAACGATTTTCGACAAATTTAGTCCGCAACAGTTCACTTGTTTTCGCTGCGAAACCGAGGAGGCATTCAAACGTTGTTGAATTGGAAACGTTATACTCAAGCAATTCTTAATGATTTTCGAATAATTTATTCTCCAACAGTTCACTCGTTTTCATTGTGAAACCGAAGATTAATTCAAACGTTGTTGAATTTCAAACGTTCTATTCAAACAATTCTGAACGATTTTCGACAAATTTAGTCCGCAACAGTTCACTTGTTTTCGCTGCGAAACCGAGGAGGCATTCAAACTTTGTTGAATTGGAAACATTATACTCACGCAATTGTGCATGACTTTCGAACAATTTAGTTTCCAACAGTTCACCTGTTTTCGTTGCGAAACCGAAGATTCATTCAAACGTTATTGAGTTAGAAACGTCATATGCAAACAATTCTGAATGATTTTCGAATAATTTAGTCTGCAACAGTTCACTTGTTTTCGCTGCGAAACAGAGGAGGCATTCAAACGTTGTTGAATTGGAAACGTTACACTCAAGCAATTCTTAATGATTTTCGAATAATTTATTCTCCAACAGTTCAGTCGTTTTCGTTGTGAAACCGAAGATTCATTCAAACGTTGTTGAATTTGAAACGTTATATTCAAACAATTCTTGATGATTTTCGAATAATTTAGTCTGCAACAGTTCACTTGTTTTCGTTGCGAAACCGAAGATTAATTCAAACGTTGTTGAATTTCAAACGTTATATTCAAAGAATTCGAAACCGAGGAGGCATTCAAACGTTGTTGAATTGGAAACATTATACTCACGCAATTGTGCATGACTTTCGAACAATTTAGTTTCCAACAGTTCACTTGTTTTCGTTACGAAACCGAGGAGGCATTCAAACATTCTTGAATTAGAAACGCTATATTCAAACAATTCTTGATGATTTTCGAATAATTTAGTCTGTAACAGTTCACTTGTTTTCGTTCGAAACCGAAGATTAATTCAAACGTTGTTGAATTTCAAACGTTCTATTCAAACAATTCTGAATGATTTTCGAATAATTTAGTCTCCAACAGTTCACTTGTTTTCGTTGCGAAACCGAGGAGGCATTCAAACGTTGTTGAATTGGAAACGTTATACTCAAGCAATTCTTAATGATTTTCGAATAATTTATCCTCCAACAGTTCACTCGTTTTCGTTGTGAAACCGAAGATTCATTGAAACGTTGTTGAATTTGAAACGTTACATTCAAACAATTCTGAATGATTTTCGAATAATTTAGTCTGTAACAGTTCACTTGTTTTCGTTCGAAACCGAAGATTAATTCAAACGTTGTTGAATTTCAAACGTTCTATTCAAACAATTCTGAATGATTTTCGAATAATTTAGTCTGCAACAGTTCACTTGTTTTCGCTGCGAAACAGAGGAGGCATTCAAACGTTGTTGAATTGGAAACGTTACACTCAAGCAATTCTTAATGATTTTCGAATAATTTATTCTCCAACAGTTCAGTCGTTTTCGTTGTGAAACCGAAGATTCATTCAAACGTTGTTGAATTTGAAACGTTATATTCAAACAATTCTTGATGATTTTCGAATAATTTAGTCTGCAACAGTTCACTTGTTTTCGTTGCGAAACCGAAGATTAATTCAAACGTTGTTGAATTTCAAACGTTATATTCAAAGAATTCGAAACCGAGGAGGCATTCAAACGTTGTTGAATTGGAAACATTATACTCACGCAATTGTGCATGACTTTCGAACAATTTAGTTTCCAACAGTTCACTTGTTTTCGTTACGAAACCGAGGAGGCATTCAAACATTCTTGAATTAGAAACGCTATATTCAAACAATTCTTGATGATTTTCGAATAATTTAGTCTGTAACAGTTCACTTGTTTTCGTTCGAAACCGAAGATTAATTCAAACGTTGTTGAATTTCAAACGTTCTATTCAAACAATTCTGAATGATTTTCGAATAATTTAGTCTCCAACAGTTCACTTGTTTTCGTTGCGAAACCGAGGAGGCATTCAAACGTTGTTGAATTGGAAACGTTATACTCAAGCAATTCTTAATGATTTTCGAATAATTTATCCTCCAACAGTTCACTCGTTTTCGTTGTGAAACCGAAGATTCATTGAAACGTTGTTGAATTTGAAACGTTACATTCAAACAATTCTGAATGATTTTCGAATAATTTAGTATGCAACAGTTCACTTGTTTTCGTTGCGAGACCAAGTTGGCATTTAAACGTTGTTGAATTACAAAATTCATATTGGAAGAATTCTGAATGACTTTCCAGTCATCCAATCTCCAACAGTTCACTTGTTTTCGTCGTTTTGAAAGGTGAAACGTTCCTTGAGTAACTCTCAAGTATTTAAGGAAAATTTTTAGTCTCCCTCTCTTTATAGGGGCCATATTCATGAAATAAAATGCTGCTGTAGCCAAACTGCTGCTGCTGTAGCAACAGTGAATGTGTTGTCGCAGTGTTGCATTACACTACTACGCCTCTATATTCCGTGTTTATAGAGATTCGTTGTCACATTTTTATATAAGTCCTCGGAAATTGTTGAAATCGGTGACGAAATCTGTAGACTTCTCGCAAAATGTGAATCTCAATATGCCACAAATGAATTGAGGTGATGCTTTAAGCGTTGATTGTATTAACAGTGCACTTATGTTTTCTATTAATGAATTAGTCGTATTTCGCTCTAGTTTCTGCAGATGAAAGTTCTTACTGACAAGGTCGCACCTCGTCTGCAACAGTTTTGGCAAAAACAGCTCAGAAAACTATATTCTATCTTAGTAATAAAGCTGAACGTTGTGCCGTTTCTCATTTCAATGTTCCAGAAGCATCTCCAGTTCCGTGCCTAAACGCCCTACCACTAGATATCTGGTAGATGTATCGCTATGGACGATCTGCCTGAGGATAGTGGCCTCAGTCCTCTTTTCGTAGGGGATCTGTGGAACACCGCCTCTCCTCTACCTTTCTAACAAATGAACACGAGTTGGAAAAATTACTCCCCACACAATTCAGGTTATAGCCTAGCTGAAAACTTCGTCTGTCAGCAACGCTACCATCCCAAATTTTTTAGAAAAACATTTTGCTTTATTGTGTTGGCCGTCTTGCTGACTTTTCGTGAATCTTTGGGTAAGGGGATTGTCTGTCTTCTAAGAGAGACCTGATCCTATCAATTTATAATAATGAAAAGCGCCCCATAGTGAGCTTAACACATACTGTCCAAAACTTCCTTGCTTTCATGTCATTTATTTGCAGATTCCTTCAGGTTTCTACCAAACATCACGATTCCCTCCATCAGTTCTTGACTGCAAGAAATTCAAGAAGGCATTTTCACAAACTGCGTTCCCGTCGATTTCACTAAAGCATCCCACTCAATACCCTTGTTTCTTGTGGCCGAAATTTGACCCTAAGAGGGTTTGGGAAGCCTTTAAAATGGACCGAGATCTCCCTCTCAAACAAGGAAGCAGTTTAACACCGCTACAGGCTGCTCCACTTGCACATACGGTAAAGCGAACATAAAGTTTAAAGATTTAAATCTCTCTGCTCATTTGGACTCAGCCACCATGGTCCTGATGATGCCAAAATGCTGCAAAATTCTAAAAATAAGAACTTGAAATCCCTCGACTAAAAAGCTTGCTACAAATGATAGACAATTGTCGAGGGAACAACTAGTTGCAATTAGTTACGTGTCCTTTAGTGTGAACATTCCAGTCTGAATTGAACATCCCGCATTGGCTAACGTCAATTAGTGGATAGACGACCAGAATAACGTCAAAGTTGGTCACTGTAATCGATAACATACCAGCAGAAGAAACCTTTTTTTTTTTTGAAACGACAGACAAAATCAATGCACAATTCAAGGCAAAACGTATAATGCGGCATTACAACAAGTGACTTATTAAAGAATTCATCCCCAGCACGCGATATTAACAAAGGTGACAAAATCAACGGTTTAATAAAACAAAACATCGCTTCAAGAGCTGTTTCGACCCGACCACAACTTGAAGGCAGTCTGTGTGGAAAATGGTAGTAAGATAACCTTCAGCAGACCAATTGAAAGATACAATTCCTGTGAATGCACTAAAGATGAGATTACAAAAATAACATATATGAAGGCAAGACAGAGGCCGATTTCTGCCTTAAGCGGCACCTTCCTTGAACTGGAATCTAGACCAGAAATAGTGATCAATGGCAATTCTTAGTCAACAGAACAGTATTAGCCCAAGAGAGGACAGCTAAATAGGATGGCGGTGTTGAATATATCATAATGGACCAATGCTAATTCCCCTTTCATCTTCGTAAACAAGGAAGAACTAATGGGAAGAAAAGATGTGGATCGAACTTTTGGACAGTCACAGCTTACTGAACCAACTCAGGCTCGATCTGTATCGATTCAAAAGATGCTTGTGCAAAAGAAAAATATCGCTACGTTTTACCGTTTAGTGCAATAAATAATAAAAACATCATTACAAATTCCACCAATATATCATATAAATCGTTGAGAAGCGTTCTGTCGAACAGCTAATGCGACGTGCCCATTAGCTTCACGCGGCAGTTGATCATCTGAAATAATCATTTGTCTACATTTCCAGCGGTTTATCAACACTCTAAATAACACTTTTTACTTCCTACATCTAAAAAAATCTCATTTGCATCCGAAATATTTAGGCCGCCAAATTCAGTAAACAAACAGAAGTGCAAGAGAATGAAACAAAACAGAGACTATGGAATAAAAGGCGTAATCTCTTTATCTCAGAACGTCTGAAGGATAACTTTAAAGAACGGCTAGCACATAGAATATATTCTAATCAAAGGTCTTTCCACAAAACTTCAAAAAAAAAATAATGCGACCATGTCTTGAATAAAATCACAAATTATTGCATTTCTTTGAGAAAAAAGCAATGGGAAGATTGAATTTTATTTTTAATAGTTTCAAGGCAAATCTCTACGCGCATTCGTCGACGATGAAAACATCAAATTCGGTCTAAAAAATAACCTATTTGTAAAAAACATCGGAAGAATGGTCAGAGACGTGAGAAGAAGGATGGAAGGTGGTGAAAAAAGGAAAAGAAAAACGGATGAAATTAACAGTAAGCAGCATGAGAAAAAAAAAACAAGAAAATAAAAAAATAAAATAAAAGTAGTAGAATAGAGGCGAAAGACACAAGAAATGCTAGAGAAAGTGTTTAAAAAAGTGCCTAAGAGAATGTGGGCAAAATCTGAGAAGAAAAAAGAAAGTAGGGAAAAAATGCGCAGGCCCAAGATTTGAACATATGAAGGTTTAATACGAAAACTGTCATTTGAATCAAAACGCTTATCGAATATTTTCTTAGAAAACATTTTTCCCAACATTTTACTTACTTCCCATTCTTTCCCCCGCTTCCCATTTATTACTCCAACGACTTCTCTTGTCATCTTTTCTTCACTCCACTCTAAAGACAGACTTATGCACACTCGTTTTCTTTGTCGGAACCTTGTTCTATGCGTTTCTATGAAGCCTTGATTAGTTCAAGTGTTTTCAAAAGTCATGTAAAACTTGCTCTATCTAGAGCTCAGTCTCTCAATATTCCATCATTAAACTAAGAAAGAATGTAGATTTTACTACTCATCCTAAAGAGAGCATCGGAAAAAAGCAGCCTTTCCAGTCGCCTTATATGAAAGATCACATAAAAAGTACGAACAGGAATATACTAAATACCTTTTCTGATGGCGGCGGGCAAAGCGGTTGAAGGATCGCGATGCGTTCATGTTGTCCATTGATCAATAAGGAACCATATCCAAACGTCGAATTGCATCATCGCCTACTTTCACACATTCTTTGTTTTCCTTTCCTTTAACCAACTCAATAAAATATTTTCTAAGACCCTGGTTATTTAGATAAAGTATTCCGTGAAAAGATCCAACTAATCTTCACTGAACAAAGAAATCACACTTCAAAATTTAACTGAAGTTTTCTAACAGCTTTTTGAGAAAACTGCATGATTTGTTATAATGTACGTAGAGAAAAGCCCTCTCCTTTTTAGGGATTTTTCGAGGCAAACGGAAGTCGGGTATCTAAGTGCCGCTTAGACAACGCATCCTACCAAGTGATTTTCTATTCAAACGGTTTTTTTCTACGTTTGCTGATCATCATGAAATATTTCTTCCACCTTTCTGCGAACTAATAGAAACATCCGCTCTAGTCATATCAAAACTACACCTTTAGGCGAGTTGGAATATCCTCGACACTCAACCTTATCATTAGCTAGTTTATCATATCATGAGATGTCTATACTTCGACTAAACTGCGCACTGTCTAGAAAGTAAATAAAGCAAATCATTTTCCCAACCTCTCTATGTTCGATGAATTTGCTTTCCGTGGTCGATCAGTTTTCCGCCAATGGAAGTCTCTGTCAATTTCCGATCGCCGGATCGACCCACCTTCGTAGAAACTGCAAAATCATTGCGCATTACATTACGAATCCACACTTGCTAATATCAGCTGATGTTTGTTACCACTGTGATTGATCCCGCGTCATAAAATACTAATAGAAGAAATAATGCGGCATACAAAAATATACACACTCCTGATATGGTTTTTATTTCTTATTCTTTTTTCAGCTTTCATATGGAAATCTGTCTTGCCTAGTTCACTGTAACATTTTACAAAAATTCGATGGACCAATGAATAGGATGGAATTTCGGAATTCGACTGCATCTCGGCTATAAACGCAATGGTCACAAATATAAAGGAAAAACTTACGCATGGTTAGGTGACAAAAGTATTACTCGCTCACTGATGACTCTATGTAAACTTATTAACAAGATTAAAAAAGAACCTCAAAATAGATAGAACATACCTTACAGGAAATTCAATAAAATGTCGTCATCCATGAGTGGTATTTTATCGAGTTTTTGTTTAGAAGCATATTTGCTAGGCTTTTGGTTAGGTCGCCGTTCATTAGATGCCTTATATGTCAGTGGCCTATTTCTACAGTCATGTTGGGTCCATCTGTTGCTTTTCGCTTCAAAGTCCATCTGTTGCCCTTAGTTTTCAACCCGACGATCGTAGCAATCCAATTTTATTTTTCACATTGTGCTGAGAAGCACTCTCAGAAACATAATGCAAAGCATCGCGTGAAGGAATTCTCTAAAGTTGTCTCCCCACTTATAAAGATGACATCCGAAGTGTATCAGTGGAATATATGAAAGGCGATCGTTGTCACAATTGCCTGCATTTGGGAAAGAAGAGGGATGGAACGGTTGCGATGCGGAGGATTGCCATTCACTTCACCTCACTGCTCACCTAACAGAGGTACCGAATAGCTTATTTAATTTATAATTAAACCTTGACGGGAAAGCTTACAAGCTTAAAATGAAAAACATTGCTAGAATTGAAAAGAATCATAGAAAGAGAACTATAAGGGAAAGAATTTTGAAAAAAAATAACAACAACATAACGTATAACGATAAATAATAAAGAAAAACGCACAATACTTCCGCCATAAAATGCCCAAAAGTTTTAAAACATTGCTCAAATATACGCCCTATTGAAGTAACAAGTAAAATCTACGAATTATATACGAAAGAAAAACAGCGGATGACGGTGTCAATGAACACATGTCCGTTTACGAAAACTGCTGAGCCTTTAAGTTCTTTTTTGTCCCACCCCTACCCTTTCCCCACTCCACTCCTACCCTTTCCCCACCCCACCCCTACCCTTTCCCCATCCCACTCTTACCCTTTCCCCATCCCACTCCTACCCTTCCTCCACCCCACTCCTACCCTTTCCCCCATCCCACTCCTACCCTTCCCCCACCCCACTCCTACCCTTTCCCCACCCCACTCCTACCCTTTCCCCACCTCACTCCTATCCTTTCCCCATCCCACTCCTACCCTTTCCCCACCCCACTCCTACCCTTTCCCCACCCCACTCCCACCCTTTTCCCACCCCACTCCCACCCTTTCCCCACCCTACTCCCCTCCAGTTGCGATATTTCAACATTTGCGGTTGCTATCAGCTCAAGATTTCGTCAACGGAAAAACAGGGAACTTGAAAGGCCAAAATGAATAGTTTTTGAGATATGGAAAATTAATTGTTCACCAACATGGGTATGTTGAATTGCAACTGGTTTTGCATCGATTCAAAAAAAGATCTCTTCTCACAACAGCAACAACAATTATATATTAGAAAAACAATAACATTAACAACAAGGCGCAATGAGCCTATTCGGTACCGTCGTTAGGAAGTGGAGGCAATAGGCAAGACTCGATAAATGAGAGAGCAATTTTAGGAACAGGAGCAATCGAATGTGATGGTCCTTTAAGTATATCCAATGCCACTTTACCCTCAATCGTTACTTTGCTGTTTGCATTAACCCACCCACCATCTTCATCGTTTCTTCTTCTATCCAATAAACGCGCAAAAGCTGTTTTACTACATTTTCTCTTCACTTCAATTCTCTTCAAGCTCTCATCATGCTCACATGCGAATGAAATATAACCTCCTGGATTCGCTAATAAAAACGATGAACGATTGCCAGCATTAGTGCCAACAAAACTTGTAACTTTATCGTGTAATTCCAACGTACATCTTTCGATACCAATCTCCTCGTCAAATACAATCATCTCAGCACCATCATAAGCAATTGAGCTATTAGCACACATTCCAAGCATAAGATTAGCATGAAGGGCACTCCATTTGAACACTAAAGTATGTGTATCGAATGCAAGTACTTCTGTCGCCGAACACGCAATGAGTATATGCTGCCGTGGAGGTGCACACCATTCCACTGCATTTAATTTATTTATCGAATCATAGAACAACTCTTCACGGATTCGTTGTCTACTTGCCAAACGCCAAACGACTAACGTCGATCGCCTGTCACATTTGCTATCCCATTCATGTATCGTAGCAAGAGCATCATCACAAATCTGTGATGCAGCCATTATAGGTAAACCTTTCCAATCAGCACTTTGTACTGGTGTCCATCTCGGATACTCTTCATCGATATATCTCTCCCATAGGACTAATTTATTCGCTGTATCAATACTCACGAATATATAATCGGAAGTATCGCTCGATCTTGCAAAACGAATACTGCTCTCATATGTGGTGCTGAACTCCAGTGATGTCAAGTCAACTGCATTACGACGCCAAAACTTTACAATATGCACTTCAATTTCGTCACCAACACGTTGCTCAGCGGTCATAATTGTAGTTTTACTTAGTGCCACTGCTGATACATCCATATGTGGCGCTAATACAGGTGATGGTTCAGGTTGGATAACCTCTGGCAAGTTTTGACAGACTACATCTAGCATGGCGGTTGTCATCATCGTACATGGGTTAATCCATTGTATGCAGCCAGGTCTACCATTGTGCACGACAAGATGCGGCATCAATGGGTCCACCGTAAGAGCAAATTGCCGTATACCTATTGGTCTTTGTAACGTTTCTAGACGACTATAAACTGCCATCGTAGAAAGCAGAACCATTACCACCGTATTATCCATAAGAACGGCTAAAAGAAGTGAACCATCTGCTGATATTTCCACATGACTTATAGCCGCACCAAGTCGGGATAGAAATGAATCGGCGGTTGAACCGGTTCGAGAACCATGAGCTGCATATTTCACAATAACCCCCTCTACTCCACCTGATATAATTGCACCTTGTGGAGTAAGTACCACACTTGGCGCTAATCTATGCCAATGAACACATTGTGTTGGTGTTCCTAATTGCTTGACAACATTATCCCAAACAAGAACTCGACCAAATGACAGTGTAGCAACAAGTGAAACATTATGAAATGCTCTCACATTGACAAAACAACTCCGAACACCATTAAACTCTTCTTTACCCGTAAATTTATAGGTCCTTATTATTGCACTCTCAAATATATAGGTACGTACGAAGAGATCTTCACAAACGGCCATAAATCGATCACTTAATGTGAGCTGTTTTAATGTTCGGATTCTTGGCATCTTAAATGATTCACTTCCGATTAATTCCTTTGTGATTTCCTTTTCGGTATCCATTGTAATCTTTTTTATGGTCGGTTTGCATAATCCTTCATCACCACAAACAGTATAGATAGCTCTCGATTCACTGTCTTCAAATGCAGTCAGCAAGTGTTGTTCATGTAAATCTCGACATTCTAGAGCTGTATTCGTTGTGAGGTCATGCTCAACACGCATTCCATTACTGAGATAGATGACTAGCCTTGCAGAATCATTACAACATAAGGTGACAATCTTGGACGCCTCCGAGAGGATGTATTCTCTACGACCGGTTTCGGCATCATGAACAGTGACCTGTTTACCAGAAGCCAAACAAACACGCTTACTGTCAGGTGTAATAACAACGCAATCGATTGTCCCGTTGTCATTTTGGCGACTCGTTGCTAATATTTGTCTATTGTGTTCAGGTATAATTGTCATCTTGCATCACCACTTCGAGCTTTACCTACAATAAGCGACAGGCATAACTGATGAATATTCTGGAAAAGATCAACTTTACGGACGCCTCATCATTCTTTCATGTATCCTAAAACCTTCAAACGCATTCTCCTTTTTTTCCTTCATCCGTCCTCAAGGTTAAAGGCTACGTACTTTTTTGCGAACATTTTTGGTTAACTTAAAAATCCCTTCCGGTTGACAACACTGAATTCCAGAAATTCTTAGCGATTTTCGCTTCCTAATATCCTCACAGTTAATTTGGAGTTGAGGTAGTTTCCTCCAAATTATGGATGGCCAGCAACCAAATTTCAGCATTGCACGGATGGAAATATCAGCTCATTCAGTAGCGCTAGAGAAGTTGGTAAATATCCAAAGTTTAATGGAGACCAATCCACGTTTTAAGCGAACATGTTGAGTATAATTATCGCCGTAAAAGTAGAAAAAATCACTTCCATTACATCTCAAAAAAAAAAAAAAAAAACGCATGAAGACATGCATTATGAAGGATAACGACCGAGAAGCTTAATATCTCTAGAGGGCATCCAGGAAGTACCTTAACAAAAGTGCCTCGTAGATAAGTTGTTTTATAGTGACAGCCGAGAACAAAACCACCTAAAAACATGGAAGGAACACCTTACTCATCCGTCGTAAGCATATCACGGCACATCCATCCTAGCACAGTTGTATAAGTATATCACGCTCATATTTGACGTTATTACATACACAGGTAGGGTAACCGCCTAATCTAGTTAATTAAGAAAATAGACAAAGATGCGGAACGACTAAACTCTTTCATCCAACCAATGAAAATTTGGTTAAAAATTAAAACCAACCAGTAAAGTAGATGAAAAAATAATGCTCACTATATGTAACTTCAGATTAAATATTGAAATACCCGGCCAATGGATTCGAAATAGTAGTTGTTTGATGGGAACTGCGCTACTTCCCCATTCCTCTAATTCCTATCCCCCTCCCCTACCCATCCTCCATCAATTTTAGGTTACGCCGTTGATCTCAGCTCATGACGTTGAAATAGAAGAGAAAATTTAAGAAGAACAAACGACATATTTTCTTAATTAAAGTAAGTAAGTAGGACATTTGTGTTCACATAGAAGCAACTTAGTCTCAAGTAAGTAAAAAATACAATCTTTCAAGTATCGAAAAGTAAAATTTAGTCTGAATAATGCGAACTCTAAGCGCTATAAATAAAAAAAAACAACCAATATTTAAACCAATATTTGAAAAGAGCTAATACTAGAATGGTTTCATAGCAAAATAAACCACATTAAATTTATGAACGGACCCGCGAAATGAAAAACACCACTATATATGACGGGATAAAGATGCATACCTGCTACATGGTTTAATAAAGCTAATGACAGCAGTCCTTTAGCTGCTTAATTCAACAGATTCAACCTACGAGCACAACGTGGTGGTGGGTAAAAATTTCCCGCGATCTTACCTGACGTGAAATATTCCATAACAAAGTATCCAAAATTCGAGAAAATGCGAAAAAACATATCCCGAGCTTAGAAATGTAGCTCGAGCTCATCTGACCTCTGAGGAAAGCTCATCGATGAATGCCTTCTCTAAATAATGGAAAGAACTCAAATCAAAAACTGCAACTATGTCATTGTTCCTCACAAAAATTTTGGCGAGCAGCCAAAGGGGAAAGATTTATTTCAACGGCCATCTGCGACTTTCCTGTTGGTTTGCAGTGGTCAAACTTTTTCAAACCACACTTAGGTGTGCTACTATTTCACGGCCTACTGTAGCTTTATAAATATTACTACACCTCTTGCAATCTATTTACTCGAACACAAGAAAAGTTTGCCTGAATCCTCTCCTACATTTCCTACCTGTACCCTATCAGACCTGAGCCCTGATAAAGGCTGATCTGAGCCGAAGACGCGGAAATCATCTCTTTCCGCCATAAAACAGATCAATCATATCTATGAATAAACTTTATCTTTTTCACCTAGCGAAAGCTTTTATAGGATCCCACTTTCAGAAGGGAATAGGGGAGAGGCATTATGGCAGAAACCACCCCTCCCCTTATCTCCGTCAAAATGCCCGGGGATGGGATACCAACAAAGATCGTTGCAATCGGTTTGTTTTGTACGCAAAGACCGTTCTGCTGTAATCAGTGCATGCAACACTCATCTGTCATCATAAAAAAATTTGTGAAATCCGTTAACGAAACACTCTGTTCATAATTCAGCACCAAAGATATGCGGGTAGACACGTTAGTCTATTCTTCATTGCATGAAAATATGTGTAAGTTAACCTTGCGTAATTCATACGGCGCAAGTGTCCTACTACCACCAACATGGCATCTATCAGGCACAATGCAACCGATGCCTTACACAAACTTTTCCCCTTTCCTGCCACTAAGAACAATAGGTAGCCACCTCACGGTCTCTGCGTCAACATCACTGTTTTCATAGTGTGGTTTCGCGTTGCAAGATACAGCAAATGCACCAACTTCGATATATTAAAAACCTGCTCATAAGCTGAACGTATTGCCCTCCTCTCATAAACGCCTACAGGTTGAGGTAGAAGAATTTGCGGCCCTCTGCATGGCCCAGGGTCACAGGAGCGCATGACCGCGCCACAGACTCCCTTACCCTCTGTAGATTAGGTTTTATCCGCAATCTCAAACTGTTTTTTTCACTTCGCTGATTAATATGTCATCAAAATCACTGGATTCAGGAGTTACACCTGAGCTAAAGGAAGCATCGATGGCTATCGGTTTCTCAAGTCTCCATAATGGCACTGGAAATTATAGATTCATCACCGCATTTGCATATATCTTGTAACGTATTTTTGAAAGCTTTCTCTATGGGCGAATCCCTTCGAATCTCGTCATTTGTTTCGTTGACGGATTTGATTCAGGTTCTGCATAATGGTAGTGTTACTACTTATACCTATACTCAAGTACAAGCAACAGAATTGAAATGACATAACCCGGAAAGGGTCCGAATGAACTTGTGCATTCTGAAAGAAAGACCAGAAGAATGGGTATTACACTTTTTTATGTGTGAACCGCACTAAGATAACAATAATAAAATAATAATAAAAGACTTCCATTTGCAACAATAACAATAAAATAAAAGCAAGGTTTATATGCTTCAAATCAAATAGCTAGAGTAGACCTATCTGCCATACGCCAATACCAATAACTCTACGCTAAAGCCCTTAACAGTCCCGACCGGCGTCCGGTACAACCGCACAACTGCAAAGCTCAGCCGAACAGGGATGCCACGGGGATAATCCCATGAACTGGCAAAAATTTGATGTTGCGTAGTTACAACAAGGAAAAGTCATATCTCGACATACTGCTTATCTACAGTTTATTCTGCTTTGCATAAAACCGTGTTCAAATTTCACCTCCTAGCCTTGCAGCCTATTTGCCCGCACAAAACCAAACTTTGCCGAACCCTCCTCAGTCATCCAGATTCCTTTGCCTCTGATTACTAAATAAACATCTTCCAATTCTCCCCTCTACTGAACACAAGTCCTGTTTCCACTAACGATCCAATGAAATCTTGCAGCTGTAGCGTATGCTTTCTACACATTTCCAGAAAATACGGAATTCACTAATCCATGCGTATGTTCTTGCAACTAAGCACAATCACAAAATTGCAGCTTGAAAAGCTGAAAGGGTGAGTGGATGTCGTTACGCTATGAATAGAAACGCGACCGCACTTTGCTCACGATTACAGACAATGCCGTTCAACCCGGCGCAGGATCCAGATGAGCAAAATGCAGCTACCCAACAAAGACCGGGCTCAACCTGTTCTCGTATGGTCATGCGTTAAACTCCGATTGAAGTAAACTTGGGCTCGGATCAACGATACTTCATTAAGTGAATAAATAACATCATACCTTTATAAAAATGCTTTATTGCCCGCTTCCTTCTCAAAATTTACCATACGAACAAATACCCACAACATCAAATCTGATGAAAAACACATAAAAATCACAGTCACATCACATATGGTTTAACACTTCAAATTGCCTTATCGTTATCCCTCTAAAATATGCTTTCATCAGATCTGAGCAGTCACTTTTTGACGCAGTGAGTATGCAACCTGTGTCTATTTTAGCACGGAAGGCAAGTATTTCCATCACCTCCCTTCCCCCCCCCTAAACGTCGTAGCCCACATACAATTCCAGGTCGACAACCAAAAATAAGAAAACAAATCCTTGCCAAAACATTGAAGGCAATCGCAGTAACTTAAAAATAATCATAACGAGATTTTATAACAAAGAACGAATACGCATAACAAATTATCATCCGGAATGCCTATCGAAATAACGTAGATCGAAAATGATACGTTCCTTTATGGTCTGTGAAACGTCGCAGTCATGGTCCAACAGGGTGCACATGAATTCGCCCACGCAATCGTCACAGACAATAATGGCACAGAAATTATCCGAAGCAAGAAATCCGGCCGTATCGCACCGTCCATGCAGGTACTGATCGCAATAATATCCAGTGATTCATCAAGGCCCTCATTTCGACATCGATTTTTTGGCTGCTGCGAGATTCGATATTAGGCACCGACAGCAATGCACCTGAAATCCCACTTCACACCTTATTATGACCTGCAAAAAATGCAGCACCTGTATTTCCCACACCATCGGGTAACCTATACTTGCCCGAATCCCCACCATTTATGTTACTTTTACATTACTCTGCATTCCGTTGCTTGTGAACACGTAGAATTTGGGACCATTCCAACCAAAGATTAATTTTTGAGGAACGCGATCAAGGTTTTATTCGATGTGTTTCTCTTTAATGGTATCGATGCTGGTAGATGATCAACAGGATTCATCCTCTATTACGGAGAATAATTCACAGCCGAAAGCCTTTCAGATCAAACTCCCACTGACAATTATCAAAATTATGGGCAGCAATTCAAAATCTAACTCAGTAATGCCGCTCCAACTTTCGCCTGGATTGGGGCTACACCAGAGCTCAACGGTATTCGTATAATACTGTTGTCATACCCATACATACCTGTGCCTAATGACTACACCTATACCCGTACCTAATGACCATGTATAAAAAATAAACGTAATAAAACTAACATAATATCCTGGTGACATGAACACTCCATCGGCGATCATCATGAGTTGGTGGGGGCTTAACGGCTCAGGGAGTGCTTTCGGTACTCCATACTCGCAAGATGGTGTCTGCGCTGTTTGTACCTTGAAACGCACCTCTGTTATCTGCAAAATTTTCTATTCCTCTTCAGCTATCAATAAATATTCCCGGTTACATTCAGGACAAGACTTTCGGCCAAGTGAACAGCGAACAACGAAGCCTCAACCTTACAATGATGAATAAACTGACCACCGCGCTTGAAAGAGAAATGAAGAGGGGGAGATAAGGATAGAAGGAGACCAAGAATGTGTAACAGAAAAAGGAAAGGAAAAAACGGCCCATTAGGGAATTTGATATCCATTTCACAATTACGTATTCAAACTTTCTCATAATTAACGAAACAACAAGACAACATCAAAAAGGATTTCTCATAAAGTATTACTCCAACCTTCGTCCCAATGCGTTCTTCTTTAGTCATTTATCGATGAAAAGTCCATGCCGGCATGCAAACAAGAAATAAGCAAACACCTGGGGATTGCCCAATTCGACGAATCCTTTCTCGCCTGACATCGTTCCATCATAGACACGCCAATCGCATCCATTAAAAAACGGAAGCGCACAAACATCCTCATCTGACAGCCGTTCGAGAGGATTCGTCAATGATAGCCTAAAGTAACGCTAACGTTAATAAATGAAGTACCTTATAATGCAGATTACGAATCGTCAAAAGGGGATAAATCGTCAATACGACATTCACCAACTGACCGACATTCCTTTCAACGTATACGCGAAAAGCATTCTTCGTAATTCTGATGGTGGAATATCTTTTCAAACGTAGAGGGGTAAGGTGAAAAACACATTTGGTCAAGGTACGAATCCCATATCACTGAACAAGTGTCAGTTTTTTCTAGACCTCATGAGGCAACAGAGAAAATTTACCGTGCACAGATCTAAACAAGCATACTCCTATCCTCGATCAATATTATAAATATTCACATTTACATAAATACAAGCACCTACAATATTAAAAATATTTATAAAACAGAGTCTATAAATATTTACAATAATTCCTCCACTATTTACGTCTCTAGATGCTAACACTCTATTCTGCTGGATATAAAAACCTCAGATGAATCTTCTATCGTCTAAATGACAACGTTGAAAGCTACACGATTCGCAGCCTCATATTAACCTCCCTTCTGGATTTTCTCTTGTTTCGAATATTTCGACCAAAGTCCTCAAATATCCCTAGCGAGAAAAGTCAACTGAACATAAATTTCCCCTTAAAAAAAGTTCCTCTTAGATAAGTTGTTTTGTAGTGATAGCCGGAAACAACTGCTTAGACGAATGAAACCTTGCAGAAGGATGTGCACTACTGTGTTGGCGTGCCCAAATAACCTAGATGCCTGAGTCCAGATTCATGAAGTGCTTCGATCACCTTATATATCACCAAGGAGGGTTTTTGACCCCATGCCGAATACGCAATCTCTAAAGAACATAAAATCTTGATCCTATCTTCTCCCCCTTTTCTCTTTCTAACGGTACCTCAGAAATATTCAGATGACAGTCAGCGCGTAGCGCATGATCTTCGAACATGCAGACATCACAGACATCATTTCGGAAATAGAGAAATTTTCGGCCTCTCAAATAAATAGTGAAACTGATCAGAAATGATACTTCCGGCATTCCCGACTTGCTTCACATGCTTCACATCTGTTACACCTTCACAGAAACAATTCCCGACTTCCTTCGCTTCCGTCACGTTAATTCCCTCAGCACCGCAAAGTACACTGAGTTGTTCTCAAAACAAATCTGCTATTAAAAGCAACCATCACATACAAACCCATTAATTATACCATCTACCACTCATCTGTTACACCTTCGAGGTACACTAAGCCAACTGTTAGAGGAGTGATCTCATTTCACCGATACTAAAAACGTCCGACCACTCCCCTGGTCCCGACCAACTTGCCAGGATGTATACAAATGACAGGAAATATTCTCCACAAAGATTGCCACCACGCTAATGTGAAATAAATCAGTGCTAGTCAGACTGTGAGGCAGTTGATCCATGATATACCCGACCGGAGAGGTGGAAGGTGGGAAACCTAGCCAAGAACACATGCTTGATCCCTGCCCTCACCTAGACATGCATAAAAAGTAGGGTTTCAATTTGAAAACGACACGAGTGAACGTGATCGGTGCTAGTCTTGTGCGTGACAACTTTCCAAAGGCAATGGAAGTCCAATGGGTCTGTCCTACCCGAAACCACCTAGAAAAGATGGAAGGGACATCTTATTCGTGCGTCGTAAGTATATCACGATACATCCATCCTAGCACAGTCATATACACACATCATGCTCATATTTGACGTTAGTATATACACAGGTCCAAGAGGTCGTTGCAATCGACTTTTCCTTCGCGAGCAAAAGATCGTTTGGCTATAATAAGCGGATGCAACGCCCACCTGTCATCATAAACAAATTTTCGAAATCCCTTAATGAGACAATCTCCTCATAATTCGGCACCAAAGACATGCAAATAAACACACGGTGCAACTGTCGGTACTAACGTCAACATGACGTCTGTCAATCAGAATACAACCGGTCCCTTTTGCAGACTTTTTCTCCTTCCCTGCCCCTAAGAATAACAGGTGCCCATCTCACAGTCTCTGCAGCAACTTTACTGTTTTCATAACGTGGTTTCGCATTGCAAAATATGGCAAAAGCACCGACCCCGACACATTAAAAACCTGCTCATAAGTTGAACGTGTTGCCCTCCTCTCATAAACACCCATAGGTTGGGGTCGGGGAATCTACGGCCCTTTTGCGTGGCCCAGGGCCACAGGACCACGTAGGTGGGCCGTAAAATCCCCCACCCTCTACAGACTAGGTCTTATCCGCAATTAAAATCGCTCGATTCAGGAGTCGCAACTGAGCTTAGGGATGCATCGGTGACTATAGAACTCTCAAAAAAGTCATATATACCCATTGCTAAGTACAATTAACAGAAATGAAATGACACAGTCCGGAGAAAGACCGAATGAATTCGTGCATGCATGGGCACCACACTTTATACCACACGAAGCTAGCAACAATAAAATAACGATAAAATATCTTTTACAACAATAATAAATAATAATATAATAAAATTACGATTTATGTGCTTTAATTCAAATAGCCTCAGTAGACCCACCTATGAAACACCAATGCCAATAACTCTAGGTCAAAGCTGATACCAGCCCCGATCGGGGTCCGGTCCAACCGCACCAACTAGAGCGCTCATGCTGAACAAGCACGCCAAGGTGATAAAAGGTGCCAAACATTTGATGTTGCGTAGTTATCACAAGCAAAAAGTCATATCTCGACTCACTGCTTATCTATAATTTATTCTGCTTTGCATAAAACCGTGCTCAAATTTCACCTCCTAGCCTTGCAGCCTATGTACTTGCAGCCGTACATAACAAACTTTGCCGAACCCTTCCCCCTCATTTGGATTCCTTTGCCTCTGATTACTAAATAAACATCATCCAATTCTCCCCTCTACTGAACACGAGTCCTGTTTCCACTAACGATCAAATGAAATCTTGCAGCAATAGTGTATGCTTTCTACACATTTCCAGAAAATACGGAATTCACTAATCCATGCGTATGTTCTTGCAACTAAGCACAATCACAAAATTGCAGCTTGAACAGCTGAAAGGGTGAGTGGATGTCGTTACGCTATGAATAGAAACGCGACCGCACTTTGCTCACGATTACAGACAATGCCGTTCAACCCGGCGCAGGATCCAGATGAGCAAAATGCAGCTACCCAACAAAGACCGGGCTCAACCTGTTCTCGTATGGTCATGCGTTAAACTCCGATTGAAGTAAACTTGGGCTCGGATCAACGATACTTCATTAAGTGAATAAATAACATCATACCTTCATAAAAATGCTTTATTGCCCGCTTCCTTCTCAAAATTTACCACACGAACAAATACCCACAACATCAAATCTGATGAAAAACACATAAAAATCACAATCACATCACATATGGTTTAACACTTCAAATTGCCTTATCGTTATCCCTCTAAAATATGCTTTCATCAGATCTGAGCAGTCACTTTTTGACGCAGTGAGTATGCAACCTGTGTCCATTTTAGCACGGAAGGCAAATATTTCCATCACCACCCTTCCCCCCCCTAAACGTCGTAGCCAGTACACAGCCCACATACAATTTCAGGTCGACAACCAAAAATAAGAAAACAAATCCTTGCCAAAACATTAAAGGCAATCGCAGTAACATAAAAGTAATCACAACGAGATTTTATCCCAAAGAACGATTTAAAATACACATAACAAATTATCATCCGGAATGCCTATCGAAATAACGTAGACCGAAAATGATGCGTTCCTTTGTGCATTTATCCTCTTTATCAAAGAGTTTCAAGGAAGAACGCAGATGGCATCGCCAGGTTCACTAACTCCAAATGCTAACCCAAAGTGAAAGGCCAACACCGGCCAATTTTGCGCATCTTACGCCACATTGAACGGTCTTCTCGTAAGGAATATCTCGAAAACCAAAAACACATCGGCCATAATAATGCAAGAAATCTCGACAGAAAACTGTTGCAATGTTGTGTTCCAATCCTATAAACAGTGTGACAATCCTTCTGCCACCCTCAGCCCTCATATGTTTTGGCCACAATATTGCTGAAATGCGCCGCACACGAATCTAGCCTCTGCTCATAGAAAAATTCCCAACAAAAAAGCATTTTATGCGAGAAAAATGGACATCGAACAATGCGAACAATATTTTTTTAATTCCGATACATTCGATTATGTGAAATTCAAGTACAATAGTATAAACGATAAAATAATTAAATATTTGGAAAGAGACAAGTGAAAAGAGAGCAAACTGCTCTTTGCAGCGCTATTTTGATGAATGAAAAGAATGTAAAGCGAATAAAAACAGCACTGTACAACCCGAGCAGAAGAGCCAAAAATGTAAGCATACATTGAATGGAAGAAGACAGACATTTCCGAGAATATGAAATACCATTGAAATGAACACTTTCAAATATGCGTTCATATTGAGCACCCGCAACGCTGTGCTGCATCAAAGTTGTAAAATACGATCAATAGGAGAATGAACGGAAATATCGGCAACCCCCTTGGTGGTTTTTTTAATATTCGGAAATTTGCACGATTTCAGTTGGGACTTTTAGACCTAGTTTTTTTTTTTTTTTTTTTTAATTTACTCTCTTAATTCTCACTATCACAAACCTTTAGGCACTTGCAAAAAAACTTCATTCTTCTAACCAATAAAATTTAGCTCACTTCCATAAAATAAAAGAATCCAGCTTTCCTGCTGAACACCAAATTTTTACAACCCACTCCTGTCTCGTTTCTACCATTAATCACAAAAACACGCAATTCCCTTATAAAATCATTCTAGTCACATTTACAATACCTCCCCTCTCAGAAGCCTCCCCCCAAACTCCATTCAAAACTAATTCCATATAAACAATTTTCCTTACTGCTTATCTATAACTTGTTGTTTTGACTTACTGCTTATCTATAATTTGTTCTGGTTCGCATAAAACTGTGTTACAATTTTACTTCCTAGTCGTGCAGCCTATTTGTCCGTAAATAACAAACTTTGCCGAATCCTCCCTGCTCATTTGGATTCCTTTGCCTCTGATTACTAAATAAACATCTTCCAATTCTCCCCTCCACTGAACACGAGTCCTGTTTCCACTAACGATCAAATGAAATCTTGCAGCTATAGCGTATGCTTTTAAACACATTTCCAGCAAATACGGAATTCACTAACTTCGGTACTCCATAGTCGCAAGATGGTGTTTCCGCTGTTTGCATCTTGAAACGCACCTCTGTTATCTGCAAAATTTACTATTCCTCTTCAGCTATCAATAAATATTCCCGGTTACATTCAGGACAAGACTTTCGGCCAAGTGAACAACGAACAACGAAGCCTCAACCTTACTATGATGAATAAACTGACCACCGCGCTTGAAAGAGAAATGAAGAGGGGAGATAAGGATAGGAGGAGACCAAGAATGTGTCACAGAAAAAGGAAAGGAAAAACGGCCCATCAGGGAATTTGATATCCACTTCACAATTACGTATTCAAACTTTCTCATAATTAACGAAACAACAAGACAACATCAAAAAGGATTTCTCATAAAGTATTACTCCAACCTTCATCCCAATGCGTTTTTCTTTAATCATTTATCGATGAAAAGTCCACGCCGGCATGCAAACAAGAAATAAATAAATACCTGGGGATTGCCCAATTCGACGAATCCTTTCTCGCCTGACATCGCTTCATCGTAGATACGGCAATCGCATCCATTAAAAACGGATGCGCACAAACATCCTCATCTGACAGCCGTTCGAGAGGATTCGTCAATGATAGCCTAAAGTAACGGTAACGTTAATAAATGAAGTACCTTATAATGCAGATTACGAATCGTCAAAAGGGGATAAATCGTCAATACGACATTCACCAACTGACCGACATTCCTTTCAACGTATACGCGAAAAGCATTCTTCGTAATTCTGATGGTGGAATATCTTTTCAAACGTAGAGGGGTAAGGTGAAAAACACATTTGGTCAAGGTACGAATCCCATATCACTGAACAAGTGTCAGTTTTTTCTAGACCTCATGAGGCAACAGAGAAAATTTACGTGCACAGATCTAAACAAGCATACTCCTATCCTCGATCAATATTATGAATATTTACATTTACATAAATACAAGCATCTACAATATTAAAAATATTTATAAAACAAAGTCTATAAATATTCACAATAATTCCTCCACTATTTACGTCTTTAGATGCTAACACTCTATTCTGCTGGATGTAAAAACTTCAGATGAATCTTCTATCGTCTTCTTGATCCTATCTTCTCCCCCTTTTCTCTTTCTAACGGTACCTCAGAAATATTCAGATGACAGTCAGCGCGTAGCGCATGATCTTCGAACATGCAGACATCACAGACATCATTTCGGAAATAGAGAAATTTTCGGCCTCTCAAATAAATAGTGAAACTGATCAGAAATGATACTTCCGGCATTCCCGACTTGCTTCACATGCTTCACATCTGTTACACCTTCACAGAAACAATTCCCGACTTCCTTCGCTTCCGTCACGTTAATTCCCTCAGCACATACTGCTGTAGCCAAACTGCTGCTGCTGTAGCAACAGTGAATGTGTTGTCGCAGCGTTGCATTACACTACTACTCCTCTATATTCCGTGTTTATAGAGATTCGTTGTCACATTTTTATATAAGTCCTCGGAAATTGTTGAAATCGGTGATGAAATCTGTAGACTTCTCGCAAAATGTGAATCTCAATATGCCACAAATGAATTGAGGTGATGCTTTAAGCGTTGATTGTATTAACAGTGCACTTATGTTTTATATTAATGAATTAGTCGTATTTCGCTCTAGTTTGTGCAGATGAAAGTTCTTACTGACAAGGTCGCACCTCGTCTGCAACAGTTTTGGCAAAAACAGCTCAGAAAACTATATTCTATCTTAGTAATAAAGCTGAACGTTGTGCCGTTTCTCATTTCAATGTTCCAGAAGCATCTCCAGTTCCGTGCCTAAACGCCCTACCACTAGATATCTGGTAGATGTATCGCTATGGACGATCTGCCTGAGGATAGTGGCCTCAGTCCTCTTTTCGTAGGGGATCTGTGGAACACCGCCTCTCCTCTACCTTTCTAACAAATGAACACGAGTTGGAAAAATTACTCCCCACACAATTCAGGTTATAGCCTAGCTGAAAACTTCGTCTGTCAGCAACGCTACCATCCCAAATTTTTTAGAAAAACATTTTGCTTTATTGTGTTGGCCGTCTTGCTGACTTTTCGTGAATCTTTGGGTAAGGGGATTGTCTGTCTTCTAAGAGAGACCTGATCCTATCAATTTATAATAATGAAAAGCGCCCCATAGTGAGCTTAACATATACTGTCCAAAACTTCCTTGCTTTCATGTCATTTATTTGCAGATTCCTTCAGGTTTCTACCAAACATCACGATTCCCTCCATCAGTTCTTGACTGCAAGAAATTCAAGAAGGCATTTTCACAAACTGCGTTCCCGTCGATTTCACTAAAGCATCCCACTCAATACCCTTGTTTCTTGTGGCCGAAATTTGACCCTAAGAGGGTTTGGGAAGCCTTTAAAATGGACCGAGATCTCCCTCTCAAACAAGGAAGCAGTTTAACACCGCTACAGGCTGCTCCACTTGCACATACGGTAAAG
This sequence comes from Baylisascaris procyonis, assembly GCA_037389465.1. NCBI lineage: Eukaryota > Metazoa > Nematoda > Chromadorea > Rhabditida > Ascarididae > Baylisascaris > Baylisascaris procyonis. Next base: position 172,938 of record JAZARR010000234.1, on the reverse strand, counting down.
CGAACATAAAGTTTAAAGATTTAAATCTCTCTGCTCATTTGGACTCAGCCACCATGGTCCTGATGATGCCAAAATGCTGCAAAATTCTAAAAATAAGAACTTGAAATCCCTCGACTAAAAAGCTTGCTACAAATGATAGACAATTGTCGAGGGAACAACTAGTTGCAATTAGTTACGTGTCCTTTAGTGTGAACATTCCAGTCTGAATTGAACATCCCGCATTGGCTAACGTCAATTAGTGGATAGACGACCAGAATAACGTCAAAGTTGGTCACTGTAATCGATAACATACCAGCAGAAGAAACCTTTTTTTTTTGAAACGACAGACAAAATCAATGCACAATTCAAGGCAAAACGTATAATGCGGCATTACAACAAGTGACTTATTAAAGAATTCATCCCCAGCACGCGATATTAACAAAGGTGACAAAATCAACGGTTTAATAAAACAAAACATCGCTTCAAGAGCTGTTTCGACCCGACCACAACTTGAAGGCAGTCTGTGTGGAAAATGGTAGTAAGATAACCTTCAGCAGACCAATTGAAAGATACAATTCCTGTGAATGCACTAAAGATGAGATTACAAAAATAACATATATGAAGGCAAGACAGAGGCCGATTTCTGCCTTAAGCGGCACCTTCCTTGAACTGGAATCTAGACCAGAAATAGTGATCAATGGCAATTCTTAGTCAACAGAACAGTATTAGCCCAAGAGAGGACAGCTAAATAGGATGGCGGTGTTGAATATATCATAATGGACCAATGCTAATTCCCCTTTCATCTTCGTAAACAAGGAAGAACTAATGGGAAGAAAAGATGTGGATCGAACTTTTGGACAGTCACAGCTTACTGAACCAACTCAGGCTCGATCTGTATCGATTCAAAAGATGCTTGTGCAAAAGAAAAATATCGCTACGTTTTACCGTTTAGTGCAATAAATAATAAAAACATCATTACAAATTCCACCAATATATCATATAAATCGTTGAGAAGCGTTCTGTCGAACAGCTAATGCGACGTGCCCATTAGCTTCACGCGGCAGTTGATCATCTGAAATAATCATTTGTCTACATTTCCAGCGGTTTATCAACACTCTAAATAACACTTTTTACTTCCTACATCTAAAAAAATCTCATTTGCATCCGAAATATTTAGGCCGCCAAATTCAGTAAACAAACAGAAGTGCAAGAGAATGAAACAAAACAGAGACTATGGAATAAAAGGCGTAATCTCTTTATCTCAGAACGTCTGAAGGATAACTTTAAAGAACGGCTAGCACATAGAATATATTCTAATCAAAGGTCTTTCCACAAAACTTCAAAAAAAAAAAATAATGCGACCATGTCTTGAATAAAATCACAAATTATTGCATTTCTTTGAGAAAAAAGCAATGGGAAGATTGAATTTTATTTTTAATAGTTTCAAGGCAAATCTCTACGCGCATTCGTCGACGATGAAAACATCAAATTCGGTCTAAAAAATAACCTATTTGTAAAAAACATCGGAACAATGGTCAGAGACGTGAGAAGAAGGATGGAAGGTGGTGAAAAAAGGAAAAGAAAAACGGATGAAATTAACAGTAAGCAGCATGAGAAAAAAAAAACAAGAAAATAAAAAAATAAAATAAAAGTAGTAGAATAGAGGCGAAAGACACAAGAAATGCTAGAGAAAGTGTTTAAAAAAGTGCCTAAGAGAATGTGGGCAAAATCTGAGAAGAAAAAAGAAAGTAGGGAAAAAATGCGCAGGCCCAAGATTTGAACATATGAAGGTTTAATACGAAAACTGTCATTTGAATCAAAACGCTTATCGAATATTTTCTTAGAAAACATTTTTCCCAACATTTTACTTACTTCCCATTCTTTCCCCCGCTTCCCATTTATTACTCCAACGACTTCTCTTGTCATCTTTTCTTCACTCCACTCTAAAGACAGACTTATGCACACTCGTTTTCTTTGTCGGAACCTTGTTCTATGCGTTTCTATGAAGCCTTGATTAGTTCAAGTGTTTTCAAAAGTCATGTAAAACTTGCTCTATCTAGAGCTCAGTCTCTCAATATTCCATCATTAAACTAAGAAAGAATGTAGATTTTACTACTCATCCTAAAGAGAGCATCGGAAAAAAGCAGCCTTTCCAGTCGCCTTATATGAAAGATCACATAAAAAGTACGAACAGGAATATACTAAATACCTTTTCTGATGGCGGCGGGCAAAGCGGTTGAAGGATTGCGATGCGTTCATGTTGTCCATTGATCAATAAGGAACCATATCCAAACGTCGAATTGCATCATCGCCTACTTTCACACATTCTTTGTTTTCCTTTCCTTTAACCAACTCAATAAAATATTTTCTAAGACCCTGGTTATTTAGATAAAGTATTCCGTGAAAAGATCCAACTAATCTTCACTGAACAAAGAAATCACACTTCAAAATTTAACTGAAGTTTTCTAACAGCTTTTTGAGAAAACTGCATGATTTGTTATAATGTACGTAGAGAAAAGCCCTCTCCTTTTTAGGGATTTTTCGAGGCAAACGGAAGTCGGGTATCTAAGTGCCGCTTAGACAACGCATCCTACCAAGTGATTTTCTATTCAAACGGTTTTTTTCTACGTTTGCTGATCATCATGAAATATTTCTTCCACCTTTCTGCGAACTAATAGAAACATCCGCTCTAGTCATATCAAAACTACACCTTTAGGCGAGTTGGAATATCCTCGACACTCAACCTTATCATTAGCTAGTTTATCATATCATGAGATGTCTATACTTCGACTAAACTGCGCACTGTCTAGAAAGTAAATAAAGCAAATCATTTTCCCAACCTCTCTATGTTCGATGAATTTGCTTTCCGTGGTCGATCAGTTTTCCGCCAATGGAAGTCTCTGTCAATTTCCGATCGCCGGATCGACCCACCTTCGTAGAAACTGCAAAATCATTGCGCATTACATTACGAATCCACACTTGCTAATATCAGCTGATGTTTGTTACCACTGTGATTGATCCCGCGTCATAAAATACTAATAGAAGAAATAATGCGGCATACAAAAATATACACACTCCTGATATGGTTTTTATTTCTTATTCTTTTTTCAGCTTTCATATGGAAATCTGTCTTGCCTAGTTCACTGTAACATTTTACAAAAATTCGATGGACCAATGAATAGGATGGAATTTCGGAATTCGACTGCATCTCGGCTATAAACGCAATGGTCACAAATATAAAGGAAAAACTTACGCATGGTTAGGTGACAAAAGTATTACTCGCTCACTGATGACTCTATGTAAACTTATTAACAAGATTAAAAAAGAACCTCAAAATAGATAGAACATACCTTACAGGAAATTCAATAAAATGTCGTCATCCATGAGTGGTATTTTATCGAGTTTTTGTTTAGAAGCATATTTGCTAGGCTTTTGGTTAGGTCGCCGTTCATTAGATGCCTTATATGTCAGTGGCCTATTTCTACAGTCATGTTGGGTCCATCTGTTGCTTTTAGCTTCAAAGTCCATCTGTTGCCCTTAGTTTTCAACCCGACGATCGTAGCAATCCAATTTTATTTTTCACATTGTGCTGAGAAGCACTCTCAGAAACATAATGCAAAGCATCGCGTGAAGGAATTCTCTAAAGTTGTCTCCCCACTTATAAAGATGACATCCGAAGTGTATCAGTGGAATATATGAAAGGCGATCGTTGTCACAATTGCCTGCATTTGGGAAAGAAGAGGGATGGAACGGTTGCGATGCGGAGGATTGCCATTCACTTCACCTCACTGCTCACCTAACAGAGGTACCGAATAGCTTATTTAATTTATAATTAAACCTTGACGGGAAAGCTTACAAGCTTAAAATGAAAAACATTGCTAGAATTGAAAAGAATCATAGAAAGAGAACTATAAGGGAAAGAATTTTGAAAAAAAATAACAACAACATAACGTATAACGATAAATAATAAAGAAAAACGCACAATACTTCCGCCATAAAATGCCCAAAAGTTTTAAAACATTGCTCAAATATACGCCCTATTGAAGTAACAAGTAAAATCTACGAATTATATACGAAAGAAAAACAGCGGATGACGGTGTCAATGAACACATGTCCGTTTACGAAAACTGCTGAGCCTTTAAGTTCTTTTTTGTCCCACCCCTACCCTTTCCCCACTCCACTCCTACCCTTTCCCCACCCCACCCCTACCCTTTCCCCATCCCACTCTTACCCTTTCCCCATCCCACTCCTACCCTTCCTCCACCCCACTCCTACCCTTTCCCCCATCCCACTCCTACCCTTCCCCCACCCCACTCCTACCCTTTCCCCACCCCACTCCTACCCTTTCCCCACCTCACTCCTATCCTTTCCCCATCCCACTCCTACCCTTTCCCCACCCCACTCCTACCCTTTCCCCACCCCACTCCCACCCTTTTCCCACCCCACTCCCACCCTTTCCCCACCCTACTCCCCTCCAGTTGCGATATTTCAACATTTGCGGTTGCTATCAGCTCAAGATTTCGTCAACGGAAAAACAGGGAACTTGAAAGGCCAAAATGAATAGTTTTTGAGATATGGAAAATTAATTGTTCACCAACATGGGTATGTTGAATTGCAACTGGTTTTGCATCGATTCAAAAAAAGATCTCTTCTCACAACAGCAACAACAATTATATATTAGAAAAACAATAACATTAACAACAAGGCGCAATGAGCCTATTCGGTACCGTCGTTAGGAAGTGGAGGCAATAGGCAAGACTCGATAAATGAGAGAGCAATTTTAGGAACAGGAGCAATCGAATGTGATGGTCCTTTAAGTATATCCAATGCCACTTTACCCTCAATCGTTACTTTGCTGTTTGCATTAACCCACCCACCATCTTCATCGTTTCTTCTTCTATCCAATAAACGCGCAAAAGCTGTTTTACTACATTTTCTCTTCACTTCAATTCTCTTCAAGCTCTCATCATGCTCACATGCGAATGAAATATAACCTCCTGGATTCGCTAATAAAAACGATGAACGATTGCCAGCATTAGTGCCAACAAAACTTGTAACTTTATCGTGTAATTCCAACGTACATCTTTCGATACCAATCTCCTCGTCAAATACAATCATCTCAGCACCATCATAAGCAATTGAGCTATTAGCACACATTCCAAGCATAAGATTAGCATGAAGGGCACTCCATTTGAACACTAAAGTATGTGTATCGAATGCAAGTACTTCTGTCGCCGAACACGCAATGAGTATATGCTGCCGTGGAGGTGCACACCATTCCACTGCATTTAATTTATTTATCGAATCATAGAACAACTCTTCACGGATTCGTTGTCTACTTGCCAAACGCCAAACGACTAACGTCGATCGCCTGTCACATTTGCTATCCCATTCATGTATCGTAGCAAGAGCATCATCACAAATCTGTGATGCAGCCATTATAGGTAAACCTTTCCAATCAGCACTTTGTACTGGTGTCCATCTCGGATACTCTTCATCGATATATCTCTCCCATAGGACTAATTTATTCGCTGTATCAATACTCACGAATATATAATCGGAAGTATCGCTCGATCTTGCAAAACGAATACTGCTCTCATATGTGGTGCTGAACTCCAGTGATGTCAAGTCAACTGCATTACGACGCCAAAACTTTACAATATGCACTTCAATTTCGTCACCAACACGTTGCTCAGCGGTCATAATTGTAGTTTTACTTAGTGCCACTGCTGATACATCCATATGTGGCGCTAATACAGGTGATGGTTCAGGTTGGATAACCTCTGGCAAGTTTTGACAGACTACATCTAGCATGGCGGTTGTCATCATCGTACATGGGTTAATCCATTGTATGCAGCCAGGTCTACCATTGTGCACGACAAGATGCGGCATCAATGGGTCCACCGTAAGAGCAAATTGCCGTATACCTATTGGTCTTTGTAACGTTTCTAGACGACTATAAACTGCCATCGTAGAAAGCAGAACCATTACCACCGTATTATCCATAAGAACGGCTAAAAGAAGTGAACCATCTGCTGATATTTCCACATGACTTATAGCCGCACCAAGTCGGGATAGAAATGAATCGGCGGTTGAACCGGTTCGAGAACCATGAGCTGCATATTTCACAATAACCCCCTCTACTCCACCTGATATAATTGCACCTTGTGGAGTAAGTACCACACTTGGCGCTAATCTATGCCAATGAACACATTGTGTTGGTGTTCCTAATTGCTTGACAACATTATCCCAAACAAGAACTCGACCAAATGACAGTGTAGCAACAAGTGAAACATTATGAAATGCTCTCACATTGACAAAACAACTCCGAACACCATTAAACTCTTCTTTACCCGTAAATTTATAGGTCCTTATTATTGCACTCTCAAATATATAGGTACGTACGAAGAGATCTTCACAAACGGCCATAAATCGATCACTTAATGTGAGCTGTTTTAATGTTCGGATTCTTGGCATCTTAAATGATTCACTTCCGATTAATTCCTTTGTGATTTCCTTTTCGGTATCCATTGTAATCTTTTTTATGGTCGGTTTGCATAATCCTTCATCACCACAAACAGTATAGATAGCTCTCGATTCACTGTCTTCAAATGCAGTCAGCAAGTGTTGTTCATGTAAATCTCGACATTCTAGAGCTGTATTCGTTGTGAGGTCATGCTCAACACGCATTCCATTACTGAGATAGATGACTAGCCTTGCAGAATCATTACAACATAAGGTGACAATCTTGGACGCCTCCGAGAGGATGTATTCTCTACGACCGGTTTCGGCATCATGAACAGTGACCTGTTTACCAGAAGCCAAACAAACACGCTTACTGTCAGGTGTAATAACAACGCAATCGATTGTCCCGTTGTCATTTTGGCGACTCGTTGCTAATATTTGTCTATTGTGTTCAGGTATAATTGTCATCTTGCATCACCACTTCGAGCTTTACCTACAATAAGCGACAGGCATAACTGATGAATATTCTGGAAAAGATCAACTTTACGGACGCCTCATCATTCTTTCATGTATCCTAAAACCTTCAAACGCATTCTCCTTTTTTTCCTTCATCCGTCCTCAAGGTTAAAGGCTACGTACTTTTTTGCGAACATTTTTGGTTAACTTAAAAATCCCTTCCGGTTGACAACACTGAATTCCAGAAATTCTTAGCGATTTTCGCTTCCTAATATCCTCACAGTTAATTTGGAGTTGAGGTAGTTTCCTCCAAATTATGGATGGCCAGCAACCAAATTTCAGCATTGCACGGATGGAAATATCAGCTCATTCAGTAGCGCTAGAGAAGTTGGTAAATATCCAAAGTTTAATGGAGACCAATCCACGTTTTAAGCGAACATGTTGAGTATAATTATCGCCGTAAAAGTAGAAAAAATCACTTCCATTACATCTCAAAAAAAAAAAAAAAAAAACGCATGAAGACATGCATTATGAAGGATAACGACCGAGAAGCTTAATATCTCTAGAGGGCATCCAGGAAGTACCTTAACAAAAGTGCCTCGTAGATAAGTTGTTTTATAGTGACAGCCGAGAACAAAACCACCTAAAAACATGGAAGGAACACCTTACTCATCCGTCGTAAGCATATCACGGCACATCCATCCTAGCACAGTTGTATAAGTATATCACGCTCATATTTGACGTTATTACATACACAGGTAGGGTAACCGCCTAATCTAGTTAATTAAGAAAATAGACAAAGATGCGGAACGACTAAACTCTTTCATCCAACCAATGAAAATTTGGTTAAAAATTAAAACCAACCAGTAAAGTAGATGAAAAAATAATGCTCACTATATGTAACTTCAGATTAAATATTGAAATACCCGGCCAATGGATTCGAAATAGTAGTTGTTTGATGGGAACTGCGCTACTTCCCCATTCCTCTAATTCCTATCCCCCTCCCCTACCCATCCTCCATCAATTTTAGGTTACGCCGTTGATCTCAGCTCATGACGTTGAAATAGAAGAGAAAATTTAAGAAGAACAAACGACATATTTTCTTAATTAAAGTAAGTAAGTAGGACATTTGTGTTCACATAGAAGCAACTTAGTCTCAAGTAAGTAAAAAATACAATCTTTCAAGTATCGAAAAGTAAAATTTAGTCTGAATAATGCGAACTCTAAGCGCTATAAATAAAAAAAAAAACAACCAATATTTAAACCAATATTTGAAAAGAGCTAATACTAGAATGGTTTCATAGCAAAATAAACCACATTAAATTTATGAACGGACCCGCGAAATGAAAAACACCACTATATATGACGGGATAAAGATGCATACCTGCTACATGGTTTAATAAAGCTAATGACAGCAGTCCTTTAGCTGCTTAATTCAACAGATTCAACCTACGAGCACAACGTGGTGGTGGGTAAAAATTTCCCGCGATCTTACCTGACGTGAAATATTCCATAACAAAGTATCCAAAATTCGAGAAAATGCGAAAAAACATATCCCGAGCTTAGAAATGTAGCTCGAGCTCATCTGACCTCTGAGGAAAGCTCATCGATGAATGCCTTCTCTAAATAATGGAAAGAACTCAAATCAAAAACTGCAACTATGTCATTGTTCCTCACAAAAATTTTGGCGAGCAGCCAAAGGGGAAAGATTTATTTCAACGGCCATCTGCGACTTTCCTGTTGGTTTGCAGTGGTCAAACTTTTTCAAACCACACTTAGGTGTGCTACTATTTCACGGCCTACTGTAGCTTTATAAATATTACTACACCTCTTGCAATCTATTTACTCGAACACAAGAAAAGTTTGCCTGAATCCTCTCCTACATTTCCTACCTGTACCCTATCAGACCTGAGCCCTGATAAAGGCTGATCTGAGCCGAAGACGCGGAAATCATCTCTTTCCGCCATAAAACAGATCAATCATATCTATGAATAAACTTTATCTTTTTCACCTAGCGAAAGCTTTTATAGGATCCCACTTTCAGAAGGGAATAGGGGAGAGGCATTATGGCAGAAACCACCCCTCCCCTTATCTCCGTCAAAATGCCCGGGGATGGGATACCAACAAAGATCGTTGCAATCGGTTTGTTTTGTACGCAAAGACCGTTCTGCTGTAATCAGTGCATGCAACACTCATCTGTCATCATAAAAAAATTTGTGAAATCCGTTAACGAAACACTCTGTTCATAATTCAGCACCAAAGATATGCGGGTAGACACGTTAGTCTATTCTTCATTGCATGAAAATATGTGTAAGTTAACCTTGCGTAATTCATACGGCGCAAGTGTCCTACTACCACCAACATGGCATCTATCAGGCACAATGCAACCGATGCCTTACACAAACTTTTCCCCTTTCCTGCCACTAAGAACAATAGGTAGCCACCTCACGGTCTCTGCGTCAACATCACTGTTTTCATAGTGTGGTTTCGCGTTGCAAGATACAGCAAATGCACCAACTTCGATATATTAAAAACCTGCTCATAAGCTGAACGTATTGCCCTCCTCTCATAAACGCCTACAGGTTGAGGTAGAAGAATTTGCGGCCCTCTGCATGGCCCAGGGTCACAGGAGCGCATGACCGCGCCACAGACTCCCTTACCCTCTGTAGATTAGGTTTTATCCGCAATCTCAAACTGTTTTTTTCACTTCGCTGATTAATATGTCATCAAAATCACTGGATTCAGGAGTTACACCTGAGCTAAAGGAAGCATCGATGGCTATCGGTTTCTCAAGTCTCCATAATGGCACTGGAAATTATAGATTCATCACCGCATTTGCATATATCTTGTAACGTATTTTTGAAAGCTTTCTCTATGGGCGAATCCCTTCGAATCTCGTCATTTGTTTCGTTGACGGATTTGATTCAGGTTCTGCATAATGGTAGTGTTACTACTTATACCTATACTCAAGTACAAGCAACAGAATTGAAATGACATAACCCGGAAAGGGTCCGAATGAACTTGTGCATTCTGAAAGAAAGACCAGAAGAATGGGTATTACACTTTTTTATGTGTGAACCGCACTAAGATAACAATAATAAAATAATAATAAAAGACTTCCATTTGCAACAATAACAATAAAATAAAAGCAAGGTTTATATGCTTCAAATCAAATAGCTAGAGTAGACCTATCTGCCATACGCCAATACCAATAACTCTACGCTAAAGCCCTTAACAGTCCCGACCGGCGTCCGGTACAACCGCACAACTGCAAAGCTCAGCCGAACAGGGATGCCACGGGGATAATCCCATGAACTGGCAAAAATTTGATGTTGCGTAGTTACAACAAGGAAAAGTCATATCTCGACATACTGCTTATCTACAGTTTATTCTGCTTTGCATAAAACCGTGTTCAAATTTCACCTCCTAGCCTTGCAGCCTATTTGCCCGCACAAAACCAAACTTTGCCGAACCCTCCTCAGTCATCCAGATTCCTTTGCCTCTGATTACTAAATAAACATCTTCCAATTCTCCCCTCTACTGAACACAAGTCCTGTTTCCACTAACGATCCAATGAAATCTTGCAGCTGTAGCGTATGCTTTCTACACATTTCCAGAAAATACGGAATTCACTAATCCATGCGTATGTTCTTGCAACTAAGCACAATCACAAAATTGCAGCTTGAAAAGCTGAAAGGGTGAGTGGATGTCGTTACGCTATGAATAGAAACGCGACCGCACTTTGCTCACGATTACAGACAATGCCGTTCAACCCGGCGCAGGATCCAGATGAGCAAAATGCAGCTACCCAACAAAGACCGGGCTCAACCTGTTCTCGTATGGTCATGCGTTAAACTCCGATTGAAGTAAACTTGGGCTCGGATCAACGACACTTCATTAAGTGAATAAATAACATCATACCTTTATAAAAATGCTTTATTGCCCGCTTCCTTCTCAAAATTTACCATACGAACAAATACCCACAACATCAAATCTGATGAAAAACACATAAAAATCACAGTCACATCACATATGGTTTAACACTTCAAATTGCCTTATCGTTATCCCTCTAAAATATGCTTTCATCAGATCTGAGCAGTCACTTTTTGACGCAGTGAGTATGCAACCTGTGTCTATTTTAGCACGGAAGGCAAGTATTTCCATCACCACCCTTCCCCCCCCCCCCTAAACGTCGTAGCCCACATACAATTCCAGGTCGACAACCAAAAATAAGAAAACAAATCCTTGCCAAAACATTGAAGGCAATCGCAGTAACTTAAAAATAATCATAACGAGATTTTATAACAAAGAACGATCTAAAATACGCATAACAAATTATCATCCGGAATGCCTATCGAAATAACGTAGATCGAAAATGATACGTTCCTTTATGGTCTGTGAAACGTCGCAGTCATGGTCCAACAGGGTGCACATGAATTCGCCCACGCAATCGTCACAGACAATAATGGCACAGAAATTATCCGAAGCAAGAAATCCGGCCGTATCGCACCGTCCATGCAGGTACTGATCGCAATAATATCCAGTGATTCATCAAGGCCCTCATTTCGACATCGATTTTTTGGCTGCTGCGAGATTCGATATTAGGCACCGACAGCAATGCACCTGAAATCCCACTTCACACCTTATTATGACCTGCAAAAAATGCAGCACCTGTATTTCCCACACCATCGGGTAACCTATACTTGCCCGAATCCCCACCATTTATGTTACTTTTACATTACTCTGCATTCCGTTGCTTGTGAACACGTAGAATTTGGGACCATTCCAACCAAAGATTAATTTTTGAGGAACGCGATCAAGGTTTTATTCGATGTGTTTCTCTTTAATGGTATCGATGCTGGTAGATGATCAACAGGATTCATCCTCTATTACGGAGAATAATTCACAGCCGAAAGCCTTTCAGATCAAACTCCCACTGACAATTATCAAAATTATGGGCAGCAATTCAAAATCTAACTCAGTAATGCCGCTCCAACTTTCGCCTGGATTGGGGCTACACCAGAGCTCAACGGTATTCGTATAATACTGTTGTCATACCCATACATACCTGTGCCTAATGACTACACCTATACCCGTACCTAATGACCATGTATAAAAAATAAACGTAATAAAACTAACATAATATCCTGGTGACATGAACACTCCATCGGCGATCATCATGAGTTGGTGGGGGCTTAACGGCTCAGGGAGTGCTTTCGGTACTCCATACTCGCAAGATGGTGTCTGCGCTGTTTGTACCTTGAAACGCACCTCTGTTATCTGCAAAATTTTCTATTCCTCTTCAGCTATCAATAAATATTCCCGGTTACATTCAGGACAAGACTTTCGGCCAAGTGAACAGCGAACAACGAAGCCTCAACCTTACAATGATGAATAAACTGACCACCGCGCTTGAAAGAGAAATGAAGAGGGGGAGATAAGGATAGAAGGAGACCAAGAATGTGTAACAGAAAAAGGAAAGGAAAAAACGGCCCATTAGGGAATTTGATATCCATTTCACAATTACGTATTCAAACTTTCTCATAATTAACGAAACAACAAGACAACATCAAAAAGGATTTCTCATAAAGTATTACTCCAACCTTCGTCCCAATGCGTTCTTCTTTAGTCATTTATCGATGAAAAGTCCATGCCGGCATGCAAACAAGAAATAAGCAAACACCTGGGGATTGCCCAATTCGACGAATCCTTTCTCGCCTGACATCGTTCCATCATAGACACGCCAATCGCATCCATTAAAAAACGGAAGCGCACAAACATCCTCATCTGACAGCCGTTCGAGAGGATTCGTCAATGATAGCCTAAAGTAACGCTAACGTTAATAAATGAAGTACCTTATAATGCAGATTACGAATCGTCAAAAGGGGATAAATCGTCAATACGACATTCACCAACTGACCGACATTCCTTTCAACGTATACGCGAAAAGCACTCTTCGTAATTCTGATGGTGGAATATCTTTTCAAACGTAGAGGGGTAAGGTGAAAAACACATTTGGTCAAGGTACGAATCCCATATCACTGAACAAGTGTCAGTTTTTTCTAGACCTCATGAGGCAACAGAGAAAATTTACCGTGCACAGATCTAAACAAGCATACTCCTATCCTCGATCAATATTATAAATATTCACATTTACATAAATACAAGCACCTACAATATTAAAAATATTTATAAAACAGAGTCTATAAATATTTACAATAATTCCTCCACTATTTACGTCTCTAGATGCTAACACTCTATTCTGCTGGATATAAAAACCTCAGATGAATCTTCTATCGTCTAAATGACAACGTTGAAAGCTACACGATTCGCAGCCCCATATTAACCTCCCTTCTGGATTTTCTCTTGTTTCGAATATTTCGACCAAAGTCCTCAAATATCCCTAGCGAGAAAAGTCAACTGAACATAAATTTCCCCTTAAAAAAAGTTCCTCTTAGATAAGTTGTTTTGTAGTGATAGCCGGAAACAACTGCTTAGACGAATGAAACCTTGCAGAAGGATGTGCACTACTGTGTTGGCGTGCCCAAATAACCTAGATGCCTGAGTCCAGATTCATGAAGTGCTTCGATCACCTTATATATCACCAAGGAGGGTTTTTGACCCCATGCCGAATACGCAATCTCTAAAGAACATAAAATCTTGATCCTATCTTCTCCCCCTTTTCTCTTTCTAACGGTACCTCAGAAATATTCAGATGACAGTCAGCGCGTAGCGCATGATCTTCGAACATGCAGACATCACAGACATCATTTCGGAAATAGAGAAATTTTCGGCCTCTCAAATAAATAGTGAAACTGATCAGAAATGATACTTCCGGCATTCCCGACTTGCTTCACATGCTTCACATCTGTTACACCTTCACAGAAACAATTCCCGACTTCCTTCGCTTCCGTCACGTTAATTCCCTCAGCACCGCAAAGTACACTGAGTTGTTCTCAAAACAAATCTGCTATTAAAAGCAACCATCACATACAAACCCATTAATTATACCATCTACCACTCATCTGTTACACCTTCGAGGTACACTAAGCCAACTGTTAGAGGAGTGATCTCATTTCACCGATACTAAAAACGTCCGACCACTCCCCTGGTCCCGACCAACTTGCCAGGATGTATACAAATGACAGGAAATATTCTCCACAAAGATTGCCACCACGCTAATGTGAAATAAATCAGTGCTAGTCAGACTGTGAGGCAGTTGATCCATGATATACCCGACCGGAGAGGTGGAAGGTGGGAAACCTAGCCAAGAACACATGCTTGATCCCTGCCCTCACCTAGACATGCATAAAAAGTAGGGTTTCAATTTGAAAACGACACGAGTGAACGTGATCGGTGCTAGTCTTGTGCGTGACAACTTTCCAAAGGCAATGGAAGTCCAATGGGTCTGTCCTACCCGAAACCACCTAGAAAAGATGGAAGGGACATCTTATTCGTGCGTCGTAAGTATATCACGATACATCCATCCTAGCACAGTCATATACACACATCATGCTCATATTTGACGTTAGTATATACACAGGTCCAAGAGGTCGTTGCAATCGACTTTTCCTTCGCGAGCAAAAGATCGTTTGGCTATAATAAGCGGATGCAACGCCCACCTGTCATCATAAACAAATTTTCGAAATCCCTTAATGAGACAATCTCCTCATAATTCGGCACCAAAGACATGCAAATAAACACACGGTGCAACTGTCGGTACTAACGTCAACATGACGTCTGTCAATCAGAATACAACCGGTCCCTTTTGCAGACTTTTTCTCCTTCCCTGCCCCTAAGAATAACAGGTGCCCATCTCACAGTCTCTGCAGCAACTTTACTGTTTTCATAACGTGGTTTCGCATTGCAAAATATGGCAAAAGCACCGACCCCGACACATTAAAAACCTGCTCATAAGTTGAACGTGTTGCCCTCCTCTCATAAACACCCATAGGTTGGGGTCGGGGAATCTACGGCCCTTTTGCGTGGCCCAGGGCCACAGGACCACGTAGGTGGGCCGTAAAATCCCCCACCCTCTACAGACTAGGTCTTATCCGCAATTAAAATCGCTCGATTCAGGAGTCGCAACTGAGCTTAGGGATGCATCGGTGACTATAGAACTCTCAAAAAAGTCATATATACCCATTGCTAAGTACAATTAACAGAAATGAAATGACACAGTCCGGAGAAAGACCGAATGAATTCGTGCATGCATGGGCACCACACTTTATACCACACGAAGCTAGCAACAATAAAATAACGATAAAATATCTTTTACAACAATAATAAATAATAATATAATAAAATTACGATTTATGTGCTTTAATTCAAATAGCCTCAGTAGACCCACCTATGAAACACCAATGCCAATAACTCTAGGTCAAAGCTGATACCAGCCCCGATCGGGGTCCGGTCCAACCGCACCAACTAGAGCGCTCATGCTGAACAAGCACGCCAAGGTGATAAAAGGTGCCAAACATTTGATGTTGCGTAGTTATCACAAGCAAAAAGTCATATCTCGACTCACTGCTTATCTATAATTTATTCTGCTTTGCATAAAACCGTGCTCAAATTTCACCTCCTAGCCTTGCAGCCTATGTACTTGCAGCCGTACATAACAAACTTTGCCGAACCCTTCCCCCTCATTTGGATTCCTTTGCCTCTGATTACTAAATAAACATCATCCAATTCTCCCCTCTACTGAACACGAGTCCTGTTTCCACTAACGATCAAATGAAATCTTGCAGCAATAGTGTATGCTTTCTACACATTTCCAGAAAATACGGAATTCACTAATCCATGCGTATGTTCTTGCAACTAAGCACAATCACAAAATTGCAGCTTGAACAGCTGAAAGGGTGAGTGGATGTCGTTACGCTATGAATAGAAACGCGACCGCACTTTGCTCACGATTACAGACAATGCCGTTCAACCCGGCGCAGGATCCAGATGAGCAAAATGCAGCTACCCAACAAAGACCGGGCTCAACCTGTTCTCGTATGGTCATGCGTTAAACTCCGATTGAAGTAAACTTGGGCTCGGATCAACGATACTTCATTAAGTGAATAAATAACATCATACCTTCATAAAAATGCTTTATTGCCCGCTTCCTTCTCAAAATTTACCACACGAACAAATACCCACAACATCAAATCTGATGAAAAACACATAAAAATCACAATCACATCACATATGGTTTAACACTTCAAATTGCCTTATCGTTATCCCTCTAAAATATGCTTTCATCAGATCTGAGCAGTCACTTTTTGACGCAGTGAGTATGCAACCTGTGTCCATTTTAGCACGGAAGGCAAATATTTCCATCACCACCCTTCCCCCCCCTAAACGTCGTAGCCAGTACACAGCCCACATACAATTTCAGGTCGACAACCAAAAATAAGAAAACAAATCCTTGCCAAAACATTAAAGGCAATCGCAGTAACATAAAAGTAATCACAACGAGATTTTATCCCAAAGAACGATTTAAAATACACATAACAAATTATCATCCGGAATGCCTATCGAAATAACGTAGACCGAAAATGATGCGTTCCTTTGTGCATTTATCCTCTTTATCAAAGAGTTTCAAGGAAGAACGCAGATGGCATCGCCAGGTTCACTAACTCCAAATGCTAACCCAAAGTGAAAGGCCAACACCGGCCAATTTTGCGCATCTTACGCCACATTGAACGGTCTTCTCGTAAGGAATATCTCGAAAACCAAAAACACATCGGCCATAATAATGCAAGAAATCTCGACAGAAAACTGTTGCAATGTTGTGTTCCAATCCTATAAACAGTGTGACAATCCTTCTGCCACCCTCAGCCCTCATATGTTTTGGCCACAATATTGCTGAAATGCGCCGCACACGAATCTAGCCTCTGCTCATAGAAAAATTCCCAACAAAAAAGCATTTTATGCGAGAAAAATGGACATCGAACAATGCGAACAATATTTTTTTAATTCCGATACATTCGATTATGTGAAATTCAAGTACAATAGTATAAACGATAAAATAATTAAATATTTGGAAAGAGACAAGTGAAAAGAGAGCAAACTGCTCTTTGCAGCGCTATTTTGATGAATGAAAAGAATGTAAAGCGAATAAAAACAGCACTGTACAACCCGAGCAGAAGAGCCAAAAATGTAAGCATACATTGAATGGAAGAAGACAGACATTTCCGAGAATATGAAATACCATTGAAATGAACACTTTCAAATATGCGTTCATATTGAGCACCCGCAACGCTGTGCTGCATCAAAGTTGTAAAATACGATCAATAGGAGAATGAACGGAAATATCGGCAACCCCCTTGGTGGTTTTTTTAATATTCGGAAATTTGCACGATTTCAGTTGGGACTTTTAGACCTAGTTTTTTTTTTTTTTTTTTAATTTACTCTCTTAATTCTCACTATCACAAACCTTTAGGCACTTGCAAAAAAACTTCATTCTTCTAACCAATAAAATTTAGCTCACTTCCATAAAATAAAAGAATCCAGCTTTCCTGCTGAACACCAAATTTTTACAACCCACTCCTGTCTCGTTTCTACCATTAATCACAAAAACACGCAATTCCCTTATAAAATCATTCTAGTCACATTTACAATACCTCCCCTCTCAGAAGCCTCCCCCAAACTCCATTCAAAACTAATTCCATATAAACAATTTTCCTTACTGCTTATCTATAACTTGTTGTTTTGACTTACTGCTTATCTATAAGTTGTTCTGGTTCGCATAAAACTGTGTTACAATTTTACTTCCTAGTCGTGCAGCCTATTTGTCCGTAAATAACAAACTTTGCCGAATCCTCCCTGCTCATTTGGATTCCTTTGCCTCTGATTACTAAATAAACATCTTCCAATTCTCCCCTCCACTGAACACGAGTCCTGTTTCCACTAACGATCAAATGAAATCTTGCAGCTATAGCGTATGCTTTTAAACACATTTCCAGCAAATACGGAATTCACTAACTTCGGTACTCCATAGTCGCAAGATGGTGTTTCCGCTGTTTGCATCTTGAAACGCACCTCTGTTATCTGCAAAATTTACTATTCCTCTTCAGCTATCAATAAATATTCCCGGTTACATTCAGGACAAGACTTTCGGCCAAGTGAACAACGAACAACGAAGCCTCAACCTTACTATGATGAATAAACTGACCACCGCGCTTGAAAGAGAAATGAAGAGGGGAGATAAGGATAGGAGGAGACCAAGAATGTGTCACAGAAAAAGGAAAGGAAAAACGGCCCATCAGGGAATTTGATATCCACTTCACAATTACGTATTCAAACTTTCTCATAATTAACGAAACAACAAGACAACATCAAAAAGGATTTCTCATAAAGTATTACTCCAACCTTCATCCCAATGCGTTTTTCTTTAATCATTTATCGATGAAAAGTCCACGCCGGCATGCAAACAAGAAATAAATAAATACCTGGGGATTGCCCAATTCGACGAATCCTTTCTCGCCTGACATCGCTTCATCGTAGATACGGCAATCGCATCCATTAAAAACGGATGCGCACAAACATCCTCATCTGACAGCCGTTCGAGAGGATTCGTCAATGATAGCCTAAAGTAACGGTAACGTTAATAAATGAAGTACCTTATAATGCAGATTACGAATCGTCAAAAGGGGATAAATCGTCAATACGACATTCACCAACTGACCGACATTCCTTTCAACGTATACGCGAAAAGCATTCTTCGTAATTCTGATGGTGGAATATCTTTTCAAACGTAGAGGGGTAAGGTGAAAAACACATTTGGTCAAGGTACGAATCCCATATCACTGAACAAGTGTCAGTTTTTTCTAGACCTCATGAGGCAACAGAGAAAATTTACGTGCACAGATCTAAACAAGCATACTCCTATCCTCGATCAATATTATGAATATTCACATTTACATAAATACAAGCATCTACAATATTAAAAATATTTATAAAACAAAGTCTATAAATATTCACAACAATTCCTCCACTATTTACGTCTTTAGATGCTAACACTCTATTCTGCTGGATGTAAAAAACTTCAGATGAATCTTCTATCGTCTTCTTGATCCTATCTTCTCCCCCTTTTCTCTTTCTAACGGTACCTCAGAAATATTCAGATGACAGTCAGCGCGTAGCGCATGATCTTCGAACATGCAGACATCACAGACATCATTTCGGAAATAGAGAAATTTTCGGCCTCTCAAATAAATAGTGAAACTGATCAGAAATGATACTTCCGGCATTCCCGACTTGCTTCACATGCTTCACATCTGTTACACCTTCACAGAAACAATTCCCGACTTCCTTCGCTTCCGTCACGTTAATTCCCTCAGCACCGCAAAGTACACTGAGTTGTTCTCAAAACAAATCTGCTATTAAAAGCAACCATCACATACAAACCCATTAATTATACCATCTACCACTCATCTGTTACACCTTCGAGGTACACTAAGCCAACTGTTAGAGGAGTGATCTCATTTCACCGATACTAAAAACGTCCGACCACTCCCCTGGTCCCGACCAACTTGCCAGGATGTATACAAATGACAGGAAATATTCTCCACAAAGATTGCCACCACGCTAATGTGAAATAAATCAGTGCTAGTCAGACTGTGAGGCAGTTGATCCATGATATACCCGACCGGAGAGGTGGAAGGTGGGAAACCTAGCCAAGAACACATGCTTGATCCCTGCCCTCACCTAGACATGCATAAAAAGTAGGGTTTCAATTTGAAAACGACACGAGTGAACGTGATCGGTGCTAGTCTTGTGCGTGACAACTTTCCAAAGGCAATGGAAGTCCAATGGGTCTGTCCTACCCGAAACCACCTAGAAAAGATGGAAGGGACATCTTATTCGTGCGTCGTAAGTATATCACGATACATCCATCCTAGCACAGTCATATACACACATCATGCTCATATTTGACGTTAGTATATACACAGGTCCAAGAGGTCGTTGCAATCGACTTTTCCTTCGCGAGCAAAAGATCGTTTGGCTATAATAAGCGGATGCAACGCCCACCTGTCATCATAAACAAATTTTCGAAATCCCTTAATGAGACAATCTCCTCATAATTCGGCACCAAAGACATGCAAATAAACACACGGTGCAACTGTCGGTACTAACGTCAACATGACGTCTGTCAATCAGAATACAACCGGTCCCTTTTGCAGACTTTTTCTCCTTCCCTGCCCCTAAGAATAACAGGTGCCCATCTCACAGTCTCTGCAGCAACTTTACTGTTTTCATAACGTGGTTTCGCATTGCAAAATATGGCAAAAGCACCGACCCCGACACATTAAAAACCTGCTCATAAGTTGAACGTGTTGCCCTCCTCTCATAAACACCCATAGGTTGGGGTCGGGGAATCTACGGCCCTTTTGCGTGGCCCAGGGCCACAGGACCACGTAGGTGGGCCGTAAAATCCCCCACCCTCTACAGACTAGGTCTTATCCGCAATTAAAATCGCTCGATTCAGGAGTCGCAACTGAGCTTAGGGATGCATCGGTGACTATAGAACTCTCAAAAAAGTCATATATACCCATTGCTAAGTACAATTAACAGAAATGAAATGACACAGTCCGGAGAAAGACCGAATGAATTCGTGCATGCATGGGCACCACACTTTATACCACACGAAGCTAGCAACAATAAAATAACGATAAAATATCTTTTACAACAATAATAAATAATAATATAATAAAATTACGATTTATGTGCTTTAATTCAAATAGCCTCAGTAGACCCACCTATGAAACACCAATGCCAATAACTCTAGGTCAAAGCTGATACCAGCCCCGATCGGGGTCCGGTCCAACCGCACCAACTAGAGCGCTCATGCTGAACAAGCACGCCAAGGTGATAAAAGGTGCCAAACATTTGATGTTGCGTAGTTATCACAAGCAAAAAGTCATATCTCGACTCACTGCTTATCTATAATTTATTCTGCTTTGCATAAAACCGTGCTCAAATTTCACCTCCTAGCCTTGCAGCCTATGTACTTGCAGCCGTACATAACAAACTTTGCCGAACCCTTCCCCCTCATTTGGATTCCTTTGCCTCTGATTACTAAATAAACATCATCCAATTCTCCCCTCTACTGAACACGAGTCCTGTTTCCACTAACGATCAAATGAAATCTTGCAGCAATAGTGTATGCTTTCTACACATTTCCAGAAAATACGGAATTCACTAATCCATGCGTATGTTCTTGCAACTAAGCACAATCACAAAATTGCAGCTTGAACAGCTGAAAGGGTGAGTGGATGTCGTTACGCTATGAATAGAAACGCGACCGCACTTTGCTCACGATTACAGACAATGCCGTTCAACCCGGCGCAGGATCCAGATGAGCAAAATGCAGCTACCCAACAAAGACCGGGCTCAACCTGTTCTCGTATGGTCATGCGTTAAACTCCGATTGAAGTAAACTTGGGCTCGGATCAACGATACTTCATTAAGTGAATAAATAACATCATACCTTCATAAAAATGCTTTATTGCCCGCTTCCTTCTCAAAATTTACCACACGAACAAATACCCACAACATCAAATCTGATGAAAAACACATAAAAATCACAATCAC
The DNA here is from genome assembly GCA_037389465.1 of Baylisascaris procyonis. Classification (NCBI taxonomy): domain Eukaryota; kingdom Metazoa; phylum Nematoda; class Chromadorea; order Rhabditida; family Ascarididae; genus Baylisascaris; species Baylisascaris procyonis. The sequence goes on along the minus strand of JAZARR010000234.1, from coordinate 151,455 downwards.
ATCACATATGGTTTAACACTTCAAATTGCCTTATCGTTATCCCTCTAAAATATGCTTTCATCAGATCTGAGCAGTCACTTTTTGACGCAGTGAGTATGCAACCTGTGTCCATTTTAGCACGGAAGGCAAATATTTCCATCACCACCCTTCCCCCCTAAACGTCGTAGCCAGTACACAGCCCACATACAATTTCAGGTCGACAACCAAAAATAAGAAAACAAATCCTTGCCAAAACATTAAAGGCAATCGCAGTAACATAAAAGTAATCACAACGAGATTTTATCCCAAAGAACGATTTAAAATACACATAACAAATTATCATCCGGAATGCCTATCGAAATAACGTAGACCGAAAATGATGCGTTCCTTTGTGCATTTATCCTCTTTATCAAAGAGTTTCAAGGAAGAACGCAGATGGCATCGCCAGGTTCACTAACTCCAAATGCTAACCCAAAGTGAAAGGCCAACACCGGCCAATTTTGCGCATCTTACGCCACATTGAACGGTCTTCTCGTAAGGAATATCTCGAAAACCAAAAACACATCGGCCATAATAATGCAAGAAATCTCGACAGAAAACTGTTGCAATGTTGCGTTCCAATCCTATAAACAGTGTGACAATCCTTCTGCCACCCTCAGCCCTCATATGTTTTGGCCACAATATTGCTGAAATGCGCCGCACACGAATCTAGCCTCTGCTCATAGAAAAATTCCCAACAAAAAAGCATTTTATGCGAGAAAAATGGACATCGAACAATGCGAACAATATTTTTTTAATTCCGATACATTCGATTATGTGAAATTCAAGTACAATAGTATAAACGATAAAATAATTAAATATTTGGAAAGAGACAAGTGAAAAGAGAGCAAACTGCTCTTTGCAGCGCTATTTTGATGAATGAAAAGAATGTAAAGCGAATAAAAACAGCACTGTACAACCCGAGCAGAAGAGCCAAAAATGTAAGCATACATTGAATGGAAGAAGACAGACATTTCCGAGAATATGAAATACCATTGAAATGAACACTTTCAAATATGCGTTCATATTGAGCACCCGCAACGCTGTGCTGCATCAAAGTTGTAAAATACGATCAATAGGAGAATGAACGGAAATATCGGCAACCCCCTTGGTGGTTTTTTTAATATTCGGAAATTTGCACGATTTCAGTTGGGACTTTTAGACCTAGTTTTTTTTTTTTTTTTAATTTACTCTCTTAATTCTCACTATCACAAACCTTTAGGCACTTGCAAAAAAACTTCATTCTTCTAACCAATAAAATTTAGCTCACTTCCATAAAATAAAAGAATCCAGCTTTCCTGCTGAACACCAAATTTTTACAACCCACTCCTGTCTCGTTTCTACCATTAATCACAAAAACACGCAATTCCCTTATAAAATCATTCTAGTCACATTTACAATACCTCCCCTCTCAGAAGCCTCCCCCAAACTCCATTCAAAACTAATTCCATATAAACAATTTTCCTTACTGCTTATCTATAACTTGTTGTTTTGACTTACTGCTTATCTATAATTTGTTCTGGTTCGCATAAAACTGTGTTACAATTTTACTTCCTAGTCGTGCAGCCTATTTGTCCGTAAATAACAAACTTTGCCGAATCCTCCCTGCTCATTTGGATTCCTTTGCCTCTGATTACTAAATAAACATCTTCCAATTCTCCCCTCCACTGAACACGAGTCCTGTTTCCACTAACGATCAAATGAAATCTTGCAGCTATAGCGTATGCTTTTAAACACATTTCCAGCAAATACGGAATTCACTAACTTCGGTACTCCATAGTCGCAAGATGGTGTTTCCGCTGTTTGCATCTTGAAACGCACCTCTGTTATCTGCAAAATTTACTATTCCTCTTCAGCTATCAATAAATATTCCCGGTTACATTCAGGACAAGACTTTCGGCCAAGTGAACAACGAACAACGAAGCCTCAACCTTACTATGATGAATAAACTGACCACCGCGCTTGAAAGAGAAATGAAGAGGGGAGATAAGGATAGGAGGAGACCAAGAATGTGTCACAGAAAAAGGAAAGGAAAAACGGCCCATCAGGGAATTTGATATCCACTTCACAATTACGTATTCAAACTTTCTCATAATTAACGAAACAACAAGACAACATCAAAAAGGATTTCTCATAAAGTATTACTCCAACCTTCATCCCAATGCGTTTTTCTTTAATCATTTATCGATGAAAAGTCCACGCCGGCATGCAAACAAGAAATAAATAAATACCTGGGGATTGCCCAATTCGACGAATCCTTTCTCGCCTGACATCGCTTCATCGTAGATACGGCAATCGCATCCATTAAAAACGGATGCGCACAAACATCCTCATCTGACAGCCGTTCGAGAGGATTCGTCAATGATAGCCTAAAGTAACGGTAACGTTAATAAATGAAGTACCTTATAATGCAGATTACGAATCGTCAAAAGGGGATAAATCGTCAATACGACATTCACCAACTGACCGACATTCCTTTCAACGTATACGCGAAAAGCATTCTTCGTAATTCTGATGGTGGAATATCTTTTCAAACGTAGAGGGGTAAGGTGAAAAACACATTTGGTCAAGGTACGAATCCCATATCACTGAACAAGTGTCAGTTTTTTCTAGACCTCATGAGGCAACAGAGAAAATTTACGTGCACAGATCTAAACAAGCATACTCCTATCCTCGATCAATATTATGAATATTCACATTTACATAAATACAAGCATCTACAATATTAAAAATATTTATAAAACAAAGTCTATAAATATTCACAACAATTCCTCCACTATTTACGTCTTTAGATGCTAACACTCTATTCTGCTGGATGTAAAAAAACTTCAGATGAATCTTCTATCGTCTTCTTGATCCTATCTTCTCCCCCTTTTCTCTTTCTAACGGTACCTCAGAAATATTCAGATGACAGTCAGCGCGTAGCGCATGATCTTCGAACATGCAGACATCACAGACATCATTTCGGAAATAGAGAAATTTTCGGCCTCTCAAATAAATAGTGAAACTGATCAGAAATGATACTTCCGGCATTCCCGACTTGCTTCACATGCTTCACATCTGTTACACCTTCACAGAAACAATTCCCGACTTCCTTCGCTTCCGTCACGTTAATTCCCTCAGCACCGCAAAGTACACTGAGTTGTTCTCAAAACAAATCTGCTATTAAAAGCAACCATCACATACAAACCCATTAATTATACCATCTACCACTCATCTGTTACACCTTCGAGGTACACTAAGCCAACTGTTAGAGGAGTGATCTCATTTCACCGATACTAAAAACGTCCGACCACTCCCCTGGTCCCGACCAACTTGCCAGGATGTATACAAATGACAGGAAATATTCTCCACAAAGATTGCCACCACGCTAATGTGAAATAAATCAGTGCTAGTCAGACTGTGAGGCAGTTGATCCATGATATACCCGACCGGAGAGGTGGAAGGTGGGAAACCTAGCCAAGAACACATGCTTGATCCCTGCCCTCACCTAGACATGCATAAAAAGTAGGGTTTCAATTTGAAAACGACACGAGTGAACGTGATCGGTGCTAGTCTTGTGCGTGACAACTTTCCAAAGGCAATGGAAGTCCAATGGGTCTGTCCTACCCGAAACCACCTAGAAAAGATGGAAGGGACATCTTATTCGTGCGTCGTAAGTATATCACGATACATCCATCCTAGCACAGTCATATACACACATCATGCTCATATTTGACGTTAGTATATACACAGGTCCAAGAGGTCGTTGCAATCGACTTTTCCTTCGCGAGCAAAAGATCGTTTGGCTATAATAAGCGGATGCAACGCCCACCTGTCATCATAAACAAATTTTCGAAATCCCTTAATGAGACAATCTCCTCATAATTCGGCACCAAAGACATGCAAATAAACACACGGTGCAACTGTCGGTACTAACGTCAACATGACGTCTGTCAATCAGAATACAACCGGTCCCTTTTGCAGACTTTTTCTCCTTCCCTGCCCCTAAGAATAACAGGTGCCCATCTCACAGTCTCTGCAGCAACTTTACTGTTTTCATAACGTGGTTTCGCATTGCAAAATATGGCAAAAGCACCGACCCCGACACATTAAAAACCTGCTCATAAGTTGAACGTGTTGCCCTCCTCTCATAAACACCCATAGGTTGGGGTCGGGGAATCTACGGCCCTTTTGCGTGGCCCAGGGCCACAGGACCACGTAGGTGGGCCGTAAAATCCCCCACCCTCTACAGACTAGGTCTTATCCGCAATTAAAATCGCTCGATTCAGGAGTCGCAACTGAGCTTAGGGATGCATCGGTGACTATAGAACTCTCAAAAAAGTCATATATACCCATTGCTAAGTACAATTAACAGAAATGAAATGACACAGTCCGGAGAAAGACCGAATGAATTCGTGCATGCATGGGCACCACACTTTATACCACACGAAGCTAGCAACAATAAAATAACGATAAAATATCTTTTACAACAATAATAAATAATAATATAATAAAATTACGATTTATGTGCTTTAATTCAAATAGCCTCAGTAGACCCACCTATGAAACACCAATGCCAATAACTCTAGGTCAAAGCTGATACCAGCCCCGATCGGGGTCCGGTCCAACCGCACCAACTAGAGCGCTCATGCTGAACAAGCACGCCAAGGTGATAAAAGGTGCCAAACATTTGATGTTGCGTAGTTATCACAAGCAAAAAGTCATATCTCGACTCACTGCTTATCTATAATTTATTCTGCTTTGCATAAAACCGTGCTCAAATTTCACCTCCTAGCCTTGCAGCCTATGTACTTGCAGCCGTACATAACAAACTTTGCCGAACCCTTCCCCCTCATTTGGATTCCTTTGCCTCTGATTACTAAATAAACATCATCCAATTCTCCCCTCTACTGAACACGAGTCCTGTTTCCACTAACGATCAAATGAAATCTTGCAGCAATAGTGTATGCTTTCTACACATTTCCAGAAAATACGGAATTCACTAATCCATGCGTATGTTCTTGCAACTAAGCACAATCACAAAATTGCAGCTTGAACAGCTGAAAGGGTGAGTGGATGTCGTTACGCTATGAATAGAAACGCGACCGCACTTTGCTCACGATTACAGACAATGCCGTTCAACCCGGCGCAGGATCCAGATGAGCAAAATGCAGCTACCCAACAAAGACCGGGCTCAACCTGTTCTCGTATGGTCATGCGTTAAACTCCGATTGAAGTAAACTTGGGCTCGGATCAACGATACTTCATTAAGTGAATAAATAACATCATACCTTTATAAAAATGCTTTATTGCCCGCTTCCTTCTCAAAATTTACCACACGAACAAATACCCACAACATCAAATCTGATGAAAAACACATAAAAATCACAATCACATCACATATGGTTTAACACTTCAAATTGCCTTATCGTTATCCCTCTAAAATATGCTTTCATCAGATCTGAGCAGTCACTTTTTGACGCAGTGAGTATGCAACCTGTGTCCATTTTAGCACGGAAGGCAAATATTTCCATCACCACCCTTCCCCCCCCTAAACGTCGTAGCCAGTACACAGCCCACATACAATTTCAGGTCGACAACCAAAAATAAGAAAACAAATCCTTGCCAAAACATTAAAGGCAATCGCAGTAACATAAAAGTAATCACAACGAGATTTTATCCCAAAGAACGATTTAAAATACACATAACAAATTATCATCCGGAATGCCTATCGAAATAACGTAGACCGAAAATGATGCGTTCCTTTGTGCATTTATCCTCTTTATCAAAGAGTTTCAAGGAAGAACGCAGATGGCATCGCCAGGTTCACTAACTCCAAATGCTAACCCAAAGTGAAAGGCCAACACCGGCCAATTTTGCGCATCTTACGCCACATTGAACGGTCTTCTCGTAAGGAATATCTCGAAAACCAAAAACACATCGGCCATAATAATGCAAGAAATCTCGACAGAAAACTGTTGCAATGTTGTGTTCCAATCCTATAAACAGTGTGACAATCCTTCTGCCACCCTCAGCCCTCATATGTTTTGGCCACAATATTGCTGAAATGCGCCGCACACGAATCTAGCCTCTGCTCATAGAAAAATTCCCAACAAAAAAGCATTTTATGCGAGAAAAATGGACATCGAACAATGCGAACAATATTTTTTTAATTCCGATACATTCGATTATGTGAAATTCAAGTACAATAGTATAAACGATAAAATAATTAAATATTTGGAAAGAGACAAGTGAAAAGAGAGCAAACTGCTCTTTGCAGCGCTATTTTGATGAATGAAAAGAATGTAAAGCGAATAAAAACAGCACTGTACAACCCGAGCAGAAGAGCCAAAAATGTAAGCATACATTGAATGGAAGAAGACAGACATTTCCGAGAATATGAAATACCACTGAAATGAACACTTTCAAATATGCGTTCATATTGAGCACCCGCAACGCTGTGCTGCATCAAAGTTGTAAAATACGATCAATAGGAGAATGAACGGAAATATCGGCAACCCCCTTGGTGGTTTTTTTAATATTCGGAAATTTGCACGATTTCAGTTGGGACTTTTAGACCTAGTTTTTTTTTTTTTTTTTTAATTTACTCTCTTAATTCTCACTATCACAAACCTTTAGGCACTTGCAAAAAAACTTCATTCTTCTAACCAATAAAATTTAGCTCACTTCCATAAAATAAAAGAATCCAGCTTTCCTGCTGAACACCAAATTTTTACAACCCACTCCTGTCTCGTTTCTACCATTAATCACAAAAACACGCAATTCCCTTATAAAATCATTCTAGTCACATTTACAATACCTCCCCTCTCAGAAGCCTCCCCCAAACTCCATTCAAAACTAATTCCATATAAACAATTTTCCTTACTGCTTATCTATAACTTGTTGTTTTGACTTACTGCTTATCTATAATTTGTTCTGGTTCGCATAAAACTGTGTTACAATTTTACTTCCTAGTCGTGCAGCCTATTTGTCCGTAAATAACAAACTTTGCCGAATCCTCCCTGCTCATTTGGATTCCTTTGCCTCTGATTACTAAATAAACATCTTCCAATTCTCCCCTCCACTGAACACGAGTCCTGTTTCCACTAACGATCAAATGAAATCTTGCAGCTATAGCGTATGCTTTTAAACACATTTCCAGCAAATACGGAATTCACTAACTTCGGTACTCCATAGTCGCAAGATGGTGTTTCCGCTGTTTGCATCTTGAAACGCACCTCTGTTATCTGCAAAATTTACTATTCCTCTTCAGCTATCAATAAATATTCCCGGTTACATTCAGGACAAGACTTTCGGCCAAGTGAACAACGAACAACGAAGCCTCAACCTTACTATGATGAATAAACTGACCACCGCGCTTGAAAGAGAAATGAAGAGGGGAGATAAGGATAGGAGGAGACCAAGAATGTGTCACAGAAAAAGGAAAGGAAAAACGGCCCATCAGGGAATTTGATATCCACTTCACAATTACGTATTCAAACTTTCTCATAATTAACGAAACAACAAGACAACATCAAAAAGGATTTCTCATAAAGTATTACTCCAACCTTCATCCCAATGCGTTTTTCTTTAATCATTTATCGATGAAAAGTCCACGCCGGCATGCAAACAAGAAATAAATAAATACCTGGGGATTGCCCAATTCGACGAATCCTTTCTCGCCTGACATCGCTTCATCGTAGATACGGCAATCGCATCCATTAAAAACGGATGCGCACAAACATCCTCATCTGACAGCCGTTCGAGAGGATTCGTCAATGATAGCCTAAAGTAACGGTAACGTTAATAAATGAAGTACCTTATAATGCAGATTACGAATCGTCAAAAGGGGATAAATCGTCAATACGACATTCACCAACTGACCGACATTCCTTTCAACGTATACGCGAAAAGCATTCTTCGTAATTCTGATGGTGGAATATCTTTTCAAACGTAGAGGGGTAAGGTGAAAAACACATTTGGTCAAGGTACGAATCCCATATCACTGAACAAGTGTCAGTTTTTTCTAGACCTCATGAGGCAACAGAGAAAATTTACGTGCACAGATCTAAACAAGCATACTCCTATCCTCGATCAATATTATGAATATTCACATTTACATAAATACAAGCATCTACAATATTAAAAATATTTATAAAACAAAGTCTATAAATATTCACAACAATTCCTCCACTATTTACGTCTTTAGATGCTAACACTCTATTCTGCTGGATGTAAAAAAACTTCAGATGAATCTTCTATCGTCTTCTTGATCCTATCTTCTCCCCCTTTTCTCTTTCTAACGGTACCTCAGAAATATTCAGATGACAGTCAGCGCGTAGCGCATGATCTTCGAACATGCAGACATCACAGACATCATTTCGGAAATAGAGAAATTTTCGGCCTCTCAAATAAATAGTGAAACTGATCAGAAATGATACTTCCGGCATTCCCGACTTGCTTCACATGCTTCACATCTGTTACACCTTCACAGAAACAATTCCCGACTTCCTTCGCTTCCGTCACGTTAATTCCCTCAGCACCGCAAAGTACACTGAGTTGTTCTCAAAACAAATCTGCTATTAAAAGCAACCATCACATACAAACCCATTAATTATACCATCTACCACTCATCTGTTACACCTTCGAGGTACACTAAGCCAACTGTTAGAGGAGTGATCTCATTTCACCGATACTAAAAACGTCCGACCACTCCCCTGGTCCCGACCAACTTGCCAGGATGTATACAAATGACAGGAAATATTCTCCACAAAGATTGCCACCACGCTAATGTGAAATAAATCAGTGCTAGTCAGACTGTGAGGCAGTTGATCCATGATATACCCGACCGGAGAGGTGGAAGGTGGGAAACCTAGCCAAGAACACATGCTTGATCCCTGCCCTCACCTAGACATGCATAAAAAGTAGGGTTTCAATTTGAAAACGACACGAGTGAACGTGATCGGTGCTAGTCTTGTGCGTGACAACTTTCCAAAGGCAATGGAAGTCCAATGGGTCTGTCCTACCCGAAACCACCTAGAAAAGATGGAAGGGACATCTTATTCGTGCGTCGTAAGTATATCACGATACATCCATCCTAGCACAGTCATATACACACATCATGCTCATATTTGACGTTAGTATATACACAGGTCCAAGAGGTCGTTGCAATCGACTTTTCCTTCGCGAGCAAAAGATCGTTTGGCTATAATAAGCGGATGCAACGCCCACCTGTCATCATAAACAAATTTTCGAAATCCCTTAATGAGACAATCTCCTCATAATTCGGCACCAAAGACATGCAAATAAACACACGGTGCAACTGTCGGTACTAACGTCAACATGACGTCTGTCAATCAGAATACAACCGGTCCCTTTTGCAGACTTTTTCTCCTTCCCTGCCCCTAAGAATAACAGGTGCCCATCTCACAGTCTCTGCAGCAACTTTACTGTTTTCATAACGTGGTTTCGCATTGCAAAATATGGCAAAAGCACCGACCCCGACACATTAAAAACCTGCTCATAAGTTGAACGTGTTGCCCTCCTCTCATAAACACCCATAGGTTGGGGTCGGGGAATCTACGGCCCTTTTGCGTGGCCCAGGGCCACAGGACCACGTAGGTGGGCCGTAAAATCCCCCACCCTCTACAGACTAGGTCTTATCCGCAATTAAAATCGCTCGATTCAGGAGTCGCAACTGAGCTTAGGGATGCATCGGTGACTATAGAACTCTCAAAAAAGTCATATATACCCATTGCTAAGTACAATTAACAGAAATGAAATGACACAGTCCGGAGAAAGACCGAATGAATTCGTGCATGCATGGGCACCACACTTTATACCACACGAAGCTAGCAACAATAAAATAACGATAAAATATCTTTTACAACAATAATAAATAATAATATAATAAAATTACGATTTATGTGCTTTAATTCAAATAGCCTCAGTAGACCCACCTATGAAACACCAATGCCAATAACTCTAGGTCAAAGCTGATACCAGCCCCGATCGGGGTCCGGTCCAACCGCACCAACTAGAGCGCTCATGCTGAACAAGCACGCCAAGGTGATAAAAGGTGCCAAACATTTGATGTTGCGTAGTTATCACAAGCAAAAAGTCATATCTCGACTCACTGCTTATCTATAATTTATTCTGCTTTGCATAAAACCGTGCTCAAATTTCACCTCCTAGCCTTGCAGCCTATGTACTTGCAGCCGTACATAACAAACTTTGCCGAACCCTTCCCCCTCATTTGGATTCCTTTGCCTCTGATTACTAAATAAACATCATCCAATTCTCCCCTCTACTGAACACGAGTCCTGTTTCCACTAACGATCAAATGAAATCTTGCAGCAATAGTGTATGCTTTCTACACATTTCCAGAAAATACGGAATTCACTAATCCATGCGTATGTTCTTGCAACTAAGCACAATCACAAAATTGCAGCTTGAACAGCTGAAAGGGTGAGTGGATGTCGTTACGCTATGAATAGAAACGCGACCGCACTTTGCTCACGATTACAGACAATGCCGTTCAACCCGGCGCAGGATCCAGATGAGCAAAATGCAGCTACCCAACAAAGACCGGGCTCAACCTGTTCTCGTATGGTCATGCGTTAAACTCCGATTGAAGTAAACTTGGGCTCGGATCAACGATACTTCATTAAGTGAATAAATAACATCATACCTTTATAAAAATGCTTTATTGCCCGCTTCCTTCTCAAAATTTACCACACGAACAAATACCCACAACATCAAATCTGATGAAAAACACATAAAAATCACAATCACATCACATATGGTTTAACACTTCAAATTGCCTTATCGTTATCCCTCTAAAATATGCTTTCATCAGATCTGAGCAGTCACTTTTTGACGCAGTGAGTATGCAACCTGTGTCCATTTTAGCACGGAAGGCAAATATTTCCATCACCACCCTTCCCCCCCTAAACGTCGTAGCCAGTACACAGCCCACATACAATTTCAGGTCGACAACCAAAAATAAGAAAACAAATCCTTGCCAAAACATTAAAGGCAATCGCAGTAACATAAAAGTAATCACAACGAGATTTTATCCCAAAGAACGATTTAAAATACACATAACAAATTATCATCCGGAATGCCTATCGAAATAACGTAGACCGAAAATGATGCGTTCCTTTGTGCATTTATCCTCTTTATCAAAGAGTTTCAAGGAAGAACGCAGATGGCATCGCCAGGTTCACTAACTCCAAATGCTAACCCAAAGTGAAAGGCCAACACCGGCCAATTTTGCGCATCTTACGCCACATTGAACGGTCTTCTCGTAAGGAATATCTCGAAAACCAAAAACACATCGGCCATAATAATGCAAGAAATCTCGACAGAAAACTGTTGCAATGTTGTGTTCCAATCCTATAAACAGTGTGACAATCCTTCTGCCACCCTCAGCCCTCATATGTTTTGGCCACAATATTGCTGAAATGCGCCGCACACGAATCTAGCCTCTGCTCATAGAAAAATTCCCAACAAAAAAGCATTTTATGCGAGAAAAATGGACATCGAACAATGCGAACAATATTTTTTTAATTCCGATACATTCGATTATGTGAAATTCAAGTACAATAGTATAAACGATAAAATAATTAAATATTTGGAAAGAGACAAGTGAAAAGAGAGCAAACTGCTCTTTGCAGCGCTATTTTGATGAATGAAAAGAATGTAAAGCGAATAAAAACAGCACTGTACAACCCGAGCAGAAGAGCCAAAAATGTAAGCATACATTGAATGGAAGAAGACAGACATTTCCGAGAATATGAAATACCATTGAAATGAACACTTTCAAATATGCGTTCATATTGAGCACCCGCAACGCTGTGCTGCATCAAAGTTGTAAAATACGATCAATAGGAGAATGAACGGAAATATCGGCAACCCCCTTGGTGGTTTTTTTAATATTCGGAAATTTGCACGATTTCAGTTGGGACTTTTAGACCTAGTTTTTTTTTTTTTTTTAATTTACTCTCTTAATTCTCACTATCACAAACCTTTAGGCACTTGCAAAAAAACTTCATTCTTCTAACCAATAAAATTTAGCTCACTTCCATAAAATAAAAGAATCCAGCTTTCCTGCTGAACACCAAATTTTTACAACCCACTCCTGTCTCGTTTCTACCATTAATCACAAAAACACGCAATTCCCTTATAAAATCATTCTAGTCACATTTACAATACCTCCCCTCTCAGAAGCCTCCCCCAAACTCCATTCAAAACTAATTCCATATAAACAATTTTCCTTACTGCTTATCTATAACTTGTTGTTTTGACTTACTGCTTATCTATAATTTGTTCTGGTTCGCATAAAACTGTGTTACAATTTTACTTCCTAGTCGTGCAGCCTATTTGTCCGTAAATAACAAACTTTGCCGAATCCTCCCTGCTCATTTGGATTCCTTTGCCTCTGATTACTAAATAAACATCTTCCAATTCTCCCCTCCACTGAACACGAGTCCTGTTTCCACTAACGATCAAATGAAATCTTGCAGCTATAGCGTATGCTTTTAAACACATTTCCAGCAAATACGGAATTCACTAACTTCGGTACTCCATAGTCGCAAGATGGTGTTTCCGCTGTTTGCATCTTGAAACGCACCTCTGTTATCTGCAAAATTTACTATTCCTCTTCAGCTATCAATAAATATTCCCGGTTACATTCAGGACAAGACTTTCGGCCAAGTGAACAACGAACAACGAAGCCTCAACCTTACTATGATGAATAAACTGACCACCGCGCTTGAAAGAGAAATGAAGAAGGGAGATAAGGATAGGAGGAGACCAAGAATGTGTCACAGAAAAAGGAAAGGAAAAACGGCCCATCAGGGAATTTGATATCCACTTCACAATTACGTATTCAAACTTTCTCATAATTAACGAAACAACAAGACAACATCAAAAAGGATTTCTCATAAAGTATTACTCCAACCTTCATCCCAATGCGTTTTTCTTTAATCATTTATCGATGAAAAGTCCACGCCGGCATGCAAACAAGAAATAAATAAATACCTGGGGATTGCCCAATTCGACGAATCCTTTCTCGCCTGACATCGCTTCATCGTAGATACGGCAATCGCATCCATTAAAAACGGATGCGCACAAACATCCTCATCTGACAGCCGTTCGAGAGGATTCGTCAATGATAGCCTAAAGTAACGGTAACGTTAATAAATGAAGTACCTTATAATGCAGATTACGAATCGTCAAAAGGGGATAAATCGTCAATACGACATTCACCAACTGACCGACATTCCTTTCAACGTATACGCGAAAAGCATTCTTCGTAATTCTGATGGTGGAATATCTTTTCAAACGTAGAGGGGTAAGGTGAAAAACACATTTGGTCAAGGTACGAATCCCATATCACTGAACAAGTGTCAGTTTTTTCTAGACCTCATGAGGCAACAGAGAAAATTTACGTGCACAGATCTAAACAAGCATACTCCTATCCTCGATCAATATTATGAATATTCACATTTACATAAATACAAGCATCTACAATATTAAAAATATTTATAAAACAAAGTCTATAAATATTCACAACAATTCCTCCACTATTTACGTCTTTAGATGCTAACACTCTATTCTGCTGGATGTAAAAAAACTTCAGATGAATCTTCTATCGTCTTCTTGATCCTATCTTCTCCCCTTTTCTCTTTCTAACGGTACCTCAGAAATATTCAGATGACAGTCAGCGCGTAGCGCATGATCTTCGAACATGCAGACATCACAGACATCATTTCGGAAATAGAGAAATTTTCGGCCTCTCAAATAAATAGTGAAACTGATCAGAAATGATACTTCCGGCATTCCCGACTTGCTTCACATGCTTCACATCTGTTACACCTTCACAGAAACAATTCCCGACTTCCTTCGCTTCCGTCACGTTAATTCCCTCAGCACCGCAAAGTACACTGAGTTGTTCTCAAAACAAATCTGCTATTAAAAGCAACCATCACATACAAACCCATTAATTATACCATCTACCACTCATCTGTTACACCTTCGAGGTACACTAAGCCAACTGTTAGAGGAGTGATCTCATTTCACCGATACTAAAAACGTCCGACCACTCCCCTGGTCCCGACCAACTTGCCAGGATGTATACAAATGACAGGAAATATTCTCCACAAAGATTGCCACCACGCTAATGTGAAATAAATCAGTGCTAGTCAGACTGTGAGGCAGTTGATCCATGATATACCCGACCGGAGAGGTGGAAGGTGGGAAACCTAGCCAAGAACACATGCTTGATCCCTGCCCTCACCTAGACATGCATAAAAAGTAGGGTTTCAATTTGAAAACGACACGAGTGAACGTGATCGGTGCTAGTCTTGTGCGTGACAACTTTCCAAAGGCAATGGAAGTCCAATGGGTCTGTCCTACCCGAAACCACCTAGAAAAGATGGAAGGGACATCTTATTCGTGCGTCGTAAGTATATCACGATACATCCATCCTAGCACAGTCATATACACACATCATGCTCATATTTGACGTTAGTATATACACAGGTCCAAGAGGTCGTTGCAATCGACTTTTCCTTCGCGAGCAAAAGATCGTTTGGCTATAATAAGCGGATGCAACGCCCACCTGTCATCATAAACAAATTTTCGAAATCCCTTAATGAGACAATCTCCTCATAATTCGGCACCAAAGACATGCAAATAAACACACGGTGCAACTGTCGGTACTAACGTCAACATGACGTCTGTCAATCAGAATACAACCGGTCCCTTTTGCAGACTTTTTCTCCTTCCCTGCCCCTAAGAATAACAGGTGCCCATCTCACAGTCTCTGCAGCAACTTTACTGTTTTCATAACGTGGTTTCGCATTGCAAAATATGGCAAAAGCACCGACCCCGACACATTAAAAACCTGCTCATAAGTTGAACGTGTTGCCCTCCTCTCATAAACACCCATAGGTTGGGGTCGGGGAATCTACGGCCCTTTTGCGTGGCCCAGGGCCACAGGACCACGTAGGTGGGCCGTAAAATCCCCCACCCTCTACAGACTAGGTCTTATCCGCAATTAAAATCGCTCGATTCAGGAGTCGCAACTGAGCTTAGGGATGCATCGGTGACTATAGAACTCTCAAAAAAGTCATATATACCCATTGCTAAGTACAATTAACAGAAATGAAATGACACAGTCCGGAGAAAGACCGAATGAATTCGTGCATGCATGGGCACCACACTTTATACCACACGAAGCTAGCAACAATAAAATAACGATAAAATATCTTTTACAACAATAATAAATAATAATATAATAAAATTACGATTTATGTGCTTTAATTCAAATAGCCTCAGTAGACCCACCTATGAAACACCAATGCCAATAACTCTAGGTCAAAGCTGATACCAGCCCCGATCGGGGTCCGGTCCAACCGCACCAACTAGAGCGCTCATGCTGAACAAGCACGCCAAGGTGATAAAAGGTGCCAAACATTTGATGTTGCGTAGTTATCACAAGCAAAAAGTCATATCTCGACTCACTGCTTATCTATAATTTATTCTGCTTTGCATAAAACCGTGCTCAAATTTCACCTCCTAGCCTTGCAGCCTATGTACTTGCAGCCGTACATAACAAACTTTGCCGAACCCTTCCCCCTCATTTGGATTCCTTTGCCTCTGATTACTAAATAAACATCATCCAATTCTCCCCTCTACTGAACACGAGTCCTGTTTCCACTAACGATCAAATGAAATCTTGCAGCAATAGTGTATGCTTTCTACACATTTCCAGAAAATACGGAATTCACTAATCCATGCGTATGTTCTTGCAACTAAGCACAATCACAAAATTGCAGCTTGAACAGCTGAAAGGGTGAGTGGATGTCGTTACGCTATGAATAGAAACGCGACCGCACTTTGCTCACGATTACAGACAATGCCGTTCAACCCGGCGCAGGATCCAGATGAGCAAAATGCAGCTACCCAACAAAGACCGGGCTCAACCTGTTCTCGTATGGTCATGCGTTAAACTCCGATTGAAGTAAACTTGGGCTCGGATCAACGATACTTCATTAAGTGAATAAATAACATCATACCTTTATAAAAATGCTTTATTGCCCGCTTCCTTCTCAAAATTTACCACACGAACAAATACCCACAACATCAAATCTGATGAAAAACACATAAAAATCACAATCACATCACATATGGTTTAACACTTCAAATTGCCTTATCGTTATCCCTCTAAAATATGCTTTCATCAGATCTGAGCAGTCACTTTTTGACGCAGTGAGTATGCAACCTGTGTCCATTTTAGCACGGAAGGCAAATATTTCCATCACCACCCTTCCCCCCCCTAAACGTCGTAGCCAGTACACAGCCCACATACAATTTCAGGTCGACAACCAAAAATAAGAAAACAAATCCTTGCCAAAACATTAAAGGCAATCGCAGTAACATAAAAGTAATCACAACGAGATTTTATCCCAAAGAACGATTTAAAATACACATAACAAATTATCATCCGGAATGCCTATCGAAATAACGTAGACCGAAAATGATGCGTTCCTTTGTGCATTTATCCTCTTTATCAAAGAGTTTCAAGGAAGAACGCAGATGGCATCGCCAGGTTCACTAACTCCAAATGCTAACCCAAAGTGAAAGGCCAACACCGGCCAATTTTGCGCATCTTACGCCACATTGAACGGTCTTCTCGTAAGGAATATCTCGAAAACCAAAAACACATCGGCCATAATAATGCAAGAAATCTCGACAGAAAACTGTTGCAATGTTGTGTTCCAATCCTATAAACAGTGTGACAATCCTTCTGCCACCCTCAGCCCTCATATGTTTTGGCCACAATATTGCTGAAATGCGCCGCACACGAATCTAGCCTCTGCTCATAGAAAAATTCCCAACAAAAAAGCATTTTATGCGAGAAAAATGGACATCGAACAATGCGAACAATATTTTTTTAATTCCGATACATTCGATTATGTGAAATTCAAGTACAATAGTATAAACGATAAAATAATTAAATATTTGGAAAGAGACAAGTGAAAAGAGAGCAAACTGCTCTTTGCAGCGCTATTTTGATGAATGAAAAGAATGTAAAGCGAATAAAAACAGCACTGTACAACCCGAGCAGAAGAGCCAAAAATGTAAGCATACATTGAATGGAAGAAGACAGACATTTCCGAGAATATGAAATACCATTGAAATGAACACTTTCAAATATGCGTTCATATTGAGCACCCGCAACGCTGTGCTGCATCAAAGTTGTAAAATACGATCAATAGGAGAATGAACGGAAATATCGGCAACCCCCTTGGTGGTTTTTTTAATATTCGGAAATTTGCACGATTTCAGTTGGGACTTTTAGACCTAGTTTTTTTTTTTTTTTTAATTTACTCTCTTAATTCTCACTATCACAAACCTTTAGGCACTTGCAAAAAAACTTCATTCTTCTAACCAATAAAATTTAGCTCACTTCCATAAAATAAAAGAATCCAGCTTTCCTGCTGAACACCAAATTTTTACAACCCACTCCTGTCTCGTTTCTACCATTAATCACAAAAACACGCAATTCCCTTATAAAATCATTCTAGTCACATTTACAATACCTCCCCTCTCAGAAGCCTCCCCCAAACTCCATTCAAAACTAATTCCATATAAACAATTTTCCTTACTGCTTATCTATAACTTGTTGTTTTGACTTACTGCTTATCTATAATTTGTTCTGGTTCGCATAAAACTGTGTTACAATTTTACTTCCTAGTCGTGCAGCCTATTTGTCCGTAAATAACAAACTTTGCCGAATCCTCCCTGCTCATTTGGATTCCTTTGCCTCTGATTACTAAATAAACATCTTCCAATTCTCCCCTCCACTGAACACGAGTCCTGTTTCCACTAACGATCAAATGAAATCTTGCAGCTATAGCGTATGCTTTTAAACACATTTCCAGCAAATACGGAATTCACTAACTTCGGTACTCCATAGTCGCAAGATGGTGTTTCCGCTGTTTGCATCTTGAAACGCACCTCTGTTATCTGCAAAATTTACTATTCCTCTTCAGCTATCAATAAATATTCCCGGTTACATTCAGGACAAGACTTTCGGCCAAGTGAACAACGAACAACGAAGCCTCAACCTTACTATGATGAATAAACTGACCACCGCGCTTGAAAGAGAAATGAAGAGGGGAGATAAGGATAGGAGGAGACCAAGAATGTGTCACAGAAAAAGGAAAGGAAAAACGGCCCATCAGGGAATTTGATATCCACTTCACAATTACGTATTCAAACTTTCTCATAATTAACGAAACAACAAGACAACATCAAAAAGGATTTCTCATAAAGTATTACTCCAACCTTCATCCCAATGCGTTTTTCTTTAATCATTTATCGATGAAAAGTCCACGCCGGCATGCAAACAAGAAATAAATAAATACCTGGGGATTGCCCAATTCGACGAATCCTTTCTCGCCTGACATCGCTTCATCGTAGATACGGCAATCGCATCCATTAAAAACGGATGCGCACAAACATCCTCATCTGACAGCCGTTCGAGAGGATTCGTCAATGATAGCCTAAAGTAACGGTAACGTTAATAAATGAAGTACCTTATAATGCAGATTACGAATCGTCAAAAGGGGATAAATCGTCAATACGACATTCACCAACTGACCGACATTCCTTTCAACGTATACGCGAAAAGCATTCTTCGTAATTCTGATGGTGGAATATCTTTTCAAACGTAGAGGGGTAAGGTGAAAAACACATTTGGTCAAGGTACGAATCCCATATCACTGAACAAGTGTCAGTTTTTTCTAGACCTCATGAGGCAACAGAGAAAATTTACGTGCACAGATCTAAACAAGCATACTCCTATCCTCGATCAATATTATGAATATTCACATTTACATAAATACAAGCATCTACAATATTAAAAATATTTATAAAACAAAGTCTATAAATATTCACAACAATTCCTCCACTATTTACGTCTTTAGATGCTAACACTCTATTCTGCTGGATGTAAAAAAACTTCAGATGAATCTTCTATCGTCTTCTTGATCCTATCTTCTCCCCCTTTTCTCTTTCTAACGGTACCTCAGAAATATTCAGATGACAGTCAGCGCGTAGCGCATGATCTTCGAACATGCAGACATCACAGACATCATTTCGGAAATAGAGAAATTTTCGGCCTCTCAAATAAATAGTGAAACTGATCAGAAATGATACTTCCGGCATTCCCGACTTGCTTCACATGCTTCACATCTGTTACACCTTCACAGAAACAATTCCCGACTTCCTTCGCTTCCGTCACGTTAATTCCCTCAGCACCGCAAAGTACACTGAGTTGTTCTCAAAACAAATCTGCTATTAAAAGCAACCATCACATACAAACCCATTAATTATACCATCTACCACTCATCTGTTACACCTTCGAGGTACACTAAGCCAACTGTTAGAGGAGTGATCTCATTTCACCGATACTAAAAACGTCCGACCACTCCCCTGGTCCCGACCAACTTGCCAGGATGTATACAAATGACAGGAAATATTCTCCACAAAGATTGCCACCACGCTAATGTGAAATAAATCAGTGCTAGTCAGACTGTGAGGCAGTTGATCCATGATATACCCGACCGGAGAGGTGGAAGGTGGGAAACCTAGCCAAGAACACATGCTTGATCCCTGCCCTCACCTAGACATGCATAAAAAGTAGGGTTTCAATTTGAAAACGACACGAGTGAACGTGATCGGTGCTAGTCTTGTGCGTGACAACTTTCCAAAGGCAATGGAAGTCCAATGGGTCTGTCCTACCCGAAACCACCTAGAAAAGATGGAAGGGACATCTTATTCGTGCGTCGTAAGTATATCACGATACATCCATCCTAGCACAGTCATATACACACATCATGCTCATATTTGACGTTAGTATATACACAGGTCCAAGAGGTCGTTGCAATCGACTTTTCCTTCGCGAGCAAAAGATCGTTTGGCTATAATAAGCGGATGCAACGCCCACCTGTCATCATA
The DNA here is from genome assembly GCA_037389465.1 of Baylisascaris procyonis. Taxonomy (NCBI): domain Eukaryota; kingdom Metazoa; phylum Nematoda; class Chromadorea; order Rhabditida; family Ascarididae; genus Baylisascaris; species Baylisascaris procyonis. The sequence goes on along the minus strand of JAZARR010000234.1, from coordinate 131,421 downwards.
AACAAATTTTCGAAATCCCTTAATGAGACAATCTCCTCATAATTCGGCACCAAAGACATGCAAATAAACACACGGTGCAACTGTCGGTACTAACGTCAACATGACGTCTGTCAATCAGAATACAACCGGTCCCTTTTGCAGACTTTTTCTCCTTCCCTGCCCCTAAGAATAACAGGTGCCCATCTCACAGTCTCTGCAGCAACTTTACTGTTTTCATAACGTGGTTTCGCATTGCAAAATATGGCAAAAGCACCGACCCCGACACATTAAAAACCTGCTCATAAGTTGAACGTGTTGCCCTCCTCTCATAAACACCCATAGGTTGGGGTCGGGGAATCTACGGCCCTTTTGCGTGGCCCAGGGCCACAGGACCACGTAGGTGGGCCGTAAAATCCCCCACCCTCTACAGACTAGGTCTTATCCGCAATTAAAATCGCTCGATTCAGGAGTCGCAACTGAGCTTAGGGATGCATCGGTGACTATAGAACTCTCAAAAAAGTCATATATACCCATTGCTAAGTACAATTAACAGAAATGAAATGACACAGTCCGGAGAAAGACCGAATGAATTCGTGCATGCATGGGCACCACACTTTATACCACACGAAGCTAGCAACAATAAAATAACGATAAAATATCTTTTACAACAATAATAAATAATAATATAATAAAATTACGATTTATGTGCTTTAATTCAAATAGCCTCAGTAGACCCACCTATGAAACACCAATGCCAATAACTCTAGGTCAAAGCTGATACCAGCCCCGATCGGGGTCCGGTCCAACCGCACCAACTAGAGCGCTCATGCTGAACAAGCACGCCAAGGTGATAAAAGGTGCCAAACATTTGATGTTGCGTAGTTATCACAAGCAAAAAGTCATATCTCGACTCACTGCTTATCTATAATTTATTCTGCTTTGCATAAAACCGTGCTCAAATTTCACCTCCTAGCCTTGCAGCCTATGTACTTGCAGCCGTACATAACAAACTTTGCCGAACCCTTCCCCCTCATTTGGATTCCTTTGCCTCTGATTACTAAATAAACATCATCCAATTCTCCCCTCTACTGAACACGAGTCCTGTTTCCACTAACGATCAAATGAAATCTTGCAGCAATAGTGTATGCTTTCTACACATTTCCAGAAAATACGGAATTCACTAATCCATGCGTATGTTCTTGCAACTAAGCACAATCACAAAATTGCAGCTTGAACAGCTGAAAGGGTGAGTGGATGTCGTTACGCTATGAATAGAAACGCGACCGCACTTTGCTCACGATTACAGACAATGCCGTTCAACCCGGCGCAGGATCCAGATGAGCAAAATGCAGCTACCCAACAAAGACCGGGCTCAACCTGTTCTCGTATGGTCATGCGTTAAACTCCGATTGAAGTAAACTTGGGCTCGGATCAACGATACTTCATTAAGTGAATAAATAACATCATACCTTTATAAAAATGCTTTATTGCCCGCTTCCTTCTCAAAATTTACCACACGAACAAATACCCACAACATCAAATCTGATGAAAAACACATAAAAATCACAATCACATCACATATGGTTTAACACTTCAAATTGCCTTATCGTTATCCCTCTAAAATATGCTTTCATCAGATCTGAGCAGTCACTTTTTGACGCAGTGAGTATGCAACCTGTGTCCATTTTAGCACGGAAGGCAAATATTTCCATCACCACCCCCCCCCTAAACGTCGTAGCCAGTACACAGCCCACATACAATTTCAGGTCGACAACCAAAAATAAGAAAACAAATCCTTGCCAAAACATTAAAGGCAATCGCAGTAACATAAAAGTAATCACAACGAGATTTTATCCCAAAGAACGATTTAAAATACACATAACAAATTATCATCCGGAATGCCTATCGAAATAACGTAGATCGAAAATGATGCGTTCCTTTGTGCATTTATCCTCTTTATCAAAGAGTTTCAAGGAAGAACGCAGATGGCATCGCCAGGTTCACTAACTCCAAATGCTAACCCAAAGTGAAAGGCCAACACCGGCCAATTTTGCGCATCTTACGCCACATTGAACGGTCTTCTCGTAAGGAATATCTCGAAAACCAAAAACACATCGGCCATAATAATGCAAGAAATCTCGACAGAAAACTGTTGCAATGTTGTGTTCCAATCCTATAAACAGTGTGACAATCCTTCTGCCACCCTCAGCCCTCATATGTTTTGGCCACAATATTGCTGAAATGCGCCGCACACGAATCTAGCCTCTGCTCATAGAAAAATTCCCAACAAAAAAGCATTTTATGCGAGAAAAATGGACATCGAACAATGCGAACAATATTTTTTTAATTCCGATACATTCGATTATGTGAAATTCAAGTACAATAGTATAAACGATAAAATAATTAAATATTTGGAAAGAGACAAGTGAAAAGAGAGCAAACTGCTCTTTGCAGCGCTATTTTGATGAATGAAAAGAATGTAAAGCGAATAAAAACAGCACTGTACAACCCGAGCAGAAGAGCCAAAAATGTAAGCATACATTGAATGGAAGAAGACAGACATTTCCGAGAATATGAAATACCACTGAAATGAACACTTTCAAATATGCGTTCATATTGAGCACCCGCAACGCTGTGCTGCATCAAAGTTGTAAAATACGATCAATAGGAGAATGAACGGAAATATCGGCAACCCCCTTGGTGGTTTTTTTAATATTCGGAAATTTGCACGATTTCAGTTGGGACTTTTAGACCTAGTTTTTTTTTTTTTTTTTAATTTACTCTCTTAATTCTCACTATCACAAACCTTTAGGCACTTGCAAAAAAACTTCATTCTTCTAACCAATAAAATTTAGCTCACTTCCATAAAATAAAAGAATCCAGCTTTCCTGCTGAACACCAAATTTTTACAACCCACTCCTGTCTCGTTTCTACCATTAATCACAAAAACACGCAATTCCCTTATAAAATCATTCTAGTCACATTTACAATACCTCCCCTCTCAGAAGCCTCCCCCAAACTCCATTCAAAACTAATTCCATATAAACAATTTTCCTTACTGCTTATCTATAACTTGTTGTTTTGACTTACTGCTTATCTATAATTTGTTCTGGTTCGCATAAAACTGTGTTACAATTTTACTTCCTAGTCGTGCAGCCTATTTGTCCGTAAATAACAAACTTTGCCGAATCCTCCCTGCTCATTTGGATTCCTTTGCCTCTGATTACTAAATAAACATCTTCCAATTCTCCCCTCCACTGAACACGAGTCCTGTTTCCACTAACGATCAAATGAAATCTTGCAGCTATAGCGTATGCTTTTAAACACATTTCCAGCAAATACGGAATTCACTAACTTCGGTACTCCATAGTCGCAAGATGGTGTTTCCGCTGTTTGCATCTTGAAACGCACCTCTGTTATCTGCAAAATTTACTATTCCTCTTCAGCTATCAATAAATATTCCCGGTTACATTCAGGACAAGACTTTCGGCCAAGTGAACAACGAACAACGAAGCCTCAACCTTACTATGATGAATAAACTGACCACCGCGCTTGAAAGAGAAATGAAGAAGGGAGATAAGGATAGGAGGAGACCAAGAATGTGTCACAGAAAAAGGAAAGGAAAAACGGCCCATCAGGGAATTTGATATCCACTTCACAATTACGTATTCAAACTTTCTCATAATTAACGAAACAACAAGACAACATCAAAAAGGATTTCTCATAAAGTATTACTCCAACCTTCATCCCAATGCGTTTTTCTTTAATCATTTATCGATGAAAAGTCCACGCCGGCATGCAAACAAGAAATAAATAAATACCTGGGGATTGCCCAATTCGACGAATCCTTTCTCGCCTGACATCGCTTCATCGTAGATACGGCAATCGCATCCATTAAAAACGGATGCGCACAAACATCCTCATCTGACAGCCGTTCGAGAGGATTCGTCAATGATAGCCTAAAGTAACGGTAACGTTAATAAATGAAGTACCTTATAATGCAGATTACGAATCGTCAAAAGGGGATAAATCGTCAATACGACATTCACCAACTGACCGACATTCCTTTCAACGTATACGCGAAAAGCATTCTTCGTAATTCTGATGGTGGAATATCTTTTCAAACGTAGAGGGGTAAGGTGAAAAACACATTTGGTCAAGGTACGAATCCCATATCACTGAACAAGTGTCAGTTTTTTCTAGACCTCATGAGGCAACAGAGAAAATTTACGTGCACAGATCTAAACAAGCATACTCCTATCCTCGATCAATATTATGAATATTCACATTTACATAAATACAAGCATCTACAATATTAAAAATATTTATAAAACAAAGTCTATAAATATTCACAACAATTCCTCCACTATTTACGTCTTTAGATGCTAACACTCTATTCTGCTGGATGTAAAAAAACTTCAGATGAATCTTCTATCGTCTTCTTGATCCTATCTTCTCCCCCTTTTCTCTTTCTAACGGTACCTCAGAAATATTCAGATGACAGTCAGCGCGTAGCGCATGATCTTCGAACATGCAGACATCACAGACATCATTTCGGAAATAGAGAAATTTTCGGCCTCTCAAATAAATAGTGAAACTGATCAGAAATGATACTTCCGGCATTCCCGACTTGCTTCACATGCTTCACATCTGTTACACCTTCACAGAAACAATTCCCGACTTCCTTCGCTTCCGTCACGTTAATTCCCTCAGCACCGCAAAGTACACTGAGTTGTTCTCAAAACAAATCTGCTATTAAAAGCAACCATCACATACAAACCCATTAATTATACCATCTACCACTCATCTGTTACACCTTCGAGGTACACTAAGCCAACTGTTAGAGGAGTGATCTCATTTCACCGATACTAAAAACGTCCGACCACTCCCCTGGTCCCGACCAACTTGCCAGGATGTATACAAATGACAGGAAATATTCTCCACAAAGATTGCCACCACGCTAATGTGAAATAAATCAGTGCTAGTCAGACTGTGAGGCAGTTGATCCATGATATACCCGACCGGAGAGGTGGAAGGTGGGAAACCTAGCCAAGAACACATGCTTGATCCCTGCCCTCACCTAGACATGCATAAAAAGTAGGGTTTCAATTTGAAAACGACACGAGTGAACGTGATCGGTGCTAGTCTTGTGCGTGACAACTTTCCAAAGGCAATGGAAGTCCAATGGGTCTGTCCTACCCGAAACCACCTAGAAAAGATGGAAGGGACATCTTATTCGTGCGTCGTAAGTATATCACGATACATCCATCCTAGCACAGTCATATACACACATCATGCTCATATTTGACGTTAGTATATACACAGGTCCAAGAGGTCGTTGCAATCGACTTTTCCTTCGCGAGCAAAAGATCGTTTGGCTATAATAAGCGGATGCAACGCCCACCTGTCATCATAAACAAATTTTCGAAATCCCTTAATGAGACAATCTCCTCATAATTCGGCACCAAAGACATGCAAATAAACACACGGTGCAACTGTCGGTACTAACGTCAACATGACGTCTGTCAATCAGAATACAACCGGTCCCTTTTGCAGACTTTTTCTCCTTCCCTGCCCCTAAGAATAACAGGTGCCCATCTCACAGTCTCTGCAGCAACTTTACTGTTTTCATAACGTGGTTTCGCATTGCAAAATATGGCAAAAGCACCGACCCCGACACATTAAAAACCTGCTCATAAGTTGAACGTGTTGCCCTCCTCTCATAAACACCCATAGGTTGGGGTCGGGGAATCTACGGCCCTTTTGCGTGGCCCAGGGCCACAGGACCACGTAGGTGGGCCGTAAAATCCCCCACCCTCTACAGACTAGGTCTTATCCGCAATTAAAATCGCTCGATTCAGGAGTCGCAACTGAGCTTAGGGATGCATCGGTGACTATAGAACTCTCAAAAAAGTCATATATACCCATTGCTAAGTACAATTAACAGAAATGAAATGACACAGTCCGGAGAAAGACCGAATGAATTCGTGCATGCATGGGCACCACACTTTATACCACACGAAGCTAGCAACAATAAAATAACGATAAAATATCTTTTACAACAATAATAAATAATAATATAATAAAATTACGATTTATGTGCTTTAATTCAAATAGCCTCAGTAGACCCACCTATGAAACACCAATGCCAATAACTCTAGGTCAAAGCTGATACCAGCCCCGATCGGGGTCCGGTCCAACCGCACCAACTAGAGCGCTCATGCTGAACAAGCACGCCAAGGTGATAAAAGGTGCCAAACATTTGATGTTGCGTAGTTATCACAAGCAAAAAGTCATATCTCGACTCACTGCTTATCTATAATTTATTCTGCTTTGCATAAAACCGTGCTCAAATTTCACCTCCTAGCCTTGCAGCCTATGTACTTGCAGCCGTACATAACAAACTTTGCCGAACCCTTCCCCCTCATTTGGATTCCTTTGCCTCTGATTACTAAATAAACATCATCCAATTCTCCCCTCTACTGAACACGAGTCCTGTTTCCACTAACGATCAAATGAAATCTTGCAGCAATAGTGTATGCTTTCTACACATTTCCAGAAAATACGGAATTCACTAATCCATGCGTATGTTCTTGCAACTAAGCACAATCACAAAATTGCAGCTTGAACAGCTGAAAGGGTGAGTGGATGTCGTTACGCTATGAATAGAAACGCGACCGCACTTTGCTCACGATTACAGACAATGCCGTTCAACCCGGCGCAGGATCCAGATGAGCAAAATGCAGCTACCCAACAAAGACCGGGCTCAACCTGTTCTCGTATGGTCATGCGTTAAACTCCGATTGAAGTAAACTTGGGCTCGGATCAACGATACTTCATTAAGTGAATAAATAACATCATACCTTTATAAAAATGCTTTATTGCCCGCTTCCTTCTCAAAATTTACCACACGAACAAATACCCACAACATCAAATCTGATGAAAAACACATAAAAATCACAATCACATCACATATGGTTTAACACTTCAAATTGCCTTATCGTTATCCCTCTAAAATATGCTTTCATCAGATCTGAGCAGTCACTTTTTGACGCAGTGAGTATGCAACCTGTGTCCATTTTAGCACGGAAGGCAAATATTTCCATCACCACCCCCCCCCCCTAAACGTCGTAGCCAGTACACAGCCCACATACAATTTCAGGTCGACAACCAAAAATAAGAAAACAAATCCTTGCCAAAACATTAAAGGCAATCGCAGTAACATAAAAGTAATCACAACGAGATTTTATCCCAAAGAACGATTTAAAATACACATAACAAATTATCATCCGGAATGCCTATCGAAATAACGTAGACCGAAAATGATGCGTTCCTTTGTGCATTTATCCTCTTTATCAAAGAGTTTCAAGGAAGAACGCAGATGGCATCGCCAGGTTCACTAACTCCAAATGCTAACCCAAAGTGAAAGGCCAACACCGGCCAATTTTGCGCATCTTACGCCACATTGAACGGTCTTCTCGTAAGGAATATCTCGAAAACCAAAAACACATCGGCCATAATAATGGAAGAAATCTCGACAGAAAACTGTTGCAATGTTGTGTTCCAATCCTATAAACAGTGTGACAATCCTTCTGCCACCCTCAGCCCTCATATGTTTTGGCCACAATATTGCTGAAATGCGCCGCACACGAATCTAGCCTCTGCTCATAGAAAAATTCCCAACAAAAAAGCATTTTATGCGAGAAAAATGGACATCGAACAATGCGAACAATATTTTTTTAATTCCGATACATTCGATTATGTGAAATTCAAGTACAATAGTATAAACGATAAAATAATTAAATATTTGGAACGAGACAAGTGAAAAGAGAGCAAACTGCTCTTTGCAGCGCTATTTTGATGAATGAAAAGAATGTAAAGCGAATAAAAACAGCACTGTACAACCCGAGCAGAAGAGCCAAAAATGTAAGCATACATTGAATGGAAGAAGACAGACATTTCCGAGAATATGAAATACCATTGAAATGAACACTTTCAAATATGCGTTCATATTGAGCACCCGCAACGCTGTGCTGCATCAAAGTTGTAAAATACGATCAATAGGAGAATGAACGGAAATATCGGCAACCCCCTTGGTGGTTTTTTTAATATTCGGAAATTTGCACGATTTCAGTTGGGACTTTTAGACCTAGTTTTTTTTTTTTTTTTTTTTTAATTTACTCTCTTAATTCTCACTATCACAAACCTTTAGGCACTTGCAAAAAAACTTCATTCTTCTAACCAATAAAATTTAGCTCACTTCCATAAAATAAAAGAATCCAGTTTTCCTGCTGATCAACAAATTTTTACAACCCACTCCTGTCTCGTTTCTACCATTAGTCACAAAAACACGCAATTCTCTTTTAAAATTACTCTGGTCACACTTATAGTACCTCCCCTCTCTATTAAAATATGAAATCTATTCTAAACTCGTAAAATATGTCATCTGAAAACGTATTTATCCAATTTCAACAATCACTTGCATTCCACCGTCAAGTTTAGTATTGGATTTTTCCTTCACTTCCAAAACAATTTGAGAAGAAAATCGAAAATTTAAAGAAACGACCACTGGTGGGGAAGTTTCCGGAAAGAATACAGCGGAAAATCTCAAGAAAGCATGTTTGACAGCTCTCCAACATTTCACGTTTAATCGTAAAAACAATTTGATATTGGAAGAGAATTTAAGAAAGCCGTGAAAGAACATAAAAATAATCCTAAGAGTGCACAGCGACAATCTAGAACAACGTTCCTTATGAGAAATATGCTTATCACATAAGACAATAGTCCCAATAAGCAGATACATTCTCCCTACTCAGTAATTCAGAACGCTTGCAAAAGTAATGATCAAAGTGCATCCATACGGCCTGAATATTAGCGTTTTTAGTGAATTTTATAGACACTCCAATAAGTGCAAGTTGATAAAAATACGTCCAATTTCGAATGTAAATTAGAATGCTAAAAGGCTAAATTCACAATAATAAACGTGCATCCTGAGAAAGCTACTCGACGATTTGAACATCACTCCGTTCAATAAAAAAAAATCCATAATAAGAAAAGAGAAGCTATTTCCGATAGGCTAATAATGTTAGATATATAACAATTATAGCGCATTCTAGTTATTAAAATATTTGATAATAGTACAAACATGACGTGTTTGTGACATCAGTGACTAACTTTAACGTGAATTATTAAACAATGAAGCAAGCACCGGTTATGATCACACCGAATGACGATCCGTTTATTCAATTCGTCATATTGTTGCCTCTGATTTTGTCGAAGCATTTCCATTTTCCAAACGAAGCATTGCGTCCTGATTGCCCGATGTATAACCATTAGAATGCATCACTCTGTAAAGAGAACAGTTTTGAATACTATGCATAAAATTCAAATTTCAAACGAAAATAGCTTGTGAGCATAGGTTTCAAGCAGAAATTAGATTTTCAACTAGAAGGGGGTTAGCGATCCCAAGATTCATATGAATGGTTGTTTATGAATGAAAAAGACGGCGAACGCTTAATTGAGGCCAGAAATCATACCAGTGACTTCAGCTCAAAAAACAGCTAGAGGACAGTCTACTAAAAAATATTCGTGACCACAACTTCCAATAAAAACCGGTTTCCGACCCCAATTTCTAACCGGAAACTTCCACTGAAAGCCGGAATGCGACTCCAACTTTCAAAACGGAAATCTTTCTGCGGCTCTGTTGGAAATTGGGCTTCAACCTCGAATCTGAATTAGACATCCATATTAAGCAAGTGTCAAGGATGCCATTATTTCTCCTAAAGGTTCACAACGGCAATGGATTTATAGGGGGTGAAAGGTTATCCAGGGTAATGAGGTACATATTCTGATAAGTGACAGATCATAGGTGAGTATCGCGGACTTCCAGAAGAACAAGCAAAGTCGAAATACGAATAAAATAAGATGACCTTGGCAAATAGAAAATAACAGCAAAACATACCTATATGAAGGGCTTACAGTGGGCAGGACGCTGACTAGTCCATGAAAACAAGAGGGAATAGCACCTGAAGAGTGTAAAATCATAAAATTCTCTTCAAACGATGAGCCGCCCTCTACAAATCAATGGTTACTCACATACTACAAAAATAAAAGATAAGCAAAAAATATAAATAAATGTGAAATGGGGCTGCCTACTGCATCCTCTTGATATAAAACAACACGAAAAGCATCCTCGTCCTGTTACTTTGCAGCGTACTTGAAATGTTTCAGACACTGCTTATAATTTACTGCCCTGCAGTGATAACAATTTAAACATTACAGCATAAAGCATTCATCATTAAAATGTATCCAAATAGACCAATAACTGGTCGAATGAAGCGTTGTTGGGCTACAAGTACCATTCATATACTAAGTAATAAATATAGATAAACATTTTTAGAAAAGCCCGCTTCAACACAGAAAGTGAGATTATTATGGACGCAACTAAGTTTTACAGGCTGCATGAAACTGCAACGTTTTGTAATCTGACTTCTTATTTCACACCCCACTTATAAAACAATCGAAAAACCCATCTTTCGTTTGTTCTCCCTCAACTTTTACTCATCCCCTCCTATGTTTTTCAGCAGAACTTTTAGCTCAAAATTTGAGTGAGACTCACAACGAACAACAGAAGGGGATTAGAACGGTGGGCTGCCAAGAAGCAACAAGAGGGAATAGAAAGAATGGGTGAGGAGGGCAAGAAGCGCTGGGTAACTATGACAAGAAGTGAACATGAATCAGGCAAACAAAGTGCATAAACGGTGAACGTTCGTCGTCGCAAAAGATCAAAATCGTTGCAAAGCGACCATACGAGCAATGATCAACAACAAGCAAGAAGTGATAAACAAATTAGAAAGATCGCCTCACAATGAATACACAAAATCAAATCGCGATTACCATACCGCGAGGGATCAAACTCAATAAGACGATCACTAATGTCATCAGTGTGAATAGTTTTATGTACACATCTCCAAAGCTATATTACATTCAGCATACGCCATTCAGATAACTCTTCATATACCCATAAGAATGTCTTGGCAAGATGGGTTTCACCATTTCTTAGCTGAAAATAACGCCTCACACCTGAGATCGATCCTTTTTTCGATTTCAGATGAAAATACCCTTCCTCTTACCGACAGAGAACTAAAGCCAGAATTCCTAACTGCGTTTTGGGGAAAGCGACAAACCCGCAACTCATCTGCTTCCTTATTTTTCTTCTGCTATCGCACATTTCGTCGTTTTTCTTTTAGATTGCCTGAACAGGCAACACCTTTCCCTTTCCCCCTATGCCTGAACACCTGGCTACATCGAAGTAATAAGGACACTCTACATCTTCGCATATTCCAGGTTTGGTATGAGTTTGCAAGAAAGCTACAGTTCAGAAAATAAAAAAAGAGAAACATACCACTGCTTTCAATTTTCTTTTGTTCATCCGCAATAACTGCTTTCGCTGTGCTTGGATTTTCGGCGAATCCTTGAAGCGCATTACCCGAGAAATGCGATGTCACTTCTCCAGAGAAGGGTGATGGAGTATTCGGAGCTTCCACCTATATCCTTATTCCAATTCACTTTGTTCAACACTTCACAGAATAAAACCAAAACTTTACACAATCTATGTCTAAAACTAGGTGTACTGATTAAATAAAAATATTAATAATTCTAATGACATAACCTGACCCGTGATATTAAACCTAGTAGTATGAAAGGATGAATATTACCTATCCCGTACCCGTTATCATCACGGCACGTCTACGACTCATTAGCCCTAATGTTGCTGCACAATTAAAGCCTAGCAGCCATGTAAAACCTTCAAATGCGTAAAAAAAGAACTGTTTTCATGAGCTAGTAAACTACAGACATCAGTGAGTACTTCCAGGCACGGCTGATCGAGGTGAGAAACATCACGCATATTCAAGACTGTACTAGCACCTAAAAACGCCTCATGCAATACAAAGGTTTCACGGTACCCCATAACATTGAACGATCGTCGCATGAAATGCGTCCAGGAAAGGTAGAGGGGGGGGGGGGTACTCCCCCATTCCTCCCCTCTTCCCCACCCCTTCAAATAACACCTTTTCAACTCGCACTTTTATTTTCAGTGAACTCATTCAGTGAAAATATAGCAAGCAATTGGGGCATACTTGAAAACATAATTGATATGATGCTTGAAGTGATTTGAAATGAGAATTAAATGCGAACCTTAAACTTCGAAGCAGGTGGTTCAGGAACTTCAATGGAACGTTGTTTCGGTGCCATTCCTATATTGGTTTGCGACCTCTCGACATGGTCGCTTTTCATTACAACGTTTTTACTGCCCTCCTGACGTCTCTTCTCTAACGCAGCCATTTTTTCGCTCTCATCGAAGTACCATATTGTTATGGCGAATCTAAACATATTATTACAAGTGATTTTCCTTCCTTTGTGGGTAAACAATGGCTCGACGCATAGGCTTGACTCACAATGCAGACCTTATTTACCCCGACACAAGTTAGGCACTTCGCAAGTTAGCTTCTTTTAATATTAACCCTCTTACAGGAGTCTATTTTCAATAATCCTTACAATTAATTACTTTAAAATGTCGAAATTTCCTATCGGAAAACGCGGCATCAATGCTGCTTATCTTAACGCCTCATTATGAATGAAGTAGTAAAAGAGGGAAAAACGTCTCATTTTTAAATAAAAATCTTCTTGAAAAAACATGTTCTTCCTTAAAGCATCACTAAAAACGCGGGAACAGTGGCTTTTAACCAAATAAAACCGCTTTTAACAACACAAAAGTGACAAAATTTGTATAAAAGTCATTCAAAAAATGCATAAATGACATCAATAAAACTGAAAATTTGAAGGAAAATTTTAAGTGAATGAAAATAGCATTAAATTAGGCGACAAAACGATCAGCTGCATTGCTCGGAATAAAACCCCAATGGTTATAACTTTTTCAAGTTAAAAAACGTTTCGAAACATTTTTTGGTTTCAAAACGTCTAGATTATTATTTTCGAGCAGGAACAGTTACTGTATCTAAAGCTTACTCTACTTGATATGGGATATAAACTGCGTTAACTAACAACGCCTTACAATTTCCGCATCCACTCAAAAATGATAGTGAAGATATATGGAAGAATAACCTACATAAGAAATGGGTTCAAGCATGTTTATGACTTTGTTTGGAAAGCATAAAACCTTATCGCAATCAAAAACTTTCTGGGGTAAAGCATCCTCTCCTCTTAATAATCAAAAGGAATATTTATATACCGCGAATAAAAATAATTTCCACCCTTAAGAAAAGAAATACCTATTTTTGAAGGTCGGCATAACTTCGTGGGGATTCCGACGATCAGACCAAAAGAGTACCAGCCGATCGGCTTGAGGGCTAATATCCACTGGAACTGCGGATGTTTCTGGGTACAACCTTAGCATACCTCCATGCTGAAAAAAATATTTAGACATCAATCTACGAAAAAAGACAGTACATTCTGACGGTTCTCTGTTCTGCATGAATGACCTCAAAAAGAGCGGAAAAGAACTACACGATTCTATCGGATGCGCTTGCAACATTAAATTTCATGCTTCCAGCCTAAGCCATAATTATCTTAATAAAAGCCATCAGTATATAACTTAAAATGTTAGAGGCACACAATCTGTCCCAATCTGCAAGTAGATAGAGCACTGAAATAACCAAACGTTATTTTTGAAAACGAAGAATTTTCAAAACGACAAAAGTTTTTTCAATCGATTTTTCTTGATAAACTCAAAAACATTTTAATTCTCACTGTTTGATAAAGCATTCTGAAAGCATCCGCTTCCCAGAAATTCCCAGTTTTCTCAGTCCCCCCTCCCCCTCGTTTTCTTAGCTAAAATCTTTCGTGCTAACTTGACTAGAAGCTAAAATACGCACTCCATTTCTAGCAATATAGTAAATGCTTGCTGTACACAATTCCCCGCTTACCCAGATTAAAAAAATATAAACGCACTATGATCTAACCTGGCTAACATTCCAATTCTCGTTGCTGTAATAAATACTTGTAACACATCGTCCATCTCTCAGTGGGTTGTCAACGTGCTTTACATATCTCGTACCGTTGCTCGGATATATGGCTACCATTGCCTATAAAAGAGAAGACGATCGCAAATCGCAACTCAACAAATAGTTGGTACTACAATTCAACCGCTCACGATGACGAGCTGCCGAAATTCGAACACAAAACTGATCGGCTGCACTGAGCATGATGAGTACAACTGTTGGATCCTTAATTCATGGTTCATTACTTGCATATCCGACATCAAAAGAACAAAGTATGCGACCAGAAGATTTAACAGCTCCGACGTGCAGCAGTACCAAATGGACAACCATATTAATCGTCTGTCTAAGCCTCCTCTATCCCAACTTTCCCCATGGAAAAAACCAACCATCAAATGATCAGCAATAAAGCCATAAAATAATTTGCAAGAAAGAAGCTCAAAAATAATCTTTCTACAACGAAATCACGTTCTTGGCCGTTTACCACCACCTATTCTAAGTGCGCAAACAAGTTCGCAAACTTTTTGAAGCCAATGAAAGCATCAACGACAAAAAATATCCTCAATTTCCTTTATTATTCTTTCAATTTCCTAGACGGTCACCACTTTCATTTTCAAAATGAAAGAAGCTCTCAATTTGAAGTGTTTTCATAAAGCGAAAAACTCTAAAATGTGAAGATTTAATTGACGATCCACGATGACCATTTGGCCACTACGCCAACTCAGATCCTCGTTTTAAAATGATACAACTGCAAATAATCACTTGATATGTAAAACAAATGGCTGAGCATAATTTGCACAAATATTATTCAAAAATCTTACTCTTGAGCGTCCACTAATTTTATAGGGGATACGGCCATTGAGGTGTACAATAATCGAATCGATCATCGAGACGAGAAGTCGAATAGTGACGGCATCTTGTGCCCTCTCGTCGCCACTTTCAAACCAGTAGATCTGCAAATCACTTTTCTCTATAAGCACTTCCTACCATAGCTACATCAAACCATAATAACTAACCCAATATCAGCATCCTACATGCTCTTATTCTCAGGCGTTTGAATCAGGCTAAAAAAAAGTTTTAAAAAACGCAACATAAATATAAGTAACCAAGATCACGTAACCTTCCCTGTTGAAATGTTTCAATGTTAAACGAGACCTTATTAGCCAATATTATAAAACAACCAACCTGAAGCTCTAATAAAATGCCATGGCATTTTAAAATCTACCACGTAACGTTGAAAATATAACGCAGGCAAGCAAGAAAAAGTTTTGCATCTCGAAAAAATTGCCTAACGCCACTCGCTTCGGTAAAAAAGAGATGAAATTATTTAGAGGGACCCAATGCCAAAGAATCCCGCGACATCCAAAAAAAAACATTTTTGCGAAGGAACAGTAAGCATAAAAAGATTCGTCATTTTCATATACGACCCTGTTTATTGATACTACCTTAAAAGGTTGTATGATCTATAAGAATACCCTGCTATCTCCTCAGATGGGTTTGGGTTTAGCACAAGATCCCACTCATAGATTCGTTACATTAACGCATTTTCTCATTATATCAGCCAACAATACAAGCAACTGTCAGCAATAAAACCTCATCAGAACGGATGTCCTGTGAATGTGATCCGAACTTGTTGGCCATTAACTGTCCCGCAGAAAAAAGGCCTCGTTGGCGCAACTTCTCCGTTTCTCTGCAAACCTCATCCTTATATGATATACCTGCTTAATCGCATTTTCAACTACCCTCATAAATTCTGACCTATATGTGAATGCACAGTTCCACTGTTTTAGTAAAAAAATGAATAACAAAAAATGCAAAGCGCACCGTAGAATATGTAAATGTGTTCAGAAGTGGTGACAAGAGTTCAAAACAAACACCTCCCTTGTTATATGTACGGATGTTCCTGTTTATTCCACCATCATTGTAGGTCGGTTACGAAGGACCTTGGTGGGGAACCCTATTGTTTTGAAATTAGCTGTGAAATGATTTCCCGTTTTTTTGACGAAATGTAACCTGCGAAATGTTTGATGAGTGAATATTTATCTAGTCTCTTGCATGGTATATCGCTTAGAGAGGATAAAATAAATTAAAAAATAATATGCTTTACACTAAAATTGGAGATTTGGATCTACAGAAGGCAAATAAACAACAGGAAAAGGCAACAACTCTAACATAACATAAAATGACATTCGATGCAGAGCTGATCAGCAAAGCTTCTTTATTATACAAATTAAGCCAGTTAAATACTGCAGACATTTCATCTAGAAGCTCATGCCAAATTTTTACATTTCATTCAGAACCTCGTTCCAAATTTTTGATCACGTCATTCTACGTCATCGTCAATAAGCCATTTTAACATGCTTTAAAACGCGAATACCATAAAAGCGAATTATAGAGTGAGTGGGAAATAAGCAAGCACTAATAATGCCAATTTTGTGGTGCAACTGCAAAACACTCTTCATAATACAGACCGCCAAACCCTCTCTAATAACGTGCAGAAATAAAACATGAATTTATAGCTAAAAACATCACAACAAGTGAAAGAAACTTTAAGAATTTTTACAAGTAAACAGATTTTACAAGGAAAAAATGTCATAAATTTTCCCATATACCAAAAAGAAGTCAATTTCTAAGGCATTTTTCACGAATCTTTTTACCTCGAAACATGAAAGTTGCTAAAAAATCTAAAAAAGAGAGCGAATATAAATAATACTCACTGATATAAGTGACGACAATGAGCTAAACCTAAAAAGTTGTCGACTTGTGCCCAACCGTATTCATTCAGACCGCGAATAACATGTTCAGCGATTGTCTAAAATACAAAATGCATTGATAAATGCACTATGGAAAGTAGTATTTATCAAGCCATTCAACTTTTGCTAGCGTACAGCACACGAGCTGAATAAGAACGTCAAAAGACCTGCTAAAAATTTGTTCATCCCCTCCTCTCCCCTCCCCCCTCCTGAGGGAGGGAGTGCCGGGGGCCCTGAGGGAGGAAGTGTCGGGGGGGGGGGGGTGGAATGATAAGATGGAGGTAAAGGGGAGCCGGAGTGGATAAAACCGGCGGAATTAGGTGAAGCAACCGGTCATTAAAACAATTAAGGACTGCAAAAGCGTTCAAAACATTCTAATCAATTTGTGAATAATTTCCGTTTGTAGAGATAATCACATACTACAAAACGAAACAAGCTCTGTATTTGAGCTTATTTAAGCAACTAAAAACAATGTAAAACTCTATATGAAAGTACTTGCAATAATATTTACCAAAAATAATGTTTCAATTACCATTAAACGAAGTGCAACTGCCTGTTGTTGATTAAAGGCAAGACCACTTGAAGCGAACGCTTTGAGATGCTCTTGCAGTGTTGTCTGAATGAAACAATCCTATTTAATAGTATTAAGAAAATCATTCAACATACTTAACGTACTTTACAATCTTTTACTGTATCATTTGCCTCCTCCCCCCCCCCCCAAAAATATTTGCTTCCCCTTTATTACTTCTCTTAATAATATTCACTGGATTCATTCCTCTCTCCTTTAAAGTTTCCTTCCTCATCACTCCTCAATTCTAATTCACCAGACCACTACTCATTGTGTAAAGCCCCTCTCTTTCATTTTTCTTCCTAATGAAACCTACCTGAAAAATTTGACGGGGTGACCAGTTTTCTCTTATTAGCTCAGCCGATTACAAGACTGAAGAAAACATCAAAACATGGTCCTTCCATAATCGATTTTTTGATACAATTCTACAGACTTACAAGAAATTATCATTACTCCTTTATCGCGTTACCATGCAACATTGCATTAAATATGAGAAAACCCTCCCCCTACTACGCTCGAACGAACAGTGTTCAATAAAACAACCCAGAAATACAAAACAACGGTAGATTCGGTTTAGAGACAACACATGGTCGACCATTTAAAAAAGTTAACCAAATAGCTAAGAATAAAGGAGAGCAGCAAAGCAGATGGGAGAATCCGTGATAGTAGTTGATTCGACGGCATTCTTGAGGGGAAAACAAAAAAAATCGTCTACATATAAAGTTGACTAACTAGAAAAGAAAACATAGAAAAGGTCATTACATATCGATATGCATACCTGAGGAAAAGCTTAGAATGAGTTTATATGAAAACATATAATCGCTAATATAAGACAAGAAATTCAATAAATGAATGGATTTTTTATAACTCAATGAAAATCTTCTATTGTGAGAAACGACTGCTATAGCATCAAAAGTAAAAGGAAAAAACTCCTCTTTTTTGCCTTTTACCTGTTCTCTCACCTAAAATAAAACGGGAAAATGAGTTAAGAACATTTGAGAGGAAGAAGGGTGAAAAGCGGTGGAGAATGAAGTAAAAGCTAAGGTGAACTTATAACGCAATCGATAGTAGCATTACCTGTAGTTGAATAAACTTTAAAAAGAAACCCACGTTGACCGCTCGGATATCTCTTGCAAAGATAAAAGAAGACCACATTGAATAGAAAACTATCCGATAAAGAAGGAAAACAACGAAAAGAATAAATGACGAAAAACAGCTATTAAGATCGCAACG
The DNA here is from genome assembly GCA_037389465.1 of Baylisascaris procyonis. NCBI lineage: Eukaryota > Metazoa > Nematoda > Chromadorea > Rhabditida > Ascarididae > Baylisascaris > Baylisascaris procyonis. Next base: position 112,870 of record JAZARR010000234.1, on the reverse strand, counting down.
ATGTCACATAAAAATTAAAACACTGATGTCACATAGGGAAATACAATTGCTTTAGTAATAATACAGCAAAGAAAAAATCTTCGCAAAATACCTTATAAACCTAATAAAAACTTTGCCTGAAAGGTCAACCTAAAAATCTGCATAAATCAACCCAATAGCTAACATACCTTATAGGAAACATTAAGAGAATGATCAACGAGGAGACGCATTTGAGTGGGATGCTGTGGCCGTTTGCGAGCCGCTCTCTGTGGCCGCATACTAGATGTGCTCTCAATAATTTGAATATCCGGATCGACGTTATCCACAATTCGATTTGGTGATTGAATCGGTCCTCTCGAATCCACTCTTGAATGTGAAGTGCAGTCCGGGGATGCTAAAAATTATAAATTTAAGCAGCAAAGTAGGTTGAAATTTTACCTGAAGTCTCCAGAATAATAAAAAATCAAAATTAATATAAACAAAAATGATCAAGAAATCGATAAACATCAAAGAGGAGTTTTCATCATTTCTCTTATATTAATATGAGAAATTAATTCAGTTCAGGAAATATTCTAAATGGAATTATTAGTTCGATAATGGAAAACGAAATCGATAAAAAAACTAATCTCAAAAGTTATAAAATATGCACATATTATGCGCAAAAAACATTGCAAAGTTATAAATATCCCTCATATTACGTCATAGGCATCCAATTATCAGTGATGATAACGCATAATCAACCCAACTACCGAATGATAACAGACCAACATTGACATATGCACTCATTGAATTGTCTATAATCGTCAATCAACACTACACTGAACACTCATCTACATATCCTTCAATGCAGTAGTGCAAATGAAACGCCTTCTATTCACACATAAATTCATAGAGACATATAGGATTCGATATGCAATTCATAAGTTGAACCAAACGGATATGTGCTTTTCGCAATGTGCTTTCCTACATTCGGCTCCTAGAAAAGTGCAGTGACGCTTTTATTAGTGTTATTCTATAAATGTGTTAGTCTCCATACTATAAACATAGAAGATGCGGTACGCAAATACAACTATACGAAACATTCAGTTATAAAGGCAGTTAAACGCGCTATATCGAAGCGTTTAGTCATGACCTCCACTGACTTCAACAATGACACCAGAAAGTATTAAAGTGTCGAAAGAATGTCTCTGGGGGAAAAACAACCTTATTCATAAGAGGCCCTCCTTCCCCACAGGAACCCCCTCGGCCATTCTTCAAGCATACATCGTTCGAAAATGCCGCTTTAGATCAGAACGAATAGGCTATTGGCGTTTGCGCCTTTGCACCAATATACATGAAGGCAAAAAATACTTAACAATAATGCGCGACATTTACCCCTAAAGGTTCAACGAATAAAATACACCAGTTGAAGTGCATTACCACCGTACTACTCCACATAGAATCCCGCCCTCAAATAATACAAAGCATTCAAAAGTTACAAAAAATCCCTATATACACATGTACTCCTTAATCAGCGCTATAAAATACAACTCATCGATGATCCGTTATAAACACAGATATCAAATCCTTACATAAAAGGTTTATATACGAATTGAAGGGCTGAAACAAGAAGGCCGTTAGTGCTATTGTATGGGCGAGCGCACTCATTTCAAAGCTATCGCACTAAAGCCAAACTGCCTACAAATGCCCCCTTCTGCTGACATGCATTTTGACCACTCAGTTCGTTCAATATTCTAACTAGTAACCACAGTTGTAAAAACTTGAAAAAATTTTATAATGAAAGCATTTAAATCGATCAAATCTCGAAAAGTGATTGATATATGCAAATTTTCAAGTTAGTTTTGAATTTTTGTTTATTTAAAATGACGTGAATTTTACTAAGCATTCATGCTGAATCGATCGCAAATGTGATACGCAGAATTAATGAAAAGTGAACAATTGCGTTATTGCTGAAGACATCGCAATACAATAAATAAATTTTGAATTTACATTTAAAACGCTAATAAAGATTGAGTTTGAAAATTTATGCATTTAATGCGCAAATTTATATAAATCTCTAGATCAAGCAACCAAGTTAGAAACTTCATTAAATAGTCAAACAAAAACGAATTGGAAAACTTTTGAGTGACGTCCATAATTGCGGCTCTACACCCTTAGTGCAACGCACTACTGCAACGTTATCGTGCGATGCACGAATTCGAACACTCAATCATGATAGAACATTGTGCAATGATTGAATATGTAAATGAGTCATTGCATTCATTCCTCTCTCCCCTAAAGTTTCCTTCCTCACCACTCCTCAATTCTACTTGACCGACCAGCTACCCATTGTGTAAAACTCCTCCCTACATTTTTCCTCCTTAATAAAACCTACCTGAAAAGTTTGACGGGGTGACCAGTTTTCCCTTATTAGCTCAGCCCATTACAAAACCGAAGAAAACAGCAAAATATAGCCTTGCCATGAAGATTCTTTAATGCACTTTTATAGATTTAAAAGAAATTATCGGTATTCTTTTATCGCATTATTACGCAACATTGCATTAAATATGAGAAAACCCTCTCCCTTCTACGCTGGAATGAACAGTGTTCAATAAAGCAACCCAAAAATACACAACACATGGTCGACGATTCGTTTTAGAGAGTGGTCGACTATTTAAAAAAATTTAGGCAAATAGCTAAGAATGAAAGAGAGCAGCAAAACAGATCAACGGATCCCTGCTAGCAGTTGATTCGGTGGCTTTCCTGAGGGGGAAATTAAAAAAACAAATTGTCTACCTATGAAGTCGACTACATATAAAAGACAAAATAGAAAAGTCATTTTATATCGATATGCATAACTGAGGAAAAGCTTAAAATAAGTTCCTATCTATTTAAATGAATACATATAACCGCTTCTATAAGAAAAAAGCTTACATATAACGAAAAACAGCTATTAGGATCGCAACGATATCACATAAAAATTGAAACATTGATGTCACACAAGCAAATACAATCGTTTCGTAATAATACAGCAGAGAAAGAAATCTTCGCAAAAGCCTTATAAACTTAATAAAAACTTTACCTGAAAGGTAAAACTAAGAAATTTGCATAAATGGATCCAATAGCTAACATAACTTATAGGGTATTCATTGAATTGTCTTGTCAACATTGACATTTGCACTCATTGAATTGTCTATAATCGTCAATCAACACTACACTGAACACTCATCTACATATCCTTCAATGCAGTAGTGCAAATGAAACGCCTTCTATTCACACATAAATTCATAGAGACATATAGGAAGTGTAACATTCGACATGGAATTCATAAGTTATGGCGAAGGGATATGTGCTTTTCAAAATGTGCTTTCCTATATTCGGCTCCTAGGAAAGTACAATGGCGCTTTTTATTAGTGCTATTCTATAAATGCGCTAGTCTCCATACTATAAACATACATGATGCGGTACCCAAATACAAATACACGAAACATTCAGTTATAAAGTCAGTTAAACGCGCTATATCGAAGCGTTTAATCATGACCTCCACTGACTTCAACAATGACACCAGAAAGTATTGAAGTGTCGAAGAAATGCCCATCTGTGGGAAAAACAACCTTATTTATTAGAGGGCCCTCCTTCCCCACAGTAACCCCCTCTGCCATTCTTCAAGCATACATCGTTCGAAAATGCCGCTTTAGATCAGAACGAATAGGCTATTGGCGTTTGCGCCCTTGCACCAATATACATGAAGGCAAAAAATACTTAACAATAATGCGCGACATTTACCCCTAAAGGTTCAACGAATAAAATACACCAGTTGAAGTGCATTACCACCGTACTACTCCACATAGAATCCCGCCCTCAAATAACACAAAGCATTCAAAAGTTACAAAAAACCCCTATATACACATGTACTCCTTAATCGGCGCTATAAAATACAACTCATCGATGATCCGTTATAAACACAGATATCAAATCCTTACGTAAAAGGTTTATAGACGAATTGAAGGGCTGAAACAAGAAGGCCGTTAGTGCAATTGTAGGGCGATGCACCCACTTCGAAGCTATCGCATTAAAACCAAACTGCCTACAAATGCCCCCTTCTGCTGACACGCATTTTGACCACTCAGTTCATTCAGTACTTCTAACGAGTATCCACAGTTGAAAAACTTGAAAAAATTTTATAATGAAAGCACTTAAACTGAGCAAATCTCGAAAGGTACTTCCAAGGAAGTCTGACAGCATGTTACTAACTTTGAATAATGGGAATTCAGACTACGAGGCAGATAGACAATATATATAAGGGGGTTGTTGAAGTCAGAATACTCTTCTGCTTTTCAAAAAAGTGACATTTTCAGTAGCTCATGATTCTCAAAAACTCCATCAATCAACCCTCAGCGGCAGCACTACAACCTATTCACCTTCATATTCACCACGAAGAAAATCTGAATACAATTTCTTCATCAGCGATTACATGATACATTTGGAAAACTTGTAAATTCCTTTTCAGCAACAGGTTATTTTTAATGTTCAGAAAACTACATAGTTTCCTCAATTTTATTTCAACATACTTAAAAAATGGAAAGTCTATAAATTCCTGTTTCACAATCGAAATTCCTCTGTATTCATATAAAATCGAGTACTCTAACTGAGAATGCTGTATGTATTCTAAAATTTTCCAATTTTGATGGATTTTACAAAAGTCGGGTAAATAGTTCATTTCACTTGTAAATCACCCCTTACCGAATAGCAACTGACCTGATGGTACAGTGGGTAATGTCGAGTTGGAATGTGCCCGTTGTAATGGACACTTCGGTGAATAATCTGACAGTGAAGGCGAAGAGCTACACGAAGCAGATGCACACCCAACTGTCGTTCCTTTTGCTGGTGAATCTGCAAACAGTTTAATATTTCTTTGGCACAATTTCATTGCACGAATGAAAAGATCATACTAAGCCATAATTATAAATGATACGAAAATTATAATCTATTTTAAATATGGCCAGCAGGAAGGACCTAAAGACGTAAGACAAATGGACCAAAGAGGCTTTGGCTCAGAGCATCAGAGCAGGTGGAAGCGATATGAAGAGACATGCATTCGTAATGAACGCTGTTCACTGAAGCAAATAATAAATAAATAAACAAACAAATAAATAAATAAATAAATAAACGGATTTAAATATCGATGTGCCTTTATTGTTAATACCAATAAATTAAAATTCATCTCTCTATTTTGCATGAAAGATGTTAATATGGTTTAGCTAATACTGCTACAAATCCAATATCTGCCTCATTAATAACAGAACAATCTTTAAATATGTCAACGATCGAAATATCATATGGTACCAAATGGTCCATAAAATGAATATTCTTAATGAAAACTTCGAAATAAAAGCGAAGAAAAGTCAACATTATATTGAAAAAAATCAAATTAGATGAGACACTTGAAAAGGTAAATAAAAACAGTATCAATATGAACGGTACAAATACTTTATACTAAATTTAGCAATTATAAGTGCTGAAAAAGACGTAGAACAACACTTTGTGAACCTTTAAATAGCGTAATTTTTTAAAAGCATTTTCTGGATCAAAGTAGCATAACATTTCAGGAAGTTAGGACCACTTCAGCACCTCATTCTTTCATATATCTTAACGAACTCAAACACAGTATTATGGACTCCCTCGTTAAAAAGACCAATGTTTATCACCATTCAAACATACGAATGTCAAGAAGACAAGTCGGTGCACTCGACGAGCGCCCTTTCTTTTCTTCATTATACCGAAAGAGAGAAAGTATAATTTGTTATACAATTTCTTGGTATAATTTGGTAGGCCATTTGAGTTTTTTTGGGTACATTCAAGGATTTAAATATTTATATTCAAGTAAAAAGCAGCCCATTCAGCATAATTTTTCGAATTCTTTTATTTTACATTAACGAAATATTCAAATAACTATACTTTACCTCCATTAGTGAAAAATTTTTGGCCGGTTTTCTTTCAAATCTCAGAATTTCTCAAACTCGAACACATCAATCTTAGCATAAAAGTCGAGAATTATCCCCCTTTCTTCCCTTCCCTTCACCCATTCGCCTATTTATTAATCGTCATATCTGTAAAAATTGCATTCAAATGAGGAACTTCATCAATGAGAAGGCAATTGAAAACACTTGCATGTTAGTATTCATAGAGGGCATTTATAGGACTTCAATTCTTCCGTCTATTTATTTGCACATTTTGACTCTTTTAAATTGATGGTGGAATAAAATGGTTTTGACATCCGAGAGGAACATCAGCGAGATAACTATATGCTCGCAAACGTTCCTCCCCTCCCCCTCCCCTCACACCATCCCCTCTTTTCCTTGTTTTTTTCCCCTACAGGAAGGATTCCCATCACCTGTAAACAGACATTGTTACATAAATGCTTAAAAAAAAAGCATTTTAAAAGAAAGCATTTCTTTGAGTACCAGAACCATATATTCACCGATACATGGATTATCGCTTATCGATTAAATTGACTATGGAAATCAATAATGATGAGAATATCAAACCTGGTGTTATATTAGTTGTTGGAGGGGAACCAGGTACAAACAGATGAAATTGCACACGTGGTGATTGAGCATTCCTCTTTGAGAGTTGTGATTGCACAGTTTTGCATAACGGCTTATGGCGTTTCCAATCAAACTTCTACAAAACGTATTCCTTTCATATATCATGCCCCTTTAAAATTAAACAAAGCCAATATGCCAAAACTAGACCAAAAGTTTATCAAACTGTTTATGCAAATTTTTTTCTCGAATAGTTAATGATGAATTTATATCCTTGATTTGAATGAAAGTAACACATAAAATGAGCTTCCAAGCCGAATTTTCTTGCTGTTCTTTTCCTTGGGAACTTAAATCCGCAGAAATACGTATGTGATTAGAGGATACCTGTAACATTCTCACTCAGAATGGTTCCTAAACAATACATTACAGCTATACCACTAACATGTCGATAAGTGAGTATTACTTATTTAATAGGAAGATAAGTCACCGTATTAAAAATTTATAGCTTTATCTTAATATTTTAGACGATGAATAATGCGAAATATTTTTTAGGGGACAGTTATAGCCTTATCCCCTACTCTCCATTCCCAATCTTTGCCATAAATCGACAATACCCCGCTATGCAATCCTCTTTAAAGTATTGAAACAGAAAGATTATCTCCTCCTCTTCATCGCCGAATTAAAAAAAGATCAAAATCACTTAATTTAATCAACAACGATGATAGAACGCATTGACATAACTTTATGAAAGTACAGACTAATAGCACTTGAGACGACAGACACAATAAAGACAATGCACATCATCGATCGATAATGGTTTTTTGAATGGGGGGGGGGGGGATGAAGACGAAGCGAGATACAGCGCAGCGAGAAAACATATCGAGAAAATAACACCAAATGTTCTGCCTTGAACTCTTAGCACATAGAAGATTATATAGGAGAGACACAGGGGATAACCTCTACTTGAGCAAATACATGTTGTCTGAGGCAAAAATTAGTGTTTATATCGAGAAAATAACACCAAATGTTCTGCCTTGAACTCTTAGCACATAGAAGATTATATAGGAGTGACACAGGGGATAACCTCTATTTGAGCAAATACATGTTGTCTGAGGCAAAAATTAGTGTTTATATCGAGAAAATAGCACCAAATGTTCTGCCCTCAACTCTTAGCACATAGAAGATTATATAGGAGTGACACAGGGGATAACCTCTATTTGAGCAAATACATGTTGTCTGAGGCAAAAATTAGTGTTTATATCGAGAAAATAACACCAAATGTTCTGCCCTCAACTCTTAGCACATAGAAGATTATATAGGAGTGACACAGGGGATAACCTCTATTTGAGCAAATACATGTTGTCTGAGGCAAAAATTAGTGTTTATATCGAGAAAATAACACCAAATGTTCTGCCCTCAACTCTTAGCACATAGAAGATTATATAGGAGTGACACAGGGGATAACCTCTATTTGAGCAAATACATGTTGTCTGAGGCAAAAATTAGTGTTTATATCGAGAAAATAACACCAAATGTTCTGCCCTCAACTCTTAGCACATAGAAGATTATATAGGAGTGACACAGGGGATAACCTCTATTTGAGCAAATACATGTTGTCTGAGGCAAAAATTAGTGTTTATATCGAGAAAATAACACCAAATGTTCTGCCCTCAACTCTTAGCACATAGAAGATTATATAGGAGAGACACAGAGGATAACCTAAAATATTGGCTTTTTAACCTCTATTTGAGCAAATACATGTTGTCTGAGGCAAAAATTAGTGTTTACATCGAGAAAATAACACCAAATGTTCTGCCCTCAACTCTTAGCACATAGAAGATTATATAGGAGTGACACAGGGGATAACCTCTATACATGTTGTCTGAAGCAGAAATTGAAGGTCTACATATTCCATATAAAAAGCCAATATTTTACTGCTATGGCATACCGAGATTTAGTTTAATCCACCTCCACACACTTACAGCTTAACCGGTTCCCAAAGGTTACGGTTTAAACCTGATTCCGCCTGCGACAAAGTTACAAATCTATTTTGATCCTCATATTCTCTTCCAGCAACCCTACTGGAGTTGGAGGGAGATTTTTGTCACCTTCAAAAAGCAGCTGTATTCGGCGGTGGAAGTACTACTGTACAAGAGATCATAAGCAAGATCAGTTTCACAGAATGCCAAACGCATTTGTGGCTAATATGCAAATGTTTATTTGTAGATAAAATAATATGCAAATGTTGTTTGCTCCTTTCTTATGTGTCAAATTGGTGCCCCTTATTATTCGCATACTTTACCACCTTTCAAATTTGTCACATAATTACCTAGGCTCGTTAAGACATATTCGATAAAAAAATCCACTCTTGAGAATCTGCAATTTCAGGATGACGAGCTTGCCTAAGTTGTAGTAGAAGCGGGTGGACGCGGCACCAAGATACCATTCAAAACGGGTTTTTCCCTGTTCACCATAACATAACACTCAATATTAAGATGCTCTTCGGCAATGAGCATCAGTGAATAGATAGAGTTATGAAGAAATCCAAAGTTTCGAAGCCATATGCAAAATCTGCGTAAGATTGAGAGAACAATTATATAAAAACCCAACCGAAATTTCTCGTCGCCTCTTCCATAAGCGAATGCATATAAACGTGCTATTTTAAATAAATATTATTGAGAGAAGAGCGGAAGTTTATTACGACGATAAGCGAGAAGATGACCAATTAAACTTTGCAACGGAATCATTCAATGGCTTGTTTGATTATTCATCACTATTCTAGTATGTAGCTGGTACTAGTTGGGAAATTAGCTGACCATGCAGCTGGCACTAATTGCAAGATCAGCCGACCATGCAGCTATACGAGTTGCGAGATAAGCTGATCACACAGCTGGTACTAAGTTGTGAGATAATTGAAAAGTGGCAGAAATCAGTGTTTTAGAATGAGATGCACAAAAGCGTTTAAATGTCGAAGAAACATTTCAATTTATTGCTCAAATTTTTTCTGTTCACTTCTTGTTAAGCACAATCACAATCAGAATTAAATGTCATACTTCACTTCTCTAAACAAACCTTTCCATCATATTCTCTCTCAAAAAGAAAGAAGTTCTTTCTAAAACGCTAAACAACTTCATACGCAAAACACGTGAACGTTATCAATCAGCTCTCATAGGTATGTAACATACAATATTTTATCATCAATAAAACGTAATACGTTAATTTCCTTTTCCCAAATGATTTACGTTAATATCACATGACTAGTACCACAAATTTTGAATATTTTATCGAGATGATTAACTAAGATTTGAACATAAATGCCCAAAGATCAATGAAATTCAAGTGCGCATTTTAGAATTAAATTTCTTTATATGTATGAATTCAAAAATTATATGAATTTCAAAGTACTCAACTCTATAAACCACTGGAACTCTATAAAGCATCCAAATTGCTAATCATGAACAACTGCAGAGACCAACAACCTTGCACAATGCTATTGGCTAAACTGTTATTTCTTTTAGATTTGACATCAAACTACAAAATATTGAAAATCCTGATTACAACTTCCCTGAAATTTATTTATTCATCTCTAATGATGTCCCCCTCTCTTACCCTCTCCTCCCCCCTCCAATTTCACTCATTGTCTCCCTCTCTTCTCACGGATTTCATCAACCATAACGCGTGACTGCTGCGCGCATAGAGATGTGTGCATCGTCACATTGTGCACAACATATGCAATGAGTGATGCACATCACAACCAATTCTCAGCTGATTTTTAACGAAGCAAAAGGGATCAATGAGCAGACACATTGCTACTAAACATAGTGCTGAGCCATCGAACCAATGCGTGAATTGCACGCATACACGTGCACACGATAAACTTTTAAAGGATTTTTTCAGGTTTTTTGAATGAATAATATTAAAAATTGATGTAGAATGGAATATAGGGGATAAATAAATAAATAAATAAATAAATAAATAAATAAATAAATAAATAAATAAATAAGTAAATACATACATTAATAAATAAAAATACATGTATATATGTATTTTTATTTATTTATGTATATAAACATTTACTGACAGCTGCAAAATGAAGAAGTTTGGGAGCTGAACGAGAGAATACAATATTGCTTTGCAATCCTTAAGATGTGGCTTTTTGGTGATGATTTCGCATAGAGACGTATCATAGAAAAGTGGTAAGTAAGGACGTTCAAATGCACTCAAAGAGTTCAAAGGTCATGTTAACATTAAAACATCCACGTCCATCACCCCCCCCCCTGCAAAGAAATAGAAATGTTCCAAAATGAGATCCACAAGTGCACAACAAAGTACCCGTCGATGAGTGCGTCTACATTACACACTGACGTAGTGCTTTTGCATAGCACAACTGCAACACAACGAAACACACCAAGTCGAGGGTACGATACCGAATTGAAATGAGTCTTAGGGAATTACAAATGAAACTATGTTTGCGATTGCTTTTGCGCTACTCTCCTCTCAAATTACTTACCACTAAGGGCATATAAAGTGTTTTGATAACGAAAACAGTGAAAAATGTGGCATTATGCAAGTACGAGCAACATTCATTCGAGTACCTATAAAAAAGATTGCATTGCGCTCACGCTCTATTCGACGTAGTCCATCACCACATCGAAGTATCTATCAATCGTTAGGTCACCCACACAACTCAGCTCTTCTCGCGCTTGTAACCTACAGCTGCATATCTTTTTTCTTCTCTCAGCCTCCAACTTACGACGTATGCTTTATTATTATATCAGTATTAGACAAACTATTTGCATTGCTACTTTCCTCGTGCTATATATAAACCACATGCATACCGTTCAACTTTCAACCTGTACAATATATAAGATGTATGACCTGTCTATCTGACCCCTTCTGCAAATGCATCATTTATCATTGCAGAGGTGCAAGGTGAAAAAGCTGAATGCCCAACGAATGGCCGTTTCAAAAATACACAGTCATTGGGCTCTCCTGAATTACCGTTTTACATCCCTTCTGAAGGGATTACTAACGACGAGGGAGGGGGTAGAGGGCGGTCGCCTCAATTCGCATCGTTACAATCCATCAATACGGACAGAAGAAGGTCAATAATGCAAAGAGACATCTAGGCGGATGTGAAGTGACATCTAGACCCATACCGTTTAGGGTTCTTATGGGCATATCATGAATGCGCAAAATATTTTTTTAGAAAGATGGAAAAAAGATATGAATGAGAACAAAACAGCATGTGAGGATAAGCGGCATCTAAAAATAAACATCCTAAAAGAAGCATTACAGAAATGGAACAGGATTCCTTCAAAAAAATATTATTTTCTGCTCTGGGTGATGACCTGCTATTGAAACTATTAGCGAAATTAATTCATCCCACGGGAGAAATTTACATATCGAGATGAGTCTATATTTGTGCTCCTGCCTAGATTTCTTCATAAGATCGAAGTTTCATCCCTCTTAGCATATTAGAGGGTGATAGGTACAGAGAGAGGCAAACTAACACAAACAACCAATGATCGAAAATGTGAAACATATCAACGCAAAGACGCAATTCACGCATGAGCACATTACCTGATGTTCCTCTCCGCAATATGCGACCATATCGCAATGCTGACATCGTAACAACGGCGCTCCATTCGCTGCATTCGGCACACCACAGAATGCACATCCTCTGCAATACTCAAAACCAATGAAATATTCTGAAAGGATCGGATCGGTGCATATACCATTCCCATCGTTTTATATTAAAAAGTAAGCGTTTATCAATATTAAACACTTATTTAATAATCATATGTTACGTGGATCCATCTGTTTATATGTTACTGAACGGTTAGTTGTGAATTCGAATCAGATTACTTGCCTACGTCCTACCGAGCCCACTCCGTCCAACATTCTAACCAGGACAAAGGTAGTGGAAAAAACTCAGTCCCCCTCTTGAATCGACTCATTAGCATCCGATGGGCAGGAAATGAGTGTAAGCTCTAACATTTACGCGATCACTTCATGTCAATTCCACTAAGCGGAAGCGGAATTGACATGAAGTGATATTTATTCGTAATAAATGCTTTCCTGATTGAAATAAATAAAGTAATTAAAGTAAATGAAGTAAAAGCAAACTGCTACCACATTAAAAGTGATTAATTATTAAGCATCGTTACCACTTCTTCATCTCTCTGCTTCTAATAAAATGTTCTAGTTATTTATTTGAAAGCGCTATATTTCAGTGCACGCAAATATTGTATATTCTTTTAGAGACAGCCTTATTTTTCTGCCCCATTAAGCAATTCTATTCTTCTTCGAATATATAAGTGAAGTGCAAAGGATAACGGCACGATATGCGCTTTTTGCAATTCATCTAATGCTCAAATGCTGATGATCTAGAAGATCTTACATGAAACAAGAGTTCGAACAATAGACCACAGGTTAAAAGTCAATCAAGTTTTAACTGAATAAAAATAATAAACTTTTTATGTGAAGAGGCGCCCATAAGTGAGTGAAAATAAGAGGATGATGGCAGTGATGCGGATCGTCCACCGTAATTACTATCCGTTGAAACAATCTCCAACGATGTGCACAATTCGGATGCACTAAACGATGAGTGTGTAATTGATGTTGCTCGATGCTGATCGCTTACCGATTCGTTATTCACTTCTAATAACTGCAATTTAAATATATACATCAAAAATATGCATATTTATATAATCTTAAATTAGATAATCAACGCTATTTATTATATTCTTTTAAAGAACACGATATCTAAGTACTATATATAACTCTATAATTCAACGTTACTTATTTAGTCGATGTTTTTCTAAGCCGTCGTGATTCTGAAGAGACGACGATTTGGTATTTTAAATATTTCCTTCTTAATATTAATTGTGAACGATTTTATAGAAATGAAATTTTTGATAAGAATTGTAAACGATATTGTTTAAGAAAATTTACATAAACGGCTTGTTGCTAAAGTACTATTATGAGTACTTTTTAATCTGCAGAAAAGTTCTTCAAAAATTGGCGCATCTATCCGCTAGTTTTTTCCACTTCTTAATTCTGGATTCATTAATCACTTCAAACTTCAGATTTATTCAAAACTATGTCTAATTTCCTTGAATGGATTCAATACTAGCAAGCAATTCTTCGGAATTTTTGCAAAAGAAAACTATAAACGAATCAAAATATACGACTTGCTAAAAGAGAGCACTTGAAAGGATTTTTTGAGGGCAACATTTCAGTTGTCAAATTTACTCAAAAAGTTTTTTCTTATATTTTATTCCGCTGAAAGTTTTTTAAAATGATGAAAAAAAGGACTTCATCGGATTTTTTATAACTAAATTACCCAACAAATGAATGGCAGTGAAAGAATATTTAAAAATAGAAAGATAAACTTAGAGAGTTTAGCAATCTAAATAAGTTTAAATTGGACTCTTCAGAAACAGTTATTTAGCCGGAAAATGGAGAAATACAATCGAGAACGATTATTTTCCATGGTAGTGAAATTTATTTCGAAATTTTTTAAAATATGTTTTCTATTGAAGAATATTTTCGATCAATTCTCAACGTTTTAACCAAAAAAAAACTTTGGAGATGAATAATTATGGAAGTGGAGGAGGGGAGAGGGAATGATAAGCGCTAAAAGACGAGGAATGCCGTTCACCTGAACTGTGCTACCAAAACGGACTCGAAGTACTACAGCTTTAAAATGGCCTTAATTGAAAGAACATTTACATAGAAATGGGCTGGTGCGTTTATATGCCAAACGTATTTATAAATCGCACTAGCTCATTTCTATGTGAATGTTAGGATATATATATATATATATATATATATATATATATATATATATATATATATATATATATATATATATATATATATATATATATATATATATATATAGTCTTTTATGAGCTTTGGCCACTTTTTTGTTTATACCGGAACAAGTATTTCATGGTATAGCTTACATTGGCAACTGAAGGATGGGAATGGAGCAGGGCGGAAGAGGACCGTGTTGGTTGCACTCTGTAATGAGAAGACGACTTCGAATATGAATCTTCCGAACCCAGAGATACTTCTTGTTTCTGAAAATTAACTCAAATAAAAGGACTTATGTGAATAATCGAGAACAGCTGTATAATCAACGATTTATAAAAGTATACAAATTAGTAAGAGCAGAAACAAATGTTAATATCCCACGAGTGGAAATTAAAATAAAAAAAATTAAGATTTGCTGCATAGCGATTTCGACATTTTGCGTCGAATATCTCTCTAAACTCTCTTCAAAGAATTCAGGGAGAGAGAGATAGACAGGGATAGACAGAGAGAGAACTTTTGACCAATAAGGGATAAAAAGAACTTTTTACGCGTTAAGGAGTGAATTTCATATCGTCATGTCCACACCCACCTTTGTACGGAAACTGGACTAATGAAAAAGGTGAAAAGGGGTGAGGGTGGGAGTGGGGGGAGGAACGGAGTAATGCACTTATTTCAAAATGTGTAGCTAGCTCACAGTTCTACTCTCCCAAACAAGTAATTTACTTCCCTTTAGGCTATTAGCCTCAACTCCCTGGATCATGGCAATTTCGCGTGCTACAATAGGCGTGGTAGCCAACAAATTGTCGCTTTTGACATCGCAGTATGCTTTGGCAAGGTCGAAAACATAAGACGAACGCTTGAACAGTCTACCGTAAGCCAGGAAACACAGCCCCTCCTTTAGAAATCCGGAAATTCATCAACCTCCCAATGAAATATTTAAGAACCATGATAATGCACATCATGAGTCATACAACAAAAAGCAACATCGCCCTCTGAGGTGAGTTAAATCGTCCCATTTCTAGAGCATGCACCGTATGACGGAAACATTCAAGTTCGGAACTTATGATGGAAACTTGAGCTTGAATGCTATGTGTTCATAAAGGTCAATGTGTTGAAACGAGATTAATGCCATAACGCAAAGAATAATACTTTCAGGCGGAACTACACAACAAGTTGGCGTTCAAATTGATCTCACACATTCCAAGAGCAAAAGCATTGCCGCTTGATTAGCTGCGAACGTTTTAATATAGACAGGCGTCGCGCTACTGTGCAATATCACGCCACCTCCCCCATCCCCCTCCGCCGCGCTCTTACCTCTCTACCACCTCTCACCCTTCATTCATCATTACCTCACTTCGTATTAAACGAATCCTAATTTCAACAATCATGGTAGAAATACGGAAAATTTTATGTCATAATAGCATGCAGTTATGTGTCGTAGTTAAGCGAGAAATGGCATTCTATAGTGCCGAATTGTGAATGTTGGTTAGCTTTGAGAAAGCTTTTTAAATCACAACTCAGCTTGCTATCTCTCATAGTCATTGTAATATACATAAAAGATGTTATATCTGTACTCTCACTTTTGCGACCTGACAAACAGGTTGCAAAGGTGAGAGTACAGGTATGAAACTTTTATATGTATTAGAATAACTAAACCAAGTTATAGCGTATAATTGATCATTCAACGTTTGCGTATTATATATTAAAAAATGGAAAATGACCGAAATGGAAAGAAATGATCAATTAGGGAGGGAACGATGAGGCGATGGTTTAGCGTCACACGTGTTGCAATAAGGGCAAAACGACGTGCAACAAACGAATCCGATGTACACTTTTTGTGATCGATTACGGTAGCATAGTGCAACGTGTTGCAATGCTGAATGAAATGACAGATGTGATTATTTACAAGTTTTGCTGCAGTCATAAAAATGTGAAATATTTGAACGTTTAATTTACATAAACAATCAAATAAAGCATTAAAAATGTTTATTCGAATTCAAGTTAAGCTTAAAGCAGCTAACGAAATAAGCTCTGATAGCAACCGGAAATGACGTAAATTAATAGGCCTAATAAACAAGAAAGCAGCCTAGCGTGGACTAATAAAATAGATGAAGAGCGAGGAAAACGAATCCGGAAGAGATGATTTCTGTTGACGATCAGACATATCGGCGGCAACAGAAAACGACAACGGAAACAGACATCAACGACAACTTATACAGCACCTAGAAGCGGTCAATGTGAAAATCACCCAAATTTTCATTAGGGCCAATATTTAGTAGAATTATCGAAAAAAAGTTCACTGTTACAAACAGTACATTCATATCCTTCTAGCACCAAAACATGTAAATTTTAGTCCATTCCTAATCTATATATTCCTGGTTAAATCACTGAAAATCATTTATAAAATACTGTAATCCACCCCTCGATTACTGTACGCCTATAGGGTAATAAAGTAGGTTTTCATATGATCTTCTCACTGGAGGCATTTTACTCGTACTACAGTATCGAAATCATCACTCAACCGGAAATATCTGATTATAAATCTGTTTCAAACTGTTCCCTCTGAAACCAACAGAATATCGACGAAAGCTTCTAAACCTAGCTTAAAAAAATACTGAATAATTTCACAGATATTAAATTCGATCGAATATTTTCATCCACTCTAAGTCAAACAAAAAGTTCCCATTAATTCAAATTCCTTCAATGAAACATTTATATTGCTTTTAATTCCATTCCTATAACGGTTACTTATGCATGGAATAAATTACCATTACATGTTACCAGTAAATTACCACCATTAATTATCATTTTATTACAAAAATTTATTTTGTTGAGGAGAAAAAATGTCTCCTCTTCAAGAATCATTTAATGCTCGATGGATCCTCTATAAAACTCAAGAATCCCCTTCATTAATAAAATTAACTGATATTTCTAACTGTTTTCGTCCTGTGCTTACCTATTTCACGTGTCTATTCGAATATATTCACGCGTTCTCTGTACTTGTTCTGTATGTTTACGTTAAAGCTCACAAGTTAACGTGTGTTTTCTTCATCGGTTAAAACAATAAAGATTTTGCTGATAATGACGTAGGTGCAATGGGCTTTGATGCATTACCTCAGTGGGGCCTATCGTTCATCGCAAAAAAACGTCTAGAGATGCGATACAATCGCTGAAATGGCGTTTGATCCCTGTTCTATTGGAATGCTGCCAAGTTCAAACAAAGCGCATGTTCTCTATTGCCACTCTTCACTTCAGATGATGACAACACACACCGAAGTGACATCTACCTAAACCCTATCACTATAAATTAGGGATTAAACCGCAAACTATAAACTGAGATGCATTCATTTCCGCATAATCGCTGCAAGTTGTATCACATTCTTTCAGCTTGAGTTCTCGAACTCGAATTCTTTCAGCTCGAACTCAGCTCGAGTTCTCGAACTCCCTGCATCATGAAAATGGTGTGATTTGAATTGGAATGAAGGAAAAACCAACTGCATAGTTAGGCCTCGAAGCGCACCCGTATCATGTGAGCGCTACTCTTTTTGCACAAATGGAGAGCCAATCTTGAATTTACTCAACTTAAGCTTATTATTCTCCCTCATATGCTTCATCTTTTACGCTTGAATAAATCTTTAAGTATTCACAAAAAGCATCCTCTCATGCTCCTCTCATGCGCACCGATTCGCCTCATTATGCGCCACTCCACGCCTATGTTCGTCGAAACCGAATCGAACCATAGGACAAACGAAATCTAGCATTCGAGAATATTACATCTCGTCGTTTTCAACGATATTTCTTCATATACAACGATGTTGGCTCGTGTGAGAGCATCTAAATACTAGAATAAATATTTAAGTATAAGCACTAAAGCAATCAAACACGTACCGTCTGTTGCATATTTTCGGACAGGCAAAGTGGTTTGCTGAATGCGCCCGTTAGGGGCGATGTAACAATAACTGGCATCGACTGCGTCACACAGCCAGGAAACGCGACGCACCGTTCGAGAGGAAGAAAATGTAGCGTCAGATGCGTGATGTTGGAAACATATTGTCGTGATCGCTACCACAACGGGGTGGGTGTATGGGCGGTCTGTGCCACCGACGGGGTGGAGTCTAAGATCGATGCGAATGCTCCGTTGAACATTCCGACAAGAGTGGTCGCTTTTATAGAAAGAGTGTGCTATAATTTGATGGACGTGCAAAAGCAAGAATTGCGTGCATATCGACTAGTGCAACTAAAACATAATATCACACGATGATTCGCTTTCGATAGATGGGATGCTCTTTGCAAGCAAAAAAAGAACTTTGCATTGCCTTAAATGAGTGCGCAATACGTACTTTCCTATATGCAAGATAAAAATTTTTTTTCTACAGTCAATAATATTTCGAAATTGATGAAATTTCCAAGAATTCAATAACAATCACACCCTCCTATCTTTCTCGAGTCTTCAAAAATTAAATCCAGCAGCGAACGTCGTTTACCGAATGGAAAACAGGTAGTTACGCCAACGTCTGAACCGCTTTTTACCAACCGTAGTCAATGAAACAGTTAAAACATGCACGATATTGAGCGACCGACTTTATGATTGTCATATCATAACCGATATTATTGCCCTATTACCTGAGCAGCTCGAATGAGAGAAAGAGAATCCAACGGAAACGAAAGAGTTAAAAAAGGTATCACATTTTAGACGGCTATTGCAAAGCATTTTTATTTGAAAGGCTACATGCATATGGCAATATCACATTCTCACTGATGCGATATTGGCATTGCCGTCTGCATAATTAGTGAGAGGAAGCTCTCGATTTGCTGTTATTTTTGCATATTTTATTATAGGTATAAATGATTGCGAATAAGGTTTATTAAAAATAAGTAGACGTAAAACAAACTAGAATTGAGCCTTAAAACACGCAGTACATTCACAGTTATAAAAGCACGTAAGAGAGTACGTCACAGACAGGAACATCGGTCTCCACATCAACGATTCCATCGCAAAACAACCCAACACCTATAAAGTCATAAAATTCGACAAACTTGTCACAAATGCCGAATTCAACGTATATCGGGAATAGTTTTATATTATTAGCAAAGCGCATGGCCAATTTTCGTTTCATAAACTCTTCGTGGATATGTCTGCGCATGTTTTATTATGATCGATTAACTACAGCAAACCGTTAGAATAAATTATTAGGTTGATTTGAAGTGACATAATCAACTCAAGCGTTCAATTCGAGGTTTGCCGAACTTGAGTTTGAGATTTGCCAAAACATGTTATCTGACAGCCTGAAGTGTGAGAAAGTGACTCAGATTCAGCAAATCTCCAACTCACTTGATTAGCCCAATCATGTCACTTCAAAATTGATACGACCACATCTTCACTTTTCAGTAGTATCCGGATATTACGACTGTCTAATTTACGCTTTATGTGCCGGTGTCAATCTCACCTGCTTCATATAATCACCTAATTACATATTAGAGCCAAATAAAAACTCGACGATATTTAACAAAGAATAAACTTGCATACGGTTACCGTAATTCTAGAACGCAATTTTATAGCCCTATTGTGTCTGTGCTATCGAAAACACATCAAAGTTCATTGGACAGTGAGATATGTTAGAAGAAAAATATTCGCGGAATCACTTTTTATAAAAGAAGAAAAAGAAATATAAAAAATCGATTTCGAAAGTATTCACGTGCTAAACGAATGAATCCTGTATATAATGTTCGGCGTATAATGCTGCTAAGGATACTGTATAAGACGATTGCGAAATCAAGGCAAGAAAAATTGCACTCATCAACGCACATTGGATATGTTTTTGCATTTATTTTTGAGTTAAAGGCATTAATGTTTCAATGATTTTTTAATCGATTAAAGTGACCAATGAGATATCTAAAGGGCTATTTACTTTAAAAAATTGAAAATTTATTTCTTATCGAAGTTTCACTTTATTCTAATGAGTGTGGGAAGATAATATTTTTATTAGATTACAAAAAAATAAACTTATCAATAGTAATTAAAAGTCCTTCACCCCCCCTCCCCACCAATCCACAAAAGTCATTTCTAATTCTGCAATTTCTGACAGCAAATAACTGCAAAAGTAATACAAATCAACTTAAAAAGGAAAAGAAGTCCATGAAATATTTAACGAATCGATGGAAGACTTGTCTAGACCTGCCTGAATTCCTGTCTATCCCTTTCTAGACTCTTGTCTATACTTACCAAGACTTTTCTATATTGTCCGGACTCCTCCCAAGACTTGCTTAGAATCTTGTCTATACCTTTATAGACTCTTGTCTACACCTGCGTGGACCCTCTACCTAGATTCTCCCCTATTCCCGTCCAGACTACCTTCTGTACCCGTTTAGACTTGTCTGTACCTGCCTGAGCTCTTATTTACACCTAAAGCCTCGATGTTATTCTAATCGAATATATGTGCTTACTGCACCTATTCAAGGACTCAAATGAGTGGATCAAAGTTGGTGACATTCAATACGTGAATGAAATGAAGACGGCGAGAACATTTCAGTGGAAGAAAACAGCGCACAACAAAGGGAACGAACACGTCGAAATGTGGAAAAAAAGAAAGATTTTATAATGCTGTTGCACTCGCCGCTGACAGTCGCTCTATGTGATTGCTGAAATGTTTCAATAACGTGCATTTCGTAAAGCTCAAACTAACACTTTTTTAGTTCCACCTCAGGTTCTCGTGCATTTCGTAAAGCTCAAACTAACACTTTTTTAGTTTCACCTCAGATTCTCGTGTGTTCGTAAATGCGCTTCCGTGTTTCTCTTTTGAAAAAGAAAATTGTAACGGAACTTGTGAATTGGTATTCGAATTTTTGAACCCGTTAGAATTGTAGCAACGCCTCTCATCGTATTGCACCTTAACATTAAAAAATATCCTCTCTAATCCTAATCATCCTCACATATACTTTTGCTAATTTGTAGACTACGAATATTGGCAATGTAAAACTTCCGGAAAGAACAAAATTTCGATAAATAATATACCTTATAATCAAAATTCTACACAAACTAACTAAAATCTACTCTGATGTATATCAGAAAATTGCATCTAAGGAAGCTTCTTATATGGAAATATTGAAATAAAGCTTATATCTCAATTTAGATTATATATATCGCCTTAACAAACTGCAGAATAAATGGAATAACTCATCAGACGCAATCTAATATTAAAGAAAATTCCTCAAAAAATTATGCAGATTTCTACAGAAAGTCGACTAGAGTAATATCAAAGTTGTAAATGTCATAGCAATTGAAATATGAGTGAAGCAGTGAACGGTTGGTTAGATCGCGACGGAAATGCAAAACGGGTTTGTTGTCGAATGATTGCACCAACCAAAAGCTGCAAAATGCAATTTCGACGTGAACTTCACAAAAATAATGATCGTGCAATGATCGGGGAAGAACCGCTAAAAAACTTTGCAAACTGCATCGATCGAAACATTCTCTTTAAAAAAATGCAAATGAAATGCGCATTTGTAGTGGAAAATCTTGCAATTTTCAAAAACGCACGCAATGCATTATTTAATGCTTTTCTTACCAGCTTAGGCACTAAATTCAGCACAATTGCACGGGTAAAGTGCACGTTTTGCAGTAATGAGGAGTGCAAAGTTTGCGGCTTGTCTTTGCTCCTTCTCTCTCATTGGCCCTAAATACTGCAAATTTCCGAGCAAATCGATGAAATCTTTAAAGAAAACGTTCTTTGCTGTGATATTCGCACGTAAGCTTCAGGTGATATTTGTATGCCTGTGAGGATTGCCGAAGACTCAAACACCTGTGCCGTTGCCGTTGTTCTCTATTCTTCTTATGCTCATTAAACCTCGACCTCAAGACAATCCAAAAGTTCAAATTTTTGCAGATCTTACTTGAAAGCCGCGACACTCGTAAGTCCTTCCGTGATCACTCAAGAATGTGACTAATATCAATAAGTGCTATAAATAAGATCACCTTTGCCGAAGGCACGTGTCTAGGACAACAATGCTTACGAATCACCTTAAATGACAGGATTCGAGGTACCATGTGGCCTTAAAGATAAGATCAGAAATCGATGCCATATAGCTTAAATGACCCGAGCTCAAAATGACGCTCACTCACAGCGCTCAACGATTATCGATATACTTTACCGGATCTTTTTGCCGCCTCTTTCATGTTTCTTTCTCTGTAGGTGAAAAACCACGAGTGAATGGTAACGCCATTAAAATAATGGATATTGATTGTAATTTGCATGAATCATCGCGAATTTTTGTTCAAATTTCAGATTCTTTAAATACCTTCCGTTTTTGAAAGGGGAACTGTAATCAATTTTCGATGCGATCGAATCGATCCCGAAAAATGATCTACTTTTGTTATTATTAAAACGAGAATTACAGTAAATAATAAGTGCAACTATGGCATTTCTAAAGGAACATCTTAAATGTTAATCCGATACGATGTGATGGCGAATACGATTGCTCAATTCGCTTCCTCTATCGATGGAGATTTAGGATCCGACTTCATCTGC
Source organism: Baylisascaris procyonis (assembly GCA_037389465.1). NCBI lineage: Eukaryota > Metazoa > Nematoda > Chromadorea > Rhabditida > Ascarididae > Baylisascaris > Baylisascaris procyonis. Next base: position 90,018 of record JAZARR010000234.1, on the reverse strand, counting down.
CATCTACCTGATGGTCAATGTTTTTATTCTCAAAAAAAAAAAAAAAAAAACAGTGATCATACCGCGGCACTCTAATTTTATGTGCTATTCTCAAGTGTGCTCAAATGAATGCATGCATACACATACACATATATATATATATATATATATATATATATATATATATATATATATATATATATATATATACACACACACACACACGTTGCACTTTTAGATATAATGCTCGCTAAATTGCACGTATACACTCATGGTGCTTACGTGAACGAAATTTTACGCATTTCCGTTTAAATAAAATATAAGTTTACATTTAATGAATGTAATAAATGATTTAAATGAATTTTTTTAATCATTTAAATTAAGTATTTATACTTATTTTACTTTAGAATAAATCAGACATATTCTTGCTGGATTATGAAAAAATATCAGAGAAATAATCGTTATGAATATTTGCAAACAATTAAATCTCATTGAAAATTCAACGACATGAGTCGTCTTAGAAAATAATAAATCAGGAATTGATGCGTAAAGAGAAACAAAATATTGGAATTTCTTAGTTGGAGTTTTGAATTCCATCTTAAAATGTAGCCGAAGTAATACTCCGCATTGCTTTCATTTAGATACTTTATTCTTTTTACTAGATGATTTTCAATATTGGAAGAACTTTAAGCGATCGAGGGGTTGGATCCCTCTGTTAACTAACCAAATGAATTCTTAGAGGAGTCTGCCTCCGGAGTTACATAACAATGCCTCATTGACACCTATTCTAGCCTGGAGTTGAATTAATTTCGAGTATATACTCAAATATGAAATTAAATCAATTTTGGAGAAAGTTATAGGGTCAACCAATGGTTTCACGAAGTTTGGAGAAGAAATCAACAAACCACGAACATACAATTAAAAATTATTCTCGAAAGCATATTCTGAATATAAAATAAACATTAAAATATATAAATAATATTTATATACAGAAATATATAAATAATATTTATATATAATACTTATATAAAGAAATATATAAATCATATTTATATAAGTTCTAGCATAAGATAACTGGCGCATAAACACTTTTTCCATAACTATTTATAGTTGACTGATTCACATATATACAGTTTCATAGATGGGGTCTTTATTTACCGATAGACGGTACTACTCTCGATGCAATACATTTTTTGAATAAATAAACGTCATGAAAATTTATTTTTCGATGATTTTCCTACAAAAATATTAGATGACCACTTATATGACCACCCGTAAATGACCGGAAATAAATAAAGCAGTAAAGGGCTGAGGCAAGGAAATCATCAGTCAAATGTTCTTTAGTCCACTGCTAAATTTGGTCAATTATAAAAGGCTTATAGAAGACGCAACTCTCCATGTATCTGCATAATAAAACTACTAAAAATGACTGAAGAGACGATTACACAGAAAAGATAGAAGTGGTGTTTTATGATTGTTCTATGAAGTATTGCATGAGTTTTATCAATGATTGATCATTTACGAAATTAGCTGATACGGTGAATAAACCATCAAAAATAAACCTTGCAACAGCCTTCCTAATGTGCTTTCCTAGTTGTTTTAATTAAGTGAGTTTATTGGCACAAAAGTTTAATTTTTTATTAAATTTTTATCGAAGAAATTTCCGGTACCGATACATCCGGTATTTTAAGCATATGATGAGCAATGAAGCTAGATCGATTGCAAGCGATAAAATGACTCTTTATAAAGATGCAAAACAAAAAGCATAGAGAAGCTGGACGATAGAACATGCTTGCTTGCTTGCTCACATCCCACATAAAGTGCAATAAAAAATCTGTCTGTCTGTTATGCTTGTGAAGCAAACACATATTTTGCACGTGAATAGCGCTTGTCTCACGCATATTCCCGCAAAAAAATGTTGTCTCTTCGATTACGTGCAGACGCAAACCTTTTCTACATTCGAAATGAATCGCACTAAAAATCGACAATCACAATCGCAGCCCCCTTAAAGGGGAAATAAAAATACTGCCGGAGAGATTTCAGGTGGAAGAGGTACCACAGAAGATGATGAGAACCTTGTATTTTTCACTAGCCTTTCTCCCTAGCCCCTCCTCTCCTCCTTACGTCTTCTCTCCATTCCTCTTCCCTCATATCTCCTACTTCCTCCTCGCTATCCTTTCCATCCTTATTCATGAAAACTTCCCGTTTCTGATAATTAGGGTTCAATTTTTTTTAAAGTGGTGATCGTGCAACACAAAAACAAACACACAGAAGCTCAACACTTGACTATTTCAACTATACTAGAATTAGCCCAACGCTGTACTCTTATTGTGTATGTTATGCACTTGTGAACGATATTTTAAATCACATCATATTGCGATCTACTGCAATTTCTATGAATGTTAATATATTTTTATGTCCCATCTCTTTAATCAATCAAATTCGAGTTCACTTCTATTCCTCTCACGTACAGTCGATCATTCAGAGTATATATCTTATACACTGCTAACTTAACTAGTGCATTTTTATTTATAAACTTCAATAGTTTATTCTTTGAACACAAGCTGAATAGACAACAAGAGGCGTGATGCTCTAATTAATCCTGGAAATTTCGTCCCAAAAAACTGCAATTGAAAATTTTGCTGCGAAAATTGCAGCGAAGCACTTACTCTCAAATGCCTTCCACTATGATGCCGCAAAATCTATGACCACTGACTAAACCTTTGCATTTGCCATATTCTCTTCATTCGCCCTCTTTTTCTCCTTCCTTCCCCTTGCTCTTCCCATTCTTCTCCTCTCCTATACTCTCTCTCAAAAAAAAAACCGAAAATATGAGCAATTTTTATTGAATGGTTGTAGTGAGACTCGCTAAGTTCGATATCGATATATGCGCACAGCTATCAAAAGATCTTTTTTTTCGCTGCAATGTGCAATGGAGTGCACTGAGAGTGCATGTGTTTACGTGCCAATATGTATCTTCATTTTTTGCACGCCTCTCTTGCATCAGCGAACGTCGAACGTTCCAAGCTCCAAATGACTCAAAGAACATTTCTTTCACAGATGTTCTTTTTTTATACACTCGCCTTATAGATGGTTTCACTTGAAATGAGACTATATTTCATTATTTTAAAATAAATACACGAGAATAATTTATATTTGCCTAGTTTATACAATTAATTACTAGAAAGTAACAAATAGTTATAGGAAACAAATTCCTCTATTGAGTAACGATAACGTGATTATAAACGACATCATCATCGCGATCGGAATACAACTGTTTTAGTCAAACACGAAACCTACGATTCAAATTAAAATATAAATGAGAAAATTCTAATCGGGCGATGATATATAAATATTCATAGAACATATGGAAAGATGCAACTTAAAGGGAATGAAAGGTTTAAAGATACTTTATTTAATAAGTAAGTTAAAACAAATACTATCTTCATTCTTAGCTAGATGGCAAATAAAGCACTCGGTAACCACTTTGACTATTCCATTATTTATCGGTTGTCTCGAAATGCCATGGCACAATCTTTGAGAAAAATTACCACATTTGTTTCAACAGAATTCCCGAGCTTCTAATTCTTGCCTTCATTGAGAAGGAATGTTCTATTAAGAGGAAAGGTATTTATAATAGTCCAAGAAGCATCTCCATAATTTTTTATTAGTAGCCATACTCTTAAATTAGTAAGTACACTTAATAAACGTTTATAGCTCATGAGTTAATGAAAAACAAATTGGTTAGTTAGAACACTTCCTTCCTGCAGTGGTAACACATCCTATTTTTGCTTGCTACACGAATTTCGACATCTACCATTAAAAGGCAGTTCTTAAAATGTTTATAACAAACCGCATTCGTGCAGCAAAACACTACATGAGTCCACAGTCTCTTTTAGGCGGACATGTGGAAATGTTTGACGTCTACGTTATAGCAAGTTATTTTAGTCTGATTCAGGCGGAAGTGATAAATACTGTTTGGTGACCAGTGGAAAATTTGCCCACATATCGGCGAATATTCATTCAGTGGTAAAATATTAGTAGGCCAAACGGGAAGGTCATGAGTTCGTTTGCATTTGCGAGCACAATTTTCACTGGTCATCAAATGGGCTCTAGAATATGTGGGTCTCGGAAGCGGAAAATGTAATCAAAGGCAAGAAGGGCAGAGGAAATGACATTCTTTGCAGTTGTCTAGCGGAAAGTTTCCACTAGAAGCGAATGGGAAGTGGAAATTTACATGGGCCTATATCAAAGCAGATATAGTAAACTTTAAAACACATTAAAACCGTATGAAAACATTTGCACATACATCCTATATTTGTTCGTATAGAGAGCCCCTTGAATAGAGACCACTTGTTAATGGGCCACCAAAAGATACCGTGAAACCCCTTATAGAAGATGCGTATAGTCCAAGAGCCATCGCAAAATCCTATTCAAAAACATGTACACTAATATTATAACTAACTAACGTTTAACTTCTGACTGCGGATATTAAATATCTACTTCAGCAAGAAATGTACTAAGAATAATAAAATCACTACTACACAATCCTCATCTAATTACGTGAATAATTAAATGCCATAATATATTTATGCAACAATCTACGAGAAACTCCTAAAGATTTCATTCAATTGTTTAGCGACGAGATGAATCGGTAAATCAGAGATAGCAAATTGCATAAGTCAAATATTGCCAGTCGGCTGGCATATAAATATGCTCAAAATGTCGACTTATAAAATAGCAGACAATTTCTTCTGTACACAACAGATGGGATGAATAGTCAGACGCTTTCGTGCAATGCGTTAAATTTTTGCCACTAAACGCATAGCGAACTTTAGAGATCGTTATTAAAAGAATGCTTGAATAATGAAGAACATAACTGCCTAAAATGTGACCACATAATTACCTATACTTAATTTGAATATTTGGATATTAGTGATATAACATTTCTCGACCATTAATCACTTATCACTTGTTAGGTATCACACTTATCAATCTTGATATAAAAGCAACAAAATTAAGAAGATAAGAAAGAGTAATATATCAAAAACAAAATTATATAAATTATAACGACATCGGTTGTTTTATTCGAATTATCAGTCGTAGAATCTAGTCAAACATCAGATTATTTGAATAATTTCCTCGGAAATTAAACGTTGACTTGAAAGAAATTAGGACTTTAATTCAACAACAATTTATTAAGTGAAGTGAATAATCCCGAAATCAACATACTTTTAATATTTTTGAAGCAAGCGATAGTCCAGAAATTTTTCTGCCCAAGAAATACACCGCTCTTTGTCTAGAAATAATCGATCTGTAGAATGTCCACCTCTGCACACCAGAAATACAAGAAATTACCAGTATACCAAAAATTATACCCACTCTCTAGGCCTTACTAAAAAACGCATAAAAACAAGTGCTAATTGATCAATGAGATATCAAATAAGTAGAATAATTGAAGCACAATCACAAAGCTAACCTTATTCATTTCCGGTGCATGAATACCGGCATGTGGAAGTTTGTTTAACGTATATAAATATCGACTCGTTTCAATTTCTCTCGTCAGCAATGCTTTCGCCAATTTCTCCGTACAAAATCGATTAGAAGTGTTTTATGTAGAGAGCGCCAATATTGCAGAAAAACTCAGCATTATCAAAACTGAAAGTAAGCGATACTATTGCCTCGCTGTAAATATTCGCATTTTCCGATAACGATAAATGCAATAGCGCAAAATGATGTATTTATTTTCAGGAAATGAGCTCGACCTCGAGATCTGACCTATCCACCGTATTCACTTGACCTTTCACCCATCAGTTATGTTCAAAATCGAACTGGTCTCCCACTATTTTCTTGGGATAGGACGATAGATGTGCGCGGTAATGGAATATCATCACTTGCATTAAATAGCAATAATAAACTAAATCCAATATCATGCTTCAGTTTATAGATTATTGGATAAGCAAGTTTATGGTCTGACGATGATAACATTTAATTTCCGACAAAGTTAAATAACCTAAAAGCTAAAATAATCGCTAATAACCGATAAAGTCAAACAATAGAAATAAATGAGCAATTAGTCACTTAAATTAAGTGAATAAAGATTAGAATTTAATTAAAGAAACTGCAATTGGATTTAAAAAACAGATATAACGAAGATATTCATCGTACAGCAAAGAGAAAATATATGAACAACCTGTTTAAGGGTACGAAACAAGAAACTTATGCTCATTGTTGGCCAAACAACAATGAGCATACGATGTGCCTTTCACTAACATAAGCATCGTGCTAAGCAGCGCCCAGGTGTGCCAACATTTTCCACTCTCTCTTCACCGGGGAATTCCTTGTTGTTGCTTTTTTTCGAAAAGCGCTCTTCAAATAGCTCTGTAGTTTGGCGCGCTTCTCATATCTATGCAAATACGCTCAAAATACTAATGAGAAACACAAGAAAAGGACCTACCATATTTCTCGATTTATAACACCTCCCGTTGGTAAAGTATAACCTCGAACCTCGAAAAACAAGCTCTATTGTACTGTATATTTTTTTCTGAGAGGTACTAAAATTAAAAAAACTCGATGCATGTAAGCCTTTATCTCTCATCCTACAATCATTTTCTGCAAGTGAAATCATTATTAGCAGCAGACTGATATAAAAACCTCGACAACACATCTGTCTTGAGAAATGTGGAAATTTGTAACCTCTCATCTTCATCATTACATGCTCTTCGATATTCCACTCATTTTTTCAAGTCTACGAGTTGTTACAGCATCTGTGATTCATCCTTTAGACTCCACAGCAATTTTGTTTTATAATTAAACGCAAAGAACAGCATCAACATCAAAACGGTGGAATGCAGTTCATGTTGCAACAGCGTTAAAATTTTGCGCTTCAATTACATAAACATCGTAAAATCAGCACCCGGAAATGATTACGAAAACGAGTAGCTAATACATCGAAATAAGAAAAAGTTGTACATTTAACGCGGTGACCAATATATGCATTTACATCAGAAAACTGCAAGAAGCGGAAGGAAGAGAAATGAAAAACTACAAGAGTGATTCATATGAACGATAGTCGATCATGAGATTGCTGCATAGCTCGAATAGGATTAACGCTTAGCTATGATGACCGATGATATGGCGCTACCTGGATTCTTTTGTAATAATGTTTCGCTTTCACATGATCTCTGTTTGCCAAGTTCTTCAAATATAGGCATCACTAATAATCACAACACTTGTAGTCCACTTTGTGGAGTTATAAATGACTCAGGTACAAGCGAAATCTATCAATCCAACTCGCTTCCTGTCTATCATTGCCTACGCTAGTTAGAAGTTGCAATTTTTTGATGCTTCATCAAAGTCAGAGCTTCTACCCTATATTGTGTCGCATACGGGATCAAACAGAAAAATTAACAAGCCTAGGCTGTGACTAGCAACTGCAGAACTAAGTCCATATCTCTGGAGTACGCATTACAATTTCCTTACTTAGTAAAACTTCCATATGGCACAGCTTTGTTACAGCTGTGACTTAATGAGGAGGGAGGAGGAGGGGAGGCACATCCTTCTCCTACCATTGAAGAATGCTGAGAGATAGAATAAAAATGGTCTAATTTTTGATTGGTAAAACATTAAATAATATTACAAAAGTATAATGCTTCAATATATGTTGATCGAGATAAACAATGACAATAATTGAGTTTGATGGTAAATTTAGTGCGCTTAACGATCCAATATCTCTATAAAATTCTTCATAGTTTCAAAAACTTACATTGACTAAAAACTATTACAAAGAATGAAAATTACAAGAATGAATAAAACTTTCTAACAGAAAATTGCGACAACTTAAGTAAGAAGAGAACGAAAAAATGAATTCTTTCACTAATTAGTTTATCGAAGAGGAATAAAACTGTTGAACATTTGAGACGCCAAACATTGTTGCAAATTCTAAAAAAAATGAGACGAAGTGAGTAGATGCTCTCGTTCGTGATATTAGCTCAACGATTTGTGATATGGATAAATGGACTGACATCGAAGAGCACCATCACATCAAGTGACACTTATTTATAAACACTTTCGAGATAATCTTTGAATGTGATGAATCATTCACAAACACCTACAGCTCTATCGATAGACTACAACGAATACGCGTCGAACATATCTAACGAATGTGACAACGCCAACAGTGAGGGGGGATAAGCGGAAATTATCATCGTTGTTGTCATTCGACAATCTCGAAGTACGACTTCATTCTGTGTTTACTGATGCCGACATACACAAATACTGCACACTATTTGTTTATTTCTCTTTGTATGCATTTCCGATGGAGCACTAGAGTGATGTATCGCTCTTGTACATCAACTGAGCACTGATTATAATTTATGAACATCCAGCAATGAGTACCAAAAGTGGCCATAAAATTCTGAGTGAAAAGGAAGGGGGTTTCTTTTGTTTTTTCATAAATTTTTGCTTCGAGAAGAGTGAGATGTAGTAATGAGTGAGATAAATGAGATATAATCCAAATTGCGCAGATGACAGTGAAATTCGTACCACTAGGTGGTCTTCATGTCCTTTTTATTTATTTCAGCCCATCTAAAATATGGATAACCCTTGTGCATGTTCGTTGACTGTTTTGAAACCTGAGGTTTTGTCGAGACTTGCCTCTCCCATTGTCCTAACTACCCACGTTTAAAATAAAAATTAGCCGTCTGCAAACGTTCACTTCGACCTCCAGAGAAACAACCAACGCATCAAAGAACATCCGCTTGCAATTTACAGCAGCTTGCGTGCACTTCATCACAACTTTAACAGACCTCTTTAAACGGCACAGAAATGCTAAAAAACATCACATTTCGTGCGCTGATTCGTCCAGCCATCTAAACCTGCCAAGTTTGCACGATAAACCAACGATATAGGCTTAGCAGTATCTCATCATTTATGCACTATTTTATCATCTGTATCGCTCGTTTGCATCAACTCATTTTGCTTGCAATAAAACTGCATGCTATTATACTAATAAGTATTATGCTAGTTTTATGAGATGTCTCCCTATTTGCATAAAGTTTAAACTAAACGCGGCTAACTTCTTGTAAAAATTTCTTCGAAGTCACATTTTCCCAAAAATAACACAGCTGTGCTATATTATAACGATTGAAGAAATAAGTGAACAAAATATATGAGGCAGCTGGCAGATAATCGGTTTTTGCGATTTGATCGACTGGCTCTAAGTTATGCTGCAAAAAGGAGGCTGCAAGACAAGCTGATTATAAGATTAATGGACAATGCAAGTAAAGCGGAAATAATCCTTCATTACACTTTTTTCTTATTTTTTACATTTCAAAACTTATTCGGAAATCAACGGATTAAGCCGAAATTCGACCATTGAGCTCATATTGGTCTATCGAGAAATAGTGAACATTGCAACCACCTAATCAGTGATAAACTCATCACTCAGCATATTTAACATATATTCCTAGAATCACTTTATCTCATCCTCACTGCTTTGAAAATAAGATAAACTTCCAGGAAGGGGGAAGGAGGAGAGGGTGGAAATGAGTGCGCGGATGATTTTTTTCAATGAGGATAAAAGACAGCATTCGACAAAAACTTAGGCTGTTAGAGCGAATAATATATTCTAGGTGATTCACAATACATTTTGAGTACGATCATTGCTAAAATCTTTCAAATGAAACAACAACTGTCGCACAGTGTCCCAATGCTTTAAATATAAGGCCATATGATATGATTGCATACACGTTTTACTTAATAATTGCTAGCTAAGCTCCAAATAAATAGGCGCAACGTTGCATAAAAAATACCGCGAAGTTTATTTCTAGCTTCACAATATTCTTTCAACTGGGAAAGCATTCTCGACGGTCCACGAAATGCACATTAGATCTGTCTGCATCGTTCGACGGACGAGGAAGTGAGTGACAAAGTAACCAATATGGGTAACTCTTTGAAAGTGGATTACTTATGGCTATGTATCCTATAACAACACAATCTTGCACAAGTAAAGTATAGAATCACCGTAATGTCGAATTCACATTCCATTCAGGAAATCAACTTCAGGTCATATTAATTAAATGTAATAAACAATTCAAACAGCAAAAAAATGCGCTCACTGAAATGAAGAGAAAGCCGATGAATGTAGTTGGAATGATTGCGCGATTGAACATCTAGATGCTTAGACTGGTTGTGGCGTTTGCTTTATAGTCACTCGAACGTAAACTACAGTGATCTGTTTTTGTAATGATCGGCGTACCATTGTGTGGCTTACCACATAAGCCATTCTGCAAGATTCCTTTGAGGCATTACGTGTCGTCCGGATGCACTCTCCCCCCTTTCATTGAGCTGACAGCGTCAGAAAAACTTTGCAAAATGCACGTAGATTGAAGATTGCTGCCACGCTCACATATACACGCTGTATCATCGATCGTTGCGCGTTAGTAACGGCATCGATATTCTCTGTCCCTCTAACAAATATCATTCTTTTAACTATGACCTTTTATGAATTGCATTTGCATTAGGCAATCGACAGCATAACTGGAACGTGCAATCGAGTGTCTAACTGGTGTATGATGCCCACATAAAAACATCACTTATCATTAATGCACCTCATGCAGATCAATTTCTTATCACAAATTTCAGCGAGTGCTGAATAAACTCATTGTAATAAACTTTTAAAATACAGATAACTTATAACTTTAATCTGGTTTATGCAACAATTTTTTGTTTTTAGCAGTTAACGCTTATGTAAGAATTATAGAAGAAAAAGAGCTTTAAGTTGCTGAAAATTAAACAATTTTCTTGTAAAGTTTTCTCTATGCACTAAACATTGAACATTGAACATTGAACAGTTTTCGCTGTCGTTATGCAAGCATTGCTTCCTTTAACAACTGCATTACGGTGATGACACCATAATAAATGATAAGGCGATGACAACACCTGCGGTGACATTCCATTCCCCAGAAATCTTTTTCCACTCGTATCAAACGGTACTTTTCGAGCTATTTCATCCCATCGACGTTGTTCAGTGAGAAAAATGTTTGAACGCAAACGGCCCTCTTATCGCGAAACACCTCTGACAAGTTTTCGTTGCCGCTTTTCATCCCTCATGGTGGAAGAGAGGAAACATGTTTTCATTTAACCGCCACTCTTCAAATTGCTCGAAATATGAAAAAATTTCTCCTCTCCAACCAGTTGTAAGTGTTCTTTTCGAAGTGCCGCAATTCTAAGGCGATAAAAACAACAGCACAGCCAGCTGCACGCTTGACCCGCACTTCACCTTGCTCTAAATCATTCAGACACCGTTGTCTTCCGAATGTATCGTCACACGTCTATCGAGCAACTGTTGTCAGCTATGATTTATGCACCAGGTTTACAGAGATTCGACTACCGTTCACATGCCTCATTAAGATTGTAGGCGTTTCTATTGGCGGGAGGTGATACTGAGGAAGGTAGTAATTCACTCGTTTCTTTATCTAATATAATCAGATTTAATCATTCACTCAATTAAGTCGACAGCTCCATTAGCAGCATATATAAATATAAATATAAATATAAATATAAATATAAATATAAATATAAATATAAATATAAATATAAATACAAATATAAATATAAATAAACAAATAAATAAATAAGTATATATCTGTAAACAAATATACACATATATCAAATTGTTGCCCATATATTGCTGCATTGTTGCAACGGTAAATAGAGGAGAAAGAAGGAAGTGGTAATGAGGAAGGAAATAGACATCACGAGTCAGACGCACACTTTCACATCTGTAAAACGGCAAACGTAAGCGTCAACGTAAGCGTGCCAAGATGGCCGTCATGAATTCATTATTACACAAATAAGTCAATCAAATCACCGAATATTCTCAAAAATTAAGAGGATCGCACAAAATGTTCTCATTAATAAACGTTTTCTAATTTTCACCTATCGTTTACACAAATAAATTACCGGAATTATAAGTTTCTGCTCGTAAATGCAAAACAAGAACAATCAACAAAGGAAATTCGATTGCAATCCTCAAATGCACGTAAAGTTTTTTGACAAGCAATTTTATATGCTGATATTTCATGTTACCAAAAATCACAAACATTGCAACCCCCTCATAGATTTAAAAGCAATTTGTTATGATTGTGGTTCTTCAAACACACAAAATGTCAGTAAATAAAATCAATTCTTTCAAAAATTTCTGGATGCATCAAACGGTGATATTCGAATTTCATCAAAGAAGTTCAAAATTTCATTTTTCTGAATAGTACTTGAACGATTGCAAATTACCTCTGCAAAAAAGAAAAAAAACCTGTAAGCGCAACTTTCTCTTAATGTCAAATGTCGATAATTTCTTCGCTAAATGATGCGTCAATATGAAACATTTTTCTAGTTAATACATCGAATGCATCGTGCAGACATAAACATACACAGACACTCATATAAGCACATATATTATGCCGCTAAAATATGCTCCGGCTACAACTAGTCAATGTGCGAAATAAGTGAAATATAATACGTTCAAATTCTAGGTAAAAACAAAACAAAATATTAGAACGCCCAAGAGAGCATAGTAAATGAGCTTACATGAAGCTATTCGTACTTGCCCAATACAATAGCTTTTTTTTGAGAAAAAAAAGAACAACTGCACTCATAGTGCAATAAAAATCGTTCGATTATACTGTTGAACGAAACGCTGTCTAAATATGAAAGACAATGATTTTACATTACTGCTTGGAATTGATGTAATACCATTATTCGTACAGCGCTATTTAGAGGTTAGCATACTTTTCACAAGTGAAGCAGCCCCCTCTTTCCTATTAACTATCGTTATGAATGCGCATATATGCTTGAGCGTCTTGCTATGAAGTTTTTTTATTGCGTTGGATTTAACCAGTTGGCTAGTTCATATACTTTGCTCTCAGATTTGAAAAATTTGCATATTTAATGAAAATTCATTCGAATGTTGATAAGTAATTTGTTGATCAACTAAATGGAAAGGCCCTTAGAATCTGCATAAGGATTAGCTGATGATACGAAATGCGACGCAAATGCACTTGCGCCTATAATTAGAATGCATAATTTTGATCGTTCATTTTATTGGCACATTCCATTAGTCAACATTAAAGACCCATTTATAACAGATACTTCATCGATATCTCTAAGTTATTTAGAATACGATCCCTTGGCATCATAATACAGGCAGACTACACCAAACAAATCTCATTCTTATAGGTCTTCTAATTCACGAGTTGAAACTGGCAGAAAGGCAGACGTACATACAGGCAGACAGACACGCAAGCGCGTACCAACAGATATGGAAAATAAATGAGGTGCAGAAGTTTGACTGGTTACACGATGTACTTTTTTGTGCAGACTCATTTCTTTGTGCTAGAAAATAAGTGGAATTGTTGAACGTTTCCACAACTGGAACTGCATCTGTAAACGAGATGTTTGCTCACTTACATATGAAAAAATATTAAGAATTCGCAATAAGCAAGTTGAAATAAATTGTTTTTTTCCAATATAGTAAATGTAATTATCAAAGAATTCATATCCATCTCGCCTATTAAAACCATTTAAGAAGTCATTTTATCAATAATTCATTTATCGCTAATTAAATCTCAGGTCGTCGCTATATGAAATAAAATCCTTTTTGCTAGAATAAATAATTATTTAAAGGTATTGAAAAAACCCGCAGAACAAATTTTAGGTCGGAATCTGAATTGAAAGCATTTCTTTGTTAGTTCGAATTATATGGGAAATTTCACGATTATGCAAAGGAAAAAAAATGGACGAGCATCGACATGCAAATGATAATTGCGATTCCTTCCACGATGATACTATGAGAGCAAAACGATTATCTTATTAGTTTTTATTTCCACTCAGCCCATCTTGAAGTTAATCCAGAAAACGCAGACGATATTTACTCCTACGGCAACTTTAACAAAAATAAGCCTTTCCACTAACTACATCAATATTGCTCTTAGAAACCTTTCAGTAAACTGACCAATTTTATCATCATAATATTCGCTTTCTTTGCATAGACTTCTTTCTTGTTAAAACAGCCCCTCGTTAGCAACTTCGCTCACCTACACCTTTAATTCGTTGTCTGCAGATAGGAGGAGGGATGAGCGGGGTGAAGGGGCTGAGAGGGATGTGGGCAGAGGGAAGAAGGTTCCACCTCGTTATGATGCGGTCTATAAGTAAAATTGAAATCAATTGCGAAATAGCGTATCATTCAATTCCTGACGTATTCACAAAAGACGCCAAAGCTTTCCCATTTCATACCAATCCGATAAAAGTTCAGCTCGAGCTCTGATTTAAAAATTTCCATCAAGCTTATCTGAAATTTCGCAATAGTGAAGCTGATCGAAACTTTGCGATTTTTCTCTCACATTTCATCACCTGATGAAGCATACTGAATCCACAACTCTTGTTCTTTCAAGAAAGCTCAGACGGCTGAAACTTCTTTACGTATCGGATTACTGACAGCTGCAATCTCTCCCTTGAATAAGTGATTTAATGCAAGAAAGGACCCTAAAAAGAATAGCTCATTTTTCATTTCTCACACACTTTTATCTATAAACCCGCTTCTTTCATCATTCTGACCCGTTCGTTAATAATGTGGTGGTAACTCTCAAAGATTAGAGGCCGCACTGATCATACATGAGTGCTGGTAACAAGTGATTTTTCATTATTCCCGCCTTCTTTAAGTCGACTTCTCCAGCGTTTATATATATGTATATATATATATATATATATATATATATATATATATATATATATATATATATATAATATATATATTATATATTATATATATATGTATATATGTATATATATATATATATAATATATATATATTATATATATACATATTATATATATACATATTATATATATATATATATATATATATATATATATATATATACCATATTTAGTGATAAGAAAACCTGGAAAACGTATGCAAAGTTTGCAAGGGGGACTTAAATTTCGTGCTATAATTCTCTAATTAAACAGATTTGGAATGATCTATTGCCTTGAAAAAGTTGAACTGAATAAGTGGAATAATTGATGCGTCTGAACTGGAATGATGAAACTGGAATTGAAATAGTTGATGTGCCGAATGATACACTCGAAGAGATTCGTGACGATCAAATTGCTAATTGAATTTGGCAACGATTGAGAAAATTTTCAGACTTGCGGAAATAAACGTTGAATTGATGAAACGAATAGTGTAATTGGCAATTTTGAAATTTTTGGCAATAAATGAAATTTTCGACTCATCAATAAATGGTCTCCATAAAGCAGTATTCGCAGATGGAGAAATAAGAGGAAAGAGCTAATGACGAACGTCTCCAACCCCCTTAAATTCGAGACGATAGGTAGAACGAAGAGAAGGTAAAATTTAGAGAACAAAACTAGCAAAAATAGTATGGGACCGACGCACTCGACAGTACTCCAACTCTCTTTAGAAGGTGTTCTAGCTAAACCTCATCTTCATAAACTTCATGAACGGCTCAGTAAGTCATCAAGAAAAGTGAGAAAAACAAGATGATCCGGCACACTTCCCTTGGGTTCACCTAACAACACAATAGCATGTGGCTCTTTGGCATAACACGTGACCCTACACGAGGGACTTTGGATTCGAGCATTCGAGCCTATCTGTGGCTCATAGTTTCGAGGAACTCTGACAACAGGGAATCCGCCATTATTTTATTCTCTTATTTAGAATAACGTAGGATGAACTCTAAAACAGCAAAGTCAATATGGATATATGGTTTAAGCAATCTGAATTTTTTACTGTGAACAGCGGCTGAGCTACCAAGTTCTAAATTTTTATGTAAAAAACAGCGTAACAATGTTGTATTAGGAAACTTTATTTAAAGAATGGTTTTCTTTTCTAGTGCTTTTATTTTTTATTTCAACACATTAAACGAGAAAAATATAAAAACTATATAAAATGCGAGTATGACGCTAGACAGTAGAATAAATGATGAGAAACAATAACAAAAGAGAAAAAAGCAAAACATTAATGAAACATTCAGGTGAATAGACAACAAATATCTCAAACACGTTGAACGATTTAAACGATTCGAACTTATATTGAAGAGAAAGTTTTGTTAGATAGTTTTCCGTATCAAAAAGTGGAAAGTTTAGACGACTCAACAATTTCATCTAGTTTAATCGAAATTTTTAAAGGCTTTAATCGTTTATTTCAATTAATTTCAACGGATTTCAAAAGAAGTAAATCAAATTTTCTTGGCAGCACTGAATCAAATCACGGTCATTTATTGAAAGTTTCAACTATCAAAATTAAACCTCATACATAAAATTTTTTCATATTTTTTAGAAATAAATTTAAGTCTTCCAGAAATGACAATTAGGAAAACTGGAAAGCACATTGCTTCTGCCTTTTTTGGATAGGGATATATAATTTATTCTATAGAACATAGGCGAAACACCACATAATTAGTACGATCGGGAGGAAAACACCTTTAATCTCGAATAAGATACCATTAAATTTCCACACAAAAATAAATGCTTTTCAGTTGAATGGATCTCTTGATAATTCATGATGAAACTCAAGAGTCTGCCTTCACATATTTGAAATATGAAATACGTTTGTTGCATTTCACCAAAATTTTCCGAAAAACGTCCTCTTACTCTCTTTCAGTCAAAAGAACTCTTTAAAATCTTAGAAAGTATATGCCCCCGGGAATTTTATTCACGGTCACAGGTAAGCAAGTAGGCTAGCCTAGCACCTTTGAGATATCGCATCGATAAGAATAGTGCTGCAACAAAATGGTACCAAATGGCTGCACTTGCTCCTCAATCAAAATCAGTAATGAGCATATGAGGTAACGAAGGTTGGTTGGCCTTGCCGAAAGTATTTCTCGCTCCCTTTGCATTCATTTCCGTTGCGCTTTGTAATGGTAAATTTGCATATCGAAAGCACTTAATGTTTAAATAGATATGGATCGGAAGTTCAATCACTTTTGGTGGCAGGGAACTGACGGTCTATCTACAAGATCCTAGAAGATACTCAACATATGCCACACTCGAACAACAATCTTCGTGCATTTGAGTCCATTCTAGATAGTACACTTATTCCTGAAGAACCAACAAATATACATCGACGAATTCATACTATACATATTTCTGTGAATTTAAGTTTCTTAGTCGAAATTTTTCTTTAGTTTTGCAACCTTTTAAAGATGTGTGGTTGCAATCGAAATTTTCTCCTCCTTTCCTCCACCCTCTTCCCCTCCCAAAGCCAGAAACAACGAAGTGAGAACTTTGGCTCTACATAACAGTTTAAAAAATTACACTTTTTGCGTTTGCTAACAACTGATGTGTGTTTAATTCTATGAAACAATCAAATAACTATTCAACAAGATATTTTCACTAGCAAACTTATACAACTTGCTCATGTATGTGACTCGTTTAAAGAGATGGACGAACAATAGAAAGATGTGAGGAAGGAAGTAGAGCCATTTTACGGATATATAGGGATGTCGATTTGTTGATGAGAAAAATAGATCCTCTTGCTGATAAAGCGAGGCAAATTGACGGAGGATGCCAACTTAACTTTAATTAAAAACTGATGGATACCATCACTGTTTGGCAGCAAACCTCAACAAGGCCAAACGCTACGATTCGCCAATTTCATGGTGGTCACCTAAGATTACATTCGATTGAATATCAGAGATCACAATTAATGGTAATGCGACATACATTAAAGTTAGTAGGCTTCTAATTTATCCATATGCCTATGCCACTTGCATAATTGTAACTCGAACTACGTCTACAACGAGCTGACACCATCACTGCATTTTCACTTCCTATAAAAATTCGTTACGGGCAATGATTATGCAAGGGGAGAGGGGGTTATATACGAATGAGTATGATACAAGTGATGAGGTATTACTACACGATCACTTTTGTTTATTTGAAGGATCAAAGAGGAATAAGAACTAAAACAAGCTTAATTTTTTCCACTCCGATGGGATTTACTGAGAGCTTAATCAGAGAATTTGATTTTAAGACTTTAAATTACAAGTACAGTGAAGTTCCATAAAATATATCTGTAATCAAAAAGAACTTTTCACTAAGAAGTTTGGTTTTATAGAAAATTCTGAACTTTGTGATAAAAACGATCAGAAAAACCATATGAGGTTTCCGAAGTAACAGTTAATAGGTTTAGAAAAGAAAGTGAATAGTAAATAGCTAAAGAAAGGTTTCTGTGATGCTTCTTAATTAGAGTTGGTGCCTTTCAGCGAAGAATCAGTACCGAATACTTCGGTAATAGAAAAAGTTAAAAATAGTCAACGAAGTTGACATAATAAAATAGGAAATAAATAAATATCAACACAACGCACACCAGAAATGAAACAAACAACAGAAAGCAGACTGGAAGTGAACAAACGTGGCTCTGAATAAGAATAGGATGAAGCCTAAATATGGAATATTTGCATCGTGACGAGAAGACAAGAAAAATAAAGTGGGCGCTGATTTATGAGTTTAGGAGTAGACCTAAATTAGAGATAACATACTAGGGAAACTATTCGAAAATCAAACGGAAAAAAGCAATAAAAGAATTCATATGGTTCGCCTAGAGTGATTGCCACCAGCGAATTCTCAACCCCACACCCTTTCTCCCTCCATATCTCCTAGCGATGCCAATATATGAAAGCGAAAAATCGACAACGTTTTTCTACATTATATTTTTGTAAATTACTTTTTAATTTTTGTGGGGTTTTTTATCATTGAAAGGATCTTTAATCATCAATATCTTATTTTGTTCTTGGGCTTTCGCAATCGTTAAGTTCACAAGCTGAGCAAAATGCCCATCAACTGATATTCCTACTTTTGGGAGGAAGAAAGTTTATATAAATTTAATGTTTTAAAGCAATCTTTTTCAAAGGAATGGGGAAATGAGCCAGAAAGGTCGATATAAAAAATATCCCGCTATTAATGATGAGTACTGCTCTTCGAACTGGCCAGTCGTTTGCACTGGATCATAACTAAAATAAGAAAATTTGTTCACATTTGACCGGTAACGAGAAAATTCACCTCGAGCATGACATACCAAATAAAAGTGCTTTCATAAGCGCTAATACTACCAGACACCGTTGCTGCAGCCTTTTATGCTTGCAAGCTTAAGTTGTTTGACATGCAAACGGACAGACAGACGGACAGACAGACAGACTAGGTGCACACGGATTTACGGCATAGAGGCAAATCTACTTCTAAAGTTTTCACTGCATGTTAAACAAGCAAGCCAGATTATTTCTCTAGCATTCCCAGATGTAAAATCATTTTCATATCGTTAGGTGCGAAGGTGCAGGGGAGGATGTGGAAGACAGCAAGAGATGCACCGCATATCTCATATGTGGGCTTTTATCAGCGTGTTGGATAGCTGTCATAGGCATCGTTGCTAAAAAAAAAAAAGTGTTTCATCGAAAACACTTTCTTTGGAAATAAAGCATTAATAAAGGTAACCGAAATAAAGATATTCAGGTTGAAAAGCTTAACACTGCCTCAGCGATAAAAAAATTTACATTGAATAGTTTTGAAAATGAAATTGTTGCGGGACTGTTCACGTAATGTATAACAAATAATAGATTATTAAAGTAATATACTAACAATGTAGTAAAATCTATAAAAATTTGAATAATAATTCCCTTGAAATGGATAGCAGAATAGGGACGACATTCGTGAGCGATACGACTGGTAAAAGTCACGTTGTTATGTCGAACAAAGATCATCGTGGAGGGGCGGAACGTAGTGGAGTCGCACACTTTACGTGCCGGACGCATCACATCTGATCAAAGATCAACAGCATCGTTGTGGGCGGGTATGAGCACACCTCGCTCACGAAATAAGCTGGAATAAGCGCCGCTGTTCACTCGCAAACAGGAAGTGAGAAAGCTGCAGCTATGCAAACAGCTCCAATCAGTGAACTCGAGAAGATATTTTACAGGACTCCACCTAACCAATGATCAACTATAATTCGACGTAATATCCATGAAAAACCTAATAATACCTTTTATTTAGATTGAAGACACTGTAAATATTGGAAGAGTACTGTTAGTGTGCAATGATCGACACATCTATGAATAGATCACTTGAGTTCTAAAAATTATTGAAGTTTCTTCCGTATGTTAGAGCACTAAATATGAATTTAGTGAGTTCGATATCCGTTAGTTTGGGTACCATCGATATAGAGTTGAATAACGCTTACTTTAGATGAAATTCTACAATATTGCATTATTGTTACTGCATATTCTTGCTGAGCAAATAATCTATTTGCAACAATTTCGCAAATTTTTGAAATTTTATTACACAAAACAATTTTGTAATTTCAAAAAATTAACTGCAATAAATTTCGTATAGAATAAATTACCAACGAGAATAATTAATTTTACAGCAATAAAAATTTATCCTGGACGAATTCCTTCTACGAAATATTTATAGAGATGCGCCATGATGATCATTTATCGTTATTGGCTATCAACGATTATATCCATGATATTTTCCATCCGAAGGACACGTGCTACACTACATTGTCTATGCTATAATCAGTCCCGCTAAACTACATGTTGAGTAGCCGCTTAAGTTCATACTCCTCTCCTTATACTCACAACAAATAGGCTAGCCGATTTGAGCAGTCAATCCAGAGATCATAATGCAAAAAAAAAGGAAACTCAAAACTACAAAAAACAGACTTAAAAATCACAACGGAAAAAAATGAGATTCAGAAGTTATAAGATTTGTAAAAAAGTGATTGACGAGTGGGTTCTTTGTTGATGTGTGATTCTAAAAGAAGAGCAAAAACGTGGAACGAGATCGACTAGATGAACATTTAAATAAACGTCTATCAAATAGCGTTCGCTGCAGCAATTTTATAGAATTCACCTTCTGCATGTATGAAACGTTTCGAGTACATTACATGCAAAAGCTATTCAAGTACTCAATTATTCAGGTATTCAAGTAACGTTTAATTCCATTTTAAAAAGATATATGTGGTCGTGTAAAGGTTTAAGCCAACTTCCCAAAGTAGAGAATGGAATGAAACCGAATTTATAAAAAAAGAGGAATACAAACACAGGTATCGCGAAACCCCAATAAAAAGCCCTATATCCCTACATACCTTCTTCCTCAGTCGGTTATAGGTTCTTCTAGAAAAATTAAGTACTCTTAAAAACTGAGAATCACTCAATGATACGTGCGCCAGATATAAATGAAGACAGTGTGACCGGAAATAACACCTCAAATTAAACGCACTTCTGAGAAATTAGGAGTGCCTAAAAGACTCTCCCTCTGGAGTTATCAGTTATTGGGATTATGCTCATTATAAATATAATTCTGTGGTTTTCTGAAGTAAGCACAAATATTAGACCTAACTTCACCTATAAAATCTTCAGTCTTCATGATTCGTGCGCTTCATTTCCCGTCTATTTCCTCGCACATATCCAATTTCATTTGAACAAAATTGGTTGAAACATTCCGCCTGAGTTTGAAATACTACGATGTGCACACTACATATCAAAATTTACACGCATCACTTTTGCGATATATTCATAGACATAAAATTTGCATATATGCAAACCGTTATAGTGAAGCACAAAAAAGTGAGCTGCACAAAAAAAAGGAAAAGGAACTGTGACATATTGTATCAAACTATGATTAGCGAACATTATTGTAATCGGATTTCAAAAATGAGAACTGAATTAAAGAATTTGATGAAATTCGTTCAAATTAACCTGTCTGAAAAAACTGTTGATAAAAGGTTATGCGGATTGCACAATATATATGGAATATCTATACATAAATATAGAATATCTACATGAAAAAATAGAATATAAGTGAAATATAATATAAACAAAAATAAGCGGTTTGTTTTTATGACAGCTGCAATATGTAGTTTTGCAATTATGGATAGAAACTTTATTGAAAAAGCGAATAAACTGAGCACAGAAATGTTGAGATTACTTAAAGAAACGTGGCAGCGTCGTCTAAGCGCTCTTACGCATACTGATAACATCTAAATAACCGCGTAAATAAATAATAAATGATCAAAAAACATATATAAAAGGAGAGCAGCTCATCATGAAATGATGCAACCTTAAAGTGAAAACACGGATCCCTGAAGATTGCAAGCAATAAAAGCCCGGGGGTTTGGTTCAAGCAACTACGGTATATTAAAAACAGCTCAAAAGGGGCAAAGGTTATTCCAGGATATGAGTTCGTCAGGAAATTTCCTTCACCTATTAACCTGAAATATTTCCAGGATTACGATGAAGTTTATATGGGCGTGTTACTACATGCGCATCGATATTCTTATGCGATGCTAATATGTCTCAAAGCAATAACACTTCTCATTACTCTAGTCCTAGCAATCAGTAGTACGTAACAAAATGCATAATCATAAAATAAAATGTAGAGAAAAGAATAAAGGAGTGAAAATAGAGAAATGCACTGCAGATAAGTCCTACTGCTGCATTTTACCTAAGCTTAATACTTTTGGCAGACTGTAAGATAAAGAATACTTCTTTATAAGAGCACCTGTTAATAATCACTTGTTGATGGGAATATCTTTTAATAAGTACCCGCTGATAGGAGTATCTAGTATAAGTACCTACTGATAAGTGTGAACTAAAGATGTTAAACATAACGATGGTTAGTAGTGATTTTATTATGAGGCATACATATCATGTTTCGAGGAGAACTAACGAAGGAAAAATTGCTTAAAAAAAGCAATGCATTATTGTCATCACAAAAGAGTTCATGCAAACGGCCAATAACTTCTGCAATTCTTTCTTTGCAGCTCGTCTTCACTCAACAATGATATAAGCAAATGATATGTAAACAAGTAAAACAAGGATCTTCTTTACTGCTTGTAACCACTTTACCGCGTTTCGATAATTAACTCATAGACTAACAGTTAATTAACACTGTAGTATTTCTAATTCAATAACTCTGTGAGTAATTAATTCATGCCTATACTTCCGCAGATCTTTTCTCATCCCAGAGAGGCCAGTAGTGAACAAAGGCAAGCAAAGAAGTTAGCACTGCATCACTTACGCGATCGTTGTTCTTTTATGGATCAGCACAGCAGAAGGTCGAATTCTGACTAACTGCAGTCCTATTGGTCGCGTTCAACAACATCGTGGATTGCCGGTAAATAATAAAGTATGCCTAGTAATAGCATGAACATTTCAATCGAACTGGAAAACTACAAAAAACTTCAAACAAAGATTTACAAAACGCATTGTGATAAATGGCACACCTAAAAAGCACATTCCGCATTTTAGCAAGTAGCAAATTGTGCCAAGGTTTGTTCGTGGATATACGCCTACTTCTCAATTTGAGCGGTAACTTCAGCTCGAGATGCTAAGGCTAAAATAACAAGATTTAAAGTGTATGATTTAAATCAAACAACGACGTCCAAAACTATCTTGCAACACCTACGACGAAGACAACCCAATAAAACACACGTACTGCAACCACAACCTCGTAAACACTGAGCTCATGTGGATGGTAATAGCCTATATAAACTGTACGAAGAACGCTCGACGTGTACTCTATAAGCCCTGGATCTACGAAGAACGTACGACATGTAATCTATAAGTCCTTGATCTACGAAGAACGCTGGACATGTAATCTATAAGCCCTTGATCTACCAAGAACACTCGACGTGTAATCTATAAGTCCTTGATCACAAATGAAAGAAGATCTCATGGGTAAACAAGCTCATCTAAGATCACGATAACCGCATTGACAAAGATTTATTTAGCGCAGCAATCCGCTCTGTGGTCAAAACAGAAGCAGTATCAGAACCAAAAGTGGGCGGCTAATAAAGCGATCTTTTAGAAGGAATGATGCAAAAAATTATATTAACAGGGCTTGAGTCTACCTGAGCTAAGACTTAAGTATGTTCATGACCTGCTTGTAGATTGATGGATTGCGAGATGACTGCGTGAAACTCAGTGCACTTATTAGTGAGACCGATTTCCTCTCAATGGGCAAGTGAAACTTCTATTTCACTTATCGATCTGTCAACTTCTTTAAAACGACGCATTTAGAAGTGCAAAAAAAAACTCGTATGGAATTTACAATGGACACACCTTTATCTTACACTAGCTCCGTCACAAATAATCGGTGAGGAATGCAAAGAAGCTGGTACAACATATGCACCTATGGATCATTACTGCACCGTTTAATGAAACATCAACGAAAAAAAATAAACCATCGAGAATAATATCATCGTGTTTTCATTGGTGCGATCGTCAATACAAATCTTCTGCAAGATGCTTTGTTCTCGTTTGACAAAAATGATGTAATATATGAATCCTACTCGACGCAAAATCTATGTGAAGTTTTTAGCGCATTCAAGTGATCAAAATTTCTTTTGAACTTGATGGATCAATGTCAAATATGGTATAGAGATCATCCCAAGTGCACGTTTCGCAATTCTTACTTTGGTGGTTTCTAGGTTGAAACCATTGTTCCTAGGCGACATATTTCGTCCCATGCGATCTCAATTCTATTTTCATTAAGGGCGCCATGTTCTCTGCAGCATTGTTGTACTCTGGTGTATTAGAACTAATGATATATATAAATAAGCAGCAACAGCAACAATAACAATAACAACAACAACAACAACAACAACAACAACAACAACAACAACAACAACAACAACAACAACAACAACAACAACAACAACAACAACAACAACAACAACAATAACAATAACAACAATAACAATAACAACAATAACAACAATAACAACAATAACAACAATAACAACAATAACAACAACAACAGCAACAGCAACAACAGCAACAACAACAACAGCAACAACAACAATTAGCAACAACAATTATATGAGTCTGCGGATACTTTTTTCACTTATCATCAAACAATGATTACGAAAAAAATCCAATCAACTGCAGGATACATGCAAATTAACAGTCATTAGGTGATTGTCAATCCTTTCAAAACTAACAGAACAACGTTCGCTATACCTGAATATAGTAGAAATACATCGCTTAATATAGGAAACCAATCGAGCGAGAAAATATCGCACAAACATATTTCCAGGTCATTTCTAGGTGATTGCCGGGGCGAATTTGATTTGTTGAAGTGCTTCAACCCTTTATTATGTCAACGGTCATCGTTCAAGTCGCCCAAATCGATGCTTTCAATTCTCTTCTTTCTGCTTCATCGCCAAATCAACGTCCTCTATTTCCCCTATAAATAATGATAATAAGCTCTAAATCAGCAAACGATAGGTAGAGAAGTCTGGAGGCCCTTTTCTTGGCTCAGGACTACATGGCCATATGGCCAAGTCATAGTTTCCTCCACCCCAACAAAAAATGGTAATAACACAACGAGTAGTATAATTGAAGACAACAGAAGGCTATGTAATCCGCAACGACATGCGACACAAGAATAACGACCTACAATATAACGTCTGTTTCGAAACAGAAGGAATTCAGCATTTCTCATTCAAATAATTGTTAAACACGATGACGATCATTCCCCACGAATAAGTAATACGTACACGATATATTGATCAATTTTTATTATGTCTTATTACGACGCAATCCACTCATTTAGATCGCCCCACAAAATCTAAAATACAGCAAAAATATAGCAATACAGCAACTTTCTATCTACGAAGAGAGACTATTATATTATTACTGGTGCATTTTGGGTCCACGACGGAGTAGTATCATAGCGTCATTGCTGTATTTTAGACCTACAAGGAGGTATTAAGCAAAGCGCAACGGCGATCAAACGTCGACGACCTCATTCACTGAATGTTCCGTTCTTCCCTTACTACTGCAGATTCTCTGAGCCTCTTCTCTTCAGCACCATCTGAACACGTCCCATAGTCGATAGGCCATCATGATTCGATTTCAACATCGAGATATATTTTTCTCAATATCGCTCAATTTCGAGTAGTCGTCGGCCACCGTCACATAAAGAAAATTCAATCCACCTGCGAAATAACAGTATGTTAGCACCGTTTACGTTGATTTAAGCCTCTCATTGTTGACCCCTTGCTAAGTCCATTTATGCTATTAGCATTTATCTCGCAAATTTCATTATAAATGCGATTCGGATGATCAATTATGCGATTAATTGGCAATAAACTTTTAGCAATAATGTGTTACTAAACGTTGATATCAGAACGAATACAATTACTTATGCATAATTATATTTGAATATAGTTTCTCAAAGAGGAAAGTAGCAACAATACTTTATCAAAAATTAGGGTTACTTACTCGTCGCTAAAAAGATTTAGAATGAATATAAATCCCCATAGCGTTCATATTGTCCACATTTTATCTCACATCTAAATCCTTTAAAAAAATTATTGCCTTCAAAATTTGTGATCTGCCACCGTTAAAAACAGTATTCCAAAACGGATCTCATACTGCGCTGAAACTCAATGATGAAAATAATTACAGAGCTAAGAACAATGACGGAGGAGCAAACACGTAATAAAGCTACCTTAATTCACATAATGAACTTGTTGACCATACAAAAGTAGCTTATAAACGGACAACAACCCAGAGTGCACCGACTTAATAAGTAAGTAGTGACAATGGCAGTGCCGTAATTCCCAGAAAACGAAGACCTCTCGTCGCGAATGAATCTATGTAGTTAAAAAACGAAGAGGTTTTCTGTCTCAGAGGGCTAATCAAGGAGCAGGGGCGTTTATGGCGCCGATCATTCCGGAGGTCAACGTTTCATTATGTTTCTGACGGCGGACAATGCATCGTTAGTGCTTTCTAGCAAGCGATATATTCAGAATAAAATGTACTCATCTGGAAGGTACTGCTTCAGACGGCTCCTAAGGGCAGATGCCACATCGTTTAGGTCTTCTGCTGAACAATATATTCCAATTAAATATGAATTCAACAGCAGTCGCCAGTAAAGACTTAGTTACCGATTACAGAGATCAACCCCTGAAATACGCGAATAATTTCAAGACTATTAAGGGATAGCGGGAGGTCACTTATGTGGCATAAGCAAACAATTGCTAAGACGATGAAAACAACTGCATCCAAAATGCTTGTGGGTATCTCAAAAACCTTCTGGGGAAAATAAGGGAACAATAGCGATGAGAACAAAAGAGCTCCGATGAGCCGAAAGTTCTTTTCATGAAGGAAGCAAACGAAAACATTAGAGATATTTCCGCCGTATCGGATATGTTCTCTTCAAAAACGAGCAGTAAATACATAGTCAATCGAAATTAGCCTCTAGACGTAGTAGTATTCGTTAACGGTTTACCTCTACTCATTTCGATTATGCAAATGACAGCGAGTATTATGCCGATCAACAGGAAGCTCAAATCGAGAAAGCTCCATTTGCTCTTGCTTGCGACAAAGTTATGAAGTGCTTCACATTGCTGACAATAAATTCCCTCACAACGTTTTTAAAACCTCAAATGGAAACCTAAGACAAATTTCCCCAGTATGGTCGAAGCCGAAAACAGAGTGCGCAACTCTGCCAGGTGTGGTAAACAATAAGATGGTACGAGGAGAAGGTAGAGAGACAGCGCTAACACGTTGGCGTAAGGACAATCATTATAAAAAGTACTAAAAGATAAGAGGGAATTTGTAGATGAACAAAACCTACAAAAACAAAGACCTGCGTCTTATTTTATTCGCCGAAACAAGAAACAAGAAAAAAACGATATTTGGACATGTCCCCAAAAGATGAAAACAAATCTAGCGACGCTTGGTTACCCTACTCAAGATACTCCGTTTCATTGCGTTGCTTGAAATTATGACGGATGCAAAGTCACAACCCCTATTTTTTCAGCTCCTTTGGCACACTCATCGACCCCTTCTTTCTTTTACAGAAAACTGGCTTCAGTCTGCGAACCGCGAACGGAGCTGAGCTCCTGCCTCATATTGCGTACGCAC
Organism: Baylisascaris procyonis; assembly: GCA_037389465.1. NCBI lineage: Eukaryota > Metazoa > Nematoda > Chromadorea > Rhabditida > Ascarididae > Baylisascaris > Baylisascaris procyonis. The sequence goes on along the minus strand of JAZARR010000234.1, from coordinate 62,083 downwards.
CGCTACCGTACTTTGCATTCTGCAAACGATTAGTAACGTCCATCACAGAAACTGGAAAACTTGTAATAGAAACACGCAAGTTCTCCCATCATTACCTTAGGATGTCGGTTTAATCCCCATGCGAAACTTTAGCTTAATTGGAGGGGAGGCGCATTTGCCGAATGGGCCATCGTTCTCTGCAATCTGAGTAGCGCATCACAGATGACCCATCCAGCAAGTGCACTTCCCCCTTCAATTGAGCTGAAATTTTGCATTAGGGCAATAAATCGTCATTCTTAGTTGAATGATGGGAAAACTTGCAGGTTTCTGTTACAAGTTTTCCAGTTCCTACGATGGACGTTGGTACTCGTTTGTAGAGTGCAGAGTACGGTAGTGGTGCGTACGCAACGAGGGGCAGGAGCTCAGCTCCGTTCGCGGCTCGCAGCCAGGTGTCACCGCCCTCTGCAATTGTGCCGCCCGACCCTCTTTTATGAGAACAGTTCTTTATTAAACTTGCCGATCTTTATTTAAGCATTTGTTAAACTTTATTACCAACTTGCGAGATCTTCATTAAAAGATGCAACTTATCAATGCAATCTTTTATAAACGAGAGAAATATAAACAAGACCATACCGGAATCCGAAAACAATACCAAAGGGAAAAAACAGCACCGCACGATCGGACAAGTTGCCAAGTCTTTATCAGCGCAGGATTAAGGGACAAAACCTTTTGCAAATATATCGAACATAAAAAAATACTCTGGCAGATGACAGATCTGCTCAAAAACATCAAAAAACGAGAAATTTCACAACTTTTGGACTCTTTTATTGAACACCTCAGAAAACAAAACCAGTTTTGATTTATAAACAAATAATTTTGTGCTAAATCTGCAGCAAATAATCACATCACAAAAAATAACCAACAACTTCAGATAAAAAACCCCCAACTTTAAAAACGAAACACTCTGGTCGAAGACGCTCTCCGTATTGCTGACGCATTCCTCGTGATCGCATCCATTTCTTCCAACTTGACGCATCTTCTCCTCTTCATATCGAAGCAAACTTGAAAGCCATCGAACAGTAACTGATCCATTCTAGCCCACATACGTCCTTTGATTACATTCGGCGGACTGGATGCCCATCGACAGATTGCATCAACTCCTCCTTGCAATCCCTCCTACGGATGCGAACAGCGACGCCACACTCCTGCAAAACCTTTCACCGAACAATCAAAATGCCTAACGTCCATTTATATATCGAAAACGTCACCGAATCAGAAAGGGAAGTACCATACTATTTTCCGTTTTCTCAATCTTTCGACTGCGCTTGAACCATACTGACCACCGGCCCACCTTCAACGATGTCACAGCATCCTACTTCGGCCGGGTTCAGCTCATTTCCGAAACTCTCATTCATCTATAAACGCACAAGACCACAAAAAACGAAATCGCTGATTCACTCACATACATGACTGGAACATCCTTGGCCTCAACGATGAACCTGATGGACACAACCAAACCTCCGTATTAAATGGCTCCCAGCTATTCCTCCATAAGTAAACCTTGCGCTTATACACTTTCCCCAGGCTAAGAGTTGAAGCCTCAATCTAATCAACCAAACCTACATGCGCCCTTAACGATACGCAAAAGGGTCAAGCCTTTTCACGAAACACTTTTTCAAATACAGTAACACAACAAAAGAAAAACCATCCGTCCATACGGTCGAATCCTCGAACGAAACGATCGACGAACTTCTGGGTCTTCGCGGTTCACAGGTTTTCTGGCAACGATTCAACGAACAATGCAAGTCGCATAGCAGTTCGTTAGATAAATGAGCAAATCGATGAAGCGACGAGAATGTCAGCTGCTTCCAAGTTCCTCAGCCACATCCAACTAAGAACCATTATCAACTACGTGCATTTAAATGTGCATCCCCCCCCCCCTTTCATAATCAATTGTCATCCAATTTGGATTCACATTGCCTTCTTTGCATCAATCTCCTCTCTATAAAGCATCGGATTCTTATTTCTCGTTCCTAACCGACGAAATGCCTGGGAATTTTTTCATCAGCAGCATTATCCTAACAAATTGTTTTCCAAATGCAGCGCTAAATAATCGAGGAATTGACTTCGGCCAAAATTCTCCTACCTTTTAGACGACCCAAATTACTATAACAATGTTTAACCCAAGATCCTTTACTTTTGAAAGAGTACATCCCGTGTTACATTGAGGTGGAACAAAATATCAACGCAAAGTTCATCGCAGAGATGTAGGATCGGTGAGGAACGACGCTCAAACTCTCACTGCAAAGTGAGAACTGCTGTACTTTGGCATGAACGAAAACTGCCAAACCTGTAACACTTACGCTCGTCGGCAGTGACTCGCCACATATAAAACCGCGCAATCTTTTCTACTATCAGAATCGCACAGTTTAGCCTTACTTTTGTTCAAATTGTATTCTCCATAAGGAGCGCAGCCATAACAACTTCGCGGCAGTCCTTGGATCACTCCAGAACATGCAATTGTATAAGCCGGCGCCAACTTCGCCAAATTATGGTGTGAGCGTTTTACCTCACCCACAACAGCCTCGTCAACTTAACGCTTGAAATGTCAACAACAAATAAGCACATCCCGAATTTGCACCCATTTTTGCGACATCCTGCCTCCCCCTCCTCTCCCACCCATCCCACCAAAAACGACAAGGATGGACCAGACAGCAACGCATTGCTTTAGTTCATTCTCATAATATCCCCCAAAATTGCTCTTAAACACCAGTGATGACGTTTACTGCTTATCAGCCTAGTCATACAGCCTTCCGATTGCGACCGTACAAATCTATCCATCTGCAGCCCACTAATTACTACTCAGGGACCATTCCCTTCCTCCTGACCTCCCTCCCCTATGCTGCTTAGTAACCTGGGGGAGCCATAGCGTGCGAATTCCTTTGCGATCGCTTCGTTTCAAAAATTGTCGCTTTCAGGCGATCGATTTCGAGGTGATCGATCGAAAATCGATATTCGAAATGGTCGATCGATTGATTGTTCAACCGCGTTTGAAAACAGCGAAAAGCGATCGCCACAAAAGAACGTGCGTGCGCTTCGTAATTCAAGTACTAGCGAAGATTTGTCCTCACTGAAAGAACACTTCGTTGTGTTATTAACGTTTATTGAACCAGAACAAACAGCTTCAAACGTACGATAACCTGATAAGACAAATAATGCATACCCCTCGAATCTTTGCCCATTAAAATCAACGCCGATTATTTAAAAACAACAATTGCAACACATCGGTGAATACAGCAACCCCGGTGTTAACATCTTCCTGCGAACATCAACAGGGCACTGAGATAGCAAGAATGATGCCCAACCATCTACAAGAAACATCTACCGTCGAATAACACTCATTCCCTTCCCATCGCCAAATCGGAGCCGAAGAACTACAACTCTACGACAATGAATAAGCACTCAGCAAAAGAACATTGCAATCCGAATGAAACTAACAATGCGAGCATAGCTGATCGATGCGGAAATGTCGGGGAAAAGAACTGGAAGGAAGGCTGAAAGGATGACCGCGCCGAACCCTACCATGTAATACCAGGTTGAACATAAACTTTAGAAAGATAAAAATCTAAGCAAAATGCCAGACACCGATCTTAGTATTGGTAGAGGAAAGTAATGAGAAGCGGTGAAGCCTCAAAATAGTAGTAAAATAATTCATAACCTCAAAGCAAAAATACTTTTTCACCCGTAATTTTTCACGTACAAAAAGAAGCTCTGACAGTACTTTCAAGAAACGTTTATAAGGCAAGAAAAATCTTGGTGCAAAAAATTCCTTGTCTATCAAGACCAACAGCTTCAGTTTCTCCCAAAACATACTGGTCATACTGTTGGGAATATGGAATAACTGAAACAAAATAACTGAAATACAGAGAAATTAAAAGACGTGATGAAGAACGAGAAAAAAGAAGGAACAACTGCAGGATGCTTATGAACAAAGAGAGCATTCAAGTGGCTCCCTGCTCAAAACGAAGCATGCTAAAGACATAAAATAAAAGAACTTCAATGGCCGGTAATAAGGAAGTAACTGCGCCTGGGTCAAGGATGACCCATGGAAATGCCCTGTGTTCCCAAACGCTGAAAAAAAAAGACGCGAATTTCGACGTCTGTTTCTGGGACTCGAGTTCTTCATGAGCAACAGTTTCAAAAGATCATCCCATTCTTGTTCAAGAAGAATAAGAGAAATGAAATGCGATAGTGGTGATGGGTTCATCGAGACAACGAAAAATAGCACATTATAATATTGCAGGAGGTCCAACAGTGAAAAAATTACTGACTCACTAAAATCTAATCGTAAACCACTGGATCTGTTCCCATCACGACTGGGCTTTTGTAGAAATAGAAAAAAAAGGATGACGCATAACGGTATTAGGATAGAAATGACTGTGAACAAAAAAATGGTAACATGTGGACCGCGAACGAAAAAACATGTAATATGTAGACCGTGAAAAAGCAGGAGCAAGCAATATGCACGGACCAAAACGCTCAAACGCAGACAGCGCGGTGTGGAGATCTGAAACCCACTGACCATCTGACCATCGACGTCTTTTGAAATTTCGTTCCGTTTTACCAGGAAAATTCTAAATAATTTCAAGATTTCGAGGGAAAGGGAGCCTCAAATACCAAACGGCAGATTGTTTCAACAATCACTGTAATCAAACGTGAATGGTCCGTGCGGATGCAGAAATGAAAGGCCCCATCCTCATCTCTGCGTCCACCGCTTGTCTTTATCCATCAAAAGTGACCTGACACACCGCAAACAAATATTAATGAAGTGGATGGCACTCTTTGATATCGAGGAATGTAGATTTCGTAAGCATCATTTTTTCTCAAAGGACAGCTGAGAGGGCAACGGTTGGGTCTGCGATGGGTCCACAAGACGCTGCCTTTGAGAAAGACCAGCCCTCGGTTATGTGCTCACGAAATCAAAAGTCCTCGACTGAAAGAGACCCAAGGTGATGTAGGATGTGATAAAGGGCGTACGCTTGAAGAGTTGGCGGATCGGGTTCGAGGGGTGTCTGCGTTCAAGAACGAGAGCGCAACGAGTGCGGAGTGTTCGACTTCGACTTCGAGCGCGCCGGAGACGCAGAACGCGACCGTGATCCCGATCTAGCTGGACTGTACTGCGGCGAGTCGCGCTTCGTGTGTGGTGAACGCGAACGCGTGCGTGAGCGACTGCGAGCACTTGCCTCACGCACTCTGATGTACGACGTATCCCCCTGCAAACGACCTTCTTTCAAGGACTATAATTTGCTGGAGCGCTCACCTATATAAATTCTCAGAAAAGTGCTGGCATTACAGTAGCCCCATCCTGATAAGCGGTGATGCTCACCTCATCCACCAATTAATTAACTCTAATGAAATTCTCATCCTCTAATTAACTCTTCTGCACGAACGGATGGTGGACTTTCGAGTCATCTATATATAAACAATTCTTCTACTTGTACAAATTTCTGCGCTCCTAAAATTTTGCACAGATGAAGTAAGAAAACACTTGGTCCTTTCTACTGAAGAATGAAGCAAGACGTTCATACCCAAAATAAAGTTTACGACAGCTTTCGTTATAAAATAAAAAAGATACTATTGATACAGCAGCGAGTGACCCGATAACCTGAGGTTACAACATTTATATAAAACAAATAAACAAACGAGCTTGTTAACATGAATTCTTCCCAATGCTGCATTTCGTTTTCTTGTCACCATGTGATTCTTGAAAAACAGTTCAATATCCGACGGTAGTACTAGCCAGCAGCCGTTAGAAATGCGACTCGCACTAGGCAACCGGCCTAAGTGACGTCAAATTCTACAGCACTTTTTCTTACCAAAAGAAAACGTTGGAACTGCAGCTGGCACTTTAACTGCAGATATCACGTGCCTGCAACATGGATATACTCGACGATGCTAACATAAAAATGTTGCCCGCCGGAGCAAAATAAGTATAGTGGCAAAAGCAATTGTTATTGACTTAACTAAAGTACGCTCACTGTACCAATGATTGCGAAAAGACAGCTTCCCTCTCCACCTTCAGCAACAATCAACTGAAATGAATTTCCATACTAACCAAGGTCGGTTAACGAAACCAGAGATGGGGACCGTAAGAAAAATGAAAGACAAATGTTGCGAAATTTTGGCAAAGCTGTCGCTGCACCATAAATAATGCCAATATAATGTCTTACAAAACCCCAGGTGCAAAAAATTGTCCAATTTTCTGGGGAACAGATAAACGAAAAAAAACATAAACGGCAACTTTCCGAGGACAGCATAGCAAGGTACAATATTTTAAGGAGTGGGCTTGGGCAAATATCTATTTTTAAGGATAGAAATGGTGTGAATGCAATGGTCACGCTGGATGTTCTAATGAGAGATAAAACTTCTGCCTTTTTTGAACCATCGATCTTTTAGCGATCGTCGTAGAAGAAAACGACCTATAGACGGTTGTCCACCTTTACACGCTCGCAAAGAACAAAAAATTCTTAATATGTGCCCCGTTCAGTTTCAAAAACATCAAAGGTCGAGGCTTCTTACTGTCCAGGAAACGAATGAACTCCCAGAATCACTACCTGTAACTCTTCACTCTGATATGCTAAAGTTGCTATAAGTTGGTGACGAAATATCTGTGTGATGCACAGTTTTAAACAAAGAATATGTGCTGGAATATTCGCGTTCAAAAGATAGGATGACATACTGAGATAGACTGACGCCTTGCAGCACTTCAGATGCAAGACGATACATTTCTTTTCCCTTCACGGTGACAACTGTTTTAAGGACTTATCAACATCAGACACCACATTAGGAAAAAGATAATATACTTGCGAAAAGAGCGTTTCACAGCGTAAGTTTTCTCCCACTGTATCTGCTGACCGGAAACCTGTCCAAGCATGCATTCGATCAAAAACTCTAACCTCATGTGACTTGAACTTCGTGTCATCAAGCTTGCGAACAGCGTACTTCATATCATCATACTTTGTGTATTCGACCACACCGGTTCCATCCTTGTAAACGTCCGCGTAGCAGATATCACCAGCGTCACGCATGTGATCCTGAAAGCATCTGACTACATGCTACAATAAAGGTACCGACCACCAACCTCACTACTGCATCACGTAATAGTGTGATCAACACTACATCGGAAAGCAATTTCGAATTGCTTTCCGATTCCCCTTCTTCCACCCCACTGCAGAAACTCTTCAAACAGCGTACATACACATTAGCAACCGCAGTGATACCTTATATGCACCGCACATAAGTTCGACATACAGCACGAATTTTACTCACGGAGTCGCGGCACGGCGTTTTAAATAAATGGACCTGTGTTTACTTCGACCACAGACATATATCAGTAAAACGTTATACTGCTCTGAGCGCATTACTTTTCCCACTTTAATCAACACAGCACTCATACGAATGAACTCCTTTCATATTGCTTCCACTTCCGCCTAGGTGAAGTTGTAGGATCGCGTGAGGTTAGGGTTTGAGCACTTGCGTATACGTTCTCTACACGTAAGTGGATATACTCTATTAAAGTTGTTTAAACATGTCAGTATACGTATCTACATTAATACTAGTGCAATTTTTCGATGGTTCTACTTCGCCGCTCACTGAGATATGAGTTCCCCAATTTTCCTTAAAGTCTCAAAACTTCCGGAATATTCAACCATTCCATCCCTCCCACGAACCCGTCAAGTTCAGGATGTTATGACGATATCGCGAACCAAAAGCCTACGATCAAGACATCAATCAATATATGTTTCTTAAAGTAGCGACAACAAGAGCAAAGCTAGCCCTCAGAGTACAAACTCGTTGAAACAAATTACAAAAGAGGCAACTTTTGCCCTCTTAATTTCCGAATTCCGACACAGTTTTTTTTTTTTTGAACAGGATGAAGTGCCGATCATGAGGTGGTAATCATGCTTGCTGAGCGTTTTAAAAACACACCTATACGCATCCTGTGAAGACAAAATGTTTGTTCAAAGTGAGCAAAAAATGAACCCACGGGTCACGCATACAAAAAGTGTCCTTCTATTGTATGCGAGCATAGTCATGAAATAATGCTTGAGTATAAGAGGTAGGCACCTCCTATATGTGACGGAAACCGCGATGGAATAGCTCAGACCTCAGCTCCACCAATTCCGTGCATCTGTATACATAGCTCAAAGATTAAACATTGACGCGCCTCGCCGAAAGCACAGCACACTACTCGTGTTCACTTTCTTTTATATAAGGCATGCAACACACCTCGATTGCTTGATTACCAGATAACTGCTATCTGGGATGCAGCAAACGTCATAAACTCCTATTCTCCCCTCATATCTTCCCCTCTCCGGCACGTATTGTGCCACTTCGCGTATGAGCTTCTTATTGCAGAACTTCCTTCTCCTCCCCCTTCCCTTTCAGCGCTTAATTCGCAAAATACACCCGTTTTCGTGAATTGCAAATTTCAGTACTTCGATGCAGGCAAAGCAAAGAATGACTGCAAAAGCAGCAATCAATACCTTTAAATCTTGCCAAGAGCCGGATGCCGGAAGTCCGGAGATGATCACACGATATCCACTTCGACGTACAGGTGGTCCTCTTGGCGCCGGAGGACGGCGATCATACCCAGCACCGCCATAGATAGGCCGACCGCCGGGACCGCGCGGACCCACTCCTCGCGTCATCTCCACACGAATGCGACAACCATCCAAGTCGTAGCCATCGCGACCACGTATCGCGTCTTCGGCATCACTAAAACATTACGATAACCACTTGCTTCTCAAAAAAAAAAAGAAAAAAAATCGTAGTGCAAAAAAGCGATCTTCAATTTCTTTCCTCCCTTCTTTATACTTAAGGTGCAAGCGATATGCTCGATCGCTCAAGATTGACTGAAATTGCAAAAGAAGACCACACCAAGGAAGTTGCAACATCAGAAATGCTTAACTAAGCGCACCGTCTGATGCAATTTTGCCAACGATTGGCTAAACAACAATCTTCGGGAAAACATTACGTACCGTTATTCGTCGTCCTTTTTTCTATTTCTACAAAGATATAAGGACCTGAAATTCTTTGACAATTTCAATCCATTTGTAGCCATTTGTGAGACTTTTCAGTTAGGACAAACAAAGCATTTCAAAACCAACAATAAAACACTGAACAAATCAAAGCATTGCAAAGTGGTAACAACACTCAACATTTGAAGTACGGTGACCAGTGGAAAAATGCAGTGAGGAGGCTCATTATATTCATCTTCCCCTCTCATCCTAGGAGACGGAAAGCAATTTACGAGCATAAAAATTTTCAAGCATTGCTTTTTCTTCTTCCCCCTTCTCAACGAGCATAAAAACCACGTTCACTTCCGCAGACTTCATTAATAAGTACTAAATAAATCTGAACGACACATGGCTTTTAGTCAAGAACAATGTGGCCAACATCACACTACCATTCATGGAAAACATAAAAGAGATGCAAGTCATCTAGCTGTTGCAATCACGCATTACTGAAATCCCAAACCAAATCAGATGATGTCCTAAAACTGCGCAAAAAAAACGATTGGGGAAATAGCATCTTTATATGCATACATATCCATTGGTCATCTCGCAGTTGAAAACCCATCCCCCTTTCAGCTTATGTAGTTCTCATAGGTCCATTTTTCTTGACAGCTGTCATTAAGCACTACACACAGGTGCAACATCATCAGCAACCCACAACATTAATACTGAATGATCTCATGATCCATGCTAGAGCAATGAGTAGTCACTTCACAGCCGTCCAGTCTGTGAAATTAAGTGATGATCCAACCTCTTCTGCACTGAGCGTACCATAATGTAAAGATCCATCGCATCTTACTCATAACGGATATATAAGTTAACCATCCTATTATGCAAAATGTTCAATACATTTCACTAGGGTAAATCATCTTTTCTTGCAAATTAAAAAACATAAGAAGCGTACATAATCGGGAATATTTTTTATTAAGATAGAAATGTGCAACTACGCTGAGACCAATAATCCATCGAACAAGCTAAGAGAGGTTTTTGAGAGTTGAAAACGAAATTGAAGTTTTCCCGTCCAACCAAGTGCATCCTCTTTCTCTCCCCCTTCCTCCTTTTGCTAATTTTCCTGTATTAAGCTGTATTCGCTCCTAAAAAGCACATTTAAAAGACTTACCGTGAATCTTCGAACTCCAGAAAAGCGAACGGAGCACCCCGGCTGTACTTAACGTCGATGAAACAAATACGTCCGTATTTGTCGAATAGATCTTCCAAATCTCTCTGTTTGACGTTCGATGGCAAATTGCCCACATAAACACGACAATCACGTCTGCTGCCCATTTAGAATCTGTAATTTTAATGAATATGACCATCACCAAAAACGCACATTTTATTTTATAAGACACGACCATCGTCGCTATCGATTAACGCGCTTTTTTCTTCACTATTGGAAAGGAATAGAAAACTCAGCATTACAGCTGACTAAAAACTTAGTATTCCCGCCCGAAAGGGCAGAGGGAAGCGATGGAAGGTGGGATAGATGGAGTAAGATTACGACGTAGACAAGCATGCACATGGGACGCACTCATAACTAGTTAGCTTCACAGGATCATCAAAATTAATAATGCGTCAAGTTTGGAGTCCTCCCCTGCCAACCGAACCACCAATCTACATCCCTCCCCCCCGCCCCCATCGACAGAGAACTCACCTTCCTAATTATGCTGCAATAACGAAATTATACCCTCTCCGTTTTTTTTCTGGGGCAGTGAATTAGATAAATGCTTATTATAAGTTTTTCACTAAAACCCACTTCTCCCTGCCTCCCTCTCCTTCTCGTCTCCCCCCTCTCCCCCCCCCACCCCCCACCCCAATGCAACAAACTGTTAGACTAGCTGGTGACCATGAGAACTGTCAGTGAGTATAAAATTACGTAGAAATACTCAACACTTCGACTCTTAAGCCATCTACTACAACCACAACCCTAATTCGGGATGGTGCAAAAAACCTTCCAAACAACAGCTCATCGACACCACTGACTATAAACCATCCTTCCATACGCACCTCACAAATCACAACTATCACCTCCCTCAACCGACCTCCCGTTAAGACCTCCACACCGACGATTGAAAACAAATCGTTGCCGATGATTCGCGTCACTAACCCTCGTGTCGGAAGACTACAGTTTTTCAAAAATCAGTTGCCTGAGAACCTCGCGGCGAATGTATATTCAAATAAAGGGCGCCACTAAACATTCCGCTGCCACAAAGAAAAATCGATAATTTAGCGTTTATCATTCATCGATGTATAAACTCCTGGCTCTATTGCAGCGAACGGTGGCATCCGGCTGTGAACGCGAACGGAGCTGAGCTCCTGCCTCTCATTGTGTACGCGCCACTACCGTACTCTCCACTCTACAAACGAGTATTAACGCTCATCATAGAAACTGGAAAACTTGTAACAAAAACGTGCAAGTTTTCCCACCATTCAACTAAGCATACCGATTTAATGCCCCAATGCAAAATTTCAGCTCAATTGAAGGGGGAAGTGCACTTGCTGGATGGGGCATCTGTGATGCGCTATTCATTGCAGAGAACTATGGCCCATTCAGCAAATGCACCTCCCGTCCTTCAAATAAGCTGAAATTTTGCAAGCGGGCATTAAATCGACGTTCTAAGCTAATGATGGAAGGACCTGCATGTTTCTATTATGCAAGCGTTGCGGGATGCGGATTTGGTTAAAGGTGGGAGAAGGGGTGGGGAGGAGGATGGGAAGGGAGGTCGTCTGCCTAAATTGCAAGTATGTGTTCTATCACTTACTAGGCAGGATCGTAAACTGAAATGAAATGTGTGGAAAGCGCCTAAAAGCAGTGCGCTGAGACGCACATCTTTAATAAGGTTTATGTAAAAACCTAGTCTTCTGATGCTTCAACAGGTGCTAAAAACTAAAAAAACAGCGCAACCAGCCTAGATTTCAGCAGTTAACCTTTACATTCAATGACAAAAATAAAAACGCCGCCTCTTTGCGAAACGTCATTATATTACCGCTTTGCAAACATCTATCACCAATGAATGCATTTAGAGTAAAAGAGAGCGCACCGCTCATGGGGAATAGACGCAGAGTGAGGGTGAAAATATCTTTTAAGAGGCGCGAGAGGGCAACTTGCTAACGCTACAGTACTACATGAGAGTGATCAAGTGCCGCGTATAGCAAACTGAGTGAAACAAATATGGATCGACGGCGAACATTTCCAGGCGTGCTCTCAGGATATTTTGAAAATGTCACGGTTCGCTAGCTAATAAAAACATGAAGAAATCATATGCAAATTTGGCCTCAACAACTGGAAAAAGCAGAAAAACAAACTGGAAAAATATAATTCAATAAAGTTCCAATCAAAATTGTAATAATCACGACTGTCGGTCAACTTGCCACTATGGATGCAACAGCTTGCACAAGAGAATCGCATTCCTCACTAACAATGTGTAGACTACTTCCGGTTGACTATCCTGTCTGTGTCTGTCTGTTGGCATGTTGGAAACATTTCGGGTGTTCAAGTAGGCAAATAACGTTCAAACAGATAAATACAAATGAATTCTGATGAACAACTGTTACACGAAATGTACCAGTGATCTCGCTGCATTAAAGTTTGCCAAAATTAATTCAGCTATTTCAAGAAGTGTATCCATCCCTGTCCTTCTGAATAAGTAAAATTACTTCCGCATACTGCAATGTGACTAATGGTTGCAATTGTTGCATAAAATGAATCCGGTAAAGTGAATGCGGATATCCGTATTAGCGATAAAGTAACGAAATTAGATAATATTAATTAAAGCTTTCAAAATGGCAACCTTAGTCCACTTACTTCTTTTTAGAAGTCTATATTCAAACCAATAATTCCACTAACTTCAATTCCACCGGCTGATTTTAGGATCATACTGCGTCTTTTTTAATTATCCTAGGTGTATTTCCAATGCAAATTTCCCTTCACATATAAATGCATCGGATTCCTTGCTTAGCAAGTTTTTTATTACCCAAAATAAATATTTGTCGTTAAATGTTCCATATTTCTTCAATACCTAAGATGACAGAAGAGGGGAGCAAATAAGCGTAATAACTAGGGGAAAATTCCATGCACAGGTATACGTTCAAATAAACGAATATTCCAAGTAAATGTCTTAATAAGCAAGAGATATGCCACTTCGTTCACTTCTTACAAAATAAAACATTTTTAAGACGCAACAATACTGAACAAAGTTTCGCATCAATTTCTATCTTACTTTACTGAGGAAGAAACAAAAAATGCAGCAGTAGTCGATCGTGCTTCCCGGAGTTGGAGAATCAACTGTTTTAAGCAGTTGGAGACCGCTTCCGGCCGACAGAATTACAGCTAAGGAAATCTTTGAAAAGTCGGATGTCGATGTCATTCCTAAACTAGTATTCCATACGGGTCTACACGACATGATCAAATGCCATCCAGTTAGTGTGACTTCTGGGAACGTTCATGATCAAATGGTTATGAAGCGTGCTAGACAATTATGAAATCTTTCGCGCTTTAAGAACGATTCTATATGTCCTTCCCATCATAGGCATCCTGTTGAAGAAGTGTAGGAGAAAAGAAAGTCTGCTTCAAAAACTGATACATCCTTCATAAGCAGTGTGCTGTAGATACATGCCGCCGAAGGAAAGGTCTTCGGAGAGGAAAGACAGTACTGTCTACTTAGGAGAAGGGGCTTCAGAGATCTCTTACATTGCTCCATCTACTATCCAGACCTCGGGGTAGCATGTCAACGTGAATGCGTTCCCCATTTAAAAAAGAAAATGTTCGCTATAAACATACATCATTCTTTTCTTCTCGAGGATGAACTTCCTCTTTCAATTGATGATATCAGGGTGCATGCAGAGCAGCGCAATAACATTTATTCAAACGTCTAAAGTGCAATGAACCAATTTCGAGAACTAGAGGCATCAATATTCGAAACAAGGTCGTTAGCATTGCTTTTCGAGAATGCCGAGCGCGTTCACTTCTATATATCCATTACTATTAGACGATGGAGAGCCTGATAAATAACAGCATAAAATGAGAGCACGAAGAAGTATAGTCATCTTTCGGGAGCAACGTTTCACTAGAGTCACCGAGACTTAGCGCATCAACGTCGAGCATAATTCCGCAGCCCTCAAATACCACCGCTGTCGCCCATCACCCACCTGATCCTCTCCTTATTCCGATTTATTGAAATTACTAACAGACAATATTTTTACCCCCCAAAACTAACTGCCTGCAAATACAAGCCATAGAGGGGACGATCCCACGTCGCAACCAAAGGATCCCCTTCAAATTTCGTACAGAAATAATGCACTACTCTTTTTTTGGTTTCTGATTTCAGACTGCCCGAAAACGTCCAGAAACGCTTCATTAGTACTGCTTTCCCTAAAATCCACTGCGACCCATACACAACAAATTACACTGCAATGCTAAAAATCTCTAACCTGAAGTCAGTAGAATGTCGAGGTCTTAAGTTTTACTTGATTCCCTAATATAAAACTTTTGGCTACTTTTCTGACATCCCATTCCGAGAAATGTTTCACTTTGCCTCTTCCCGCAACGACGTTCGCACAGATTTCATCTCCCAAAAAGTATTGCCGCGTAAACAATGTTCTGATGAGTTTCCTGCCCGAAGTTTTGAGAAGTTAGAATCTACTTTTTCCAGATATCGTCAATGCATCTACTCTACCATCTATTCTTAAAACTGCTGCTTAGTTGTTTTGATTTTCACCTATTGCTGCTGATGCGTATTGAATCTAGAGCTGTTTTATGCCCAATCATCTGGACGCTTTCTGGCTTTCCTTCTTTGTTCTACTTGTCTTTGTGTCCCCATATTTTTTGTATGATTCTCAATGAGAAACGAAAATAAATAAAAGATGAAATAATAGGCGAAAATTCATTTCGAATGAGGAAGAAACAAATAAACGAAAAATATACCCGATATGATGGTAACCGTTTACATGTAGGATATAAAAACACACAAATAACGAAATAGTACTATTATAGCACTAAATGGAAACACTGTCATAAAATGAAGGAATGAAAGGAATATGGTATAATTTGTAGCGAAAGTAGTCGACCCTCTTGAGTGAATTCTTAGCGAACACAGATACAAGTAATTTAACAAATCTTCCATTGTATGTGGCACAGTGGAGCGATTAACGATCTAGGAAAAGAATTCCATGCTTTAACCCTTTATTCGAAAATGGGTAAAATGAGGTTAGTAAAACGTCTGCCACGTAGCGGTGAGTAATAAACCCATAAAACGGCGTTCAACACCTTCAAGTGATAGGCATTTTACCCACATTGCTATCTATAGATGGTGTTTGAGTGCTTGCGATGCATAGCAAACCTTCTATATTGAAGTTGAAATGTGCTGCATATAACTCAGCAGAAATAGCAAATGCTTAGCAGATGAATGCAACATTGCGTTGCTATATGATGGCCTGTTCTGCATCTATGGTACACTTCTTTAGTTATAATAGTCTATTTCATCATACAGCAATATGCACTTATACCTCCATGCTGAATATAGACAGGGTGAAAGGATCAAGGCTAGATCGCCATCATGCCACCTAGATGTCGGAAGGACATCGGAGGTGAAGCCAGTTAAGGCAGCATAGTGTCAAGGTGTTCTCTAACTCATAGCAATCCTGTAGGCTTTGCTGATGTAGCTTCCATATCTAGTAGAAATTGTAAAGATTAGACTTCTACGAAAAATATCTGACTTCTTTTCGTTCATTTCCCTCAGCGAATTTAGCGACTCATCGTTAAACATTTCAATAATGTCAGTGCAGTAATATTGTCCCCTAATGTTAGCTATATCAATGTATTTCCTTTTGCTATGGATTATCTCCAAGCTGTGGGTGGATACTTTTTGAAGGATCGAGGAACTTTTCTTCCTTGATTCGATCGTTGATGGCAGGAAAAGGTCTATCTGTTCAATAGATTTTCGGTCGCAGTCATTTTACTTCCCAGTAATTTTTATCGATCCTCACTGTGGCAATCGCCTTCTTCCTTCAAAATTTAAGATATTTTCTCTAAAGGCTTCAAAAATTACAAGTCATGTGGGCGTTATGCCTATAATTTCAGCTCACCTGAGTCTAAAATGCGAATGCTTGGCAACCCACACTACGAATGAACATCGAGGAATAGGATTGATTGGGGAGGGATTTTTCAAAAACCAGAGGAAATTCGATATATTCCTACGAACGCTGTCATGTAAAATTTTTGCATTTTTACGGATGGTATTTAGGACGCTATTTTTACCTTTCATGCCATTCATTCCTACAAAAGTGGTATGACGAAGAGATCCCTTTGCTCCGCTACAATGAGACGGCTTTAAAAAATGTTTCGATGGCGGATGTAGGAACAACTGAGGGGAACTGAGGGACATGATACAACAACCTTTTGAAAACATTCGCTAAGGTGGGTGAGGAAAACGATGGCATAGTGATGGATGATTTACATGGCACTTTATAGGTGGCAACGGCTATCATAGAAGAAAAGAAGAGTGCATATGATCACATTGAAAGTGTCTCCTTCAATGACATAAAAGGTCACAAGACTTTAATTGCGGAATAAAAAAAACGTGCATGAGAACCTCCGACTGAATGAAAAAATTACAACGGTGCGCTAATTGTGCTGACGCTGTCGGATTTTTGAAGAGATTTTTGAGGGAAGATACATATGTAGTATACTAGTATTCTAGAAGGGATCTGCAAACCCTAGATGGGCCTCACCAAGTGTCGTTTAGCTCACTAAGTGTTGTTATAATTGGAGTCCGCACATCCTGCTCTCTTTATTGCAAGGATAATATCTGCACCCTTCGCAAAAGTATGCAAGCATAAACAGAAAGAAAGAGATAAACGCTCATAAATATATAAAATAGGCTTGGAAGAGCAGCAACGTCGAGTGGTGATCGAGACAACATAGCCACAACTTAAAAGCTGTATAAGTGGACGCATTAAAACGCAGACGGGAACCAGATTCCACACTCGTGCAGCGCAAAATTAGAAACGGTGCAGAACGTTGTTTGTATTGCAACATCTTTCGACGAACGAAAACCGATGCGCATGTCGATGAGGAGAGGGATAGGCAAAATATTTCTAAAAGCGATATATGGAAAGCAGAACATAATCTTATTAAAAAGATCAAAATTGAGCCTATGATAATTCAAGATTTCAAGTTAAAGGTTTTAGCCTTCTAGTGATATTGGGTCGATATGGTGGAGCGCGATTTGCGAAAAGCAGTGCAAATGCGTTTTTAGATATTCTCTAGCAACTTGATATTAGAAACCAAATAACAAGGTCATATAGGAGTGCAGTATTCCAAAATGGGTCGGTATTAGGTGAAGCCATTTCAGTAATGCTCAATAAATGTGTGCTGTAAAGCGTGGATAATACAGTTTTCAATTATCGCCGACTTTCTGGCAACAGTGGAACACTGGAACCTCCAATGAAGTTTAGAGTCGATTATAATAGCAAAGTCACGAACACCATCTGCAGTAAAAAGAACATCATATCCCAGCCCGGAAAATATTCATGCCGATAGTTGATATGAAGCACTTGACATTTGCAAGGAGAAACATTTAGCTTCTATATCGACCACCTGGCGAATGCATAAACATCCTTTTGCAGAATGTGGGAGTCTTATGAATGAGCACGCAATCGACAATAAATTTTTGTGCAAATTTTTGGTTCATCAGCAAAGACTTGGTACTGCTAAAGATATTACTGGAAACACCAATAATGTAAGGGGGAGGGAGAACAAAACAGGATCCAAGATACTTGCTTGCGGTACAACAATAGGAAGTAGGCGTGCAGCGGAGTAACAATTTCCAATTCTTACTCGGGAACTTCATCCACATAACAATGCTCTAGTTTACTTTAGAAAAGATCCGACAATACTATAGTTCTCCAAATCCACGAGGAACTTTTCATGACAGACCCCCTCAAAGGCTTCAGCATAATCGATATACACAGTTTCGGTCTGAAATCTCATACTCAACCAGGTAATCCAGTCCCTAAGCACGAAAAGAGTTACGACATCGTGGATCGGCCGGGATGCAGCCGAACTGAGCAGGGTTCAAAAGGCTGTTTCGGGTAAAATGATTCTTTAATGCATCTTTTTCCGATTATTTCGAAAACCTTACAAAAAAAGGAAGTCAGACTAATAGGGTGATAGTTTTCTACTGAGGGAGCGCTGCGGGAGGGAGGTAGTAGTTTTCTACATAGGTGGGAGGTGGTTTTTTCAACACCGGTGAAACAAACAAACATTTGAAGGAGGGTGGGAATATGAAGGAGAAAGGGAACTTGGAAAAATCCTTCAAAGCTGCTATGAGATTGCTTTTGCGTTGTGTTTTACAAACCCTCTACTATGAACCAAACGTTACCGAGTTTACGACTGAGATTGAGAACTGGACTTACGACATCCCTTTCACACCCTTATATGGATTTACAGCATAAGTTTTAATTTTAAAGCGGATGCTTCAATGATCATTAATTGGGGAGTTCCCTGATATAGAGACATTGCGAACAAAGATGCACTGTTTGTGAAAACCAGATCAACAGTTTTAACCGACGAATGGATAGTGAATGAGATTAAAAATACTGGTGCCTTGGCAAAAATTTTGCAGCAAAAGGGTTGGTGTAATAATAAAAAAATAAAATTCAGGTCACCAGCTATCAGCGTTCCATGATCTACCGTGTACAACTGCGAACTCGAATCAAAGAATTGTTCAGAACAAGATATGTATACAAACACAGGTAATATAAATACAAATGAATAAATAAATTAAAAAAATATATCCCAGTTATTCTTCCGTTTCAGCCATTATTCTTTTTTCCGTGGTACTTTTATGCTGCCTTTTTCGCAGTTTCTTTTCGAAATTTTGTTAGAAACCCGCGGGATTCTGCTTTCCTTTCCTCAATTTAGAAATCGAGTTGCTCACTTATAACTGAATGGGACGGTGGCCAGTACCATGATTGCATCACTACGTAGGTTATCACATGAGCTGTAATCGCTGAAGAGGAAACGTTGCGGCGTCCTTACTCATTCGTCCATTTCGGCGGACGTTTTTCAATGAATGCCCTCATGCCTTCTTTCCTGTCTTCCTGAAAGGAGGACGTCGATTAGACCAAAGAAAGGTTCGATGTGCAGCCCAACAAACATAGATGGGACTCAAGAGCTCCTATCCTTCAGGTCAACACCCTACCGTCTCGTTCACGTCAGCTTCAATTAGGGGTGTTAGGACGTATGGTAGTGTTACAAGTTTAGGTCAAATTGTGCTCAAAACTAATTGTTAACGTGCGTGCTTATCAGGCTTAGTTGAACTAACAAGGCCCCAAATTCTTATGGAGCCCCAACTAGGCGGCCTATGATGATTCCTGGCTCTTGCCGACGTACCAGACCCTCTGACACTACCTTCCGTCGAGGGCCAACATAGATGGTGGTGTTGGCGTGGTAGGCCGCTGAATGTCGACATTCAAGTAAACAATATGGAACGCTGAAATTTCCCCACTTGCGTGCGGACCTGCCGATTTAAGAGGTTCATCGAAATACAGCGTTTTTTATTCCGACCGAAAACTTAAGCTAGGCATTTCCCTAATTCTCGTTTCGACGTCGGCCGCAGGTCGCCCCTAATTTCCGTCGTTACAGCGACGTCATGTCTACGCATACTATATTTGTGTGCCTGTCCAAATCTTAATCAGGTAACTGACGAGGATATGAATGGAATTGTCTATATGTGCGGTAGCTCCAGATCAGAAACTATCCATATGCTCGATTTCCTCAATTCAGAGAACCTTGATGTAAAAGTAATGAAGTTTCATATAATTTGTGGCCTAGAATCATCTGTTACATCAACTTTCATGTTGGTCCATTGAGTTCATAGGGAACTATGCATTTGAAAATGCCCAAAGTTGAGTTAGACTTCACTATTGGTAGGGTTGGAAAAGCGAATCTTTTAGAGAAAATTTGTGCAAGAGATGACTCCATCAAAAACTTCATATATTTCTGTGCATGGTTTGTTGTTGTTGACATTTTATGAAACAATGACATGATGAGGAGGTTCAGAAAACATTATGTTCGGATTTTTGCACTCTTTTTGCCTTTTTTTGAAAGAATCGGATAATCGGTTAGCTTGATAGCCAGTAATGCAGAGTTGTTTTTCCTACTGGCCACTTTAACATACTTAGATCCTTTTTCGTGCACCTTCTCGATGCTGCCAATAAACACCAAATGTCAATGCAATTCAATTAATAAGTGCTAATTTTATATCGGCCTTGAGCGTTGTAATTCTTGATGGAGGTGACCAATTCGATGAAAACTGGGTGACCAATGGACTAGATTAGGTGACCAATCCGAAGACAGTCATGCTTAACAGAAAGTACAAAACCTAATTAAGAAACATCTACCTGGCTCTTCTGAAGGTCCCGTGGTGCTGTAAGTTGGATTATTTGGTAAGGCTTGCAAGAGAGGCTATTTGACCCAGACGACGGGCAACTCGGAGAAGAAGAAAAAAGTGTATATAAGTAATTACGGTGGCAAACGTGGCATGGAAAAGTGCTCGTTCGGCGGCAAGTCCTTGTTGTAGAGTTGTCTCATAGGCACTGTTCACAGCTTGTTTCACCATCGACGTTACCAAACCAGAATTCTGAGCGATCCTGTCAGCCAGGTTTATTGCTTCTTCGACTACCTTCTCAGGTGGAAATACCTTCAAATCATTCTCAAATAATCCATTTTCGTTGGGCTTTTCCGAGTTTCGCTAAGCTTCACTTCAACCTGCCTCACTTTTAATTTAGAGGCTGGTCTGAAGAGCGAATGCTTCAATTGCCTGTTTGGTTTTATTTCTAAAAGAATAGTAACAGCAGCTAAGATCAGCCATGAGAGCTGAAGTAACACTTGTACTTAGGTATTTGTCTTACTGTAGGGAAGACGGGTAATTTCCTGGGGTAAACAAAAAGGTAGATAGACCATCGCTAGCCCACGAACGAATTATGAATTATGATTCCAGTTCACTATGCTCGAGACGTTATCTTCGCTCACTTATCTCGAGTTATTGCTCCATTCGATGAGAACACCATCCGGCTTGCTTAGTCAGGATACAAAAAGCAAACTGGAGTAAACGTGTTTGAAGGTGGATGAATATCTTTACCCTTGAGTGGATGAGATTCCTGCTCGCTCTCACTAAACTATTGCTTGGTTTGATGGCTGACACAGCTGAAAGGGCCAAACCTTGGAGACAATCCCGCATTGTTTCGCTTCATTTGCTGATATCTTGTCTCCAGTGAGGCACAGCTCCATTGTAAGGGACTTCCCGGCTACCCTTGTCCAACGCTGCGTTCCACCGGCTCCTTAAACTCCAATTAAATGAAAATCAAGGGGCTGAAGGGTGTTTCACTGCGTACAAGAAAGAATCTATGCGATAATGACCAAAATGGAGCAGGAAAAGATGTGAATTCCCGAGAGGAGAGGTGAAACACAAGCTGCCAGCCATTTTCTACTCCCACATATCAGTCTGACTTGTAAACATGCCATCTTCCTAAAGTTCATTCTACTTCTCAGTCCACAAAACTTTACTTTTCTCCACTTCATCTTCATTCCATTTTATATGTTTCTGGAAATTGTTTTTTGCAAAGCACGTTGTGGCAAAGTCACATTTACCCAAGTCCATTCAATCAGCGAATATACTACATGTGAAGATATAAAATTTATTGGTCACAACTCTATACAACTTACTTCGTAATCTAATCGTTCACTAATAAAGACGGAACAACTGTGACAACGACCGTTTTGCTGTAGGAGATTTTCGACTTGAGATAGAAACCTTAGCTTTTTGCGATATTTCCTGAGTCACTAGTGAAAAATAACTGTGCGAAATAAGTCCTTAATATTTTCATCAATTCGACTGCTCGTAGAAACCTTCTAGATAATCGGATGGAACTAAAATGAAAAATGCACACGAATTTCTATCCTCGTTTGAGTGTCCATGGCTTTTTCTAAAGTTGGCCGATCAACTTGGATGATTGTATACGAGACCAAAATTTGATGCACTTGATAACCGCCAAGTTCCAGAGCAGGATTTAGCACAGACAGAATCGAAAAGGACTCGACACAGACAGACCCGAAAAGGATTTAGCAGAGAAAGACTCGAAAAGGTCTCGGCACAGACAGACCCGAAAAAGACTTAGCAAAGGAAGACCCGAAAAGGACTTAGCACAGACAGGACGTCGCCAAAGCGTTTTTTTGTAAAACGAACTTTTGAAAGCACTAAGAAAAAATCTATTGTGGCAGATTTGTACAAGCAGTCGCATCACCTGGAAAGTGAAAACATTTTGAGGCATTTTTTGAGAATTGGCACTTTTGGAAATTTTCTTTGCAACGTTTTCGAGAGTGTGTATCCATCCATCTGTTGTTTTAACCCAGGAACTAATGCAATTAAAGTTACGAGATTTGCAATGCATAATGCATGATGACCTCTCATACCACAGGATTGCCTTCTATTAGACTGCGTCGCTGCTAATTAACACATCGAGTTTCCTGAACTGAATTGCGCCGTCGTTCGTTAGCATATTTGGAGGGATTTTAAGCAGTGGTCTGGAGGCTGTTTATGACAGAATGGTTAGGAATGATTCTACCAATATGTGGAATTACTTATAACCTACTACGTCCCGTTTCTTACCAGGTGATAAAGTAACTAGGGGGTAGCAGGTGATAAGACAGGAAGTGAAGTATTCGAAGCAGATACCCACAAAGAGTTCTTTTCAAAGAGAATAAACTAGGAGGTAGCGGTCTTTAAATCGAAGCAGATACTCTTTACAGCTGGAGATTACAGCAGCTAGAACCCAAGACTGTTTAAAGACATCTTCAAATATATTACTTTTATGTATCACATTCTTGAATCATTAGTATTATAAAATGTGCAATTTGCGGATTCGAATGTTCCTCTACAGTATGCATAATATAATTTTCTCAGCCATTTATCAACTTTTCATATATCACGTAAAATGCGAGACTCCCTGAAACATTGAAAAATTCTAAACTTTATTTCCTCATGAAAATGCAGTATATGAAAACGCCCACCTGGGATTGTTCCGATTTTAATTTCGGGTTGTGCAAAAAGTGCATTCTCACTGGCGTAGATAATGTCGCACATGAGGGCCAATTCACAGCCACCTCCAAATGCCATACCATTGACAGCCGCGATAATTGGTTTCCGTAGTGCTGTCAACACACTCCAATCACCGGGTAATCCCGATTTATGTACGTCGACAAAACTCAGTTCACCCATTTCTTTTATATCTGCGCCTGCTGAAAAAAAATTCTTCAATGATTGAATGGAAACAATCTGTCTACTTGGTTGAGATACTGAAGCTTCGTAGTTGTTTCTAAAGACTTACAAATTTACACTAGTACTAACTTTAATGACTTGTTTCTTATAAAAAGTGGAATATTGCAAGAAGGATATAAGAAGTTATTTTCCAGTAAAGACAGAAAAATAAGGAGAAGGTTATGACTGGTCGTACTTCAGATCTTGGCCATCGAATTAAAAAAAAAAAGTTCATTAGCAGTTTGAATCGAAGTTGAAGCAATATTACGATATTGAGCCTTTTTTGCTAAGTCGTTTCCGGTTTAGCTGCTAGTCGGAACTGCGCAGTACTTAAGAAATATGGTTTTTATCATATGCTTGAATTAAAAATAAATTGTTCACAAGCAACTTGAACCATAGCTATAAACTCATGAGTTAATATAATTTAAGCAATCATATATACCAAATTCCTAACTGGAGTGGGGCGAGTGGGCGGGATATGGTGAGAGCAGAAAACGGTAGGAAGGTGAGGTGAATCCTTTGCTATCCAAGAACAATGAAAGGAATTCAAGTGATTTCCACCTCCACGCTGGTTGAAGGAGAAGAAAAGAAATGTGCAAGAAATGCTGTGTGCTACTACTTGTATTTTCTCATAAATGCATACTTTTATTGCCGCTTACTTCAGGCCATATCAATGCTCACTGTAATAGGAAAATAAATCCTATGCAAGTCATGAAAACTTTCTCAAATTTTCAAATATAATAAAAATCGTTTCAAATATGCTCACTCTAAAATGTTCTCAAGTCAAAACCCCTTATAAGAAATCGGTTTTGCAGTAACGGTCGACTTAAAGAAATCTTTTCCATCTGTAAAAGCATGCATACTGGCTTTTCCTGTATCCTTAATGGAATACGCAATGTTTTGTCACTAAAATAAACTCTAGCCTATCCTGATAACGACTGTAATAATAACATTGATAACAATTATAATAGTAATGATAGTAGTAAGGCGTCGACCACTTATATGTATACCACCCTGTCAGTGCCATGTTAGCGAAAAATAATAACGATGAAAGCCTGCGGACTATAGGTTTCGAAGCTACCTGCGGAAATATTTTCGCTAACATAAGAGCTGTACCTGGGCATATAATAATGACATTTATAGGCGTGATCGACACGCTTTCTGGATGAAATAAATTAAAACAGGCAAAAGACACGGTTATTGAAGCAATAGCCGAAAATTATTGATTGTTTTTTATGCTGCAGCGATCATTTCAAGAACGATGACCATTTTCACTGGAACTTGTATCAAATAAAGCAAGAACGAAAAGTCTCATACCAGAGAATGCACGATGAGAGCCGGTCAATACTATCACAACGATAGACTCGTCAGCATTGCAATCCTCTAGCACCATATTCAGCTGTAAAAGCAATGTTTCTAATATATAACTGAAGAAGCATTTGTGATATTCCAACAGTATGAACAGCTAAAATCTGGGAGCTAAGAAGAAAATATAGTAAAGTTGGCAAGTAATACATCTTAGCTTCAACTTCCCTTATTACATGCGAGTATCTGTTTGGATATTTGCGCTTTCAGAATTTCTTACGTCTTGAAAAATAGCCTTATTATTAAATGTTCCGCTTAGCACATTTTTTAAAATGTTTTTGCTGCTGTGACTGTTTTTAGATTCTTTTAGTTTCTTCTTCCTAAGCGCTTAGCCTTTGTTTATTCCTTCCTTTCCACTTGTCGCCTAATTTTTTCAATCACTTGCGAATCTACGCACCTTCTACCTCTTCATTATCGCCTTTACGAAATGGCGTTCATACTGGACTTGCATCTTCGAAAAACATTGGGCCTAGGCATAAATCGGCCTTTCCTTTTTGCTATTAAATAGTATAAGCCGGTGAACATCTTTTCGTTGATGAATGAAGGATTTACCTCTATAAACGGGTAAATGTATGCGAAAACTTCTGAGGATACATCAGTGCGCATACATGAATAGAAGGGAAGGAATCGTTAGAGCATTGTTCTCTTTTTTTGGTTGAGAAGAAAAAAACTATTGACGTGGGAAGGCACGTTTTATCATAGCAAACCATAACCTCATACAATAGCAAAGTGAATATGCGTCGCAATTTAGCTAATAAAACCGCAGTGTAACATAAAGTGTCCCTTCTCTCCCTAAAGATTATTTGTGCATCCATAAAAGGAAAATATATCTTTATTGCCTTCTGTTGCCTACCTTTTGCAGTATTGAAAACGCATATTATAGCTGCATCTTTTCTCCGATAGCCTTAAAATTCAAAGGCAAAAGTAGGATTTGGGCGAATTATGTTAATGGGGATCACAGAAGTGCTTGCTGTAAGAATTATTGCAAATCGAAAGGAAATGTTTTAGGGATTTGCTTCATGCAAATATAGACAAACTTTTGATACATATGGCACATCCGCATAAAGATGCAAATAAATTTGTGGTGAAAATGCGAATGAGATAAATGAAAAAACCTCTTTTAGAAGTTGTTCAGAGAGCGCATTAAACGCCTCCGGACGATTGAGGGTCAATAGGGCCACATTGTTCGATTTGCCGACCCGATCTTTTAACACCAATGTGGTTGGTTGAGCTGTAATCTTGCTCTTCTTAGAAGTGTATCTTTCGAGTATTTTTTACATACTTCCAAGATATTATGAGAGGGAGATACAATTCTAAGAATGAGTAAACAAAACAACCCTTAATGCGATTTGCAGTTACAAATTTGCAAAAGTGCTTTGTACAGGAAAATTTGTTTCGAAAGTGCAGATTTTTATAGAAATGCATAAAAACTTCCAACATGGCACACTTTTTTAACTTTACCCACTGATGAGACAGTTTCATGAATCAGCAAAAATGGCAGAATGCGCGTGGCAATGATCACCTACATAAGTTGATCCACTCGCTGTGCTCAGTCGATGCGTACTTTTGTGCGTGTTTGTAAAAGTTATATGACGAAATCACGATTATGTAAATGCACATATTCCCTTCTGCTTTTCAATAGTTTCAGCTCGGAATCCACTGAAAATAGGTCTCCAAGATTTGATGGCTATAATCTACTTATAAAGCGAATCCCTTATGCCAGCATTCAAATTGGTCGATCAACTCGCGAAGGATCAACGCTCATTTAAATATGCTTAATAATTTGCACACATTTCTAGTGAGTCGGATCGCGTTTTATAACCTTTTAAGTCGAAGTAACGAATATTTTGCAGAGACTGCAAAGCAGTTCCTGCAACAGACTTTTCCATCTGTTTTGTGGCATTGTGGATTTGCAAAACTTGCAAAATATCCTTTGCATTTGCAAAATTTAAGTTGGTCGTTTCCATCGACGGAATATCGATTTGAAGGTTCTATTGCAAGCTATCTTATGATTTTGATTAAACTCGTCGAATTTTATAAGTTATTTTTCAGTAGCCTCTTCGCCTTCCCCTTCTAGCATCCTGCTTGAAACTGCCTCATATCTAAATATGGAGAGCACTACAATTATGCAACAGCAAAAAAAAGACAGAAAATTTTATATTTTTACCTTCAGCCATTTCAATGGACGAAAACAAATATTGCCATAATCTGCATATGCAAATCTGCAAAAGCCTATACTAATCACCCACTTAATGTAGAAATATTGATAGCTCACCCGTATTGGACTCCACCGGAGTGCTGTTTGCTGACACACCTTTGCTATAAACCATTTCACGTTGTGAATGCGATGTTTTTGAGGAGGTATTGCCTAATATAAATAAACAATCACTATTTTTACGTATGGAAAGCAATCACCTGATAGCAACATACGATCACCCGATAGGACCACTTCCATTCTTGTTTCAAGCGATATCATTAGTAAGTAAACATTTTGCTGGCTGTTTTCATTTTCTTATCAGTCTATTCCCTCTCTCTAGGCTACCATTGAAACAGCTCTTGCACTTTTTAATTCCACTTATTTTAATGGATTTCCACTTGAAATATGGGGATATTCTAAACAGCGTCCGCAGAGTGCAGCGTTCATCATTTTCATGTTCTTGACGTATGAAGGTATCCCATCTAAGATAGCATCTTAACGCCATTCACTCTGAATGGCATTGCTAAATGAACTGATCCATTTTCTTCAAATGCGGTAAGTCAAGAGAATGCACTCTCGCTAATATTCGCACCATGGTTGTAATACTTGAGATTGCCGAATATTTGATGGGAAAGACCACAAAGGGGATAGTCCTAGGGTGCAAACGATTCCATGTAAAATGCTGGCAAAATTCTTCAGCACAAAGTCGTTGAAAGTTTAGTCGAGAGTAAAATAATGAAATAAAAATAAAGAAATGAAATAGTGAAACAAACTAGAGGGATAAAATTAGGAAACCGAAATAAGGAGATGAAGCAGTGAAATAAAATGAAACTAAATGAACTGGGTGAATAGATAAATGAAGAAGAAATCGAACGAACGGGCGGACACATACACGTGTACGTGCACGTGAGCACGACGTTGCAGTCGCAAATTTTAGAAGCACTTTGACTGTGAATAGATTCATTACATTCGTTTGTGTTTTACATTACGCTTGAACTGTCGTTAAAAAATTATAAATAAAAGTATATTTTATCTAGCAGCATCTCATATTAACACAAAAAAGAATGTGTAGAAGATATGCGACGTTTAAGGAAGATACATTGTAGCGTTCACATTTTCTTCCGGTGCAAATTCCTTGTCATCGTAGAAGCAATGCAGCAATTCTTTGATGTTTTCTTGTAAGGGATTCAGCTAACACTGTAATCGATATGTATTATTATATTTGCATACTGCAGTCTATGAAAAATAACTGAAACATCAAAATTTTCTGTAGTTCTTTGCATTTGTAGCGTTCTCGCATTTAAGTGATGTTTTTATATAGGAAAATACAGCATAATGATAACAAAAGCATCCGGGTTCATTCTTAATGGAAGCATTGCGACGCGGTCGAACTTGATCATCGCTTTGAATGTAAATTCCGGATATTATTGCGATGAATTGCTGTTTAGTCTAGAGAAGAAGGTTGCTTTTGAAGTTTTGACATTTGCAAGCTTTGACTAATATTTTAAGTATGTTTTACTTCCTTGATAGTGCTTTCACCAGCTTGGCTTTTGCATAAGTATAAAAAAGTTGAAAAAATTGTGTCTTCTCAAGTAATCGGAGAATGAAGGTGTCTTCGATCAAGCCAGTGGGCAACACGATGTCAGGGTATTCTCCGATCCATAGCAATTTTGAGGATTTTGCTGAAATGGCTTCAACATCTAGTAGAAACTGTATGGAGATTTCTATTAGATTTCTACGAAAAATATCTGAGTTCCTTTCGTTCATTTCTTCCAGCAATTTTAGCAACTCGCCTTTGAATATTTTAATAATCTCACTGCAGTAATATTACTGCCTAATGTTAGCTATATCAATGTATTTCCTTCTGTCGTGAATCATCTGCAAGTTGTGGGTGGGTATACATATACATATATATTGGTTGGATTATTGTTGGGAGGAAAAGTGCATCAGCTGTGATGATTGGCCACATCTTTTAAACTTGTACCTTGGATTTATTATATTCTGTGAGTTAGGTTTTCACAAAATTATGCAGCTTTGTGAGATCCTTCTTATGCTATTCATTATATGTTAATTCCGATGTTCTCTTCATACCACAGTTCACTGTCTAATCTCAGATGGCAGATAACGTCCGAAAATATCGAAAGATTTGCCCGGAGTTTGGCGATTTCATTTCCGGTCGCACCGTGAAAGGCATTATGTAACTAAAACATGCTCGCTTATGAGCAAACCGAAACCAATAAGTCGCTCATAGGCAAACGGAAATCAATACCGTATGAGGTCCGATGTCGAGGATTAACTTCCATAGTGTGGGTATTTCTTTCCTCCAAAACATTACGAGGTCGCTCATAATGAGCGATAATTTGCAAAAGTATGGAAAAACGGCACGAAAAAACTGAAATACCAATGCCTGAACAGCGTCACCTAGACAATTCAAACGGTCACAGTTGGATAAGGAGGTGAATAATGCGTTGAGGGTCGCTACGTTTGCCTCAAATCCCAGGCAAAGGCGCTTACGAAATGCTCAACGATGGACCAATTGCTGTGGCATTTCTTGGCCGATCGAAAATATAGGGAGAGGAAACGTTTTGCTTTCCAGGTTAGCTCTGCGTTTTTTAAGTAATCATTCGAGTACCAGAATAGTTTCATTAGTTAAGGGTACTTTCGCATTTGTGAATATAATTGGGTATCACTTATTACAGCACTTTGATCTATCTTTATGTCTGGCAGTTTATTAGGATTAGATGATCCCACAGTCCTAAAACCGGCTGAACGAATGTTTTGTAGAAGAACAGAGTAAATGATTGTCGGGTTAAAAGCTGTGAACAAGCTTGAGGGGACTGTAGATGGAACGATGTTAGCAGCCTTTCATAACATACAGTTCTTGGCAAATGAGGGAAAGGGTTTACTTGATATCATACTAAAATGGAGGGAGAGAAGATCTTGAACGGCCACAGACAGACGAAATTGGTCGAATGCGCTTAGAAAGAGGGTGACGCTGCCTCATGAAGGCTAGGTTCGGTCAACTGAGGAATAGATTACGGACGAGACCGGTTGGCACAGCTCCCCAAGAACCTGATATTGGTTATTGTCAGGGAGGGATGCCCAATTCTTGATAGTCTTTTTTTTCCATGTGGTTCTTACGCAGTTGCCGATTTCATAATAGTAAACGTCAGGGAGGCGGAAACTTCTCGGCAACTGCGGATGTTTTTATCCGCATCGGTTCAGTCATCCTTTGGCGCGTTGTTCCGATATGACCTGATTCTGTTGAAGCGCTTTCAACCATACTACCCCGCAACCAAACAAATGCTAAAAGTTGATTAATTTTAGGCAAGGAATAATTCTGTCATCGTAGACGTCAATAGAAATTAATGAATGCATCGCAATGTGTTGTAGATGACAAACAAGAAATCGGTTTTCTATGGAATTAAATGCGTGAACAACGAAGAAGAATTCTAGAATTCAGAAATCAATCAATACAATCACAGAATCTGAAGAGGTAGTTTATTTGAAGATTCATCGCGAGGCAGTGCGATGTGCTCCTTAACGATGAAACACCAATCGTACGTCGTAATGCACTCTGATATTCCCGTCTTAATACCTGAAAATGCTCATGTTATCGTTGAAGTGAGCATTAAGGAGCTTCTTATATCTGAAGATGTGTAAATCCCGAAAAATGTTTGAAAAGCTAAGAAATTACCGATTCTTTGCTACCAGAAGCTCAATTTAATGCAAGAGAAAGAGCAATCAGAAATCGAAGTTGGCAAACCTGAAAGTGCATTTATCGCTGTGGTGAGATTGAGAAAAAGAGAACAATTAATGAGTTCTATCTTTAAGATTCTTCTCGAGAATAGTTTTTACGTAATGGGAAGATGGCGGGGAGGGGGAGGGGGGAGAGGAGAAGGGATGAGGCTCAAAATTGTTTTCCGCTTTCGTATGCTTTTGTATTCTCGAAACTCTACGCCTTTGCCTTTGTACCTATGCATGTTTATCGGGTTGCATACAAGCTGCAAAGCAGATTCAATTCATGTTCTACTGAAGAAGACATCAGAAATTCGGCGTTCACAATACATTATCCTTGATCCACCTTTCAAAAATTTTTAAAGTTAAATTCATCATCATCTGAGGAGAATATGAAGAACTATGATAATTGTATGGGGAATTATTAAGTAGGGGTTGGAGTGTTCTTAAGCTGGGAACTCGTAGAAACGCTAGATTTCATATGAAAGCTGTTCCAACTGTTTTTTTTTTCAGTTCCTTATCTCAACTTATGTTCTTTGTGCTAACAATTTCAATGTTCATATTGTGCTAACATTTCTGATGTTATTCTTTTTTCATTTGGAGCAGAAAACGTGATGAATGGAAAACCCGATTCCTGACGGTACTATAAATGTTTTCACAACCTCACTGTTACCTCCGAATGTACAGTAAACTCGGCAATAAACACAATGCTCACAATAATCGAACGCCTATTTTTCTACTTTACTAATATTTATTTGTGAACGCTTATTGTTGAGATAGTGAATGAAGAATTTCGAGCACTTTAGGGAAGTAATGTGAAACTTTATGTGGTGCAAATTGTGAAGTTCGAGTTCGAGACAATAAGAGAATTAATGCATCGATGTCATCCTCATTCAGTATACCTAACGACAATATAATCGTACTATTCTATGCTGATATGAGTGATTTTGGGGACATTGTAAAGGTAAGAAGTACCCACATGTATGATTCTCAGTTGTAGCCTATGGAGCGTGAATGATCAAAAAAATAAATAAGTATATGATATACATATTCAATAATGAACAAATAGACTAATAAATGAATAAATAAATATATACGAATATAAATATGGACAAATGAATGAGCGAAACAAAATGAGAGAAAAATGAAAAATAAGCCACTAGCGAAAATAAATATTATAGGACGCCCTCATATTTCAGTTGATTTGATCACTTATACGTACTTTACACAAAAAAGGCAGCTCTTTTATTACCGGGCCGGTCTAACAGATAAAAATCTGACTGATATAAAATATATCCAATTTCTGACAACTTTGGATGTCTGAGAATTGATCGATCAACGTAAAAAATGCTAGAGAATTCCTCTTCACGCTATCGCTATGCGTATCAAGTTTCATCAGTCCAACTTTAGTCGTTGCCGAGACGGAATATACTTATGCATATACGCAGATGTGATCTCAACATTAATATGCATTGTAAATGCGAATTGATAAAAGCGCATAAAATGAAATGCGCCGGATATGATGGATCTTGTTGTCTGGTTGATAATTCGTGTCTTTTGATAATGGGCATATGTAAAAGGATGAATATATTGTTAAACTCTCAGCAACCTGGTATTCCATGATAGCCTCGACGATACGTCCTTTTCGATAAGGATATTTCATGGTCTTTTCATGCAACCATTGTTCACTCTGTCAATACGGGTTGCTTTTTACGCGTCCTTGAACGAAAAACTATCCTCTTGTGACCCAAAAAGCATTCTGAAGAATACAAAATTACTTATTGATCATCACAAATCATCACAACAAACAGTTTTTGACGCGTGTCGAATATAAACTTTTGGGATTCATCCCCGTGGATGCATATGATTTTTCACATTCCTGAAGAGATGGGATCACTAACACAAGTTTTGACGGCTTCATTTTTATCGAGTAAATTTCTTGAGACACTGTTGTAATGCTTAGCCCGCATAACTGAAGTGGAGTAAGCGAAAGCAAGGCGCAATTTTTTTGAGCCAAGGTATTCTATTTCATATGTTAGATGGACTCCCCAATTTTTCGATGAGTTTTCAGCTGGGTGGACGGATTGCCCATTTTCTTTATCCATTTTGCGTGGACCCCATTGTGGTATCTATCGTCATGAAGCTCATGTTAAATTCGAAATGTCGTTACCAGCGAGACATGCTGCCCCCTTTCCCCATTCCTTCCTTTTCCCCCCTTCGTCTCTCGTCTACTAAAATGGTTTATGTCCGGAACTGGCTTATTTCAAATCAAAGAAGGCAAGAATAGAGGTTACTTGCAAGCGAAGTAATTTTATGCATCGTTTCAGGTGATTGTTACAAGCAAAATGGACATCTATTGTGCTGGAGGAAATTACATAAACGTGGAAAGCGGTGATACAGTTATCATCTCAATGTGATAATCTCTCATTCACATCTTCGTGTGGCTTTTAATGTGTGCCTAGGTGCGCCATGTCGAAGACAATCGAAAAACAGCCAACTGACCATAAAAGCAATCGTTCTATACAGTTTTAATATGAAATTAGCGCCCATAGTATAAATAATCAGAAATAACGTAAGAACACCGAACAACCGTAAAACACAAACAATCGGCAATTACTCCAAATCTGATACATTATAGCAGAGCTTCGTTTATTTACAACACTGCTTTTTCATTAGTACCTTTCATTGAATGCTGATATGCTATCAATCTTCTAGTCAACCCATATGATGGTGTCTTCTAATGAATGCGCACCTAGTTTAACTTTTTCTGATGATAAAATGAACTCTGAGAGCCAGCCCATCAGCTTCAAGCTTCACAACACGAATAATTCAGTCGAATGTAACCTGCGGCATCCCACCTGGCACCACTCACGCAAAATTTTTTTGCTTTTATACTTTCATATACTTTCCAAGATTTCTGAAGAGTTGTTATTAAGTTGTATCTTAATGAACTTCACCTGTATTTTCCACCTGCCTCAAAATAATTTATATAAAAGAAGGGTGTCAGATTAGATAGGGGCACAATTTCACAGGTAGATACGACTCTGATTATACCGTTATGCAAAGCGCTGCAGGACAAAGTTGGTGATGACGTGCATCATTAGCGTTATGGCAAATTAAATGCTGTTTCAAAGAGGCGATAAATAAAAAACATCTTTTAGATCATAAATGAGTGACCCGTTTCTCTTCTCTAGCTTTGCACCTGCAGTTGCCATGTCTAAAAAATCGAAAATCTGATAAAATGTGAACCAGGCTGCGGGAAAGAGCACTTAGGGATTTGGTTCATGCACAAGGTGAATCCTATTACATCAAAGACCACGAAAAATTCTTCGGGAAGCTTTTGTGCCCGCGCCTCTAGACTTTTAAAGGTCGAGCAATACCGAGTCGTTGGAAATTTTAAACTTTTAGGCCATGACCAGCTATGTAAAACCTATGGGAGACGAATCGGACTATGACAGAAGTCATAATGGGGAGAATATGATGCCATTTGAGAACAACTTAACAACCCCAACTCTTCGAACAGAGCATAAGATGTAAACAATGAAGTGATGGAAATGTACACACAGGTATAAATCATTTAGCAAGGTAAGAAACAGCACACTTTAACGGACTGAATGGCAGAAATGACTGAGGTCGTTGGAATCAAAATGGCTCAATAAAACAGAAAGCTTTTGCGTCAACGACTCTATACAGTTATAGAGATTTCATAAACGAACAGGTCTGAACTGTTCGCCGTTCAATCTGCAGTTTTTGTGAATATTTGAAAATTATGAATATATCGTCCTCAGCGGTGATCGATCGGTGTGAATATTATTGTTAAAATGTTGTTTGAAAGCAAAACTCAACGGAAATCCTATAGGTAAAATCTGAATGGACAAAATAACGTTTGAATGTTGAATAAATTCCTTTAAGAAAGAACATCCTGCCGCGGTTTCCGCAGTAAGCGTACGAGAATATTTATTTTGCAGTTGATTTTTGCAAAGGCTACATACAAAAATGGGAAGGAAATAACAGCCTATGGTAAATCCTGAACGTTTAAGAACAAACTGTAGTAAGGTTGGAATTGAAATGGAAAATTTTGACTTTATATCAAAGGACATGACAGTGAAGGTTTTAATTCGTGAATGTTCAAAACGCTTATTTACACATAGCATTAGCTTCGCTACTTTCAAGCATATGTAGTTTTCGGCGAGTGCTGCAGTTGTTTGGTTTCTGCAGGAGGTTGTTTAGGTAGTCGCTTAATTGTTGTCCTACGTTTAGCTTTGCTATAACTCGACAACTCTCCATTTCGTCTTTTTTCCCATCTCATCATGTTTTGTTATGCAGAAAGCAGTCAATATCCTCCAAACTCCAATTTTCTAACTTTATGGATCACTGGAATTCTTTGATTTTTCTTTTGTAGTATATAGATGATTCGACATAAGCAAACCTTTTATTGGCAAGAAGTCTTATTTTGCATATTGAAACTATTTGTTTACAATTGCATGTGGTATAGGACTTCGAAGCAGTCTTCTGATACTGCAATGATATGTTGGCGGAAAATATTGCTCACAAAAATGAGTTTGGAATGGCCAAAATGCTTACATTTTGGTCAGAGAAAAAAATAAGTGTGTAAGCTTGCGTATCAGTTACGTAGTTCAATAACCTCATGAAACAGGAAACGTTGCATGAATTAAGCTACCCTATGAATAAGTGAAAGAAAGTGGAAAAAAATGTAATAAAA
Organism: Baylisascaris procyonis; assembly: GCA_037389465.1. Classification (NCBI taxonomy): domain Eukaryota; kingdom Metazoa; phylum Nematoda; class Chromadorea; order Rhabditida; family Ascarididae; genus Baylisascaris; species Baylisascaris procyonis. The sequence continues at coordinate 26,689 of JAZARR010000234.1, read as the reverse complement.
GAAAAAAGTTCGTCGAATGCAAAGATGTTGCAGTTCCCGGCGCCCTTGCTACCTCTTGTTTCAGTTTTTATGTTTGCTAACCGCGTTGTTGACAATGAGCGCTTGAGGGATGAAATAACGCCACTCATTACAGCATTATTGCAATCGGTTGTAAAACAGCAAAGACCAGTTCATCGCCTAAACTCTTTATGGTGTATTTGTCAGTTACGGGATTTTACTTATGGGATCGTTTTAAAAGCACCTGTATCCAAAATGAAAGTAAAAACAGACACCTTAATAACAAACTAACGCAGTATCGGAACGATAAAACCACTCTTCAACTAATTACGTTCACACGTTCACACTAGCTCGTAGTCGATACCGTAGCAAATATTGTTCTGTACACTTCAGTCCATTTTCGCAATATCCCAATCAAGTTATTATTTTTTTTGTTCCTACTGCAAATAAAATTTAATTGTACCTCCACGCTGGTTCCTTCAGAGAAAGATTTATGGTTTACGAGAGACTTTACTAAGTGAAACTAAAAATTCAGCGAACATTTCCATGGCGTAACATATTCAAAATCATTCATGGGCCTTTAATAGATTTTGTGGAAACCTGTTTCTGATCAAAAAGTAGAGGAATAGAGCAGTGCAAAATGTGCAGGTACAGAAATTTCACATTTTTAGATTAAATTCTGTGAATGGTTAACAAATTCCTTTTTTAATTCCTCCATTTCCATCTCTAAAGTTTCCCATATTTCAAGTTTTGTTGCGAACCCCCGATTATGGGAATCATTTGTTCTGAACCCCCCACTATAGGAATTATTTGTTCGAAACCCTCGAATTCTGCACCCTCGCAAGTGGGGGGAAATTGGAGTTATTCGTAGTGTTTTCCAGCAGCATTTATTTATCAGATTCCCTCAATGGCAGAATAAAATGCGGAACACTAAGCGCTATGTGCATTTGCTATCATCGTTTAGCATCTCGCGCTTCCGCTTGTACACGCTTGCAACTCTTTCATTCGCTACATTCATAATGTCCTTCTTGACTTCTTTTCCTTCTCGCAGGAAGCACATCGCTATACATCCTTTCATGATGTTTCCGCTACGTTTCACCCAGTCCTCCAAAAAAGTCTTCAAAGAAGCCTCTCTTTGAGAAAAAAAGCAAGCGTAGAAGCATACAAGGAGAGCTGCCAAGATATGCGCTCGTTCATTCTGCTCCTTCGTCAACTAGTTTCATGAGTCAGCTACAAATAATAAAATGTGCAATGTAATGCCGTCACATTTAAGCTAATCTGATCACTCATACAATTACTCTTTAAACAATTCGATTTTCTTTGATTCGATTGGTATAAAAGGAAATCCCATCCAATATAAAATGCAAATTTTCTAGCGCCGTTAAATGTCTATTGCGAATCTCGAACTTGATAGAGTAAAGATAGAAAAAATAGTCTCAGCAAAGAATATGGATAGGAAATTGTGTGCTCTTCCTAAGAAATTTCACAATATTTTCACGTTATTTCTCTTGTTTTATTATTAATTGGTGAATTATGAAAGTAAGCGGTCAGGAGAGCAATATGCAACACTTTTCTCCCAAGGAGTTGCGTAGATCTCGTTATTTGTGAGCTGCACTGCTCCGTTTCGGGAAATATATTTTGCTCACTGCTGAATCCTTTTTCAGAAAATCGGTCTCAGCAAAATAATTCTGTTCTTTTATCCCGACGGAAATAAATAAGGAACAAAGAGAGCAGAAAAGACGGTGATCAGACTAAGCACAGGATAGGCTTGCATCAAAAACGTCAAAGAACAAGCCAAGGAACTGCGTAGATCTCGTTTTGACCGGTCGATTTTAGATCAAATCTGAGGTATCCGAACTCGGTGTTCATTCATCATATTCGCATCAAACAGTCTACTGCTCTCGTAACAGACGCATCTTGGTGCCAAGCGCGCGAATTCACGAGCTGAGAATTCGTTTATTTTTTGGGAAGTCCTAACTTCCAGAAATTCGTTTCTGCATGACGTCACTAATTTTTCAACTTCATGGAAGAGTTGGTTTTAGAAATTATCTATCAATGGTGTTGGCTTTGGTTTTATCTTTTGAACCAATCCTTCTTCGAATCAATAATATGTTCGTAGCAGAACTGTAATTCGGAAAGGTAAAACTCACTTAATTGCTCGAATAGCCGAATAAATTTCAATGAGGAAATCAAGATTCGAGGATTGGCTAAGTTCTCTTTTCTAGTAGCCCGAATTTCCGGTAACAGTGTATAAAAACACTTCAATAGTTCGCAGTTGCGATTTGTGAGTGCTCATTGGCCTCTAATCGGTAATATCTGAATGAAATTGTGCGCATCTATTTCCACTTCAACTCATTTCCGTACCTTATCAGCACCAAGCCTTGACACTCATTCCATTTTTCATGAATTATTTCTCGATATTATTGAATCATTAACGTGCAACTCATTGGACGTTTCAATACGTCTTCGGTAGTGCTATAGTGAGGACGGCAAATAGTGCTGTAAGAAGGTGTGCGAATGCTCCGGACATAGCATACCTTAACTGATGCCAATGACCGATAACAAGCATACATTGCCCGTGCGGATCACATAATATAGGCGTCTATACGAATGTACACTTAATTCCCCCGTTGTACAATCATGAAGCAACGTTTTAGTTGGCGGTGAGAAACTAGAATTTGCTTTGATTTCTGTATTTTAGAATTTCTTTTTTGGCGTTTTCATTTTGAATGTTGTTAGAGTTTCCGATTTAGACTCGGGTTGTATGAAAAGAAAATAATTCTAAGCGTTGTAAAATTGATTCGACCATTGAAGGTTTTAATTGAAAAAAAAACGATCGGATAGGCATATGCGAAAACTCTTCTAACTGAACGATGAGTGAGTGAGCAAAATCATTGATCTAAAGTGACCTCGTCAGGCTTTTTCCAACTAAAGTAGATCGGCAGTTCGTATGGGTTTAGTCCCGAAAACAATCCCTCTTCACTTTTCCCCTCCGAAAAAAGTGGTTTGATTGAGATCGTTTGGTCTCTGTAGTCTACTGTGTATATGTGCATACCATCATCTTTACTTATGATACTTATGATGGTGCATATACTTGCACGCATGTATTCTGTATATGCAAATATAAGCACATTTATATATATTGACTGTACATGTACATGTGAACCTATCCACATATTGTCAATGAACATAATGGTATCTCGTGTAGGCTATATTATGCTAATTTCATTGATACCCCTACCCTCTCCCACCTATTATAGGCGTAAAGTTACAAGAATTTTAATCGATGTGGACATACAATATCTGATCATAAGCGATTACAAAGGCAGAGCATTCTGTTTTTCTTAATGCAAATATTAGAAGTGAAATGCTTTATTTCTTCCGGATGTATTGCTCATTTTGTGGAGTGAGTGCTAGATTTTGTTATGATAGGTTTTCAGCATTTTACTGCAGCCATCTTCTGCCCATGTACTCACAATGCGTTTTTTGTCTTTTCACAAGTGTCCCTAAAAATTCCTTATCATATAGTCATATCGTTTGAATGTCGGCAAGAGACGCCTGATAGTAAAAGAGCTTTTTAGTCATCATTTTACTTGGCGACAATTGCCATTACACCAATATTGAGATACTAATGCGCGAATGAACGCTTTCAAAGCTTGTTTCAGCTATAGTTCAATGGCAAGATTACGTTTCTTTAAAGATATCCTGGGTAAAATAAAAATCGAGCTTTGATATATCGCTCTTCTCTCTACAACCAGATTATTAGTGCATAGTTTGATGTTATTTCTTAGGTAAGCATTTGGCAGTTTGCCTAGGAAATGCCTCGATATTGGTTCCATGAAGCTTTATTTGCTACGAATAGTTCATAGTGGGAATGAGTTGCGTTTTTGATTCGGTAGTTGATGTTATCAGTAGCTTCGAATGTTGATAATGAATTGTCCTCAATGCTCATCAAAGAACACAGAAATATTTGACCAGAAGAACTGCATTATTTTAAAATCTTTCAATATGTGTCCACTTTATGCTCTCGTTTTTTTTTTTTTTTTTTATTGATGTTGCAACAATAGAACAAATGCGAAATCCTTTTAACAAACCGTTACCAAAGCAGATCGTTCTTTCTCCTTGAATTAAGTAGTGATTTATGAATGAGTTATTTTTTGCAAGAATGTGATCAACAAGGCTATAATTGGAAACTGAAGTTACTGGTACTGTCAACGGCGGTTTTCAGGGCAACTGATAAAACTCACTGAAAAAGTGCATTGAACTTGGAATACTATCTCATCACTAAGCATTTGCAATTGGACAAAAGCTGTTATCATGGTAGTTAGCATTGTGCTGTGCTAGCAGTATCCGATTCTGTTTTTCGTCTTTTGCTTCCACCATTCTAGCACTGTCGATGCCGAAATTGATTTATGTTGCAAGGCAGCAACTTAGTCGATTGCTAGCACACCAATAGATAGTATGCAAAATTAGACTACGTTCTTAACCGCAGATAGTTTTGAGAGTCTACCTTCAAGAAATCAGACACGCAAATTATTTATATTTAGGCAGTGAATCAAGAGTAGGTGCTTCTATCAACGAATAACTCGTACGTGTTGAAAGCGTTGAAGATTCTAACTGAAATGTTTAAATACTGTGATCCTTATCCTTTGCAAGTCACACAGAAAGAAGTTGAATGTTAAAATTTCGAAGCCAAATCAAAGGCATTGAATAACCTCACTAGTGCAGGTCAACCACGCTTATGGTTAAAAGTCGGCAGTTTTAAATAGCTCTCTTTCCACCCCAAATAGACTGTGACAGTAAGTGAGGGATATAGGCCACTGTTACGCCATTACTCATGGAGGTTAGAGACACTTAGGGCACTCGGAGTGAAACATTTCTTTCCTCGTCCATAGAACTTATTTCTCAGCACAAAATAGAACTTGGCGCGTCAATTTGGAAATCTCTGAACGGTTGGCCTTAGGGCGCATCGCGATCACTCTTCCACTGCGTAAGGAGGTTGAGAAAGCAAAGTTGCCTCCGACTTTTCTAATGCATATACGGAGGCAAGTTCCTTTCATGTGGCAACCGAACATGCACCTTAAATTATACACAGAAAACTTCATCAGTGTAATGAACCTGTCAGCTCGTGGAATAAAAGCTCATTCGGTTCTATGCTAGTTATTTGAGTATCTTCAGAAAGAGTTCGGTTTCAACACTGCAACTATGTCAGTTGTATACTCTTGATCAGCCGAATGAACATCAATTGGCTCTTGTTGAAGAAATGAAGATTTTATGTGTTTGCAAATTTCGTCATAGGCGAGGACACGTTAGCGGCCTTTATTTGTTCCATAGGTGATAATAATAGGTGCGATGTTTATGTTTCAAAGTCGCCCAAGACTAGATGATGCAATAGCTAAGAATTAAATCTCATCACCCAATGGTAAACTGTGGCAGTGTATCATCGAGTCATACTCACATAGTCGATATTTTTATATTGCAGCAATATGCTTATGATGTATGACCGCAAAATAACTCTATTCGTTGTTTCGTTATGTTTCGTGAGCACTTTTATGCAGAATATATCCGACATCGGCGATGAAGAGGTGAGCGATAGTTTTATCATAACAATAGCAGTAACGTTCGATCTGTCTAGTGTATCGTTGATAGCTGTCACGTAATCGCATGCGACTGGTTTTTCAATTAAACGAAACCAACGACTGAGAGCTCATACATAGACTTTTAGATGCAATGTTATCATAAATGTAAGGACTACACACAATCATACATGCAAAAACTACTGCGAACTTATCAGCGTACGCAAATTTGCTTTAAGCAAAGCACATTCCGGGTACGTTGACGAAGTTGCAGCATAATCCACGGAAAATGGGAATGGCTAATTAGGCTACAGAAGGTGAAATGCAAATATAAAAGTAAAGCGCATTTTGTTAGTTTTTGAGTATAAGAGATAAGATCGTCGGCGGTTCACAGCATATCGCTGATAGTCTGGAAGAAGCTGAACTTAACCAAGCATGTTGAACGTCTGGAAATGTCTGAGTGAAGCGTTGCAAAATTTTTAATTTCCTTTACCTTATACCATCTAAAGTTATGTGATAGATTACTACCTCACTCTCTATCGTCCTTTTTTATTCTGCCTCGCACTTTCTCGTGCTGCTCGTCTTTAAGTTCTATACTTGTTTAAGCAAATGCGTATGATGCAGCATGTTGCATTCCCTTGGGAATTATGAAAGAGTGAACGGAAGTCTTTTTCATCTTATCGAAGCGTAAGGAGTTCAGAATTGTTTAGGTCGAGAAATTCTAACTGCATGATTTTGTGATGATCTGAGAGGTTCCAACAGGAATTGCGGTAGGTCCAAAAGCGTTTCTTCTCACACAATTATTTACTCCGAGTTGCAAGGTGTTCTGGCGCACGTTTTCTGCTTCGAAGGAAGCAGGATTTGCAGAAAAGAATCAATCAGTACTAGACATATGATGGGATATGGGTTAATTAATCTGTTAGATTCAAAAAAAAGCTTCCTCGGCAAGAAGTTTCCAGTGAAACCATATTTTTACCTTGAACAGTTGAAATTGCTTGAATCCTGCCATTATTGAGAACGATTTAATTGACCATTCGATAGAGCGTTTGAAAAAAAAGGAGGAATCAGTATCACTTATATTAGAATGGCTTTAAACCTTAGTCGCTTTTAGGTTTGCTCAAATCAACGTATAGACAGCGTTAATATGAAGAGAGAAGCGAAAGTTGAAGGGCAGTGGTGACTGGAACTCGTACACTTAACAACTCAGGCAAGGGTGCTTATCCATTCTGCTTCTGCTTCAAACTTCCTCTCTATCCTGCGAAACCTTTCATGCCAGGAGGCATATGATGCCCATACCTTCTAAGGCAATCAAATGGAACGTAGGAAATGAGCAAGGATCTTTAGACCAAATGTAATTATACTATTTCGACGTGCAATCGGGCATTTCATCACCACATTTGATTTCTTACATTTGCTCTAAATATGCTAAATGGCAGTGGAAGTTTCTGCTGCTGGCATGAAAGGTTCAGAGGAAAGAATCGAAGCTTGGTTCTTTAGTACAGTGGATTAGTGCCCTTGCTCGTGCGGAGAAAAGCTGGGATTTGAGCCCATTCTCCTTGATATACCTTTTGCTTTTACCGTTCTCCTCACTAATGAAAGATTGCAGTGTTATTGAAAGCAACGCTAAACAGTGATGTGAAATTTTCAGAAATGCATAAGCGAAAGTTTTCAGCAGCAGCATTCATCGTTCAAGTGTTTGCACCCTAGCGGTCCAGCACTACGCAACAACAGAATATTTTACAAATTCGAGCCTCAGTCAGAAGTTCGAGTTTGTTCTACCTGCAAAGTGCGAATTCTATGACGCAGATCAGCCCCGCAAAAAAGCCATAAAATGCACAGCGGCTTTCCATCGCTTAAGAAAGTACATTTTTTTAGCATGGAGAGAACTTAGGAGTTTGTTATTCTGACTGGAGATCACATCGTCCTATAGGCCTCAAAATGTAGGTCCGAGAAAAAAATTCAAATTCTGAGTTGGGAATTTCAACGTTCCCACCCTTGGGTAAAGTTCGACTGCTAAAGTTTGGTGGTCGAACGATAGAGCAGCAATTGTTACCATCTTCTGCTCTCACAGCACGAGAGAGTGATATTTTGGCGTTTCTGTCACATGAGTTTGGAATACGCTATGCGGATATGGTGCTGACACTATGACAAATAATTCTTTGAGAAAATGGCACACTCTCACAGCACGAGAGAGTGATATTTTGGCGTTTCTGTCACATGAGTTTGGAATGTACACCATGCGGATACAGTGCTGACCCTATGACAAATAATTCGTCGAGAAAATGGCACCTGAAACTTGTTCAGTGATGTGATTGCGAGTTCAGGGATTTTAGGCAGCATGACAAACATAAAGGAGCAGCTACGCATATGGCTTCGCTTTGATGCGATTTTGTAAAAGCTGACTAACGCAGTAACAAGGCACGATGGGTTTTAAAACGATATAGTGGGGCATAAATCAGCGCCATGAAGTAGAGCTGCAAAAACAATGCCCGTTGACTTCTGGGTGGAATTTTTTGCAACTGTTATCTTGCGCTCTTTTGGCGCTCCAATATTTTCTTCACCGTATTTACACGTTTTCCATTATTTGCATTTACGAACGCTCCTGACAGGCTATTCTTCGTTTCTTCAATGTGTACATTCCGAGATCTCAATCCTTGAAAATGCAAAATCACACATGGCACTTATCCTCACGATGACCTCCTCTAGATGTGCCAAGCATGATGTTGTTTGATCGTGAGTTGATGCCTGCGTATGTGCGCATATACAATCTCTGTGTTTGAGGGCCACCAAATTTGGAAAGTCGAAAAACATAATGGATGTGGTCCAGTGTTGACTTCCTATCCGACTAAGGAAGATTAAACATCTTCAATGATTCGCAATCATTTAGAACAGATTATATGAATTGACAGCTGCCCCATTGGAAAAGAAGCGAACCTATTGTGGGGTGACTTATGAGAACGGTCGTTTCGATTCAACTATGAAGGCAGGATCATCATTTTAAATTTTTTGGCAGTTTACCTTTCTCAGTAATCGAATGAGCGGAGCCATAAACGAGTTTGCCGTGATCGCGTGCGGAGTCACAGAAGAGCTCATTAGGTTTCTCCGCTTGCTCTTTTGCCATTTGCAGCTGATGAATGGACAATATTTTCAATAAAACGCTGCTCCCTTGCTTATGCTCATAAGCGATATACCTTGGGCTTCTATGAGCGCATTAATCAGACTTTAAAGCACTTTTCGAAATGTGAGAATCTGATATGCATTTTTAACGGTCATGAATATTTTCGATGATGTACAACAGTATGGAAACTGATGGAAAACTTCATACTTAATGATTTTGGTTGGTGTGGTTCCAGGCGAAGGTGAGAATGGTCTCGAAGTTTCGGCCATATACCCGTGTTTTCAAGCACATATTAATGTGATATGGAGAAGGAAAAGTTCCTGGAAGGAGAGGGAGAAGAAACCATGAGGAGATAGTGCGACAGGAGAAAGAAGACGAAGACATTTTGGCAGTTATGATAGTGGTTTGATGAAGAGGGAGAAGCGAGTTCCAGCACAATGTTAACAGAAGTATTCGAGAAATATATCTTTATTTTATAGTTAGCCGGTAGCCGAAACAATGCCGACATCAATAAGGCTTCAAATTTGGTGAAAATAATTCCGCGGCTAACAAGGGCGGAAAAATATGCGATAGCAATGAAATCTACTCAAGGAAAATTCCCATTGCCAATACAAAGGAAGAAAGGTTAGCCGTTTAAACGAAAAATAACGAAATTGTTCTATTAGATAATATCTTTCTCGCTCAAAACTCATGCTGAATATGGATTGCTGGAATTATCGAAGATATTTACAGCAGCGGTGATTTTTTGACTTCAGTGTGACATCAATTTACAGTCATTGTGGCAATTTTTGACTTCTTTATCAATCCTGAAGTGTTCCACCGTGCTCAGACAGGGGGCCAAATGCACAAACGTTAGCTGGAGAAAATATGAACTGCTAAAGCACATACTCGTTACGTGATTCGTGACACCATTTTATTTGAAGACCTTTGGCTTTACTTGCTATTGAATGACACCGAATTGTTGCAGACAACCTATCGAGCTCTTTTACCCGTCACCATGTTTAATAACCTCACAAATACCCATGATTTTCTAATTACACAATGTTATGTCAATTTCTATTACTTGAAGCAACTCCGAATTGTAGTATTTCCTCGATTGGTGTGGACTTAAATACTAGCGTCAAAGAGGTACAGGCTCTATCGAATTCCATTCAAGACGTTTATTCCTCAGCAGTGACGCTCCTTTTATCGTGCAGCATCCATTCGTCACATCCATCGCATATGCAGTATACACGGATTTCGCAATTGCACATATTCGCGTTCACCTCTGTGCTCGTACAAAGTGATGAAATTCGGAGACTCCGAAAAACATTTTTTTAAGTCATCATTCACTAACAGGTGAATGGGGAGCGTTTAAATGATAACAGTTCAGAGGTTTGAAGTTTCAGTTATGACAGGTTATAAATCAGTTATGCAATTCGCTAATTTAATGTTCACTTTTATTTGAAGGAAATCGAACATTTCGACAGAATGGTGTGAAGATATCGAAGCTTAATAATGGAAAACTCTTGAATACAACAACGGCTCCATTATTAGCGTTACCGATCTCTGCGTGTCCTCGCAGATTTGACGCGATCACCAGAGGTTTAAAAGTGTTTTCTTTGAAAATCATGGCCGCATACTAGGTTAAGAATTCTGCATAAGGAGCATTTAGTATAGAGCAGAAGCTCTTTAGTTAATATGGCAGGGAAGTAGGCTTCTCAGAAGACATCTGCAATCCAGCACCTCGAAAGCCAACCTATTTTACAAACAGTTACGTGGATTTGAATAATTTTGCACGTACTTCAGCGCATAATGGACGTACCTATTTGTTCTCTCGTGATCGAGTTTACGAGGTTTGGAGGCATGATAACTTGCAACAAAAAGCGTCATTCTATATCAATGAGATGTTCCCCAAGGGGCCGCGAACAGTTTCTGTGGCATATACCAATACGCGAAGTGGAGTGACAGTTCTAATAGAGCGAACTAACGTCTACCGTTTTCGGTGGAATCGTGACAAAAAGCACTTCCACGTGAGGCTTACGAAAGTTATCGCATGTTTAGTTAGCCAACTAAGCAACTATCTCCTTGTCCATTCTCAACTATCTCCTTGTCCATTCTATGTCCAAACCATCATCCCGCAGCCTTATAGCTTCGAAAATTTTCCCTCTTCCTGAAGCTGGTGGGTTCGAAATCCGATGGGAGATGATTTTTGCAAAGGCATTTGTTCTAATGACTATTGCTAACCTGCAAAACAAGAACTCCCCTTTCATGTAGATTTGCATTCGGTAAATCAGTTGTGAGTCATGAGAAAAAAGGAAGAAAAGCTAGGAGCAACTTATATTTAGACTTGAATGAACTGCTGTCAACAGGTTTTCTATTGATAATAAAGTATTGACAATTGAAACATACAACATTTGAGGATATGCGTGGAATCATTTAGATTTACCCTTTTTAACACTCTTGATTGGTGATGGCATCGGTGAGAGTCAGCGGGTTTCCTTCTTCGTAACACTTTTTCATACTATAGTTCTTCAATGAAATGCAGACGCAAAAAGCAAATATTTCAGCTCGCACGTAAAAGTCCGCAGCAATTATCAAAGGATATCAATTTTATTCCGCTTATCGGCTTTCAGTGGTCCGACGATAATCAGGTCCTTATGAAGGTATTGTTTTTGCTGATTTGCTTCAGTTGTCACTTATATAATTAATAAGAAAGCTAGTTGGTCTCAGCAAGCGGATGATTAGGGGATCTCTGATTAGGATTAGAGGATTAGAGGATCTAGCGGGCGATCATCGGTTTAGTGTAATCGCATTCTCGCGAGAATAATCTCTGATAACGCAGTGATAAAATGCTTCACAGGCATCTAAATGAATTTTAGAGCCTGAAAGAATTCCTCATTTAATGAATTTTGTATGGATTCACGTGCTTCTGTAAAAGTTGAAGATATTTGAAAATATATGCAGTTTAAGGGCCACATTAGTGATAGCTCCAAGGTTAGTCTTCCTCTGCTTCTTTATTTGAACTTTTAAGGCGCCTTCTCTCAGAACTACAGAAATTTACAGGCCTGTCATTTGCATTGCGGCCGTTTTAGAGGTACCAGAATTTTAAGCACTTGCCCTTTAAATATAAGCCGCAATCAAAAATGGTGATCACCAACATAATGCCTCTAAGTAGACGCATTTCTGATGTTGAGTCACTCCGACGTGTAGAGTTCGGAGGTACACCCAAGCATAAGTGAGATAGAATCATGAGCAAAAACTGATTCGAAATACTTGCATAAGTCAGTGTCTTAGAGCAACGTAAATGTCAACTTCAGTCGTTATGATCTCACTAAGCTTTCTAGTGTTTCAGAATGACGACTTTGTGATATATGATGCTTATTGGAATGTACCAACATTCAAGGGATCAAAAGAAGATTATTTTCGCAATTTGCCAAGCGATATGATTGGTATGACCGTTAAAACACAATCATTACTTATTGTCTACACTGCTTCAAACACGGTTCAGGTAAATATTTGAACAGGTATGACTTGGGTTGCCAATTTAGATCTCAGTAGAGAATGTAATGGCAAATACTTTTTTAGGCCTGTAGGCCCAATAAAGGTTATAGCGATCGTAACTTCCAAATAGTGAAGAAATGTATCACAAAAACTGATGCAATGTGTGTCTTTGCAATTGTAAACTTGATAGCGATCAGTGAATGGCTATCGAGTTAAAGCCAGTGAGAAACGAGTTATAAGAATGGGCGCTTATTTAGAGTCAGGCGGAGCCATTATGATATCACAGCCGATTTTTTCTCTAATCACCATGATCGGTAAATAAATTGTAAGTTGATGTAATCAATTGATATGATGATGAGGCTGAAGATTAAATGGCCAAGTTTTAAAAAATTCCTTAACAAATTCGGCATCTTTTGACTCATTAGAAACTGTTGGGAGCAATTTATGACCATAAAATGAGAATGTGATATAACCTACTTGTCATCTAATAAGTCATTGAGCTGACTTTTGATTCAATGAAGCTTTTTTGAACCCAAATAAAAAATTTCTCCAAACATTTGAGTAGATATTATATTCGCAGAGCTTTCTTCGCAATCGGCATTACTTGAGAGCATTATAAAAGCAATATGCTATTTATTTTCAAAGTAATAAAGCAATGCGAAAGTATTTTTTGTGCAATGGTTGCAGAATGATTGATGTTGACCGAAATACCCTCAAAAATCTGTTGTGATGTTTTAGGTATACGACACGAAGAAACATCGAATAGTGCAAGAGTATCCGATTGAAACGAATAAGCTCGTCGGTTGCTTCAATGAATAACACCAAATTCTTCTCATAAATACGTGTTTTCTGATGATTTCTTTTTTGAGCATATTGTGCACATTGTTGTATTGAATATGGAATTCACTTCTTTTTTTTTATAAACGTTGAACTGTTGAGTTTCGTGAGTTATTTACATCGTATGCGGTGAATGCAAACCAGGGGCACAATTCCCTACTTAATTTCATGTATCCATAAAAGCAAACATTTTTCTACGATTACTGGCCACACTGAATTTTCCGCTGCTCGGCCATGTTTAAGGCGAAGCTTATTCTCGAGTGATGCGACGTTGCAATTGATTTTTGACCACGTATGGATCACTTCATATTCTCCGCGTTGCAAAGTTTGCGTCCCCAGAATTTTTTCTGCTCCTTTCAATAGTAAGAGCATTGCGAACCTGAAATTACTATGCATTTTGCGCAAACAAATCTTACTGTACGAATACCTCGGTGACATAGAAATCCTCGCTAAGCAATCAACGCTTCAATGGTAAAGAAACGTTATTCCCACAATAAAGGGACAATTTGAGCATATTCATCAATAATGAGGTGAATTAACAAAGATTTAGATTTAATGCTCGTGTTTTGTATTCAAACATCAACGGGTTGAACTCGTGAATGGCCAACCAAGAGAGTGCATTCCAATGAAGGATACAAACAGATTTGCACATAAGTCGGTGCTCAGTGCAAGCTCAGTTCTGTTGGCAATGAGGTGCATGACTTGATTGTGAATAACTTGGCCGCCTGAGGCCAGTAAGCAACCAAATGGTCAGCTAAAGGCACGTTCAAATAAAAGCATTTATAGGGTAGCAGATCATCTTGTTGTTTTCTATGGATTTTTGCATTTTGCGATGGTGGACAAAGAAGATATGACGTTTGTACCGTATACCCCTACGTATGTATGTCCGTATAAGGGAGATTTTCAATCAATGGGCCACGAAAGCGAAGGTAAAAAGTTTTATGTAAATATATACATTTATATTTGTCTTATTTGGTAGATCCTTCATGAGTGTTGAGGTGCAGTGACACTTGTGTATGTATTTAGTCGGATGTGGTGAGGAGAAGATTCTTTAGATGTGGATTTCAGGAAGCGCCTAATTCCATTGTACTAAATTTCGTAATATTATTCATATGCGAAGGACGGACACTTTTCCTCCTGATTAATGCAAGCGGTCGGCTTTTATTGACAAATGCGTTATTTAACGTTGTGCCATTATTGCTTGAGTTCTTGAGTTTGCATAAGCAATGCCTATCTTAATAACATCATGCAATATGACATAGTCCCCCATTTATGAGCTCTTTGCCTCATGATGTTTGCCAGTTTTCCAAATATACGTAAACCGAGAAGGAATTGGGAGGGGGAGTGGTAAGAAGAGGCTTATGTTGTAGGCAGATTTCAAAAATAGGATATGAGCGGAAGAAAGACGAAGAGAGGGTGATGTAAGAAAAATTTGTATTCGAGGAGAATTAAGAAAAGAGCTTGCATTTAGGGAATCTTCATTTTCACAATTGCAATCGAAATGAGTTTGCCAGCTTGCTGCGCAAGTTAAGATTTTCATTCAATTCTTTTTAAAATGGTCTCTAGGAACATAATAAATAATGACGGTCTACAATTTTCATCCTCGACGGCCTATCGAAACGAGCAGAAGCCAAAATTTCACCCCGCAAATGGTGCGAGGAGAAAGCAATCTCAGTTGGTCCAGTTCAATTATAAAGGGCTCATATTTCAAACGATAATGAGTCGATATCGTGCCTATATCCAGTTCGCCGATAAGATCAGGATCCTCGTTTGAGTACGCAACTTGAACAACTTTCATGAGGTTCGGCTTTGGTAGGTGCCTTCTTTCAACGACTCATATGTCAATCAAATCAATACGCATATCTTAGCAGTTTTCCTGCAGCAGAGCAATAGACATCGGAGATAATAATAGATAACACAGAGGCGATAAATGTTAACGGATTTCAGGCAAAAACATCCATTTTTACAAAACTAGAAATGTTACGAAAACAAGGCGCTTCAAAGAGAAACGTTTGTTTGGAGGTTGTGTTCTCTGAACTGCGGTGCACTAGTTTAGAGAAGTCGTGTCGTGAGCATCATCTCTGCTTTTTTTCACTGCGGTAACCGTCATGGTCGATCAAATCTTGCAATGGTTTCTCCCAAATCTTGAGAACTGCAAAAGCGTCGACGTTTTTATCCTTTTAGTCCCCACAAAGACTGAGAACTGCTAAAAAGTTTTTAGCGAAAATGACGGTTGGTTTAGCGAGGAGTGATGGAGACCGATCGATGATAATTGACAAAAATGGCCCAGGGCTCACTGCTTCTA
Organism: Baylisascaris procyonis; assembly: GCA_037389465.1. NCBI lineage: Eukaryota > Metazoa > Nematoda > Chromadorea > Rhabditida > Ascarididae > Baylisascaris > Baylisascaris procyonis. The sequence continues at coordinate 11,373 of JAZARR010000234.1, read as the reverse complement.
AGAAGCAGCAGTTTTGCAATGCACCTAGCAGGAAAGTGACGATGAAAATTAGACACAGAAGCTGGCGAAAGTTACCGGCAAATTAGACGCCAAGATGCTTTTCGGCCGTTATGAAGAAATATAATGTGGTTGGTGGCGGGTGGGTGCGTTCTCTCCAGCCATCTGGTAGGAAACTTTTGGCGGTGTACGCGTTGCCGAATATCCAGGTTGTTCAGAGGCTAGGAGGAACGCTGCAAAAACTATTTTCCTCTAACTTCGGCAGAAGACATCACCTAAGCCTAGGTTTACGCCACACCAACAGCAGATTACGAAAAGCATTAGAAGTATTGGCTTTGGCACGGCGCCCCACATCCGCTCAAAATGGCGCGGCATGACAGAGGCGCATCGCTCCAACATATTAGATCACTAAGCATAGACAAATGCGCTCAGATTATAGCCAATAACCATAAATAATCGTCAATAGTTTATATCACCTAGTATGACTTAATGATTTTGCTTTGACTCATTTTCAGATTGAATGTGATTAATCACTCACAACACGGAAAACGTACGTCACCACCTCTTGATATCCATTTTCGCATGAACGGTTAGCTGAAACGCCTCTTTTTGATGCCGTTGCTGCGTCAGACAATTATCACATTTTACATTCGAACTTCATATTAGGTGGAAATGGCTGCAATTGCAACAGTTTGTAGGTAAACGTTGGCTCATCGAATTCAGTCTTATGATTATATTGCCAGATGCGTGCCGGATATTTCGGATCATCTCTTAGCGGGCATCTTTTCCTAAGAACTGCAAACAAACAAATAAACAAACAAACAAAAACATTTTTTCAAAAAAAAAAGTTTATTACGCTTGGCAAATTATTGTTAGATGCTCAGAATAACAATAAACATAATAATAAAACACGTTACGAAGCCATAACAAAAGGCACGTAATGTATGTGAACTTTGCCAGAAACGACCATCTATCGCTTTATTATCAGTCATTTTCATGTCGATAGGCGCACAAATGGGTTGTTTCTCCGAATGCTCCATTTCCTGAATATTCATTCATTCGTTTGATGCATTTCGTTGTTCATAACATTATTATTCGAATAAAGAGGCACATTATCTAATGGCATTTTATTATCTGCAAGCACCGATTTCATTACACCAATAAACTGGCCATATTTACGATTGTATAATTCATTTGCGTAATGGCTTTTTTCGCTACGGCATGCCTTGCAATACGATGGCGCGATTACAAGTGAAGATCTTATTGGAATGAACGGAACTGTGAGGATGGGATCGGACTGCACGGATCCGCATATTTCCATCGTTTCAATCCCTGTCACTTATTTAAATACATTATTTGACCCCACGTGGTCTGCTTTTACAGTTGGATCTGGCTAATCGATGGCTAGCGTTGATGTCGTTTATACTGAGTATAGTATTCCAAATAGAAACATCAACACGGAGATCAAGACTGATTCGGTTAGCTGCTTAAATAAGAAGTAGCCAGCAACATGCAATGCAGAAAAAAACGGATATATATATATATATATATATATATATATATATATATATATATATATACGCACGCACAGACATAGTGTCAACAGTTTGCTTCTTGAGCAAATATACATTAAATGCTCCAATACTGCGAGTGCTTAATCTCATCTGAATCCATAAGTTACAACAGCGCAAGCAGGAGACTTGGACATGCACTGTCTCAACTAGTCGTAAGGAACGTGCAACGGATTCGTAACGGAAGTCATGAAACTCATAAGAGAGAAAAACCCAGTAACATGCATCCAAAAAGTGAAAATATACTGACCGATCCGCTGATACTGCTGATTTCGCGAATGGAGCGCCTGCAGCAATAAGATCATACGGTGACGGTACGAACAAATAAATGAGTTGAGCTCCTCTACTATTCGATCAATCCAATATGTTCAGCCTCCGTATGAACGAGAAGGAAATACCACGGCGATGGAATAAAACGGAGTTCAATATTTCGGATATAACCATCAAGCTCTCTAAGCTAGATGTAGAAATTGCAAAATCTTTGGTCAATTTTTCAGCGCGTCGAATTAAAACAAGGATGCCGAACGTGTTCGAATGATTGAACAATAAGAGCACAAAAGCATTATTTTGATTGCGATAGCATTTGTTTACGTTCAGCTGTAATGACTTGGGTTAACCCTTCTATTTTATATAGTCTATGTCTGGTGCAAGCATGGTTTCCGTTGATATCGGCATCTGAGTTGCATATATTGCTAAATTTGTGTGAGTTTTTGAATTTGAATGTCGCGAGTTTGCCAAATACACCGATTTGGAGATTCATAGAAGATTTGCATGTAATGAATGCGGAAGCGTTCGACTTATCATAACAACCTATATCTTAACTGTCGTTCTTCTGAAACGATATTATAGCTAGAAGACTTGACTTTATAATTATACTGTCGAATTTATTTATTTTAACTAGTCTTTTTAATCAGAAAAAAGGAAGGGAACTCTCCTTAGGGATTAAGATGCAAACTTTTCAGCTGAATTTAGAATTTTTCATGTAAGCTTTTGCTTCCGCATACATTGGCTACATAAAAAGATATATTTTGAAGGGACCATAATGTTGCTCTCGCATGCGCGATTCAGTCTGAAATTAGCTTGCTAATTAAATGAGTATGAGAGAGATTTACCGACGGTTAGAAGTAATTTCAGCTGTTTCTACTCTATTCCTGCATCGTAAAGGATAGAAACAATTGAAGTGAGCTTTAATTTGCAACATCTATTTGCTTCGATAGGGCTAAGGAAGGTCGTCCAGCGTTCGTCATGCTCTTTCCCCAGAAGCGTGAAATAGGCGTTCATGCGTGCGGCGTTCGTGGTCTGTACGCTTCGAGGAATAGTGCTCCTAGTTGCCATCGGTACGCTCTTGTAGCGATTTTCAATCTTTCGTAATGCCCCTCACATCCACCTCGAGGTGTACACATTTGCGCTATTTAAAAAAAAGGCTCCCCTTTTACTTGCGACTAGCTCAGAAATGTGCTTCAGCCCTATATTTTTTTTTATCACTATTCGTAAATCCAGTTTTTTATGGCAACAAGTGCAGTTGTCGATAGATTGAACAGTACAAGTAACGACATTTTCGAAGAAAGGCAGCTACGTTTTGAAAGTTATATTATTTTATCAATTCCATAGTAATTTTATGTCCCATGAAAATGAAAATCGAGAAAAATGCTAATTGCAGCAGTTAGACGTATGCCTTCTTCACTTATTTTGGGCAAGAACACACAATGGCGCATAGTTTGGCTGGCGTTACAGCAAATCTAGCTAGGATAGTTCGCGTAGTGTCGTTTAAGAAATTGTCTTAATGCTTGATTGTTGTGTTCCCTTCGTTTAATAATGCAATATATTATCACTGAGTCAATGAAGATTGCTACATTCCTTTATTATTTCATCTGCGTCAATAAACTTGGAGGTTTGTGTGCATTTTTAGCGAAAATTTGACGTCAACATGAACCTAGAAATCGGCAGATGCAGTGGAATTATTGCAACAGTGAAATAAATCACGAATCGTAGATCTAAGGGGATGATGTGGGGAACCACGAGATCTATTCACAATTGCAGTAACCATCCCACCTGCATCTGCAGCAACATTAGCTATAATATGGGTGTTTTATGCTTATATGTCTTTTAGGGGAAAAAAGCAGCACGGTTTCTAAAATGTGTGGATGATAACATTTTTTGTTTGTTTTAGGGAATCTGCCTCTATCGCTACACTTGAAGTCAGCACTGCGTGAGCAAGAAATGTAAGAGGGAGCTAGCTTGGGAATTTGAGCGTTATAGTTGCCTTCTTCAAGATGTGGACTTCTTTTTAAAATTGTCTTTTTGAATCTTTTTTCAGTACACTGACAAATGTCATCAACACAGAAAATGCTGATATGCTTGTCGAAATGATGAACAATCTACTGTAGATGCATAGTACAATTTGATATAAGTGGGCTTTGAAGTACGGTAGAAATAAAGACTAACGTCCTTAAAGCGTTCGGCGGTGATCTATCATAGTCGGGACTACTCTGCAATAGTAGATAGAATTTCGTTGCATTCATAGTGATTCAGAAGCTCTGCCATGGGTCGTCATAAATAACCAAGTCTTTTGGATATATGCTGAGCTTCGCACAGCCATTTTCAGTTTTGTGGAGCGATATTATTATTAACTATATGAGTTATCGATTTATTTCACATACGGTCTTTCTCTTGCAAAGGGTTTGTTTAGCGTGGTGAAATGAGTTACGACTTCCGTCTGTATTGTTTTCCCTCACCTCTTTGCACATTGAGGAGGATAAGGGATAAAACACCAATTTTGAAGCTTGTTTCAAGCAGAAAATACATCCAGTAAACATATTGTTTCAAGCAGCAATAGGTTTTGCCAATGTTTTCATATTTGCTCTTTTCATGTTCGATTTTAGATCCCACGCCACATAGGATATCTGTGTGGCAATAATTTTCACAGTTTTCTATCATCTTCAACATCCTATTCTTTAGTTTACTATCGATAACGATGGTCTACTACTCTTTGATGTTGATGATTATTTAAACGTGTTAATACACATCGCTTGCAAAATCCCTTCAATCTTCCCCACTTGCACTCTAATGATTTCCTTTCTTAGCGTCACATTTGAAACTCATGAGAACCTCCACTCACAAGTTTGTTGCCAAATTCTAGAGCTAAGAGAAGTAATCTCATGGACGCTGTAGAAGGCAAAATGATTTCCAAAATGATCACTTCTATATTACACAAAATTCGTTCTCCATTGTCGCATAGCAGATCAGCATTTTCTGGTAGTCGCGGTTTCGCATTTAGTGCACAAAATTATCCATGAAGATCGAACTGACCGCCTGGTTTGGTGGGCTTTCTTTGCGTTTTGATGTTGGCGCCCTCAACACTACGAACTTGCCATATTTCAGAACACTCTGCAAATCAGTACACGAATTGTTGCTTTCTTTGCTGAAATTTTCAGCTGTCACTTTAAGTTGTGAATGTTTCAGCAGAATAGCCCAGGAAACGGCTCTCAGAGAATGGAAGTAGTGATAGAAAGGCAGGATTCTTAGAAATTTCAACCTACATCCGGACGGAGGGACTGCGGGCTAGGTTACATAGGGTCATGATACCTCTTGTGAATGCCAGTTGCTTTCCAGGCCCTTATACCAGCAGGGAAGCAAAACAAGCCTGAGTGAACATCAAGCATGCTCACACTACTTCACGTTTCCGCATTCTAGTCTGTTATAAGAATGGATTATGTCAAGTAGGCATCGCTTTTCCGGATCTCAAAATACAGTTCTTAGAAACAACTAAAATAGGATAAAATCGTTGAATGCCAAAGCATTATTGATCCTCCGATAATAGTTTATCTGGCAGGGGAATGATGCCATAAATGTGAAGCGACAGAACACTTGCTAAAAACTTTTTTCAAAAAGGGCAGCGAATAATTCTGCTTTTATTTTAAAAAAAAGTGCAAATTGTTTTTTCTGCCGCAGAATATTTTGCTTTCGTTCACAACTGAGTGGGTGTAATTTGAAGCCTTAGATTTTTTAAAATAATATTACGAACAAATTCCAACGGACCGAAGCATTCCTAACCTTCATTCACTTTTAACGCACTCATTGAAGGGTGGTGGGATGAAAGGCTTCTTGAAGCTGTCTCGGTTAGCATGGTCTCCTGGTTCTTATGCAACAAGAGCGTATGAAAATTCCCATCCTGAGCTCTTCGCGCTGAGTAGAGGGAGAAGGAATACTTTTAAAATTGCTTCTTATTCTCCATAATACCAATTCCGTCCATGCGGCAAAGGTATGCGGGAGAATGAGACCATTTCGTGAGATGGTAGTGGGCTGATATCCCAACTTTCTTTGCAGCTGTTGACGGAACATTTTAAACATGCCAGCTTATAATTGTCCTAAAGTATTGATGTTTCGCATTTAATTCATGCCAATGAAGCGTTATTAACGAAATAAATATATAACCTCGACTTCACTTGTACTCGTTGTAGAGACTGGATGTAGTGAAGGAATCGATGTAACTCGTCGCTGAAAAAATATGCGAATTTGTTAAACGTTGTCGTTCATGTAAGTTTACGCTAACAGTCAACAAAAACTCATGTCCAGGAGTCTACCACATTCAGCGCTTACATGGGGAGAGCTAGGAACTTTTTCCAGCTAGCAAATTTCCAATAATGTGCAAAGGACCCAAGACGAGCTAGGAACTTTTTCCAGCTAGCAAATTTCCAATAATGTGCAAAGGACCCAAGACTTACCGAAATTTGGTTGCGTGAGGCTATTGTAGACCCGGCATACGTTATCACCCGGCTTATTGCTAACAGATCTACTCTTGTAACGTTTTCTTTTTTCATTGCGTTTGAGACATAGTTAGAGGGTTGATGTACAACTGACACCCGGTATATTTTGAATGATGACCCCCTCCCCCCTCCACCCAAAAATAGCGATCTAATAGAATATATTGAAAACCTCAGAAATTTCATTGCAGCCGTTTTGAGGGAATATAGAGCAGCCGATAGATGAGTAGTTCACTAGCTCGCAAACTATCACGTTTAGTAAATGCACCCATTTAGACATGGATGGATCGCAGATAGAAGAATATATAAAAGAGTTAGGCATGTCGAATAAACTGCCAAAGGAGAGCTGAGGAAAAGGAGACGGAAAAAGACGGAAGTTAACGTCTAAAAGACGGAACATTTAAAACATCAATGAGGCGTCAATAAGGCATGTCAGCTGTTGTAAAATTTAACTCAACGAAAAACTTACCAATACAGCGTCGTTTTGTGTTGTTTCCAAGCATGATATGTGACCCATCTTTGCATTGGATAGGATTGAGCTCTTGTTTTTTTCGAAATATTTAGTCGCCTCCATTCCAACTCCACATAGCCGAGGCAGTGGTGTTACAAGAAATCGAAAAGAGACAGTTATGAACGTGCACTGTTAGAAATCATATTCAACTTCATCAGCTGTTCAAATACGGCTATGCTGTCACATCCACAATGCGTATAACGTAGCTAATAAGAAATTCCACAGTTTCAACATTTCGCAGTCGATGACAGTCGGTTGGAAGCAGTCGTATTATTTATCTCAGCAGTGTTCTCGGAATTATCATTCTAAACTGCTGGCATTAATGACTAGTGAACAAGTACTCTCAGCAGTAGTAGCAATAGTTCTGTCCGCAAAATAATCTCACTACTGTTTTATTAAAATTTATGCTTAAACTAATTAGTGATAACGCTATAAAATGTGATAAAGATTTACCAGCTGACACTAGTATTCTGTAAGCAATATTTGGTGGTAGCAATGATGTTGCCAGTATCAACCATACTGAAGATTCCGTTACGGGGAAAGAAATTCCTTGAACTTCCTGATTCAGGGTATCCACGTTCGGGAATTGGTGTCAGAACTCGGAAGAAATCCATATTGTTCGGAAGAAATCCAAGTTCAGGAGAAATCCGTATTGAGCGGGATCTTATCAAACCCGCTCGATATGAATTCCTCGGGCGTTCAATGGTGTTACAGTTACTGTCATACGTTAGTTGATTCATCAATGACTGAACGAAAAGAATCAAACAGATGCTGTCTGAATTAATCACTCGAACTCGGAGACTTGACGTGGTTCGTCATAATAAACTCAGTACAAAAAATGCACGTCCGTGGGTGTGCATTTTTTTATACTGAACAGCGTCCTATACAGTTTTCAGTGTAGAGTGGTGCGCTTATGGAACAGCGTCCAGAAAATGTTGTAGAGGCTGGAACTTTGATTGCATTTATATGAGGTAAAAGTGGTTAGGCTTAGGCTTAGGCTTAGGAATAGGCTTAGGCTCAAAGGCCTTAGGCTTAGGCTAGATAGGCTTAGGCTTAGGCTTAGGCTTAGGCTTAGGCTTAGGCTTAGGCTTAGGCTTAGGCTTAGGCTTAGGCTTAGTTCTTGCAGGCTTAGGCTTAGGCTTAGGCTTAGGCTTAGGCTTAGGCTTAGGCTTAGGCTTAGGGCTTAGGCTTAGGCTTAGGCTTAGGCTTAGGCTTAGGCTTAGGCTTAGGCTTAGGCTTAGGCTTAGGCTTAGGCTTAGGCTTAGGCTTAGGCTTAGGCTTAGGCTTAGGCTTAGGCTTAGGCTTAGGCTTAGGCTTAGGCTTAGGCTTAGGCTTAGGCTTAGGCTTAGGCTTAGGCTTAGGCTTAGGCTTAGGCTTAGGCTTAGGCTTAGGCTTAGGCTTAGGCTTAGGCTTAGGCTTAGGCTTAGGCTTAGGCTTAGGCTTAGGCTTAGGCTTAGGCTTAGGCTTAGGCTTAGGCTTAGGCTTAGGCTTAGGCTTAGGCTTAGGCTTAGGCTTAGGCTTAGGCTTAGGCTTAGGCTTAGGCTTAGGCTTAGGCTTAGGCTTAGGCTTAGGCTTAGGCTTAGGCTTAGGCTTAGGCTTAGGCTTAGGCTTAGGCTTAGGCTTAGGCTTAGGCTTAGGCTTAGGCTTAGGCTTAGGCTTAGGCTTAGGCTTAGGCTTAGGCTTAGGCTTAGGCTTAGGCTTAGGCTTAGGCTTAGGCTTAGGCTTAGGCTTAGGCTTAGGCTTAGGCTTAGGCTTAGGCTTAGGCTTAGGCTTAGGCTTAGGCTTAGGCTTAGGCTTAGGCTTAGGCTTAGGCTTAGGCTTAGGCTTAGGCTTAGGCTTAGGCTTAGGCTTAGGCTTAGGCTTAGGCTTAGGCTTAGGCTTAGGCTTAGGCTTAGGCTTAGGCTTAGGCTTAGGCTTAGGCTTAGGCTTAGGCTTAGGCTTAGGCTTAGGCTTAGGCTTAGGCTTAGGCTTAGGCTTAGGCTTAGGCTTAGGCTTAGGCTTAGGCTTAGGCTTAGGCTTAGGCTTAGGCTTAGGCTTAGGCTTAGGCTTAGGCTTAGGCTTAGGCTTAGGCTTAGGCTTAGGCTTAGGCTTAGGCTTAGGCTTAGGCTTAGGCTTAGGCTTAGGCTTAGGCTTAGGCTTAGGCTTAGGCTTAGGCTTAGGCTTAGGCTTAGGCTTAGGCTTAGGCTTAGGCTTAGGCTTAGGCTTAGGCTTAGGCTTAGGCTTAGGCTTAGGCTTAGGCTTAGGCTTAGGCTTAGGCTTAGGCTTAGGCTTAGGCTTAGGCTTAGGCTTAGGCTTAGGCTTAGGCTTAGGCTTAGGCTTAGGCTTAGGCTTAGGCTTAGGCTTAGGCTTAGGCTTAGGCTTAGGCTTAGGCTTAGGCTTAGGCTTAGGCTTAGGCTTAGGCTTAGGCTTAGGCTTAGGCTTAGGCTTAGGCTTAGGCTTAGGCTTAGGCTTAGGCTTAGGCTTAGGCTTAGGCTTAGGCTTAGGCTTAGGCTTAGGCTTAGGCTTAGGCTTAGGCTTAGGCTTAGGCTTAGGCTTAGGCTTAGGCTTAGGCTTAGGCTTAGGCTTAGGCTTAGGCTTAGGCTTAGGCTTAGGCTTAGGCTTAGGCTTAGGCTTAGGCTTAGGCTTAGGCTTAGGCTTAGGCTTAGGCTTAGGCTTAGGCTTAGGCTTAGGCTTAGGCTTAGGCTTAGGCTTAGGCTTAGGCTTAGGCTTAGGCTTAGGCTTAGGCTTAGGCTTAGGCTTAGGCTTAGGCTTAGGCTTAGGCTTAGGCTTAGGCTTAGGCTTAGGCTTAGGCTTAGGCTTAGGCTTAGGCTTAGGCTTAGGCTTAGGCTTAGGCTTAGGCTTAGGCTTAGGCTTAGGCTTAGGCTTAGGCTTAGGCTTAGGCTTAGGCTTAGGCTTAGGCTTAGGCTTAGGCTTAGGCTTAGGCTTAGGCTTAGGCTTAGGCTTAGGCTTAGGCTTAGGCTTAGGCTTAGGCTTAGGCTTAGGCTTAGGCTTAGGCTTAGGCTTAGGCTTAGGCTTAGGCTTAGGCTTAGGCTTAGGCTTAGGCTTAGGCTTAGGCTTAGGCTTAGGCTTAGGCTTAGGCTTAGGCTTAGGCTTAGGCTTAGGCTTAGGCTTAGGCTTAGGCTTAGGCTTAGGCTTAGGCTTAGGCTTAGGCTTAGGCTTAGGCTTAGGCTTAGGCTTAGGCTTAGGCTTAGGCTTAGGCTTAGGCTTAGGCTTAGGCTTAGGCTTAGGCTTAGGCTTAGGCTTAGGCTTAGGCTTAGGCTTAGGCTTAGGCTTAGGCTTAGGCTTAGGCTTAGGCTTAGGCTTAGGCTTAGGCTTAGGCTTAGGCTTAGGCTTAGGCTTAGGCTTAGGCTTAGGCTTAGGCTTAGGCTTAGGCTTAGGCTTAGGCTTAGGCTTAGGCTTAGGCTTAGGCTTAGGCTTAGGCTTAGGCTTAGGCTTAGGCTTAGGCTTAGGCTTAGGCTTAGGCTTAGGCTTAGGCTTAGGCTTAGGCTTAGGCTTAGGCTTAGGCTTAGGCTTAGGCTTAGGCTTAGGCTTAGGCTTAGGCTTAGGCTTAGGCTTAGGCTTAGCCAGCTTAGGCTTAGGCTTAGGCTTAGGCTTAGGCTTAGGCTTAGGCTTAGGCTTAGGCTTAGGCTTAGGCTTAGGCTTAGGCTTAGGCTTAGGCTTAGGCTTAGGCTTAGGCTTAGGCTTAGGCTTAGGCTTAGGCTTAGGCTTAGGCTTAGGCTTAGGCTTAGGCTTAGGCTTAGGCTTAGGCTTAGGCTTAGGCTTAGGCTTAGGCTTAGGCTTAGGCTTAGGCTTAGGCTTAGGCTTAGGCTTAGGCTTAGGCTTAGGCTTAGGCTTAGGCTTAGGCTTAGGCTTAGGCTTAGGCTTAGGCTTAGGCTTAGGCTTAGGCTTAGGCTTAGGCTTAGGCTTAGGCTTAGGCTTAGGCTTAGGCTTAGGCTTAGGCTTAGGCTTAGGCTTAGGCTTAGGCTTAGGCTTAGGCTTAGGCTTAGGCTTAGGCTTAGGCTTAGGCTTAGGCTTAGGCTTAGGCTTAGGCTTAGGCTTAGGCTTAGGCTTAGGCTTAGGCTTAGGCTTAGGCTTAGGCTTAGGCTTAGGCTTAGGCTTAGGCTTAGGCTTAGGCTTAGGCTTAGGCTTAGGCTTAGGCTTAGGCTTAGGCTTAGGCTTAGGCTTAGGCTTAGGCTTAGGCTTAGGCTTAGGCTTAGGCTTAGGCTTAGGCTTAGGCTTAGGCTTAGGCTTAGGCTTAGGCTTAGGCTTAGGCTTAGGCTTAGGCTTAGGCTTAGGCTTAGGCTTAGGCTTAGGCTTAGGCTTAGGCTTAGGCTTAGGCTTAGGCTTAGGCTTAGGCTTAGGCTTAGGCTTAGGCTTAGGCTTAGGCTTAGGCTTAGGCTTAGGCTTAGGCTTAGGCTTAGGCTTAGGCTTAGGCTTAGGCTTAGGCTTAGGCTTAGGCTTAGGCTTAGGCTTAGGCTTAGGCTTAGGCTTAGGCTTAGGCTTAGGCTTAGGCTTAGGCTTAGGCTTAGGCTTAGGCTTAGGCTTAGGCTTG